>CM031878.1:3909425-3988186 GCA_018697195.1 Certhia americana | reverse complement strand
GGTGGGGGTGGGGGGGGGGGGGGGGGGGGGGGGGGGGGGGGGGGTGATGGTGGTGGTGGTGAGAACTAAAAAGAAAAATATGTTGCCAAATTTTAGAAAAACATATGGATAGGAGGGCACACATATGCACATATCTGCAGGTACATGCAGGCACGAAGACAAAGAGATCAGTGCCCTCCTGTTGCCCACAGAGGCTGACACAGCACGGTGTGCCTGGACTGTGGGGACAGAAGGGAGGGTGGAGAACAGATGTGTTTGTTCTCCTTAATGCAGCCCCATTAGGTGAGAAGAGAACCAAATCCCCCACCTCATCTGGCTGAAAACATCTCATCTGCCTTGAAGTATCTGGGAGAGGACTTGTTGCCACAGAGGAGCTGGTGGCAGAAGAACACTGCCCTGCTCTGAAAAATGAGAGGTGCCTGCCCAGCACAAGGGGCTGGCCAGGAGCAGCAAGGAGACAAAGGACTGGAGTTGGGAGAGGTGGTAGATAAATAAGGTACTGCCGGTGGAATCCATTACCGGCTGATTAGGAGAGCTATTGGGGTTATCAATATCCAGATAAAGCAGAGGCTGTGAGGGGGAGCTCAACCATGAAGGTGGCCTGCTGCTGCCTCGCCTCCAGGGCTGGGAGGACCTGGCTCAGATGGCTGTGTCTGGGAGCACCCCTTGTTCTGCTCCATCCCACACAAGGATGAAAGTCCCTCTGAGGTCCCTGGACCTTCGAAAGGAAGGGACTGGCAGGGTGGGGGGAGCATGACAGGCTGTCAGTGGAATAGAGAGGGGCAGGCTGAGGACACAGTTTCCCCTGTGCCCCCCTATCAGTTGGGGAACTCTGAAGGAGTACAGCATGAAAGACCACAGAACAACATGCTCTCACAAGAGCCAGGAGTTGTGCCAATTAAAAGAATCCAGGTCTGACTTTCAAAGAAAAGAAAAATTCAAAATCCTGCTTGGTCCTTTTGTCTGATTAAAAACCACTGACCTGTCTGGAGCAGTTGATTTAAGGACACAGGAAACAAAATTGGAAGCAGGATTACTTTATTTCTGCTAGCTTTAAATAACAGTGCAGCAGCCACCCCACCAGCACAGCCCTCCCTAGCAGTGCCTGCTCATGCTTCTCCCTGTCACAAGCTTTGGAAAGTCAGGTTGTAGCAGTGAAGCACTAAACTCACAGAGAGCTCAGAGTGGGGGTGTCAGATGGCCCTTGAGGTCACTGTGGAGGTTTGCTCAGATGGCTGTCTGGCCCTTCCAGTGGCCTCTGCTGCCCTACAGCACAGCTGATGGGGGGAGAACCTTATTTTACACGAGCATGGAGCTGATGTGTCCAAGAAACAGGTGAGTCACCTCGGCAGGGTCTCACTTTGGACATGGTTTGTTATGGACAACCTGGACCTGGTTGGTGGTGTCACCCCTGCTCTGACCTTGCTGTGGGAGAGCACTCACCTCACCAGGAAGTATTGAGATCCCATTCCACTGGTTGATCTCCTAAGGCTGCCGCACCTGTACGCCTGTCTATAGGTTTTGTTTTATTTCAGCATTTTCAGGGTCCTTGTGCCTGCTGGATGTGGCTTGTCTCAGCTCTCCTTACCATTGTCTGCTCACCTCTCTGTGCCTCCTTGCTCCCATCCCTGCATGGCTCATGACTCACTGCACTGTCCAGCCAAGACAGACAGGGTCAGCTGTTTCCATCTGCCTAATTACGCTGCTCTTTTCCCCCATCTCCATCTCCCAGGCTCCAGTTTTATGCCCTGAAACAAGTGTAGTACTCTCAGGCTCTGCCTCCCCACAGCAGCGTGTCCCCACCACCTCACGGAGCCTTCCTCCCCTCCTGTCCCCATGGCACGAGGTGAATCATCCACCAACAGCCCCCATAAGCCCTGTCCTGCAGCAGCATCTGCTGGGATGCTTCCTGCCTGCATCCCAGGCTGGGAACACGACAGCAAGAGCAGCAGCATTTTGGAGAG
Organism: Certhia americana; assembly: GCA_018697195.1. Taxonomy (NCBI): domain Eukaryota; kingdom Metazoa; phylum Chordata; class Aves; order Passeriformes; family Certhiidae; genus Certhia; species Certhia americana. Next base: position 3,986,222 of record CM031878.1, on the reverse strand, counting down.
CCAAGCGATAACACAAAGAGCAGAGGCTCTGTGCAACAAAGACTGCGGCACAGGGAAGGAAAGTTCAATACGTCTTTATTTTGGGGCTCTACAGCTCCGCATTCCCACTGGTCCCTCCTCCTCACCGAAGCCTTTTCCACACCCTCTGTGCTCCCTGTTTATGTTCACCTGCGACCCAATTAACTCCCCGTTTAGCTGTGCACCTGCAGTGGCTTTATCCTCAGACAACTGCACTGGAGCCATTAACCCTCTAGATTGCATTCAGCTCTGAAAAATACCCATCTGAACGGCTGGAGCATTCATCTGTGAATAGGAAATATGCTACAGTAGTTCATGGCTGGTAAATATGTGGCAGGGGGAAGAGAGATTATGCTTTATTATCAATTGACTTGTGTCGCCAATGGGCTTTCTGTCATAATTGACTAATGCCACCCAGAGTGATATGTACTTCTGCTGATAGCTGCATTACAAGTTAACACTCCAGCACAGTATATGTTTTCATTCAATCTCTATAGGAGAAACTCATATATGGCAGCTGGCAATGCCCCGAGGGAGGAAATCAGCTGTCTTGGGACCGAGTGGAAGGCACTCAACTACAAACGACAGGAGATGAGGGAAGAATTGGGAAAGTCAAGGCAAAATTACTCAGAGGAGATTTGGCATTTTGCAGCATCTCCTGCCTGATGCATCGAAGTTTTTGGAAACAGCCAAAGAGCTGGAGATACCCTGAAGCTGCAGAGATGCTGTCATTGGGGTCTGGTCATAGTTTTCTGTCTTGAAGGAGGAGGAGGAGGAGGAGGAGGAGGTAAGGAGTGGAACGGTAACAATCTGATAACTGAAAAGATGCTGCAGAGGGGCAGTAGAACAGGGGATAAAGGGACAGTACTGGCAATGCAGCAGCAGGTCTGGAGAGAGAGGGAGAGACTTCAGCATGGCCAGGGGGGCTGAGGAGGGGAGAGGAGGCTGGAGATAACACCAGCTCAGAACAGAACCTGCTGATTGCACCCTGCTTCTCAGAGAAAGGAAAATTAACCTTCCATATCCCATATCTCTCGTAACAGAGAAATATACTCGGAGCCAATGGCATGTTTGTCTACCTTCTCTATACATGAGATTTTGCCTCAAGGGAGCCCCACAGCCTTGTCCTGTTGTCACCCTCTCCTTCCTGCAGTAGTAGGGACTTCCCCACCTTGTTCTGCTGCAATTCCCATCATACAGAAGGGGAGGAAACAAAGAAACTGTATACCATCACTGGGCAAGGGATTGATTTATGCCTCAGTTTCCCTCTGCACAAGCTGGAAAGCATTCAGAAAAATGCTTAGGTACTCCAGTCCCAAGTGGAATGTTCTGCTGGAATGATTATAATTTAGACTGGGAATGTAGCCTGGGCAGAAGAGGAAAAGTGCTTTATAGTGGCATGTTGAAAAGCAGCAAACTCTGTATCAATCTTGATGCTTTACTTCCCCACCATTCTCCAGCCAGAAGAGGGACATAGCTTGAGGACAGCATCTTCGCATATGTCAGGCTTATTTATGACAGCCTGGATGGAACTTTGAGCAACCTGGTCTAGTGGACAGTGTCCCTGCTCATGGCAGGGAGGTGAAACAAGATGATGAGATGATCTTTAAGGTCCCTTACAACTCAGTCCATTCTCTGATTCTGTGAGCCTGCTTCAGTGTTTTCCATGAGCCTGCTTCGGTGTTCCTGCTTGTGTGATCTCAAACTTTAGGATACTCACCTCCCTGCCCTCCCTCAGGCTGATGCAGATTTCAGGATGTTGTGCAGGTGTGTTCCTCCCCATCGCACCCCATGGCCTTACTTCACCGACCCCATCTCTTCACTCAGGCACAAACACTTCCTTCCCCAAGGAGCTCAGTCTGCTGCTCATCCCTGCTGCAAAACACTCTGGAAGAACTTCTAAGCACCAGCCCCTCTCTCTCCCCCGACCACATCCATCCACAATGACACATACACACACATGGTCTTATCTCTCCCATTGCATACACAGAGGGAATGTTGGCTTAAAAAAAATCAGGCCAGCTCCACAGCAGATGGAGGACTGATACAAAACCGTGCCGGTCAAGTGATCCCCCCCCCTCCCCTTATTCTCTCCCATTCCTCCCCAATAACTGAGCAACAAAGAGGGGGAGAGGGAGGAGAGAAATGGCCCATTTTCCAGCTTGTGAAATGATTAGCACTGAGGAAAAAAAAAAAAAAAAAAAAAAAACATTTGCTGCACCAAAATATGCCTGGAGGTTGTGCAGGCACCAGCTGCCATCTAGTGGAAAGCTGGTCTGGTTTGTCACCATCAGACACTGCCTCATTTACCTCCGCAGCAGGAGGTGAGGGAAGTGTGTTCTCCTAAATGTGTTAACTTAGCAGTGTTATACACTAGAAACAAATTAATATATAATTCTTCTGTGTCTTAAGGTCATTACTGCCGAGGCATAAATTAATAGAGCTATTCCAATTAATTCATTTTGGCATTTGCTTCTGCATGTCTGAGCACATATGTGATTGGGGCCTTGGTCTCGTTTCTGCTGGTGGAAATGATGAAGTCCTGAAAGAAGCTTTTCCATATTAACATCATTTTTAACCTAAAAGCCAGGGAGACGTGGGCTCTGCTGCCTTTCTCCCTCTCGTGCTCCTGCGAGGCAGGCTGCAAGCACGGAGCTACTTTTCAGACAAATCCAAGATGAAACCGAAGGACACAGTATTTTTCCTCACAGATGTGTGTGCCCTACGTATAAGCAGGGCATTAGAGCACTCTTCTGAGAATAGCAAAGAAGGCTGTAATGCACATTATCCGATCATGGACGCATTAAGCTGTCCTATAGAAATATAGATGTTTTCCTTTCAGATTGGAGAGAGGACAGACATAATCAGTGGAGAACAAGACAGCAGCTTTAGAATCCTTTTTCCACCTCTTTCATTTCCCCTGTTTTCTTCTTGGGGACACATCTTGCAGGGCTCATGTACCCCAGACACTCTGACTGTAGCTGCATCCTCTGCTCTCAGAAGGAGAACAGGGAGTTCGGCTCCATGTAAGGCTGGGCCACTACCCAGGGATCCCTTTTCTTCCAATGCCAGCACTAGGACAATTTCAGATAAACATGCTTTGTTCTGGTTTTGCTTTATTTTTGGGGTTTTTTTGTTTTTTGGATTTGGAGGGGTTTTTTCAATTTTTTTTTTCTTCTTTTTTTTTTCATAAAAATACAATGCAGAAAGAGGGCTTATTTTGGTTAATGGTAGAATTTCTCACAAGACTCAGGAGAAGAAAATGGGTCTGGCACTGGCTCCATCAGCATGTAGCTCTTTCAGACAAACAGAGCACACAGCATCAAGCCCTTGTATTTTTCAGGCAGAGAGGAAGCTTTACTCCATCTATTAGAAGCCTCAAGAACAAACTATCTTCTTTTTTTCCTTCATTTTATTTTCTTAGTTAAAAAAAAAACAAAAAAAATCCCCCTCCCCCCAAGTGCCGCAAAACTAGGGGACAAAAAAATCTTATAGATGCTCAAATAAAATTATTTCCTAAGCTCTTGCATAAATTTTGGCAAAGAAAAAAATATATTTGTATTAATAATGTCATTGAAGTGTCTGCCTGAAAGATCCTTTCACTAACCAAAATGTCTCCTGGATCAAGAGAAAGGACGAAAATTGTGTAGAACAGTTTCAGGCTGGTTTTTTCATGCCTTCTTGAGTCCAAAGGGCTGTCAGTAATGCATTTATGTATTTTAGTCTCCGTGTTTTGGTGATCAGGGGATTTCAGCACTGAAGTTCTGTGCAAGAGGTGGTTTGCAGCAACGTACTTGCTGCAAAACCACCGTGAACTTTTTCACTATTTGTACTGCCAGCTTTGTACAGATTGAATTATTTGGGAAGAGATAAACCATGCAGGCAGAAGGCAGCAATTCAAAGTGTCCCAGGTGCAGCAGATACTGCTGGAAACCACAAGGGGAGGGCACTGAACTGATCCTCCTCCTGTCTACCTAATAGTGATGGAAACCAAACTATGTCCCATGGATTGAGGCTGGGGTCCCAAAGAGAGGCCTGGGGCAGCCAGTGGTGCCTTTTCCACCACCACTTTCTTCTCTTCTCTGCAGAGAACACCAGCAGCCTTCTCCTTTGCAGAGACCTAAAACATCCCAAAGACTTTTTCCACCCCCACACACTCCTCTCCATGAGGACATGCAGCCACACTGGGACAGAACACAGTCTCACCACCTCTTTTTATGTTCTTTAGGTATCTGCCCCAGTGCTCCTGTAAGCAATTTGGGGAAAATCCACAAATTCAGTCAGTCCTTCCAAGGTAAATTCTGAAAGAATCAACAAGAACACTGAATTAATGAAACACCCTCATGAGGAAGACTTGTGCTGTTCTCTGTAACACTGCAGTGAAGTGTCGAATTTTGCACAGTGAAGGTAGAAAGGGTCTGCTGAAATCAAGGGAGAAGAGTGTTGTTTGTTACAATAGCCTCTGTTTATGTAAATGAGTTCTTGCTCTGTATATGCAGAGCTGCATACATATATATGAGTGTGTGCTTGCATGTGTGTGCTTTATTTTTCTTTTGATTGAGCCTGTGGGCTCAGTGCTGCTAATAAGAATTTTTTCGTTTTGATGTGTTTTGCTGCGGTTTTTGTGTTTGGTATTTTGTTTTGTTTTGTTTTTTGGTGTGGGTTATTTTGGTTTGTTTTTTTGTTTGTTTGTTTGGGTTTTTTTCTCTCATGCATTTCACTAGCAAATTCCTGGAGCAGCCTGGGGTCAAACTGCTGCTTGCCAAGGAAAAGCAGAATACCAGTCAGATGTGTGGTGTTGCTCTGGTCCTGACCCAGAAGGAATCCCTTCCAGCCTGAGTTTGGCTGAGGACAGGGGAGCACTGTCTCATAATGAAACACACTGAAATCAAAGTCTAGAGCTTCATCCTTCAGCTACAATCTCTTAAATCTTCCACTCTCCATGGGGCAATTACTGTTGGGGATTAAGACTAGAACCTGAAGGATGGAGTAAGTGAAATAAGTATGTTAAAATAAGACTCTCAGAGTCAGAGGGAAAGGGGGAGAATAAAAAACAGTGCCACCTGTCTTCATGGTATACCATCCTTTAAAGGGCCAAATGTCTTAATTTCTTCCTCCTCATATGAGAAGAAGACAGGAAACCAATCCTGCCTACTCTCTACTTTAATAAAAAATATGTTTTATCTGTGTGGAAGGATGTGTTTTTTCCTGTCAATAAGTGTCAGCAGCTAATCTGAACCTTTCAATAAAACAATGCCATTAAATAATTTAACCTGGGAAGAAACACTGATGGCTGTGAAATAATTTATGGATTTCAGATGTGTCAAACTTTAAAGCACAGAAGGGAAGAAATGTGAGAAATGGACCACTGTGAGGTTCTTCAGCAGAAAGAAAAGGAGTTTGTGAGACTCCATCACTTAAAAAAAAAAACAAAAAAGTGAGGGTGAAGAGCCACTAATACTAGATCACATGAAAAAGTATATAAAAGCAACATGTATAATGACATGAAAAAATGAAAAATTGTAAGACAGTAAAAAAAAGTGCTAGGGAAATAAGGCAAAGACATAGAGTGTTACCTGCCTGATGCCTGCATGCAATTGCTAGTGCTCTTAATATACATTAAATAAACACATCACAGGGAAAGCAGAGCTTACTAGAACAGTGGGTTTCTCAGTGTGTTAAAGGTGACATTGCAAAAGAAAGTGACAGATGATAAAAACCCGGCTATTGCATGCATTTTAAAAAAATAAAGAGAAAGGAGGAGGAGTGTACTTAAATAGACTGGGTATTCTATAGTCTGTTAGCCTTATTAAGTAAACATGCTATTTAAACCCCCTTGGAAATATGGGAGTAGAAGGAAAACAACAGACTGAATGTATGTAAGCACATGGATCTGATACTCTAGGGTATTTCCTTTACTCTCTCTCTCTCTCTCTGTCTTTTACTTTTTTTTTTTTTTTTTTTTCTTCCTGTTTGCTATTTATTTTATTTTATTTTCATTTTCATTTGGCAACTTCTGCATTCAAAGCCCAGAGCTTGGAATTTCATACCTATTTAACACCTGGTTAAGCAACACTTAACCATTGGCACCAGCTGACTGCATCCCCATTAAGCAGAATTACTCTCATCATAGACATTGGAAATGGAAAAGACCTACCCGGTCATGTAGACCATTATACCACAACCAATGCAGGATTGTTCCATTTAGTACGGAAAAGAAGAAGGATGGGCTTGTCAGGGATGATGACTCAGAAGAGTTTGGTTCTCTTCCCAGCTGGTCCTAGGCTTCCAGAACGACCTCCAGAAAGCCACTTAACCTTGTTGTGCCTCAGTTCCCCATCTCAGCAGCAGCTTCCTTTCTTCCATCTCCACATTTGTCTTACAAGTTCTTCAAGGCAATATTTATTTATACTTAGGTGTATTTGCTGTTGCTAATAGAAAGGCTCCCTGATATCAGATAGAGAAGGGAAAATACAGCTGGGGAGTCCATAATAGCCTGTGCTCCCTTTCAGGTTTTACCTCTGAGTAATATTGTGGGTTTTATTCCTTTCCTGAACAAAGCGAGTAAAAAGAAAGCAAGGAGATAGAGACAGATCAAAGATGACCTTTCTTTTGAATTATGCTCTCTTTCTTTATTAAAGCTGATTTAACAATAGAAATTATAAGCTTGAAATCCTAACTGATTTTTCCACAGAGACCCCTTTTCTCTTAAGGTCTCCCTGCTTTTATGCTCATGCCTTTTTGGGGCCACCATGAGGTACAATCTAGGTCTGAAAATGCATCTGCAGCATCTGTCAGCTAAAGAAATCTCCGCAGAAGTCAGTCAGAAGACTTACTACAGTCCCTGAGTTTGTATTAAATTATTCATATGCTAACACTTTCTGCTGGTAGCAGTCGTAGGGAAATCCCAAGCTGAATTTAACAAACAAAAGTTTCCACTCACCCCTCCTCCCTTCAAATGGCATGTGGCCAGAACAGCTCACTGGCAGCACCGAGCTTGCTGGGGTTTGACTGTGCCCCCACCAGCACCACCTCCTGCCCCTGTCATGCAGGAGCCCGAGCTGGTGAGCAAGCTGTGCCTCAGCACCACTGCATCCCAGGGCAAGGGAAAGTTAATGGGAATATATGTCCAAGAGAAATATTTGCTTCCCTAAAATCACCTGGTGCTTCACACGGGTGTGCAAAGCCCCATCACTTCTGCGCCAGCCTTGGCAGCTGCAAGGTCATGAGCTGGGCTGTGCTTATCTGGGATCCCGTTGTGCTACATCTGAAGATCGTCTTTCAGTCACTCTTATGGGCTGTGCCACCAGGTGATATGACATCAGAGAGGCCTCTGGGTCCTTTGCCTTGATGTGGGAGTGAGCTGAGACTTCTGAGAAAGCCAACAAAGGCACTGCTGGCTTTGTCTTTTGCGAGGAGGAGACTTTTATATTTATTTCATACAGATGCAGTCACTCTAGAAGCCGCTATTCTTTTTTGGTTGTTTTCTACATGATGGGATTGTTCTGCATGCTGACTGACTGTGGAATGTCTAGACTAGTCTGTAGGTAAAAAGAAAGAAGTTATTTTAAGAATAGACCTCACTCCTTTTTCTTTTTTTTTTTTTTTTTCTCTTCTGTACAGCTAATTAACCAAGTCTTATTCATCAGTTATCGTTTGATAGAGGGGAAGAGGCTAATGGTAGAGGTAGAGGCAACTTTTTAAAATGTTAATTAAATTTGAAAGGATATTGTTGTTAACACTGCAAGGACATAAAGGATTAGTACTCTCCATCTTGAAAATGTTAAAATACAGATGAAAATTTATGGGAATATATATGTGTATATAAATAATGGTAAATCTAATAGCTACTCATTAACTTCTGTGGCTTTATATCAAGCTCAGAAAGAGATCATAAACTAAAGTGGGATCTTCTAGAAAAGGATAAGATTAACCTACCAAATTCTTTGCCTGCTAACCTAATGTGTCAAGCTGGAGAAACTAGAAACAAAAATAGTGCCCTTCACACTGCAGTGTCTTTTTTTTTTTTTTTTTTTTACTTCAACTTTTCCACTTCTTTTGACTAAGTTAGAGCCTTACAGCCCTTTTCCCCAACTGGCATAAAATGATATCAGACCCACTGCATGCAATGATATATGCCTCTGCCTTCAGTCAAGAGAAAGTACATCACTATTTTATTGGATGCAGGTCTCAAGAGCTCATGAACTCAACAAACACCCCGATAAATTACTGGAAAGCCACACCAAAGTGTAACAACAATAAACTAGAAAAGGCATAAGTGGCTTTACTCAGGCAGACCTTCAAATACTACTCTGTAAGAGATTCCCATGCTACTTTCTTACTCATTGCAGCTATTACTACCTTCTGTACAACCAGATGTATTTGGTCACACAAAACAAATTGCACATGCCTGTCCTGCTCGTGAAACAGCCTGAAAAGAGTAATTTTAAAAATAATAGTGTCTAGAAAACAAATTTTCTGCAGTGCAATTTTTTCCTTAATTACAGATTTTTTTACTATGCTGAGGAAATATGCTAAACTGTTTGCTTTGCAGTATGAAATCCCACACAGAAGTTGGCTGAAGGGGTGGTGAAGATGAGGTTCAGAGCCCATGAGGTAAAGTTTACCTTGCCAATTACTTCAGTCCAAAGGTGAATGTGCATTTCATTACTAATGTCCACCCCCTTCTGGATTTCTTTGGCAAGATTGTCAGTGTACACATCAATTGAATGCTGATCCTGCTGTTCAAAGCATTTCTAGTGTGAGCACATGTCCAATAGCCAGCAGAAATTCAACTGAGTGCATTAACTCATGTCACACCTTCTACCAAGCAGCCATTACTGGTGTTGATTTCCAGTCACTCCAGACTGGAGGCAAATTTAGACCAACTATCACAAACGGAAAACTATTCATCAGGGAGTATGATAGTGACCACACTGCTAAAACTGCATGTTTGGGGGTTTCCAGCGTGCTCACTTCATGCACAAAACTGAAACTTGGAGCCTTCTCCACCTCCTCCCTGACACTGTTTTGAGCAGTAAGAATGTTGTCACTGAATTATCTGGAAACCATCCCTTTTCTCACACCTGGCTTCCCCTGAAAGCTTTGATACTTATTGCTTAGAAATATTGGGTTTCTAAAGCTAATTGTGGCTGATGCTTATATCTGCAGAGTCTCTGAGAAGGAATTTATAGCTAGTTTGGTTTGGACTTCCACATCTTTCCATATTAGATTATTCTACAGTTTTTCCACTGAGAAGCTATTTTGATGTTTATCTTCTCTCTCTTAATTTCAACCCATTATCCTAGTTATTTCCCCCTGGGGTAATTTTGTTCCTCCCTGGGTGTCTGTGCTGTTCAGATGTTTGCAATGGGCTCCCTCTCCCCCTCAGATGTTGCTCAGCCCTGCTGTGCATATTGACGGTTGTTCTTGTAAAACTTTCCTTGTAAATCAACCCCTCCAGCTCTCTAATCATTTTTGCTGCACTTCTCTGAACTCCCTCCAGTTTGTCTTCATCTCGCTGGTAATAACTTTGCCTATGTGTCATTTGGCATTTTCTCCTTATCACATTCCAGCAGAGCATCAAACCTTTTGCCCTGTTGCTGCGTGCTGTTGTCAGGTAGACTGGACTTGAATGATTGACGTAATCCCTTAATTTGCTAGAGGGGCAGTTTTAGATTTTTGTAAACCTGTAAATTGGTGATTTGAGCCAAATATGATGCTGGGGGGGGGGGGGCGGGGGGGGGGTCATTCACTCATTTTGTCTAAACAAAACTGGAGCTGATTTTGTGGATTTAAATCCAGGGAGCTCCTGGGTGTTTTTCCCTACCATTTCTGATGTTGGAATAAAACAGCAGTGTTAATTTGATGGCTTTCCAAACAGAATTCAAAATTCAGAGGAACAAATCCTTCTTGTTGCTGGGTCTGGGAAGCTTTGGTTTTTGTCACTGATGGCAGAAGGTGGGAAGGACATGGTTCCAAGCAACTCCTGCACAATCCCAGGTCTCCAGTTCTTTTCCCAGCCATTCCCTGAGGTACAAAATCCAAGAGGGAAGGGATTGTCCTTCATGGCAGATATGCCCTTGACTATTCTCTGTCTTAGAGTAACAGGCATCTGTTAGCTTCATCCTCCCATCCTCATCTCATTTTTACATTCCACCATGACCATGCTCTGACTTTTTCAAGGCTTCCTTGATTTTATTTTATGGAAAACCATTCCCCTCCTGGGCAGATCTTGGACCATGTGGTCAGGGAGCTGGAGGGCTTTACGTCCTAGAATCTCATGTTGTTTCATGGAGCATATTTTAATGTGCACAGTTGATTCATATGTTCTATATCTTGAATATCCCTTCCACGCTGAGAGCTTGCAGTCTCCTTACTATGTTTTAAAAAGACTGAATTCTCTGAGCAAAAGGTTCCTATGACAAAAGATTGCCTACCTTTCCCATGATTACATTCCCAAAGGTGAATGCCAATGTGTCAACAGAAGGAAATATTTCTCCTGCTTTCTTCAATAATTTATTGGCATTCACAGCTTTCCCCTTCATGATGACTGCTCCTGCAGCTCTAAGAATATCAGCTCCACTGAGAGATTGAAATTTACTTGTCACAGCTCTCCCAGACAGTTACGAATGGTGTGGTGCAGGCAGGCTCCTGATTAAAAAAATTAGAGAGGATGGGGAGCAAGAACACAGCCACCCCACCCCAAGAAACTTTAAAGGCCAGCCTAAACGCAGATGAGCCATTTTGCAGATACACATTATCTTCTAAAAGAAAAAAGTGCTCAGCATCCATTCTTGTATCAAACTGCCTCCCAGCACAGAGACGTAGGTATGGACTCACCATCTCCATGATGTCTGGGTGGGATGAATTGCTCATTTTGGGCTTCAACCCATTCATCTGCTTGGCTTTTGAATGAAGAAATGTCCCAGCGGAGTTTGTCGGAGTCAGCGACTCCCAGTGGGTTGCACTGTTTCGTGACCCACATCCCAAATTAGCAATCATGAAAGAGAGATTGGACCATTCATTCAAATTCATAATTAATTACTGGAAAATGCTCAGAAGTAGCCTTGGAAATCATCTCAAAAGTGCTTGCTTCAAGTTAGTAACCAGTATTTTAAACTACGTTTTCCTCTGTTTTGGCAACATCCCATCACAACTTGGACCTTGGGTTCAGAAGGCTCATACTAATTCCAGCTCTGTGCCAGGAACAACGTGTCCTACTATCCTTGGGCACAGTCTGTCACCATTAGCTGGTGATCCCACAGCTAGACAGACAGAAGCAAGAGCAGAGGAGCCCAGGTAAGACCATGTCCACCTGCACTGCCCAGCCCAGAGCTGCAATTCAGGAGATGCAGCAAGTTATGGCAGGTCATGGCCTGCACTCACTGCAAATGTTCCTGTGGCACATCAAAAATTAAATTGATCAGCTCTGAGTTAACATCACAGCAGCTCAATTATATTTATCAGTTTGTCTTGTGTAATTTTGTGTATACATGTTGTTTTCAGAAAAGGATTTTTTTTTAGTTAGGAAAGAATTTGCAGAACTTTTTTGATATACTAAAAGATTGTTTTTTGAGGGTAATTTCAGGGCAGAAAGAAGGTTGTTTGTTTGTTCTGTTTGTTTGGTTGTTTTTTTGTTTTTTACTTTAGAGGGTTGTTTTTTTTCTGTCTTGTTTTATGAAGGAAAAAAAAAAATATTTTCTTAAAGAGGTCTCCACTTAGTTTAAGCAGTGAAATTTGGAATTGATTTAAATGTGCTCATTTAGCTATACACTACGTTCTCCAAAAATTCAATTACAAGTAGTTTTGTAAAATCTTTTTTTGATTAAATATAAAAGAAAATAATATTAGTTTAATATTTTCTTCATAAATGAAAATATTTTCCTCTTGTCACTAGTTGGCCATCCTTAGGACTATAATATCTCCCCCCTTCTGTCTCCTCTGTGCTTCCCATTCCTCTCATTACCCACTTCAGTTTCAGTCTCCACCTGTGAAAGTGCTAAAATCTTTAAATTAGCTTTACAAGGAAAACTGATGTCCTTCTTGCAAGTATACAGCAATTCTTTTTCTACTTTGAATTGAGTCTACCCCTCTCCCACCCTGAAAAAGAAATATTTTTCCAGAGAACAATAATTTAAGGCAAAAGAAAAGTTTTGGTCAATAAAAATGTTTCTGACAATAAATAGAATTTTGTTTTAAAAACATTTTCATCCTTTGAAATGTTGTTATACGATAACAGTGAGTGTCCTTGTGAAAAGTTAATTTGAAGGAATAAAAAATGCCTCCTGTTCTGAAAATTTGAGGCTGGAGACCAGATTGCCTGCAAAATATGGATCTCATTTTTAACTGCTCCATCAACATGTCATTTAAGGGACTTCTGATTTTCTGACAAGAATACAGCATTTTGGTCTGATCAGCTCTCCATACAACATTAAAGGTTGAAATGTCTTCCTTAGAGAGTTTCCTGACTCAGGATGCCATGGGGAATGAGGGACCTGCAGTTCACAGCTCACCTTTTATGGCATGGTGAAAGATGAACAGGGACAGGTTGTGTTTCCTGGTAGACAGCTGCCACAACACCACTGCCATGGCCAGTGACTGGTTGCACTGGGTACTTCAGAATTCATGGATTCTTGATGCCAGATGCCCATTTTCTGTATCTCAGAGCAGCCACCACAGACGGGAGGTATCACAGCCTGTTCTGCAGAGCCATGAGAAGAAAGATCCAAAAATGAAACCCACTCTGAACCTTGTGTGCTCCAGAAGACCTGGCCACACCTTGGTTTTTGACCTATTTTTTGACCAAAATAGATTTCCCAGGATATTTCTTGCCTGGAAAGCCACTTCACCACCCAGACAGAAACCAGGAGCTCTTTCTCAGCTCTGCTTGATCCCAAAATACAAATCTTTATGCTTGGAGGCTTTAGCCAGCCTCTAATTAACAAAGCTGAGAAAGAAACTTCTTCATAGACCAGTGATTCCACATCTCCCTTCTTGCCTCTAAAACAGCTACCAGGGCCACTCCAGGGGAAATTCCAGCCAGTGGCTCAGACCCCTTATCTCTTCTTAATATGAAAATCTGGATCCCACAATCATGACCAGAGTCTGGAAACCCCAATAATATGCATTATAATGTCCACTTCCCACCTGCTCCAGAGATTAAAAAAAAAAACCAAAAATTAACTACTTTGCTTTTCTTTTGTTTCTTGTCTTTTCCCCTCATTTTTTTTCTTTTTTCATGAGGAAAAAAAAAAAAGAAAAAAATGCCAGGAACATTAAATTGGACACGCTCAAGTAAACCAGTTTGTAATGATATGTCGGACTTCCCGTAGCAAGAGTAGGTAATTTGGCTCCATTTTGTATTTAGATTTTGAATTTTCCTCTGTCACAGAAAAGATTTTTCATCAGAGACTTTGGATGCACAATAGCTGCGGGCATTTAATCTGCAGAGGCGCTCCTGAGGATACACACTGCAGCATCTACTGTCTTTGGTTTGCATCCAGAGAGAGAAGACAGAGGTGAATTTGGAAAGGATCCAAGGAAAGAAAAGAAAGTGGTGTTCCTAATTTCTGTAGCTGGAGTGTGTCTTGCAGGCAGCAGGATGTCATTAATGTCTCCATGGCCTAGGGAGGTCCCTTGGCATTTAACCTTACCTATTCCACTTGCTCCATAAACACAGGACTTAAATTTCAAAAATAGCTGGTTATAAATGAATTCTTCAAAGAGGTACAGGGTAAGGAAATGTTTCAATAAATACGTAATATCCACCTCCTTTATCTGTTTTATTATCTGAATACAGAGAAATATCTTACAGCATTTGAGACCCCTATTTCCATGGAACTGATGCCTTCTGGAGGCTGGCCTGGAACAGAGACTAGACAGAGAAAAAGGACAAATTTGGGATTCATTAAAAGGCCTCAATGGGCACACCTGAGCCACACAAGAGCCCAGCTGGGCTATACCCAAGATGCACCCAAAATGGGCACAGAATGGTTGCCTGATCAGAAGGTCTCACACTTTTATAAGTTCTGATCCATTAGCACATTGGTCAATTGTTCAGTCACAGCTTCAGGTTATGAAGCTCCATCCTCCTTGGTTTTTTCTTCTCACTTCACCATTGCTTTTGTTCTCAGGCCTGAAAGTTTCATCAGTTGTGCTTGGTCCCAAGATAGAAAAGGAATTGTTCTGTCTGCCTACTCTGTGTAGAGAGCTTAGTGGCACTTAATATGAAACCCACAGCTACACACTAAAACAGGACAGAATCTGAAAAATATGAAAGCTAAAACTTTAGGCAACAGTACAAAAAAGAATGGAATGACCCTCTCAGCTCCTGTGTTTTCTTCTTAGAAGCATGCAACTGAAGAGATAGTCCTCAACAGCAAAGCAAACATTTCCATGATTCAATCATCACAGAATCCCAGAACGGTTTGGATTGGAAGGGGCCTAAAAAATCATATCATTTCAACCTCTGCCATTGGAAGGAACACCTTCCACTAGACCAGTTTTCCCTGAGCTCATCCAGCCTGGCCTTGTTCACTTCTGGGGATTGAGCAGCCACAGATTCTCTGTGTAACCTGTGCCAGGGCCTCACCACCCCAACAGCTAAGAATTTCTTCTTGACATCTAATCTAAACCTACTTCCTTTCAGTTTGAAGCCAGTTTTTCCTTGTCCTGTCATTCCATGCCCTTGTCCAACGTCCCTCTCCAGATCTCTTGTAACCATTTCAGGCACTGGTTCTCCCTGATGCCTTCTCTTCTCCAGACTGAATAACCCCTGCTCTTTCAGCCTTTTTGTGTAGCAGAGGTACTCCAGCCCTTGGAGCATCCTCATGGCCTTCTCTGGACTCACTCCATATCCTTTCTGTGCTGAGGACCCCAAAGCTGAATGCAGCTCTCCAGGTGGGATATTATAAGAGTGAAATAAAAGGGTAAACAGACTCAAGATGACAGAAACTGGAAGAGCTTCAATCCCAGGCTGCTTTCTGTGCAAGGCAGATTTAAAGGACACAAAATCCAGGATTCCCTTAAGCTTTACATTAATTCTACAGAGTTTATCAAAAGTTTTTTGGTGGGCAAAGAACAGTCTGACAAGGGGGATGTTATTCTTAACCCATTTTTTTCAGATGAGAGATTTAATTCAACCAGATATGGTTGAACTTGATTATTCCCTGTTCTTGGAAGTTTTCAGAGCCAGGCTGGATGGGACATGGAGCAACCCAGTCGAGCAGAAGGAGTCCCTGCCCATAGCAGGAGGGTTAGGAGTAAATTAGTGATAAGGTCTCCTCCAACCCAAACCATAATGAGTCTGTGATTCCATGATATATGGTTGCACTCAATGATCTTAGAGGTCTTTTCCAACATTAACAGACCCATGATTCTAAACCAGCACTATCCAACTCAGGCAGCCTTTGGCTCCCAAATACCCTTCTTTCCAGGCATTATTTCTCTTGTAGCAGATGTTGAATGTCTGAATCCTGGGACTTCAGTGAAAACCAGCCTTAAAGGGAATTAATCTGAGAAGTTGGGAGGTGAGCTAGAGAGGCTGAAGTGAGACTGCACATCCTCTTGTGGTTCTGGGCATCAGGGATAGACAATCTGTAGCTGAGAGGAGGGTGGAAGGGTTTAGATCGCAACACAGCTCATGTCAAGAACGCCTCTGTCAAAGCAAGCATGCAGTTTAAGCATCTTGCCCAAGGCCACAGAGAAAAGCTCTGTCAACGATGAACCCAAACCAGATCCCAGCCCAGATCTGCACCCACAAAGCTCCACCTGTGGAGGCAAACACCAGCTCTGGAGTGCTGGTGTGAGCATGGCTTCACTGTCGTGGTGATACAAACCATACAAGGCAAAAGTGGTGAAGTGATTTGTGGCGTGTCTTACAGAGAAGAGCACACTGATTCCAGAGATCCTGCTTCAAAATATTTCCCTGTTCCTCTTTAAGCCTTGCATGGAGTTTGTCTTTACTTCTGCCTTTTGTTACTGCTCACTTTTCTCTTGAAACTTATTTCTCTTCAACAATGGTGGCCCCCAAATTACTGCTAATTTCCTGCAAGGAATTTGTTCCTTGAGTGGCACTTATCATTTTCCTCTTTTTTCTACGTTTTTCCCCCCTTCTATCTGAGACTGCCACTGAGTCTGTTGAGAACATGTAAGTGTAGTTGCTTTTGAATGCTGCGAGGTAAATGCTGAAAATGACATCTTAAATGGAATCATTAAAGCAGATGTAAGTATTATCTGAATTCTACTGAAGTCTCCTATGCACAGCAATAGTGTCTTTATTTTCTCTCCTGATGCATGCACCTTTTTAAAGACAGATGACAACCTATTATTTTTTTTCCTTTCTCCCCATTTTCAAGCCTGAACTTATGGACTGTATTCATATCTTAAAGCTAGGAAATATTTGCTAGCAAATGTCTGAAAATCTGACCAAAACAGAGGTGTGGTGCAAAGGTGGTTGTGATAGTTATCTACTCTTTTCAGGTTACAAAGCAGAAGGAAATGCATGTCAAAACATTAACCACTGGCTTATGGAAAATAAAGCAATGTATTCCTCATTATGACAAGACAAAGCACACATATTTGATGACTGCCATGGTCTCCCCCAGTCGTAAAATTTCATTCCTGATTAATGTGGGATTCATCTCACTTTGCTACCCACTGTGGAATAGATCACTGCTGCTTTATATCTGCCTATAAGCAAGGCAGAGACAGTCCTTCCCATAAACTGGTTCACATTCCTTTCCTTCACAAGTCTCCAGAAGGCCCATCTAACCTCTAAGGAAGGGAGAAGGAACTTTCGGAGGAATCTCATATGGCCATCCTACACTAGATGCCAATCCCTCCAACAGTGAAGTCTAGGCTACATCAATCACACAGGCTGATTTTTGGGTTGCTGTAAGCCCAGGAGCTGGCAACCCTGCCAGCTGAGCTAATCTACTCTGAGCATTGCACTGCCCACTGGCACTGCAGCTCTGCTGAAGCATGGCTGCATGGGGTGCTCTGTGACACTCAGCTGCTCTGTGCTGGAGCAGCACCAAGCCACACACTCAGGAAGCTCGGGCAAGATAATAGATATACTATTTGGCTTTGGAGATGCCCTGATCTCCCCTTGAGTCTGAGCCCATACTTGTACATCAGCCAGATGGAGCTCCTCTGATGAGCTCTTAGTCCATCCCTCTGCTCACACTTGTGAGGCACAGCAGAAAGCTGCAGGAGCAGGATAATTCCTTTTCCCAGTGGGGCAGATCCCCCCTCAGAGACACGCAGTTTCCTGTCTACATCTGGAAGAGGGAAATGCCATTTCATGGTGTTTAATCCAAACAGTGCAACTGAGCACTAGTCTGGAAAGTCCATCACAGCGTTAGTAGGGACTTGAGCCTCAGACCTGGTGCCATTTAGCATGTTAGCCCTGTCTGACATGCATTAACCTCACACCAGGGCACATGTGGTATGAGCATGTGGAATGAACCATGTGTAGGTACCTGTTTAATGGCATCCACTGTGAAAGACTTGGACAACACAAATAACATATTAAACATCCAGATTCACAAACTCAAAGGAAAGGCTGATAACAACATCAATACCAGCAACCCTAGCTCTCTGATCTCTAAGTGATAGACCACCGAAGGCCCCACTCAAGACACTCAGGATGGTCAGTCAGGACTTTTTAACTTTTAAGAAGAGGGAAGCAAGATTGCCATGTCATATGGTGCAAAGGATGTGGGATTTTTGGCTTGTGGGACGTCTGGGACTGTGCAATATTTGCTTTCAGTGTTTGAAGGTACCTCAGGGGTAACTTGTGGATTGGCTCTGGCCCTCAGCTTTGGGATAACAACTCCTTTTTCCATCTATTTCTGAGAAGCCCTGAGCAAGTTCTTTGTAGTGGTCAAACAGATATTTTATAATTGCTGCTCTTTTTTGAGACTTACTAGACTCACACTCAGCTCCCTGGCTTTCCAGAAAACCCTTGCTGTTACTGTACAAATCAGGTAAGATATGTCTTTAGATGTTTTTTCAAATGGGTGCAAGGTCATGAAACAATAATGCTGAGACCTAATTTTTTGACATTCAGACAGCCTGAAATCTGAGCAATGTAAAAGTTTCATTTATATCATGCTTGGAAAGGATTTTGTTTGCTTGCTTGCTTGTTGTTTTCCAACAAAGCAAAAAACCAAGGGGTAGCTTCAAAAGAAAGTTGAAGTTCTGTCAAATATGAATTATGTGGAGATCCATGCAGGCAAATGTTTGATACTTTTGATGCACTGCATAAACCAAATATGCACCAAAGGAACTGGTCTGACCGAGAGGTTACATCTATATTTACTGAAACCAGCAGGCCCTAGGAGCAGATCTGCCTTGATTCTGGCCCTGCACATTTTATATTGTCCTTGCAGAGTCAGATACCAGTATATATAGATATCTGATTCATAACCTATCCTGCGCCTCACTGAAGGCATTGGTTTAGGACCTGGGTGGCCTTGATTTTATTATTAGTGCTTCCACTGGCCTGCTGCTCAGCAGTAGGTAAATGAGGTCATCACTTTGTGACTCTGTTCCCTTTTGCAAAATGTAGATAAAAACTCTTTTAATCCTGCTGATGAAAGGTGGTATGATGAATAGCATTCTTACCAGCCTTGCCTTCCTTATAGTAGGGGTCTTTGTGAATCCATTCTATTAACAGCTCTAAGAACCATAGAAATCCCTATATAAATTAAACACAAAATCTTGGCAGTGCCATGAAACTGCAATTAGAAAATGAAAAAGCTATAGTTTTCAGAGGAACAATAGACTTGCCCACATTGCATATCGTGCATAGATTTAAGTATGCATTTAATAGTCTGACTGGTAATAAAAATACTATATAGATACAATATTTTTGAATTATTATTGCTACGCTGGAAGATCCACACTGTTTCTGTACCCTGGCTCTTGTGTGTTTAAATTTGCAACTTCACTGCTACACTCTCAGACTTGTTTGCATTCAATTTCTTTGGGCTTTCTAAATTAGACATGTACGTGATGCTCTGTGCTAAAACTAAATCGATTCTTAATAGTCATGTGGTGTTAATATTAAGCCAATTAGGCTCAAATTAACACACACATTTATTTAAGCAAGGCCCTGATCTTGAAACAACTTAAGCATGTATTTTGAACTCTGGCTTAGCAAAGTTCCTAAGTACACCAGCAATACACCCTGTAAAACACAGCTCAGCTGGACAAGTTAATTACTGAAGCAAAATTGTGGCACCACAGAGAAACTATATGAATAAATGACATCTTGGGTTAAAATAAAATTTTAAAAAGGTAAAGTTAAAACTTGCAAAAAAATCTTTGGTAACTAGAGATTCAGAAAACAAGTTGTACATATCTATGAATAACTTTGGGTGTTTTCTATGAGATCCAGTAGGAGAAGGCACACTAAAATTGATTCAGCTCTTTGTGAAGAGGACATTTAGCTGTGGATAGGATGAACACCTCTTTTTTTCACTGCTCAAATCCCCCCTAACTCCAGTGGGAGCTCAGACACGGAGCTCACATGCAAACTGTTATATTTAGACACACATGTGCATAGGCTCATTTAGGTACACAAAATGGGAGCTGAGCCATGCTTGTCATTAGAGAAGGATTCATGGGAATTCCCTTTGAGGAATATATTTCCACTCATGTACATCTTAAATAGCAGTTGTACAAGTGAATAAACTGCCTGTTCCAGAAATCACACACGTGTTTATGGGTTCAATTGTATCTGGCCTTAGTAGGTTTCAGGTTAGCATGACTAGCATTTCTAGATAATAAGAACTTATACATCTTTCTCCTATCTTTTCTCCAAACTATCTTCTCCCTCTTTGGCCAGATGGTGCTGAAACTTTCAACATTGAGGTATAGACTATTTATTTTCTCCATTAAAGAAAGAGGTATAGACTATTTATTTTCTCCATTTTAGACTTATAATAGACATATAATCAAGTTGCAATGGCTTAACAAAATTCTACTCGTCTGCCAGTGACTGCTCACATGTTAAGAGCTGCCTATCTACACACATGCTCACAGACTTTTATAGATATGAGATTATGTGATATGGCTCAAAAGTTCACAACATTGCCTTAGGAGGGATTTACTGGAGCCCAGTACCTCTTAAGTTCTCTTGAATACAATAATTTTTCTTATCCAAAATGATGGCTATGGAAGGTTTGTATGAACTGTGTCTGTGCACAGACAGCAGGGTACACAAAGACAAACCTGAGAGGTGAAGGAAGATGAAGTCAAGGAGCGGGTTTGCTCAGGGTCTGCAGAGGCAGAGTTTGTCTCTGCAGTGACAACACACAGCTGCAAAGAGGTACAGGCAGGGCAGCAAGGTCTCCAGCTGTGCTTTTTGCCTACACTAGCTGAGGAAGCCTTCAGGGAAGTAATAAGGCCATATACTGGCCCAAATGTTTGTGGTCAAGAACTCATGCCCTCAAAAAGAAGCAGTGCATAGCCCTGTTTTATGACCACTAGAATGAATGGCGTAATTCATCCAAATTCATTCCCAGAGTAGTTCTGCTGCAGCCTGTGGAGAACTGCTCTGGATGCATTTAGCCCATAATCTTCTTCCATCAAGATATGACTATACCCTCCAGTGGGCAATAAAGTGCTTTGGGGCATCTAATTGAAAGTGTGACAGTTTTACACTGTTGGGAAGCAGCAGTTGTGGGTGGCATGTGCTCCACTGGCATCTGAGGGTAAATACAGCAGGATATGTGGCAGTCTACAACTGGGAGCTACATTATGCATGTGCTGGGAACAGCAAGCCAGTGCCACAATGCAATTATAGCTTTAAACCGTGCCCAGTGTGTCTGTTCGGCAGCAGTAGACAGACAGCTCCAAATCATTATTTTTTTTCTGCTTACTTAGCTTCTGGTGATTAGGTTCCTGTTTTGCAATTGTGGTGACTAAACCAATTAAGGTGCAATTTAAAGAAGGAACTCATAAATACTGTACAAAGGTAGTATTGACATAACTAAACTTTATAAAAAAAAAAAAAAAAAAAAAGCGGGGCGGGGGGGCAGTGGGGGTGGTGGGGGACTGTGGGAAGAGAGGAGGCTATGTTTCCAAACCGAGCAATCCATTTTGGAAGACTCTGCTACATGCAGTAACTTCTGCAGTATGAATAAATATGCATAATCAAAAGGGAGCACAGCTCGCTTCTCTCTATTGCTCATTTGATATACCTCTTCATGTCATATCCACTTTCACATAAACAACACAATAATAAAACATCTGCATTGCTAAATAACACTACTGTGTTCTAATTCCTCTGGAATGACATGAATAAGAACATCCTACTCCTGTTTATTAGAATTTATTGATGACATGAGTGTGTAAAAGCAGCAGAAGGCATAATTAATCCTGGTACAGCCCCAAGTTACATGTCCAAACTTGACAAGTTTCACTCTTGACTTGCATTACTTTCCCTTGACGCATGGTAACACCAAGGGCTTTGACAAGGTACAGATGTCCTGCTCCAGGAGTGGCAGGAAGGCAGTTTGCTCCTTGGTTCCAGCTTCTGCAGATGCAAAGGATGGTTATAGCTCAGTGAGGAATGATGGGGGAATACAGAGCACTTGGTAAAAAAGAAAACAAGAAAATAAGCATCCCTTTGCTCAAGATAGCAAACAGCCCGCTAATGAAGCTTACAGATGATGTTCAATTGGGAGGACTAGTGAGCCACGTCAGGGAAAAGCAATAATATTGGCAGATTTAGAGAAATTAGAAATAAGAAAATAACGAAATTAGATCAATCTTTAGAAAGACAATTTGAAACACAAAGGCAGCTGGAAGGAAAAGATGAAAGCAAGCTGTAACATTGAAATAAGTCTAGAGGGAATAATGGATGTGAAAACAATGTGAAAATTGTTTGCATTGTGATGTGGTTATGAAAAAAATGGCACATGTAGAAATCTAGCCACTAGCTCAATACACCTTATCTATCCCCAGGGAACTGATGGAGCCACCATCCTTGGAATTCTTCAAGAAACAAGTAGATAAGGCACTTCACGTTGTGGTTTAGTGGGCATGGTGGTGTTTGGCCAAAGGTTGGACTTGATGATCTTTGAGATCTTTTCCATCCTTAATGATTCTACGATTGTATCCCTTCCCAAGGCACAGACTATGTGAATATCTTACAGCTCTGAGACACACACTTTGTGAGGGACACCTTTAGGAGCTGGAGTCTGTGATTTTGGATCCCTGTGACTTGTCTCACAATCTCTGAGGCACTGGCAGGTAACCAGACCTCGAAGGATTCAACCCTTGGGCCCTCAATCAAACAATCTGCACTCAAAAAGTATTCTCTTATATTCTCTCTCTGTATAATTTTTTGCACTTTGGTTTTCACTGTGCCCATGGGGATAGAGCTGGAGGAGCAAGCATGACTGACAGGAAAATTAAATTAACCACTGCATGTCCACTCCCAGAGTGATCACTACAATGCTCACTAGAGAAGAGAGGGACAACATTCATTTCTTTATCTGATAGACTTGAAACCAGAACTCTGAGAAAAGAATCTCACCTACTACAGAGAGATGTTCTAGAAGGGAAAGTTTACAATTCACCTCCTTTGTTTTTAGAACAAATTGCATCAAACTCTGAACATTGCCATGCCAGAGAGAAAATAACTGTCAGCCAGCTTGAGCATTTTCCTTTCCCACTTCCTCTGTCCTATTCTCCAAAACATTCCTTCTTCCATTCAGATTTGGAAAGACCAAACCAAAGCCTCTCTTACAGAGCACTTTCCTTCTTGAGGTACCTGGAAACTTCTTCCAAGAGGAATGCATATGTTAACACCTAAGCTATTGCGCTATCAAGATGCCACTTTGCTGTTGCAATGCTGGGAACTTAACTCGGAACATTTTTTAAAATTTTGTAAGACTGAGCATTGTGGTACTGAGGCACAGTTTGGAAAAAGTTCTAAAAGTTTATTTTGCTATTTGTGAGACCTCCTGCCTCAAAACTTTGCCATGACTAAGACAGCAATTGTTGCATAAAAATAATGTCAGGAAGAAGCATATATTTGTATCTTCTTTCTGAATTTATACGAGTCAGGAGGACAGCCACAACTGAGAGTGTATGTTTGCTCTTGGGCAAGGACTGTCAAAAAGACTTTGGAGAACTAGAGGCAATTCAGAGAAAAACAGAGAGCTAGAGGAGTTGAATTATGAGTAAAAATCTAAAAGTACACATCTTGTAAAAATTGTGGGTTTAGAAAGGAAAAATCCCACACATATATCCCCAGGAGATTTGTCCAAGCACCTACTTCTTCCTTTTTGTTTTTTTTTTGTTTTTTTTTTTAATGAGTATACATTCTTTTCCTTCACATTCTGCAAAGAAGTGCAGTGAACAACTTTGAGCACCTTCAATCAAAAGTGCATTTATTTCAAAAGCTTGTGTGATGATTAATATCTACCTGCCCACAAGCCACTTTATTCAGATGGGATTCATATGGGAGATTTCATAAATTTAACAAGGGTGCTTCTCAGAATCTTCCTGTCTCTTATGAAACATTATTTTAATATTTTCGTTTCCAGGGAACTCATCTGCTCAAACTGCAGCACCTATCTTTCCTGCCCTAAACAAAATGTTAGCAAGATTTTGAAGCACCAATTAGAAATGTGAGGATATACTCCTGATAGACATTCACACTCCTGATATATATGTTTATATGCGTGTAAACATGTATGCTTTAGTAGTTGCCAAGCTACTATGTCACTGAACTTCTGACAGCAGGAATGTATCATCAGGGATCTTCCCCCTTTCCCAAAAAAACAAAAGAATGATAGTTCACCCAGCATGAAGGTGTCACTGATGTTAAACAGGCCCATGTCCTGCACCAAAACTACTCAGAAAAAAAAAAAAAAAAAAAAAAGTAATTGTCATAAGAGATCCTTTCTGAAGGGAACAGAAGGCCCAATGCGCAGACCAGGCCCATTCCCTCGGGAGCTGCTTCCTCTGCTTGCCCTGGTTAATGATGTAAAGAGAAAGTTCTGACATTACTTATTATTGTTTTTCCAGGTGAGCAGCAATGAAGTTACAACAAGAAGACCCATGGCAATCAGGAGAGACTTGAGGGACCTTGGGATGACAAGTTAAGGGGTCAAGAGCACAAGTGTTATATTCAAGATCAATACCTGTCTCCAAGCCTGCTGTCATCAGAGGAATTTGGGGTCAGATAACACAGAACCTGGCCTGCTGATGACACGCAGGTTATGCCTGTCTCAAAGGGGAAAAAGGATCTCTGCACAGTGGTGATAAGGGTTCATTGAAAGAGTTTTAAACTAAGTGTGAAGAAAAGGTGGTGAATTAGTCCTGTATATTACAGAGGAAGGAAGAAAATTAGAATTGTGCAGGAAGAAAATTAGAATGGCCAAAGCCCAGCTAGAATTTAACCTGTCTACAGCTGTAAAAGACAATAAAAAAATATTTTATAAATACATCAGCAAGAAAAAGAAGGCCAAGAAGAATCTCCATATTTTATTGGACATTGCCCATCCCTGGCTAGGAGGGTCTGACTTCCTGCCCCACAACAGCCACCACAGACACAATGGGGTGCAAGGGACCTGCAAAGGGATCAGTTAGAGTCACACACCTGAAAGCAGCCCTGACACAGAGTCATAAATCACAGCATGGTTTGGGATGGAAGGGCCTTCAAAATCATCCCATTCCAAGCCCTGTGCCATGCACATGAATGAAAGGATGACATGACTGGTTGAGAGTATACTGTCATGTTCCTTTGCTTGTGCAGTTTCCCAGAGCAGAAGCACAACAGGATGGACCAGAAATATTTAGACCTTTAGAAACAGAATTTCAGTTCAGCCTCTCCTACTGTCATCAGGAAACTCTTTTCCTGGCAAATTCACTGGTGAAACCCTTAATTTTTCTATATTCTGTAATCCTCAGTTCTGTGGGAAAAAAACCCCGTTTGAGTTCTCTATCATTGCAATAGCTGTTTTGGATTTTACCAATCCAAAAGCCTTTATGGATTCTCTTGGTTTAACCAGAAGCAGAAATGCTTGATGTCTTCCAATATCCTATGCTCCTGGAATCTATCAGAAACTATTGGAGATTCCACACTTTCTGGACTATCCCTAAAGCTCATAACAATTTTGGGATTTTTGGGGTTGCAAAATACTCACATTTAACTTCTTAGCCCCTTTTAGGTGCACATGTTTTCTGAAATCAAGGAAGACTCAGTGGATTTATATGATTTTTCACAATTGGTTTCAAGTTCTACTTCACTCATTTGTATTATTTTCAACAAAGAGCATTGGCAGGTGTTATGGAGTTATTGGCTAGGAGTTATGTCCTAGCCCTTGTAAAGACTTTTGCAGCAAAGTGAGGAGTGATCCAGGAAAAAGATGAACATATTACCAGACAGTTTCGGAAGAATCTAGGTTCCTGTCTCTGTGACTGATGCAAGAGTATCTTTCCAACAGCTCAGTATCCAAGAACCTGTAAGCAACTCTGTTTTTTCTCATCTAAGTACTACACAACCTTGAAAGAAGACACCTGGGACTCACCACCAAAGAGCCACACCTGCTAAGCAACAGCTTAGGCCTTGCACTCTCTGAGCTGTGAGCTTTTCACAGCACCGACACAGCAGTTTAGCCTAAACAGCAAAGCCCAGATTTGGGATGTAAAAGAGATTGACAGAGACAGCCACAGGACTGTGATGCAGTGATGCTTTCAAAGTGCTTTTTCCAAGGCAGAGAAGACCCACTCTTCCATTCTTTAATTTTTTCTCTGCTTATCAAGTTGTTTACTATAAAATAAGTCCATTGAGAGTAGAGCTGGAGTTTTCCAAATAAAGGTCCTTTATTCCTTTTCTGGATTTTTTCAGATAAAAATCTCTTGGCATCCATCACTGCAAAAGAAATTTTACTGCTTCCTTGGTCCCATTCTTTGTCTAACTCATTTAAAATAGGAGCTTTCATGGAAAGGGAATTATTTTTATTTTATGTTTGATATGGAGCCTCAGAAAACTCATCTTTGTTTGAGTCTCTGGCTTTGGTCTTTCGTGATACTATAGAATAATAAGAAATAGAAAGGCAAATGTCTTTTTAAGACAAAATTTCCTGCTCCTCCTCATTTTGAAATCCATAGATCTCACTCTGCATAGCATTTTCATAAACAGAGAAAACTCTCTATAGCAATGAAATAAAATTAAGATACAGTAGTGCCCCTCAGAACACCCATCATACTTTCAAAATAGACCATTCACTTACTGCAAAGGTTATTTCAAGCTAAGAATCCATTTATTTGAATGTATTTCCATTTTAATCAATATCCTTTAGAAATGGTCTCTTTCTTAGTCGTGTAAGGTGAATTGATATAATTTTAAGGACATGTATTTCTTTTCTAAATGTTCCTATATGGCAAGGACATATGTGAGATTGGATTTTCACCTCTGGTAGATTTGAGTCAACAGCATTTTCTTTACCTTAGTGCAACAAGAAGATGAGTGCCAGAGGCAACATTTTCAGAAGAGGAGACATTTCTACAGCACCTGAACAGTGTGGTGACAATCCCTCGTTTCAATCGCAAAAGATCTTTTAGCAGTGCTGCAAAATCTTCCTTTCCCCCTGAAAGCCTGAGACACCTTTCACCAAAAACAACTGAAAGAGTTCCATTAAGTTCAACAGACTTTCAATCATGGCCTTATCCAAGATGAGTGCTTTCTTTTAATGTGTGAATAGAAGGTAATTACCTTTCATTACATCAAATGTAGCAGAAGATGGGCAAGTAGCTTTTTCTGCTAGGGCTTTTACATTTTTGTAACATTTTCAAAATGCTGACTTATGCACACAGTTACACTCAAAACACAATTACTCATATATAAATCTGCATTTGTGTTTAAATGCCACTAGTAACAAGAACGCTTCTGGTAACAAATTTGTTTATCAAATATACATCAGAAAATGGCACATTAAATAAGAAAATGTTCAATAAAAGATATGCTCAGCATTTTTACCGACAGTCTGGGCCTTGTCCAACAAACCCTGATGTAAAAAGAAACGCTATCATTAATGTCTAAGTATCCAAATTAAACCCATAATGGGAAATTCTCAAATTTTTGCTTTCTTTACACTTTCCAAGTGCAGCTTTTCACTCCAGGACCCAACAGTATGTCGGTATGTACTAAGCTCATAGATTGAAGACAAGAGGACTTCTGCATTTCAAGGGAGTAAGAAGAGTCTTCTGTTCAAAAAGTAATAGCACTGCTGATTTTTTAACTTTTCCTTAGAGGCCTCTGAAATTTACTGTTGTGTTCAGATTTCAGGGGGATTATTAGTTTGACGGCAAGGAATGTTCAAGGATGAAAAGGACGATCAAATTTATGAAATGACTCATATTAAAGAACAAAGAAAACTGGGGCTCAGCCTGAAGAAAAAGGAAAAAGAGGAAATACATGCTACTGGTCTTAAAACCAGGGATGATGACATGGCAAAGGTAAGCAAAGAAAGATTTCATTTTTCTTCCTAAGGCTAGAATTGAGAAGTAGCAGGTGAGACTACCAGATGGCAAGCAAGAAAGAAAATAATAGCAGGGGAGGGTAAACCAGCCTTGTAGATGTTTCTGTCTGTTCCCTGAGTGAAAAGGGAATCCAAAGTCTGAGTGAAGTTACTATAGAAGTGTAATAACATTTGAGAAGCACTGGGAGATCCATACGGAACCATCCACACAAGACCTATAGAAGAGCAGTACCTCTCTGAAGCGGAAGTGGCGGGTGGAGGAAGATCCTGGAGCATTTCCAGGGGAGCTGGAATTGTGCCCAAGGTTCTGTACTTTGTTACTGATCACTTTGTGCCATAGTTTCTCTAGGTCTAGTGGAAAATCCAGGTGTGCATTCAGCCTCTGCACTCTTTCCCATGTCTAGGTGGCAAATCACTGTCCTTTAAGGTTTATTGAGGTATCCATGAATTCATTCTTTAATACTGGTAAGAAAAATAGGAAACAACATGTAGGTGTAGGGAACTTGGCAGCATGCAAAATCAGCACGACAGGTAGATGATTTTACCTCTGTTTATAGCACTGGTGAGATTGATATCAGAACACATTTGAAAAGATACTGAAAAATTGTCAAGGAAGCAGTGAAGAGCCAGCAAAAAATATTAGAGAGTTTAGAGAAATGCCTTGCAGTGAGAGATTTAAGCAGCTCATTCTGTCTAGCACATCAAAGATGTATTTTAGTGTAACCTGAAAGTCAAAACTGAATGATTCAAAATGGTAAAGTCAAAAAGCAGCAGCTTTGTTAGGAGGCCTAACCCTCTGTCTTGATGTGACAATGCATCTTAACACAATTACAATGATTTATTTGTAGTCTGGGACAAAGTTACATGGCCCTTCTCTAAATTTGAAGAGGTATACATATATATTTATACATATGTGATGCTTGAAGAATTGTAAGTATGTAGTACTAGGTTTAAAGGAATCATTATTATTTTATAAAATGCTCCATTCAATGAATTGTTGGGGTTGTTGTTTAGCCCTAACCAACATCTAAGCACCATATAGCTGCTTACTTCCTTCCCTGTGTCCCCAGTAGGATGTGGAGGAGAATCAGAAAAAGGTAAAACACATGGATTGAGATAAAGTCAGTCTAATGCTTGACTAAAGTAAAATATAATTAATAACAATAACAACAACACTAATAATAACAATAATAATGAAGAGGAAGAAAAGTAGGGAGAGTGAGAGGAATGAAACCCAAAAGAAACAAGTGATGCATGAGAAAATTCCTCACCACTCACTGACAACTCTGGATCAGCCACAAGCAGTGACCAACCCTCCCTGGCCAACTGCCCTCAGTTTATATACTGGGCATTAGTTCTGTGATATGGAATATCCCTTTGTCCAGCTTCTCCTGGCCATGCTGACCCTTGGCTTCATGTGTACCTGTTCATGGGCAGAGCACCGGACACTGAGAAGTCCTTAACTGAGTAGTGAACAGTGCTGAGCAGCAGCTAAAACATCAATGTGTGATCAACATTGTTTTCAGACTAGATCCAAAACACATCACTGCACCAGGAACTGAGGAGGAAATTAACTCTATCCTAGCCAAATCTAGAAAAGGGGGATTTGACATAAATTCAAAGGCAATTTCTGTTTCTACACAGAGAGAGAAAAAGAAAACAAAATCACATCTTTGTTAAGGGATGTCAGTAAATTTTTTTTCCTACTATAAAAATAAAGACAGATAATGTATAGAATTTTGTCTCCAAGACCACAGGAAGTACCAGAGCTTTCTTCTTGACCTGCATCTCTCCTCATGAAATTCACAGTGTAACAATCATAACATTTCTTGAAAAGCTCTATCAGTGTTACTTAAATGGACTCAAGACATTTTAAAGCTTTAATGTAGCAGAAAGAAAAATACGGATAATTGTCTTTCTCCACTGCTCTGTGAGCCTTGTTCCTCCACAGCACCCCTGAAGTAGTTTGGTGCCTCTCTGGCTCCTCATCATCATCTGCTCATTATTCATTAATCAGCTTCATCTCCACAGGTGGGGACCAGCAGCAAAAACAGTGCCCTGGTATGAATGCCTTTCCCAAGATGCGAATCCTGCTCTCCTCATTGTGAGCCAGTGCTGATGGCAGGGGGAGCCTCCAGCCACTTCGCCACCATGCATCCACATTGCAGCTTTTCTCTTTTTTGGTAGAAAATGAAATGAAAACCAAGCCACTGACCCTCTTCAAATGGCCTGATGCACACCAGGCTCTGGTCTGCACAAGCTGTACAGCAATGATAGTACGCAGTCTTTCCCAGTCCATGAGCTCCTACCAGATGATAGAGCTCAATTCCACGTGAAACACCATCTGCCCAGCTTAGTGAAATGAGCTCATGTCTTCTTGCACCTGGATACATAAATATATTTGCTTATTTGGAACGGTGTTGTACTTAAATGCAAGCTTCAAATAGCAGACCCATAAAGTAGCTGGTGTATAAATAGGAAGGTGGTTTGCACACAAATATAGCAGGACTATTAGAGGTGATCATTAGTTACTAATATAAGCAGTTATTTGAACATTAGCATACTGTTACTCATAGCAGAATTCATGACGCGTTTAACAAGTAAGTAATAGCTTCCTTAATAAACTTAGGAGCATAAAATTCCCTGTTCTGTAGACTGTCAGAGATGGCATTTGTGAAAGTAAGATCTGAAGTTTTCCAAGAGTTTCCCATATATAGATTAAAAAAAAAAAAAAAAAAAAAAAAAAGGTGTTTTTGATCTATTTTAAATAGATTTTCCACTCATATTAAAAATTGTTGAAAATAAATAGACAGAAAAGAAAATCAAAAGAATGGAAGAAAGTGTTAAAACCCTAAAGAAATGCTAAATATGTCCTCCCAAAGAGCAGAAGTAATTAATTCCCTATTACATGTGCCCTAAAGGATTATATATTCCTAAACTGACAGTTCAGAAAGGACTAGCCCATCAGGCTGGCAAACGAACCAAGTATGACAGAAACTCATATTTAAATCCCCCCTTACCCAAAACCAGGTGTGTCTCTCCACCAGTGAAATTGGGCAAGGGGAGTCTGTAAACCTTTCTCATTGCAGCCAGCCACAAAGCCTACTTCCATCTTTCCAGTGTCAGGATGTCTTCTTGCTCAGTACTTCCTCCTCTCTGATTTTGTCAAAATTTACTAAAAAGAGCAAGGATATGATTTGGCTGGACAAAACAGCAAGAAAAAAATGCTTTCTCACCTGATGTTCCTTCCTAGACAAGACCAATGCCAGTTTTGCTCTTCAGCCACAGTTCTGTGATTCATATCATTCTGAATTAACTAGGGTTAGACTCACCAGTTAGACACTTCCAGGGACACAGCTGTGGGAGCACTAAATTAAATATGGACCACTAAAGCCATGTGAGATGCTGAAATAAGCCCAAGTCAAACTGGAGGTCCTCCAGGGGCGACAAATCTTTTTAGAGGTAATTTGGAGACACATAAATACATGCTATGTTCTACCATAGCCATAGCCCAAGCCACGTACTTCATGGGCATTAGGAGATGGCAGCAAAATTAATGAAACTATTTTTTAAAAACTCTCCTATGTGATTGTAAATATTGCAATTTAATTTATCTTCAGTGCTTCCAATTAGATTCCAAATGATTTCAAGTATGGCAGCTAAGAAGAAAACAAGCTCATTTGGGTTAATGCTGACAAATAATGAAATTTAATTGTGATTTAAGATTCCTAATGTTCATTGATTAGTTCATTCAAAACACTCCTTGAATAACCTCTTCTAAATTGCACAGTTTAAATAGTTTTCCTTAGTTTTCTAAGACTGCACTTAGGTCACTCACCTCCATTAATTTCTATTGGTTTCTGTTTTTCTTTACTTACTCTTTTATAACACTCTTGCTCATCTATGAATCATCTTGGTTACACAAAATCCACTGAAACCTCACCAAACTGGAGGGCAACATCCACTGATGGCAGAATAGAAAAGAACACCATAGGCGTTCACAGAGTGTCAGGCTTTCTGGAAGAGCTGGGCAGGGAGGACCACCAAAGAGGCCAGAAAAGCATGACTGTGCAGAAAAATGAATTAAGGTAAAACATGAAGCTGGAGGTCAGTGGTGAGCTCTGAGTAGCTCCCTATCTTCTGAAATAAATGGTTCTATTTGGTTCTATTAAAAAAAATCAAACAAACTTGCACTAAAAAAATACCCCAACCAAAAATCTTCCCTGGAATAGGTACACAAGTAGAAACCCTTGCAAACTGAAAATTTGATTAGTTATTTATTCTCTGGGGTTTTGGGGGGTTTTAGTGGGTTTTTTTGGTCTTGTTTTGTTGTTGGGGTTTTTTGTGGGGTTTTCTTGGTTTTTTTCTTTTGATTTTAGGTAGGTTGGTTGGTTTGTTTCTTATTTAGTTTTTCATTAATTTTCCTTAAATAAAAATTCAGTTCTCATTGTGAATTCCAGACTTCCAGCAATTCTCCTGTATTCCTCCCTTTCAACTTTCTCAAGACATATCAAAGGACACCATATATGTAACATAGGGGAAATCATGCTTGAACATGTAGGAACAAGTTTTGGCCCCACCATCTTTTGTTACTTTAAACTCTCCGCTTTACAAATCCTGAAGACAAGATTACTTGGTGCTCCACAGATCTTTCCTACTGCATTGCTAAAATGAAATGTTTCAATATTCTTGCAATGAAACATTCTGACATTTTCAAAATGTAAGGAGAAGATTGAAATGATTCATTTGGACTTACTCCCATAAAAAATGTCACTGAAATCAGCACATTTTCACAACAAGTTTTGATTTGGGCAAAGCTGCATATAATATTATTTTTTTGCCTTGGAAAATGATTTCATTAAAAACAAATGGCCAGCTTTAATTACAACTCACTGAGCTTTTGCTCCAAAAGTCAAAGCTATTAAAACAGCACTTGGTCTGTATGCACAGGGAAGCAGATGCTGTCTTACAAGTGGCTATGAAAAACACCTTAGCCCCTTCAGAAGGGCTGGTATTTGATGTCCCCGGGACTGCAAACCAAATTTATGTCTTGCCTTTAAGTGGCATCCACAATTTGCACTAAAAAAAAATAGAGAATTTATTAAACAATTCAAAAGCAAAAGGTAAAGGGTGCATCCCAGCCCTTTGAAGAAAATTACCATTGACTTTTGAGTTTAGTTCTGGAAATGGAAAGCAGAAACTACAAAGCTGTGTCTGCATGACACTGGAACCAGAGTGGAGATCTGAGACAGGACCAATTGAGCCATCTTCCGAACCAGAGTCAATGCGGCCACGCCACGGTAGCCCTCTGTCCAAACTGATTAGGCTGCTGAAAAGCTGGATTTTGTGATTTTGTCCATGCTATTAAATTAAATGTGCCTTAGCCCACAGCATGACACTAAGGCCAGCTGGCATGCAACAGCTCATGTCACTATTGAATCCTCCGTCACCCTGCGCTGGGTGGGTGCATCCTGATTGCCCCTTGGGAGGGATGCCTGGCCCAAAACTAACACTTAAAAAAAGTTCAAATGTGATTTTTGGGAGTATCTGCTTGTCTGAGAAAAAAATGCACCAGCAATTTACCTCTGTAATTAATCCATAAAGCTGTGTTGCTCAATACTGCCTAATTTAGTAATAGAAATATGGCAAATTGATCGGCCTGTGCAACTGACTTGTACCTTTTAATGAGTGAATATCCCAGCCTTTCCAGGGTTGTGGGACACAAGGCCTCATTGCTGTGCCTCTGGCCTGAGAGACCCCTGTTTAGTGCTCATCTGAGCCCTCACCTTGTTACAGGGCTCCAACGCCAGGCTTCGTTCATACCCATCCTGCTGCAGCTCCAGGGGCCAATGCTGACTACTCCCACTCACACTGGGCTGTGAGTGGTTTATATTGTTTATAAAATAGGTTTTCACTGCATCATAGACCAGTTATTTTGTCTGGCCCTTCAGAGAGCTTCCTTTCCCTGGCAAGATATGATGGTGTTCTTGGCTGACAAGAACCATGAGTCACAGTTGTAGAATCTTTAAGGTTGAAAAAGTCCTCTAAGAGCATGGATTCTAACCATTAACTTCCATATTCACTGCTAAACCATGTCTCTAAGCTCCACAAATATAAATTTTTTGAACACTACCATGAATGATGATTTCACCAGTTTCCCGGGCCGCCTGTTTCATTAAGAACTTTTTTATTCTAATATCCAATTTAAACATCCCCTGGACCAAGTTGGGGCAATTTCTTTGTCTTCTTTGTTAACTGGGAAAATAGACCAACTCTCAACCCTCCTCTTCCAACCCCAAGCTCATCTTAGGAAACTGTAGAAAGATATAATGAATCCAAATCTGGAACAGGATTCTAAAGGAAAAATAGGATCCACTTTACCCTCCCTTCATGGTGCTGCCTGTTGCTGACCGGGTAAAACCCACTAAAGACTCCTAAGTTTTGGGGAAATCTCTGTCTGTGAGTCAGAGATAGGGAGGATGTTAGGCCTAACTGGTCTCTGCTTGGCTCACGCTCTCTCTCTTTCCCTGTATCCTTCCCAGTATGGTAGGTGCAGCCAGGGAGAGCAGGCACCAGTCACATCACAAGCTCCAGGGATGAACACTTGTAAATCAGTAATATTGTGCCACTGAGCAGAGCTTTGAATAAGGTGCTAAATGTAGCATTTCTATGGAAGATCCACTAAATGAGTAGCTGAGAGGTCAAATAAAGAGGAGGTGATGAACATCAGGAAGTGCTTCTGGGGAGGTAGGTTGAGGAGCATGGCTGGGTGGGTGAAAGGGAAAGAGCTGGGAAAGCAGTTGATAAAAGCAAACTTTATATGACACTAAGGAAAATTCTGTGAGAAATTAAAACCCACACAAGAACAAAGATGAGTAAAGAGCTCCAGACACTCAGCAGTGTTTCAGTTGGGTGTCTGGAGTCTTTGATAGATGATGTGATTCATCAGCTCCCACACACACCTTTTTTTAAATATGCATGCTCATTTCAACAAATGTGAAATTTCCAGGAAAAGCAAGAGCACAGCACATCCACGCAGCCTTGAACAGCCTGGCGTGGGCACACTGATGCCATGATGGAGATGCCAGCCAAGGGTGGCACAACCACCCTGCCATCTTCTGTCCTCCTCCCAAGGGGTGGGCATGAAGGAACACCTCCTCTTCTTTCACTGCTTCCCTGGGGAAAGATCTAGCTTCTCTCTTTTCTGTGTTGGGTGATTCATCTCTTCCACATATATGAGGGAAAAGAATAAAAAAATATATATCTATCTCCTGCAGACCAGCTAAGATAAGAGATTTGGTGGATAGATCAGCATGTCTGGAGATCTAGAAGGCTTTTGAATAACTATCCAGGGGGTGCTGAGAGCCTGCCACATGCTGCAAATTTTCCTCTGCTATCCACAATTCACTTTCAGAGAAAAAAAAAAAAAAAAAAAAAACACCTCAGAAAATGTTTCAGAAACAGCCACACAAAAAACTGATATGAAAAATATGTGGGATCAGATGTAGTAACACCTGCCTGAATCTTCAACAATCTCATACATCAGCTTCAGCAGGTGAGAACTGGGCACAGCCACAATGACAGACTAGCTCAAAAAGCTACTAACATCAGAAATATAAGTGTTAAAGTTTTTCTCTTTCAGAATATTTAACCATAATTGATATGAACACTGAACCCTCTCCTCCCTGTCACACCATTCTAAGTGTCACAATGCCCTAGAAAAAGCGAACTTCTCTATCCGTGTCCCTTATAATCCAGACATGGAACCAGTAATTTAAATAAAATAAACAAACAAACCTTATCGTCAATACGATAAGTAAATACAGTTAAATACTCAGCCACTTTTATACTGCCATATTTATGTTTGTATAAATAATGTAATAAAAACCGCTATCAAAAATAACTGAAGCTTCTCCAGAGTTTTCATCTTCTTGAATCTCATGCTGCAAAATTTAGGGGTCTTTGACTCAGAATTTATGTCTGACTTGCCACCAAGTACCATCACCTCTGTTGGTGAGAACAGCCTGAGTTATCACTCTGGCTATAAACTGGACTAGATGACCTCATAGGTCTTTTCCATCCTTGCTTCCTGAAACTCTATTAAAGGCCGCTCTCAAAACTCCACCTCAGAGTATACTTCCAGGAGGGGAGGGAACATTTCAGTTTGCAGTCAAAGCAAAAAGTGGAATATGTAAAATTAAACTTCTATGCTTCCTCCTTACCCTAAATGATAGGTGTATGGATCAGCAAGAGAAAAAGTAATATTCCTCAAAATGATCAAAATAACTTGGTGACTTAGACCCATTTTCCAAAGAAAAGGAGATACAGAGAAAAGTCAGAGAATTTTTTCTTTCTATTGCTAACCTGATTTACACCAAGAGACTGATAGCTGGATTATTATATGAGACAAACACTTTCTTTCAATAAGGAAAAAAAGATAAATTAGAAGAGATAATTGGTTTAAACATCTGTGTTGTAAATTCAATATACACACTGTGTATAAATTGTGTTGAGTGTGGCTGAGAGTTTGAAAGCTATGGACATAAGTGAGTCCACCCTAATTGCTGCCTCCTGGTATGGAGCACAAAGTCAGTACTGTCTTTTTATAAATCTGAGAGGACTAAATATCCTAAATACATACCTATAGTCTGACCAGTACAGGGTATCATCAGTGTAATATAGTGTAATATAGTATAATATAGGCAGTAAATTTTTCATAGAATCACAGAATGGCTTGGGCTGGAAGAGACCTCAAGAGGGAGGAAAGGAGGAAGGCAGGAAGGCAGGAAGGAAGGCAGGAAGGCAGGAAGGGAGGCAGGAAGGAAGGCAGGAAGGAAGGCAGGAAGGAAGGCAGGAAGGCAGGAAGGAAGGACACTGTATGCCTTTAAGAATCAGAACCTACAGTACATCAAAAAATTGGGCAGCTGTTCCCTCATGCCTTATAGACATCTGATGATTAATATTTGGAAACCTCCAGCAAGGCAGCAGACAATGAACACTCATATTTCTGGGGATTTTACCAGTCAAAGTTATACAAGAGTTAAACATTGTTGTGTATTATTTTTAGTTGCCTTGCGAAATGTACAGGAAAAAATTCCAAAATATAGGACAATGTGTTGCAAAAATAAACACTTAAAAAAGAACTAAACGAAACTGAGAAACAACCCCATGTATATGATTACCATTTCAAACAGGGAAAGACTGACCCATTGGGTACTCCTGAGAATGCTCCCCCATGGAAAGTTATTCATATTCATATATATCAGCATTTGTAAGATCCCGCACAACATTGGGGTCATTTTGTTTAAAATATACTGTGAACTCAGCAGGATACATCTGCTTTATATTAGTCTTGTGGAAATACTATAAATGGCTTTGGGGGTATTTTTGTGTTTTTCTGTTTTTGCTTGGTGGATAATTGGGATAAAACTGAACTTGTGTGAAAAAGAAAGCAACTCATAGTAGAAATACTTTAGTATCCTAAGATGCCAAAGAGGAAACAGAAGTCTAAAAATTAATTAGGTAGTTTTAAGGAAATATTTACTAAAGTATCTCATGATATTTCAATATTCCCCCTATAATTTTATTGCAGCACAGTGTTTTTGTTTCTACTCTGGCAACATGAAAATTTATATTCTCATACTTAATACAACCACAGCTCAGGTTCCAGATCAACTGATTGCCTTTTGGGACTGAGTCAAGTCTGTTCACCTTGTACTGTCATTAAAACACGTGCAAAGCTAGGAACTGGTTTGAACTGATCTGATTTGTGGCATCTTTCCTGCAATTTGTCATTCTCCTTGCACAGATGCAAATGACAAAGGAAGGGAGAATCAGGCCCTCTGTGCTGACAAAGGGCTCTTATCTTCACAATGTTTTGCTAGCTGATCATACTGTTTCCTTGTCCTTTCATTTAAGGGTCATCAAGATAAAAGTGTTTGTTTGAATTCTTTTTTTCTCGTTCTTGCTTCCAAGCCCTGTTATACATAATGATCCTACTAAGGTCGTACTGTTGCTCCCTAAATATGGTTCTGTAGGGCTTCATGGGCTACTCTGCTTTTATGGTTTTGCTTAATAAAGAACTTACATTAGTTCTACAAATAGGAAATGCAATGAGTATGACAGGGATCTTAAACACCATTCTCTTTTAACTTCCCCTTCAAAATCTTTCAAACCAATATAATTTAGGGGGATGCCCCCTTCTTCTATGCCCTGCCCTCAGGTGCCCAGCCCCAGCTCTGATTTGAGACAGAGCAGAGAGGATTTATCTGAACAGGGTCTTACAGCCTCAGTGTCAGAATCTAGTACAATCTGAGATCAGGAGCTGCTAGTCATCTGTTTACTTTCTATTTCAACTTATATAAAACAAGAGGGGGGAAACGTTCAAACGAGATAGCTCCTGCTTATGTGAGAAATTCATAGCGAATAAAAATAAAAATCTATTTATCTTCAACAACTTGCAATGTATTATGAATTCGGAGGTGTTGCCAATTTGCATAGAGCACGTAAACATAGCTCATTCTTGTTTAATCCTTTTGCTTGAGTTTTTTATTATTTCTTAATATTATGAATTCAAGCACAGAAGGCAATTTCAGCACCTGAACTATTTAGAGAGGAGACTGATTATGTTATTATGGAGAAAACTATTTTTTATCAATTGATTTGGCAAATTCAGGCTCAGACACTCTAAAGTTCCCTGGCCTCCCATCTTGATTACTGTGACATCCTGATCAACTTACTTTGATTCATGTTTCCGTGGTATCAGCCATTTGAAGTACAAGCAGCAAAACACAGAAATGACCAACCATTAGTCCATCAGCAACATTTCAGTTTCTGGGTCTTGCTTCTTTTATTCCTTGTCTACCACAACTATTCCAAGGGCTCAGTTTCATCTTCTTTAAAACTGCTTCTGTTGGTACCCTGGATAATATTGATGTTGAAGAAAAGCTGGGTTCAATGGAATGAAGTGCAAAACATAATTTTCCTTCTGAAGGCAGAAATTATTTCAAGAGTGTCTCAAGCTAAGAAGGTTGGCAAAAAGATATTTCTGAGGTTCCAAGGCTTCTTTGTAGAGAAATTGAAAGTTGCATCTTTGCATGTTTAGAGAGGAGTAGGCTGGGAGTGACCTCTCTGTTTGATCACCACTGGTTCACTGGATCAATGACCTGCACCTTAGCTGGATGCTGTTGCCTTTGACTACAGTGATGGCATACACATGTAACACAAGGATACAGAAGAGAGAAGAGTTTAAAAATAAACCCCAAAAGCAACAACAAAACCACCAAAAACACTGTATATGGAAAAATGAGGGACAAAAGCAGAAGCAAGAGATATATGGATGGAGAGCGGCCTGGAAGGTGGAGTGGAACAGCAAAAGGCAGGGATAGCCAGAGTTGTCACTTGACTGAGGCCAAGAGAAGAGACGAGGATATGAAAAGAGCCTGCAAGATGCCAATCTGTAAGCAGAAGAATTAGGTGCAAGAGCCATAAAAAAGGTACCCATTGATCTACAATGAGAGTCATCCACGTCAGTAAAGTGGAAGCAGAAGAGGACTGCGTAGATGAAGAGAGCAAAATAGAGAGAATTGAGACCTGAAAAATCACTTTTTGGTTTAGCTCAGGCCAAGAGGTCACTAATGGCTTTGGCTAGGTGGCTTTCAGGAGAGGGGAGGAGTTGTGAGCCATCACAGATATGTTCAAAGGGGAAAGCAGGAGGAGCAGAACTTTAGGCAAAATGAGGCATGCTCTGGCATTTTGAAAAACAGGGAGGGAGAGGCAGGAAGGAGATTGGGGGGGGGGGGGGGGGGGGGGGGGGGGGGGGGGGGGGGGGGGGGGGCGCAGGATGGAGGCTTATGAGGCAAATGAAAGGTGCAGGGCATCAGGGCAGCACTGAGTGATGCTGGTGGAGAATCACCCTGAGGCATTGCTATCTCGGAACAGCTTTCTGTTCCTTTGTTTCTGTTTACTCTCACCAGAAAAAAAAACCAACAAAACAAAAAACAAAAACAAAAGCAAAACAAAGCAAAAAAGTCAAACAAACAGAAAAAAGAGAAATTATGACTGGCAAAGCAGGAAAATTAATGGCATCAAGAACTGCAAAGCACTGTCACAGCCCAGAGCTCTGTCCTGTAATAAGTGAGTGGCCCAGATGTCAAAAGGGTTAGGGCATTCCCTGCTGACACAGACAGGCTCCTGAGAGGGAAAAACATTTTGCCCTCATTTACAGCCTGCTGGAGTAGGAGAGAAGGAGAAGGAAATGAGGTAGAAGATAACTGAGAAGTAAATTGATTTACATTTAAATGCTATGTTTTTATTACTATTTTTTCTCACTCCATGTGAAATCTCATCCTTTAAACTAGACAAACCAGGGTAAACTATTTTTTATAGTGTGAAAAAAAAAATGATTGACATTCTGAGGTAATACTTTTTAAATTCCTCCAATTAAACAAAGCGAATTTAATTTTAAGTTTAATTAAAAGGAAATTTAATTAGAAAGAAGATTAAATTTTAATTAAATTTCTCCAAAATCCTTATCCTTGCCTTTACTGCTAATATTTCTCTCGGAACCAAATCCCTTTTTAATATTCTTAAATTCTATTCTAGTAAACTTCCCCTTTATATTAAAATTATATCTGCCTGGATGTACTCGCTACCAGGGAAAAAAAAAAAAAAAAACAAAAAAACCCAAATCATTGCCCCTTTTAAAATACTTGGAGAGTACACCTGAGACACAGAGTAACTCAAGAGCGACCAGTGGAACATTTGGATATGCTCTGAGTGCGACACCACTAAATTAACCCGCCTGCTGCTGAACACTCTGCAGGCAGGGAAGCATTTGTGTGTCACCAGACACTCCTTTCCTGCATGCAGCTCTCTGCTGCTCAGCACTCCCATGATGTCTGTACTGCTCAGCATTTTCTGTGCTCTGCTTGTGCATCAAATTTTCTTCTCTTCTGCCAAGAGCTTTTTTTGGGTGGGTTTTATGCTTGTTCATTTGCTTTGTTGTGTTATATTTGGGGTCTTTTCATAAATTGATTTGTGTTGAAAGTGACCATCCAGTGATCATCCAATCCTCTCTACCATGGGCAGGGACATCTTCCACTATCCCACGTTGCTCCAAGCCCCATCCAACCTGACCTTGGACACTTCCAGGGATGAGGCAGCCTGTGCTTCCTTCACAGGCAAGAATTTCTTCCTAATATCCCATCTCTCCCTGACCTTTTTTCATAGCAGTCAGTTTGAAGCTATTTCACGGTGTCCTATCACTGTCACAAGTTTTCCTTGTCAAAACTTCCTCTCCAGGTGTCTTGAAGCCTCCTCACTGGAAGGGGCTCTAAGGTCTTCCTGGAGTCTTCTCTTCTCCAGGCTGAACAGACCCAGCTCTCTCATCTTTTCTGTTTTCCATCTGCTCTAGTCCTCTGGAGAGTTTTGCCTCAGTCACAGAACCCCTGATGGAATGAGTTGAAACTGTCTTTTGCTTACCTCACGTTCGTAAGGTATCAACTCCAGTCTCCATAGCATACAAAACTGTCTAGTGCCATAAAGCTTCTGTAAATATTTGCATAGCTCTGCTGGCAGGAGGCAGCTAAAAGCACCAAAGCACCCACTTTGCCACCAAATTGTCCCCCTGAATCTCTTAGGATGCATCATCTCCTGTGCACAACCCCACTGCTGTGGAACAGCAGGGACTGGACACAACCCAGAAGATGAGGACTGGAGGAAGCCATAGCACGACAATGTTTGTCCCTCTCACTTTCAATTTTGTTCTTTTCCCAGCAAAGGCAACCACATCCCATTGAAACACTCAGGTGAAAGGTGAGCTGGATGTGCTGGGAA
This sequence comes from Certhia americana, assembly GCA_018697195.1. Taxonomy (NCBI): domain Eukaryota; kingdom Metazoa; phylum Chordata; class Aves; order Passeriformes; family Certhiidae; genus Certhia; species Certhia americana. The sequence continues at coordinate 3,944,859 of CM031878.1, read as the reverse complement.
GTCAACAGGCAGGATGGCGTGTAGTGTGACTTTCCAGAGCATCCCTGTCAATCGCCCCCTGATACCTAAGTGAGGTGAGCTGTCACAGCCCCTGTCCACACCCATGGATCCCAGCACAGGGTCACAGCATGGTAAAGCTGCTGTGAAACTGCATCAGCCTGAGGTTTGTGCTAGGGTGGGAGAATGCGGAGGATGTCTTCCAGCACTGGCCCTTGAGCTGTGGCCAGGGTTTCTGTCCCCAGGACCTTCCACTCTCAATGAGTATGTGACCCATTGTCCCTGAGAACAACCCAGGTTTATTTTAGCACGTTGCCATGGTGACCACTAGTCTTGCTCATGGATACTGAGTCGCAAATCATCATTATTTGTGTAGTTACTCTTACAGGTAAAATTGCACCTGCTGGACTCATACTATCTTTCTGCCCCAGAATCCCTTCTTTAGCATGAGCCAGGACCAGGCACTTCAGAAATTGCATAACAGGCCATTTACAAATAGATGAGGCTTTGTCTACACACCTGTCAACTAGAAAAGTCACATGCCCACTCTAAAAATATACTGCAAATGCCTATGCCCATGAAACTCAACTTTATTTGGTTTTGGCTTTGTTTTTGTTTTGTTTGGGGTTTTTTGGTATTGTTTTTGATGTTGTTTTTGTTGTTTTGTTTTTTTTTTCTCAGAACAACCTGCATGAGATGCTGAGTGGTGCTGCAGAGTATTCACCAAACTTTTGAAAGATCAGTCACAGAAGACATTTTGCAGGATTCATAGAGCTCCATTTACTTTTCAGGGGAATCCAAATAAAATGCAACTTCCCTGCTGAAATTAAAGCAGTTATACATTGCAAGGCCATCCAAATAAGATGCAATATCCCTGCTGATATTAAAGATGAGTTCCCAGGAGATGCTGTGTGTGCAAGGCCAGTCTCAACAGCTTCACTTGCATCAGAGCTATCACAGTCCCACATGCCACATTCTGCATCTTTAGAAGTACTCTAGAAGTACTCATTAGACTACCTGCCTACTCTGGCCACTTGTCTTCTAGTAGTTAGCATTTCTGAGGTCAGTCAGGATGTTCCTGAACAGCAGTTCTAGGTTTTTTTGGGGGGGTACTTTTTAATTAAATAATCTTTCTGTGCTCCTTCACCCTAAAGTCATCATTTTGTCTGTGAGGACATTGTGTTCACCTTCTGATCTTCATGCTCCCCATGTCTCTCTCCCACACACTGCAGAAGTCAGCAGGAGCTGACCTTTCTCCTCACCAGCTGTCAGACCTGGCTGGGGTTTCTGAACAGAGGAATTATTGCCTTGTGGGGCTTTTCTTTTTGTCTTCCCCATCTATCTTAAAAATAAACATGGACCAAATGACAAAAAATTCATACACTACCAGTCTGTGCTGCAGGCAGTTACACAGTTACAGTGATTGGAAAACATGTGGAGCGGGGATTGATTAAAATACGGTGGGCCAATGGCATTATGCATCTTATTTCTTTCACAGATGTAGTCCTAAAAGTATTCTGGGACAGGCTTGAGAACAGCGTGGTAATCTTTTATTTATAGTGATTAAATCGTTAACATGATGAAAATTTATATTCTTGTTTCTGTGTGCCACTGCTCATTTCCAAAATCTCTCTTTTGGGCGGGAGATATTTTTATTGCTATCTTCCCTTACTGTAGGATCAACACAAATGAGGTCTAATAGGCAATGCTAAGATGTAAATAGGAATGGAAATAGGCAAAGAAAATAACATTACCACATTTTTTAAGTGAGAAACTGAGGTATAGAGAAATCAGCTGTGGGTACCAACTACTTGAAAGTGCTCTCTTCAGATAATTTAAAGAGTTCCACAAAGTTCACCTAGAAAATATGCTGCAAAATAGTGAATTAAACCTTGATTTTCAGAGCCCTAGATTGTCCTAGATTGCTAGCTCAAGAAAAAATAATCCAATTCTTTAAAATGCAAACAAAATTAAGAAATAAGACAGAACATTTTTACTGCCAATGGAAATACTTGTATAAATATCATATCATATAGATGATGAAATATGACACTGTCTAGATATATTGGATAAAATCATGACATTGTGATTCAAAGATGCAGCAGAAGATGGCAGATGCTTATGCCTATCACCTTATTGGATGTTCTTTTTGACAACATGCCCTGGGCCATGTTTTTAGCCAGTGGGTTTTGTGACACTGAGCTGGAAACTCTCCACATGTTGATGCTGTGTCATGATAAGCTGTGTCTCATGATGCTTGCTGTTTGTGAAAGTAAGACTTTGAAACAATCCACAAAAACAGACATGAAACTGAAAATAAAAGCCCAAGAGTATAGTATTGTCTCCATTTAGTGGAGCTGGACTTTTCCAGGGGATATACCCAACCTGTATACCAGAATTTGTCTGCAGAGTAGAAGGGATACAGGCAGTTCTGGACTGCATGAAGTCAGTGGTCAGACTGATTCAGTATGTCACCTGGCAGGGACCAAGGAGGCATCAGAAGAAGGTTCAAGAAATTTCTCTCATGAGAGAACTTTTCTGCTTCCACACAGAAGGTTAAGGTCTTCTCAAACCTGGATGTATAAGGATTTATTTCCTTTCTCTTGCTCCTGTTGAAAGAAAACTGTTTACCGTTTAGAGTATTCTGCAGACTATCTGGTGAGTAAGGAGCTTTCATCACATAGACACAAAAATAGAGAGAGTTTTATGGGGTGTGTTTCATTCCCGTTGGGTGCCCACCAGCCATGACTACTGCCCTTTGGGCCACACAATCAACCTCCTCACTCATGAAGATAAATGTCGTATCAGCCCTGCAGTAAGCCATCATCTATTCTTGAGAAACAAAGAGAGTATATAGCATGACCTTCCTTGAAATATTGGATCTATTTACACGGGTTTGCGTGGACCACATTACTTATGAGTCACCAAGGGGAAACTGAGCTCCTTGTAGATAAAGCGATCAGTGCAAACCACTGTAAATAAATCTGAAATTTCTATGAAGGTCGCACTGTGTCTGATTTATACTTCAGCATCCTATGAAATAACGTTGACCAGGTAAGTGGTTTTCAATTATTTTTTTTTTATTCACATAAGAAAAGGAAAAAAAAAGAAAAAAAGCAAACAAACTCTTTTTTGTAGGATAAGGGACTGTTCTATTTTAAAGTGCATCTGGTTAGAGAGATGACACATGACCAGGATGTAAGTTATTGTCTGACATAAGGCTAAATGTTCCTGGACCTGATTCTGCCACCCTAACTAACCAGGATGACTTGAATGGGCATTCAGGGCAAAGAAACCTAGCAGCAGTCACAGATGATCCTTAGACAGTTTGAAGCTCCATTTTCCTGATTAAGCTATACCTTTGATTTCATTATTAACCCCAGTATAGGTCAAGTCTGAGTGAAACTTTTGTATCACTGAAGTTGGAGCTATCATAACCACAGGCTTTTGGTCTTGCAAGGTAAGAAATACTCCAGTGGCCATATTATCAGAGTGGAAGTCAGGAATGTTGCTTCTATCATTAATCTGCTTTGTGACCAGATTCCAGCTTTCATCTAACTTGTCTGTTAAAGCAGATTAGCAGATAGCCCTTGGTATCAGAGGAGACTAATAGATACAATTAGGAGCAATATTATGAGGACTCGATTTTAGGTCCAGGAATATTGATAAGTTTTCTACTTGCTGTCTATAATGTCACTGGAAGGTCAAAATGGTATCTAGTAAGTGAACTTGATCACCTTGTATGTCCTTCTGTGCCATAAAATGCATGTTTTAGTGTTCTGAAGAAGGTGAAATAAGAACCATTTTAAAGAATCTAAGATTAGCATGGAAGGAAAAAATATTTTGAGAATTACAGGAAGGTTGAACTAGCCTTGACTGTTACTCATTCTTTCAGAAACAAGTTTTACTTAACACAGTAGAATGTCCAGAGACACTGAGAGAGTCACACTAAGTTACAGAGCCTGATCACAGCAGATGAACTTCAAATCTAGACAATGATGATCTCTGGAAAAAGAGAAAAGTTCTTCATGACTTCCACAATCTCAGGGGAACATTCCTTCTTTAAAATTTCCTGGAAAATACACCCAGCGCTCAAACTTCAGCTGAGTTTTTTAAAGTTCTTAATAAAATGGTCTGAATAAGAAGCTGATCTGAAGAACAGCCTTCCAGGCAGTCTGGCTACAGTAAGGCTTTTCTAAACCAGACTGAGATTTTAAAAACAAATTGGTTAATTTAAACCTGACTGGGACCAGACTTTTGCCAGCCTCAGCAGTTCTGCCACACCTCAGGACCTTTTATCAAATCTATGCCTCAGCAAATTTAAATGCTAGTTTAACTGCTGTTGTTAGTTAAATGACAGTTAATTACATCCTTGTAGCTCAGATTAATCGCTTTAGCATATGAGTAGCTTACACATTGGACAGGATGTATCTGAAATGTCTCTGTGAAAGCTGAGTCAGAGCAGCAGCTTTCCCTTCACTGTGAAACCATCTTTGTGCCCCACCAAGGGCAAACCTGAGCAACCATCAGCACTCCTGTGCCATCCTCAGGCATAGGAGGTGTCACCTGGGCTGGTCACTGCCTTCTCAAAGAAAAGATTGAGAACAGCCTCATGGCACACTGGATTGGCAAAAGAACTGGAACAGGTTCCCTGAAGAAACAGTATATGCCATAACCCCTTGAAATGCTCAAGGTTAGGATGGGGCTCTGAGCAGCTTGGCCTAGATGAAATTGTCCCTGATCATTGCAGAGGTGTTGGTCTAGATGACCTCTAAAGGTTGCTTCTATGAAAGCACACCAAACTATGCTGTGATTCTACAGGATTGGAGACAAAAAAATTGTTAAAGTAGAATGATCACATTAAAAAGTTTTTTATTTCTTTTTTGCTGGTATTATTAACACCGTTATGATTGCGTCAGTTCTTCTCACAAGTACCAGACAGGAAGAAACCCCAAGCTATCTCCGTCCCTGTGTAAACTCCAATCCATGTCCTAGAAAACTGCCACTTACACTTTAAGGTTAAATTACATTGAGTGATTGCTATTTAATTTGAGTGCAATGGCTTTAGAGCAATTGCACTGCAAAACCATCTATGCAAAATATTAATTCATATTTCTATTTATTTCACATGGCAGTTGGTTTTGCTGCCTTCCCTTTACCCGGTTTTATCAGTAGTCTGGCGACCTTCAAAGACCATTTGAGAAGTGGTACAGCCTTGGCAAGGGGTAAATACTAGCAGAAGATTCTCTGAAACTCACGGTAAAGCTCTCCCATTCTGTTGTTCCACTGACTCTGCTTCACCATCTGCCTCACGAATTAGATTTTTTTGTTGCTGTATTTCACAGATTTAAAAATATGGTTATTATGATCCATAAACCAGCTTTCACAGAGATTATTAATTAAGTCCCAAATATTGTGCTGACGTGCTTTGTGAAATATATCTCCAACGTCAGAGCACTGCTGCTGTTATGACCCATCTGCATAATATTATCTCAGAGTGCTTAAAGGCCCCAAGTTTTGTGTTTGCTGCAGGGGATGGGGGGGAGTTTTGTTTTGTTATCCCTCTTAGCAGTTCAAGAAGTAAAACCTGGAGCCTTAAAGTCAGGTGGGTGAGATAAATTGAAACGGATCTTATTGCTCCCAAACACTCTCCTGGAAACAATGGCATCTTGACATTTTATCAGTCACTCATGCGGTCATTCTCAGCGGTATCAGCCAGAGCTTGAAGGATAGAGCCGTAAAGAAAGGATTGTCAGCCATAAACATTCCTCAAAACCATGAAAGCCACAAATGAAAGCTTAAGTAATGGAGGACGGAATACCCTTGATATTTCAACAATTACCTGCAACAACAGGCTTTGTTGAGAGCCCAGATCATTTTTTTAAAAGACTGTACTTGTCATGACCAGAATAGGATGGGGGGGGAGGGGGGAGAAAAAAAAAAAAAAAAAAAAAAAAAAAAAAAAAAAAAAAAAAAAAAAAAAAAAAAAAAAAATGGAAAAAAAAAAAAAAAAAAAGAATGAGAAGGAGAAAAAGAGAAGAAACAAAAGCTCTGCTGTGAAAAGATAAACTTGAGTGGCTGCATATATTAGGAAGTTCATGGAAATTTTTCGTTTTTAAAAAAAGTCAAGATTTATTGCCAGATATTAGAATTGTTTGGCTGGTAGTGAGATACTTCTTTTTTGTCCTTTTTCTCTGAGATATTATTAGAAAGACATTCCTGCTGCTGAGCTGTTATGTCTCTGGTCATTTCTGATGTCAAATTACAGAAGAAAAAAATGACACTTGCATACACATGGCAATTTGAAGGAACTTCAGTAACAGGCAGAAGCAAGCAAGTGGAAAAACAAAAGCTAATTCAACTTCATTACACATCGGGAAAAATACCATATTTATGTGCAGGATTTAAAAGAAAATCTAGTTTTAAATAGTCTTTGTGTCAATATTTTAACAATTTAGATCTCATAGAAACAAAGTAAAATATAGTGCTTGGTATCCAAGTCAACCCAAACTCTGGAGGCAGTAAACATGAAAGGTTAAATACTCTAGAAATTTCATTTGTAGAGTTTCTCAACTTAGGAGATTAATAGTTACTCAAAGCATTGGATAAATATTAGTAAAGAACCATTAGCAGGGAAAAACACATCAGTGAATCAGAGCTCTCCAGCTTATCAGATCAATTTTAAACAGTTTTATCTTGGACTTTTCCAGCACCTTAATGAGGAACAAATTGGCTTTTTACCCCTTTTTGTTTCCTGAGATTTTGTTGATTTCTTGTTGTTTGGTATATCCAACCATTAATACAAATGGGTCAATGGCATAACAGTGTTAATTCTCTCTCCTTCCAGGTTCCTGAATACCATAATTTTATGAAAGTACCCTTTCATCACTCTGGTCATGGTCACCAAAAATTTAAGAACAAATGACTTACTATTACTTAATGTTTCTTACACAGGAAGAAGAAACCAAGTAACAAATGTAAACAAGCCCAGAAATAGCTTTTTTTTTCTTTTATATATATGCATATATATCCATAGACAACAATAGGAACAGCTAAGCTGGAACTTGTACAGTAGCATGAGTAAGCCTGTGGACAGAAAAAAAAATAAATAAAAAAAAAAGAATCATACCCTGTGTTTTCAAGCAAATATTGAACCAGGCAATTGAATAGGAAAGCTCTACTTTGACTTTTAGATTTCCGTAAGGTTTTAAAAAACAAAATTAAACCAAACCAACCAAAATAAACCACCAAAAAAAAAAAAATTGATGGGGAGTGATACTTAAAATACAGTCCTTGATAAATCAACAGAAGACACTCATTATACTTTATTAATGGTGGCAGAGAGCAGAACAGGTGTTCTCTCTTTTAACTGCTCACTTGCCAATGTAGAAACCTGATTTCACTCAAAACTCTCCAGGACATGCCTGTGGCCCCTCACTATCATTCCAAAAAAACCTGCAGGTCCCCATAAATCCTAGACCATTTCTGACATGGTGATGTGGATCTCTTAAACACCCAAGACTGTCTCAGGTGATTCAAAACACCCAGGGGAAAGAAAGTGGAATTAACTTGGGGAGCTAAACCATGTAAGACATGCAGACATCTGCCTCTGGGCAGGCATCTCATTGACTATTGACTTCTGTGGGCTACAAATGACATTTGGCACCTAAATGCTTCTGCAGAGCTGGCTACACGATCTTTTTCCCTGGGGAACGTTTGTCTGGAGTTCATAACATTGCTCTGCAACCTGGGGGCTGGGTTTTGCTCCTGACCAGTTGAGTAAATCTTGATGATCCATTACCCACCTTTGCTTTCATCTGGCATTGTATAAGTTTGGTGTACTTAAATTGTTGCCTGCAAGGCTGAATTTCTCTACACCACAGTAAACTGAGCCCAGACTCCCTTCAGATGCTGTCAGAGGCTAAGGTAACAGCTTGGTTTCCAAAGCCTTTGAATACAGTTTGTCTTTCTGGAAGGGTGCTAGAAGCTGTTTATGCCCTGAGCTGTCTGTGAGGTGGAAAGTAGTTACGTTGTGGACCTGAAAAACTCATGAAGAAACTTGCCCTCACCTCCATCAGCACTTGTATGTCTCCTGGAGGAAGAACATTATGCAATCCACTTCTGCCCACAGACTTCACAGAACCAGGGCAGCTGCTTGTTCTCCTCCTTGGCCATAAAAACCTGTCAGGATCCTGCAAAAGTCCTAGTTTACAATAGGCATAACTTTTCACCAAAAAAATCTTAACAGCTTTTGACATCAGCAGTTTGTTTTATACATAATTTTGATGTAGAAGGTCTAACAGGATAATTCAGAAATCTGTTCATACCAATTGCAGCTGACAAGGAGATGAAGTTGCCCTTATACATTTTTACTTATATTTCCTTATACTTTATAAATGGCATTGTCTGAGTTGTGCAAAGAATGATGTTAAGAAGTTTAGAAGCTTTCCAAACTGAATTTCTTTCAGATTCATATATTCACCCCATTTTTCTGACAAAAAAAATAAAAATGTTCTTTTCATGTAAATACTTCACATTTTTTATGGGGGAAAAACCAGAGTTACCATGAGGTTAAATGTTGCAGACGAGGTCTGAGCAAGTTGAAATACAAAGCAACACTTCTACTTCCTCCAATGAAATATGCATTTCATTTTCCATGAAGACTTGTTTCTTGCTAGTCTCTGTCAGCAGGAGCCATCAACATAACAGTGTTTTGCTGACCTGTGAAAGAGCTTCTGGTAACCACTACTCAAGAGCTCCATTAGGATGGAATCATTTAAGCTGATTCTGTAACAATGCGAAACTTTTGTAGAATGAGGTTAGGAGGTTGATGCATTTTATATAACCAAATGCAACCATTTTGGGCCTGATCTTGTGAGATGCTGAATAGTCTCAGCTTCCATTAACGTCACAGACATGCTCAGCATTTTATGAGATCAATATCAATGAAATCTAAAATTGTAAGATAATGTTTTAGTTACAGTAATAGCAGTGAAAGTGCATAGAAACTTGAAGACATTTCCAAAATAAAAGAAACAAAACCCAGGGCATGTTTACTTGTTACTGATGACAGTTTCTAGTTAAATCTTTGCTTTGCTTTGCCTTGCCTTGTTTTACCTTCCTTCCTCTTTAATATGGACTACTTCCTAGAAAACATTGTAAAGTTAATCTAATTCATGACTTAATATATATTTTTGACACAGTTCCTCAACCAATCACCAAGTATATTAACTTGTTAATAATTACATGGCAGTTCTAGTTTCTAATGAATGCAACATAACACAGTCATCCCATTAAGCATAAATGAAAGGGCCAGTAACCAATGTAGATGGATCAGATCAGAAGTCTAGCCTGAAAAGAATCAAGTCTAGTTCCCTGGGGTTTTTCTCAGGAAATTTATAATTTGGTCACATATATAAATGTACTAAACACTGTTGCAAATCTTGTTGAGTCCATTTGTGTCTAACTGGAGGCAAGTTTCACAGCCATATTCCTCTAGGATACACAAATGTTATCACCTTTTTCAGGCTAAATATATTAATTTCTAGTTTATCCCTATAAAAAATTTGTGGCGATACCATCAATGCCTATAGCATCCGAACCCATAGAGGTTTTAAGTTTTTTATAGAAGATGTTCAAGATTGTCCATTCCCACTGACTGCGGCAGGCCTGAACAGAGTCCACTAGGAAGATCAAGCTAGGATACTTCCAAAAATTCTATCAGTGCAAGTAGAAACTGCACTGCTAAGAAGCAGGTAAAATTATAGTTTGTGGGAAGTTATAAACCATTTCCCAAAAATATCCTTTCATCTTGAAACTTCTAGCACTTGAACACAGAGATCCCTCCTCTTTTTCAGGCTATTTATCATTTTTAGAGGCTATAAATTATACACATCGAGCACCAATTTTATACACCAACAACCATAACAATGCAGTTGCAAAACAGAACACTCTGAAGGGTATGTTCCCCTTTCAAAAAGGATAAGGAAGAATAATAATGCAATGCCTAGGTCTGCAGTAACATTTTCCGTTCAAGGATCTCAAACTGTTATAAGGGAACCATTAACCTCATTAAACACCTGTGAGAAAGGAATCTAGACATTATCTTCACTGCTTTCCATGAAGAGGAAGAGTGGGGAGGGTATCCTAATGTTTGTGCACCTTAAGGGTAAGTTTTACAAATGTTTTCTACTCTTGCTATATGACTGGTTCAACTCCAGTAGTTTTAAGCAAATTCAGGAGCAATATATTGATTGTTCTGAACCAAGACAGATTACATGATATATAACATGCTGACAACAATGCTGGATAGATTAGGCTCCTAACACCAACCGACTGACTGCTGTTAGTATTGACATTAAGTTAATTCATTGGGAGGAAAAGTTGTACTACAGAAATCAAAAGTGCACATCACCACCTTCTCTCAAGCCAGGGACTAACTGATGGAGTTTGGGATCTCTCATCACCTGGAAAGGACCATGATTGTACCTCAGGAGAGCTTGCCACAGACTGGAAGCAGTGAGTTGCCTAAACTCTCTGCCAAGGGGGATATCCTGAGTTTAGGGTGCTGAGCAGAAAAGCCAGGGCTGTCAAGAGGCTGCACCTCTTTTCCTCCTGGATAGCTCTTAGTGACTGCCATTTACCTGAGTTCTGGATCGCAGATCAGCTAACCTCCCTCTAGTTACTGAAGAGTGACCTGGGAAAGATCCAGGCTTTCACTCTTGTCTATCTAGAGAAGCCTGGAGCTGAACTTGGCAGCCTGAGCTTTTACTATATTCAGCAGCAATTCAGTCAGCAACATATGGAGCACTATTCAACCCACCTAAAAGTGGGTACTGCAGTCGGAATGTAGAGCTGAATTTAGAGCCCTGTTTTACATTGCTGCTGTCAGGAATCCATTTTTTCAGATACTGAGATGCCAGATCTGGCTGTCTCAGTCTTTTCCCTGTGTGTTTACAGCCTGTGTGACATTTTGACTCTTGCTTTTGCTTTATTAACATTATTTTTTACAAAGTTTCCTGGAAAAGACAGACCTAGTGAGGTCCAACAACTTACTTGGGGTCATCAGCACAGAAACAGAATGCAAATAATCTGTATCTATTGTTACCCCAGATCACCAGGCATCACCTCCATAGAGGGAAGAAATGTTTTCAATCAAGAGTTAGTTTATTTTCCAGATAAAGTCTTCTCTGAAATGTCTTCATGGCTGTCACCATTGTCTCCATTTGAGAATCACTCAGCTTCATTCTGACACAGTCACTGGCACAGGGAGGTCCTGCAATATTGCTGTGTTGCCTGTCTTTCAACTTTGCTGCCTTTTCTCTTTTAATACTACTTCTAGATTCTTAGGAGAGTACAGATATTATATATTCACACAGAAATACCTAAACTAATAAGACATTTCTTAGATATCTGAGCAATTAAGAAATTTCAGACAGTACTCAGGAGGAAATTTCAAGTTTTTGCTTTGCTTCATAGCCATTATGAAGGTCAGTATTTATTCACCCTTGTTACTAAATATATTTCATGAAAAATGCCAAAGCTGCAGCTTACACAAAATGCCTTTTACTTTACTTTTTCACCAGCTTTTAGTTTGATAGATGTGGTGAAGATATTTAGAGAGTTTGAAGGATGTGAGACATCAGTTCCCCAAACTCCAGCACAGCCATTGTGGTAAGAGCTGAACATGCCATGAGTCAGAGCATCTCTGAAGCGCTGAACAGGCAAATGAGACAAAAGATGAGTAAGGAAATGTCCACAGAGGCACCTGGCCAAAGTTATAGGAGAGGTCAAGGAGAGAATGCAACATAGATCACAAAGCTCTCCTCTTCTATTAAGTGCTCATCCCACAAGGTGAAAAGGACTTGTTAATTTAGCCTTTCTATTTCAGTACCTATCACCACATGAGACTCTCCTACCTGTTTTCCAGACTAATTATATAGTTTTAAAATTCTTGGGGTTTCATCTGGACTCTCAGAAGTCAGAATGAGATGCAAAACAAGTCATGAGAAGGAAAACCCAGCTGCTTTACTCTTTTTGCAGTGATGTTCACGGAAAAAACGTGTCATCTGAAGATTTTCTTGGGAAGGCTAAATGATAGTTTTGCACTGTGGTCTTAGACAAAAGTCCTTCTCTCCTTCCCACCCTCCAAGTGAATATAAAACTCAGAAGTGTGCAGTCTTTCCTCTTGCTAAATATGCTTACCTAGAATATGAATTCAAGTTTGAGCATGTGCCTTGCTTGATCTGGAACTCACTTTGCCAAGAGGATGCAAACAAAAACATATAAGTGCTGACAGTTCTCCAATGCCATTTCCACAAATCCTTCTCCAGGGACAGATAAATAATGAAACGACTGAATGGGAAACACTAAAGCATCTCAGCCTACAGAACCACAGGATATGCACCAGACACACATGGGTGAACGCTGAGATGCTGAGAACATTTAGTAACACAGATAGGACTTTGGAAATCCTCATGCTTGTCTAGGCTAACTGAAGCGTAAATCTGGAGTAAATGGAGCAACAGTGACAAACTGTCATAACAGATTGAGAAGCAGACTCAGAGTTCCTACCATCTACCTACATGATAGGAAAAATCTTCATCATCTCTATATCAAGACATATTTCTTGGCATTTCTCTTTTGAATGCCTACTCTGCTGTTTTAGTGATGCTAAAATGCGAAATATTCATCTTACATTATCCACAGCTGACTCCCATTCTGTTAATTCATTTATGCAAGGCTTGACCCAAATGATCCCTCTCTTGTTTGTTGGGATTTTTTTATTACTTTGCTGATATTGGTAGGCAGCCTTTATGTCCAAGGCTGTCAGTGAACTGAGTTTGATCAGGCAAATCTTTACTCCCAAGACCATGCTGCTGAACTAGAACGGTGAAGTGTACTCTCCATTAAGTGCATTAAGCAAAACAGCATAACAGCATGCAGCATTTTAGACTTGCAGCCTACAATTTCCCCTCCTGCCCATATCAGGGAGATCTATTATCCTGCAAGCACGGGATTTTTCCATTCAGTAACCACTTCCTTTCCTATTCATTGCTAACATGCTATTAACCATTTCAAGCCTCTGCTAAGAATTGAGCTGATGTTTGCAGAGAAGTACCTAAAATTATTTGAAGACTGTCTTCCTGATATTGTTAAATATTTCCTAGACTTTTCTATGGAATGGGGTGCTCTTTCCCTTATTTAGCAGGTAGATTGAGATCCCTCTAACTATAAGGGAACCATATACCACTACGACTCCATATAGGAACTCTTGGACTTCTTAGACACATCAGGGTCTCCAAGTTTGAAGAATTAATGCTGGCTGTTGAAAATATTTACTTCAGCTTTCTGTAAGGAAAATACAACCTACAGTAGGCAAAAGGGCCTACGGTCCTGTGCTGCAGTCATTGGGTTGTGCCATTCTTCTCTCCCCACTTAAAAGCTCCTTATTGTCTCCTCTCTTCTCAGACAGAGAGGTGCTCTGATTCAAGACAATGGCATCAGTGGCACAATTTTCTACTGTGGGCTTTAGGTATAACACATCTCTTTTAGTAACCCAGTACCATCTTTTTGTTCTCAAGAAAGACAAAGTTTTTTTTCTAATATGATACATGTTGTTTGATGGGATTTTTTTATGATTTTTATAAGGGACTGCCCACTTGGGCCCACTTTTAACAACAAGAGGCAGGAAAGGATCTTAAGCTCCTTAAAACTATCTTAAAAGGCAAATGATTTTCATACAGCAGCTCTTCAGTTTTAAAATGGTTCTTGCTCATTGTGCTTTGATCCTATTGACGTTGCATGCTCTCTTGCTATATATACCTCAGTGTGATATAATGGAAGGAACACCATGTGGCAGTCTGCAGAAAAGTCGATTAAACTAGCAGACATAAAACTGCAAACAGCTTTTACGCGTCACTAATGGACTGGGACCGCTTGGCTTTCATGATAGCTCAGAAAACCTTACACACCTGAGGTGCTGTAAAAATGAGTAACAGTTAAAACCAGGAAGAAATGTAAAGGACAAGGTGCAAAGATAGATGGCTTTTGGCATGAGCTGTTCAACAGTGCCAGACCATGGTCTGTTTACAGATACAAACAAAATGAGCTCTTCTTCTCATGGGAGAGGTGCCTTTATCCCAAACATACCCTGGAAACTTGGTGATCAAAAATTTGACTATTAGCAGAGTCCCTTTCCATCTGTTAAAAAGAGGCAATGGCTTTGGTCAACAGGGACATTTAAATTGTAGGTTCACTGTTTGGCTAACCAAGGATGAGACTCAGTACTTCTCTCAGACTTATCAGAAGTGCTGGTCATTATATGTCCCCATATAATGTTTAGCTCTGTCCAGTCTTTCCCTTTCAGATCTTTCCCAGCTGCCTGTCTTTCCCTTTCAGACCCTCAAGGATTTTTGCCTTGTTACCCTGTTGCCACAATAAACATCTACATGGTGCTGTCTCTCCTTTTAGGTCTCAGGACTCAGAACACAAAAGTTGTGCCAATTTTTTTTCTTCTCTCCTCAACTAGCAGACACATGGGCTAATTCTCCAAGACAAACTTAACAAAGCAGTATCATAGAAATGACAAATTTCTATAAATAATGCTGAATACTGCAAATGATATGCCTGAAAAATCACTTGATCATTAAGCAAGAGAAGATGCCTTCTGTAAAATAAATAAACCATGAAAAGAGAAGGCAAACTTGCAATTTAATATTCATAAGGTTTGAACTGCTTAGGAAGATCTTGGCCAAATGTGAAGACACTCTGTGTGTCATGTGCTTTTGACAGATGCTATCACCAAAGAAATACTGAAGCCAAGTCTGACACCTGATTCATACCAACAGAGAAGACAGAGAAATCTCCAGTGCTGGCTCAAGTAGGCAAGAGACAGCAGGGTTTTTTATGGCAAAATCTTTTCACTGTCATAAATTTTCATGCTCTATACCTCGATACCATGATGAAAGGCAATGGATTAGATCCATTTGTCATTATTAAGATTCATGCTCAGAGTTGGAGGAAAAAAGTTAACTTGGAGACAGTATAGCTCAATTAAGTGGAAACCACACATCCTAAAGAAAACCAGCCCTAATTGCAGAGCTTTGACCTAAAATTAATCAGGTTTGGTCTTAACTGACTGAGCACCAAAATGTATATTCTATTATTTTTTATCTTGCTGTGGTAATTAATGTAAGAAATGTTTCATGCCAAGTTAACTTCGCCTGTAATGTCCTCAGATTAAAGAAATTGGAAATAGCATCTCTGTCAGAGTGGTTGCACAGTGTTCTCATCCCCTGAAGGAAACCCAAGCTCTGCTGATTAAGAAGATTTCAGCTTTTGATCATGAGTTATTGGATATCGACCCATCATTCAGTCAGGGCTGCAGACTGACTGTCCTGAGCTGAAAGGCTTGGAATCAGATCACATCCAGGGGGAACAGCTCTCCAAGCAAAACTTCCTTCTCATCTAAATCAAGTCTACAAATAGCAACTCACGTTTGTCAGACATTTATCAAATGTGACATGCTTCATGAAGCCAGGCCACAAAAACACAGGAACCTGTCACAATAACCTCATGCAAGACAGTAGATGGTCCTGATGCTGTATGACATGCCAGGGAGTAGATATTGTGCTTCCTGAGCAGGTGAATGTAAAACTCAATCTTGTAGAAAGAGAAATTGTCACTCATAAATGGGGGAGAGGGAAAAACAAACAAACAAACAAACAATCCCAAAAACCCAAACCAAACCAACAAACAAAACAGCACAAAAAACTCCAAAACAAACCAACAAACAAAACCAAAAAACCAAAAAACCAAACAAAACAAAACAAAGAAAAACAAACAAACAAACAAACAAAACAAACAAAAAAAGAGATACTTTCAGATCCAATTAAAGTGTACATTGATTACTGTCAGGTTGCAGAAATGCTGACACACTAGGATTGATCCTGCTTGAAGATAGTGAATGAAGCAGGAATCTCCAAAACTGGGGGCTATCAGTCTTTCCAAACCCACAAGTAGTAGCTGCTAAACCCAGGCAAAAAGTTCTGCAGAGTTAGGTGTCTCAGCCTATCTCTTAAAAACATTAAAGGTTTGGGCAATGATTGCCACTACTTTTGTTACTGTTCAGTACAGAATGCTGCAATTTAGATCATCCTGTAACCAAGAGCTGCCTGAAAGTCTCCAGGCTATGCTTGGAGGACCAGCTTCACCAAAACACAGCAAACCAGATAGGATGAGAAAGACCAGTCAGTGTCTATCCAACACCAGCTAGCTTTAACAGGGCAGCAGGTCTGCATCAGGAGGTAGCACAAGGGGAATGTTTTGAAATATGGCTGAAATCAACAGTGAAAAAAAGTAAAGTAAAAAAAAAAAGACAAGCTTCCAACAAAACTGCCTCCGTTTCAAAATTAAGGAGTGACAGAAAGCAGACTTAGATTGAAAGAAGTTCCTGTCTATGAAGGTGGGGAGGCTCTGGCACAGGTTGCCCAGAGAAGCAGTGTCTGTCCCATCCTTGGAAGTGTCCAAGGCCGGGTTGGATGGGGCTTGGAGCAACCCGGGGTAGTGGAACCCCCATGGCAGGGTGTTGGAATAAGATAAGCTTTAACATTCATTGCATCCCAAGACATTTTGTGATTCTGAAAAGTCTTTTGACCATTAATGATTTGTTCCTTCAGAAAATTTTCCCATTTTTAAGAGGACATTTCTTCCCTGTACCATTCTTCCTTTGTATCCCTTTCTTTCTATTTTCAACATCCTACTATTCAATTTTCCATGAAGAAAGCAAAGATACAATTAGGAAAATAAAATTAGATTTTAACACTTTCAACAAAATTTTCACAACAAAAATCTCAAATAGGCAAATATTAATCTGTTTTGGAAAGACAAATTTAAATTAAAAAAAAAACAAACTTACTTAAAGAGATTTACTGGAAAAACCCTATAGCCAATAATAAATTAATTTATTTCCTTGTCCTAAAAGAGAACAAAGATGGATGCGTTTGGTTCACCCACTGTGTCCAAGAGCCCATCGTGTCCAGTTGTGTTACATCCAGACACATCCACACACATCACTTCTGTGCCAGAGACAGGATAAAATGATTCCTACATTTATACTACAAAAAGTGTATCCCCTGAGGTTAAATTACATCAATTTTACTTGTGTCAGTTCACTCACCTTCAAAAAAGGAAACTAATATGTCTTGTGAACACTTCAAAAATTCTATTCAATCCATTGACAAAATTATAGACAGAAAATATAAAAAAACCCATGGCCCTATCTATCTCATATATTGATACATTTTCAATCACTAGATGACGTGATGTTATACACCAGAGAAATATTACAATTGAGTGGCCAGAAGGAATGCAAAACTCAGCCTTCCCATGGTAGAAATCATGACTGCTCTTTGACTTATGTCCTCCAGAAAAATAGGTAATTGTTGAAGTAGGTAATAGCTTTTAGCTGATTTTTTTCATGTAAAACAATGCACGTCTGTAGTTTGAAGATAGAAATTCTTTCCCATTTGATAGTCATGTTCTAAATTGTGACAGACACTTCATTGACAGCCTATGATGGTCAGAGCTGGGTAACAGTGCCCATCCAGTTTATGTACTGGATGTTGCTGTCTGTGAGCTTGAACTGGCAATAAACCTCCCAAAACTGCAAGGATCCTTGGAAAAATCTGCACATAGAACTTCACATAGGCTCACCCCTCTTCCTAACACAAGACATAGAAGATCTCTTATACTATGTCAAAAAAGTGATAAAAACACCCCACTGGATGGTTGAGAATTTGCAGCTGGAATGAAGTGCTTCATGATTAATGCCCTGAGAGCAGGATGCTGTAAACAAAAAATTATTTTGTATTGCAAATAAATGGGTCTGCTAAGTGCTGTCTAAATCCCCCCAGGTACCAGTGGTCCACAGCTCTGAGAAAAATGCATTTGCAGAGCACTTAGTGTCAAGAAAACCCATCTCGTGGTGCCAAAGGGTTAAGAGTCTCTCAAAATCAGAGGATAAACTCATTAAAATGGGCCTTTACTGGAGAAAGAAGAAGCCCCAAGATTCCTTCCCCATTTCTGTGCCAGGTTAGCAGGAGGAACCAAAGAACATAATACAGGTTTGAGTGCACATAAAACAATAGTAAGCTCCATAAGGAATGAGGATTCCAAAGTAAATAGAATAGTAAAAGTCAGCAGAGGCAAAAGTTAACTTAATATAAAATACTTGACTCTCAGGTAAGGCACTAAAATGCTGTTTTGGCAGCCAGAACTAATAGCAGGCTTGCTGAAAGGGTATTGGCTTCAAAAAGAAGACAAATACAATCCTAATCCCTTTTTCCTGCCACACACTGGAGATGAGTGAAACCCAAGGGGCTAATTCTTATTACAGCAAATAGGTGCAAGTCCACAGAAAAAATTAAGTCAACTTGACAATTTACAAATTTCTTTTCAAGCATGAAAGGTGGATGAAAACAGAAGGTTATTTTTAAATCCAAACCACAGTATTTTGTATCTGTTAATATCGTTGCCAAAGAATAAGGGACATAGGAAAAGAGTCCATAATGAACACGAGCTTCATTTCACTGGCACAAAGCCAGGACAAAATAACTTTTGTTACACAAGCTGTATTTGAAAATCTAATACTAGGAAGAGATATTTTTCCTTCTTCCCGTCAGGTGCAGTGAGACCTGGCAGTTTATCCACAGCTTTCTGGGTGAAGATGCAAACCAAGGTAAAATCTGCTTATCCCTGACTTTGCTGGCTAAGGAATATATAGCACAATGCTCCTCAGTTAAAAAAAAAAAAAAATAAAAATCCTGTACTGTGTGCTTCACGTTCCTTCTGATTTATTCCCCTGCAGACAAAAGAGGATTAAGGATAATCAAAGTTTGCCATCAGCATACCTGTACCATTCCACAAATGGGAGACCTTGAGCTTTGTGGAAACTACCCATACTGTTAGGTGGGCATCTGCTTAACTCTTATGGACCTTTAACACGTGTTTTGAAATGCTCAGGCATGCCAGGACCTAGCAGTATTAAATCTTGCTTTTGTAGGTGGAAAAAATTGCAATCCATGCTCTGTTACAGTGAATTGACCGTACAGATCAAATTATATCTTACCCACTACAGGGAGACAGATACGCTCCTGAATCTTGGGCTCAGATGCTCCCAACTCCCTTCTGGCATCCAGAAAGCTGCACTACAACTGCCCATTTTGGGGATGGAAAATAAATGCCTATCTCTTCAAATGCATTGTGGCTTGGGTGTACAGCAACACAGGCCTGATAGTCAATAAAGATTGTACCTGGAGCAAAAATAGCTAGTTTGGGGATGAAATGCTAAATGCTACAATCACATCTTTTTTTGATGTTTCAAAAAGTTGTTGTTTGGCTTTTTTCCCCCATTGTAGATCCAGATGTCTCCTCCTGTTGAGTGAGGAAATCAAAGCAGACCACTCTGCCCAAGTTGCTGTATGAACTCTAAGCACATGTGGCTGCTATGAAAGTGAGCTTTCATGAAAGGAGAAAGGGTCTGATGCTGAGGGGTAGACAGGTGCTGGGGGAAAAGAAACTGTATGTCAGACACTGAAAGAGAGAATTCTACTCTTTTAAACCATAGAGGAGTCAAAGGGATGTGGTAGATGAGATGAGAGAATTGGTTTGGAAATTTGCTCTGTGGTTTCTCAGGTCAGAGGTTACATGGGTGGAGAAACATGTCCAGTCCTAGGGGCAGTCTGTGAAGTTAAGGCTGAAGCTGTGCAGAGATAATTCCCTGGAGAAAAGAACATCAATTAAAATTCTGAAATGGAAAACATCACAGAAGCTCATAAACAGACAACATTTAAATGGCTCTGCCAGCAGACACTATGGATTATCATGTGCTACTTCAGGCAGCAAAAGAATTTCCAGCCAATAAATACAACAAAAATGCCTGATCACAATAAAATGCTACAGGAAATTTCCACACCAAGAAAGGAGTCCCTCTAGCGTATTTTCTGTTTATTATTTTGATTTATATGACTTATAACTTAATATAATATGTATGTACCTTAGCTAGCACGACGGGGTTTCGTATGATACAGAATAAGTTAATTACTAACATATAATTGCTACCATGAATTGCACTGTAATGCTATTAATATAAAAAAAAAAAGTGTTTGCAGGATTGGGACCTAAGCTGCTACCCCATGAAATCTACCCCAAATCCCTAGTTAATTCTTTTTGTAATAATGCTTTTCTTTGGCAGCACCTAATTAGAGGATTGTTTGGTGAGAGATCTATAAGATTATCTCTATGCATATATAAATATTCATATAAGTAAACATAGTATCTATAGATGAATATATAAATATCTTTACATGGAGGCATTTGAGCCAACATCAAAACATATCTTTTTTCCAGCAATATCAACAAACAAGATGACGACTTCTGAAAATTTCAGTTGGTTTCGGTGTTAAGACTTTTTGGTACAGATTCATCCTCACTAATTTCATCTATTTAGTTATTTACTGTAAGTTAGGTCTTGGTCACTCTTGTCTTTCTCTGTAGTTGAAAGTGAGAAGGAGCTGAAGATATTCTTCTAGAAGGTGACTGCTCTTTTGTGGGTTGAATCACCCTCTGGAGGTGCCTCTTTCGTCCCTGTCTAAGCAGCCAATATAGGATTACTTCTTACTTAGCATGCTGACTTAAAAAGTTGAAGTTGAATTTGGTGCTCAGGTCCAAATTCCTTAATCAGCCAAATAAAGCAATGCTTCCCCTTATCAGGGGCAGAGCAGTAGAAAGGTGTTTGAAGACAGCAAATTAAGCCAGGTTTGTTCAGTGGTTATCCTCATCTTGGGACAGGCATCTAGAACTGAGGACATCAAATCTAGAGGTGTCAGCCCAACATGACTGACTTCACAGGGTTATGTTACAACTTTTTGATAGCTGAAATCACATGAAGTGCTCCTCTTGCTCTTCTTTTTATAAATATAAGCAAATTTTCTCTAATCTGGGTGAATCTCAGATTTTCTTGAAAAATCATCTCTTAAAATTCAAGCACAGCAAGAATGAAACATAGTAGGTTTATTTATAATCTCTTACAAGACTGTATCTATCGTTCAGGACAGAAAATAATTTAAGTCTGAGCTAGACATCCAGGCTCTATCACAGATAATAGAAAGACGCAAACATGCACAGAGGGCAATTAATCCCCAGGGCTGGTCTTCATTTTGGCAAAATGAAAGTCATTTTGGGGCGGGTATGAAATCTAGGAATGTCTTGCAGCAGTGATAAATAGAAGGAGAGATGTTATGAGACAAGAAGAGTGAAGGCAACAGTACAGCTGCTAAACATCTGAGCTACAGCTCTACATGCTGGAATTCATCTCATCCAACTTCATCCACTTAAAAAAACGTTGTCAGGTCCAAGTTAATCTAGGCTCCTTTCTAGCTGATGGAGAGAGCATGACCAGAGGACCCATCTGGTATCTCCACTATTGGCAGCTGAAACAGTCATAGGCATGTGCCAGGACTTGTCATCAGCTTTAGCAAAACCTTGATAACTAGTTGCTGGGTGGCTTACTTTTAGTCAGCTTAAGTGAAGTGAGATGGATTCCATACCAGATATTGCCCAATGGAGGCAAATTTGCTTTATTTACATGTTGAGTTGAGAACAGGACACAGTTCTCAACTGTGTCAAGTCCTCCAAAAATTCTTCTGTTCAATTGGCTCAGGAAGTGTAAAGCCTAGAAAAAGGGTACTAGTCTAACCACTTGGATATCATCAGCTATTAACTGCCACATAATTATAACTGCACTAAACCCAGTCAATGCTTTTGCTTAAACTTAATCTGTACTTGGCTACATTTACTTTTCTGTGTGGGACTGAAGACATCAAAAGCAAGAGAATTTCCCTCATTTCTGCAGTTTGTTCTGAGAGTTAATTCCCTTCTCCACTATAAATGTGCACCTTTTTTCCCCATTTGAATTTGCCTGGCTTCCAGCCACTGACTCTTGTTAAGACTTTATCTTCAAGATTCAAGATCCTTTTACAACCCAGCATATTTCCCTTAGGAAGCAACTTACACATGGTCACAGAGGAAATATATAACAGAGCAAGGAACCAAACCTTACACTCTGAAATCTCAGGATAATGCCAACATCATCAGCTCATCCATGCTGCTGACAGCACTTTGGAGAATGGGGATGGATAATGGTTATTAATGCAGCATGCAGGAAGCGTTCTTACAGGTGAGACTGTGAGAAAGGACAGTGTTACCTCTTCTCATCCAGTGATACACACTGCATGTGGCAGCTGGGGTACCACAGAAGAGACTTGGTTATATAGGACACAAATGTCTCAGAAACTCAGCAATGTATGGTTCTGGCCCCTCATGAGACAGACTGTTTCCCACATTTTTGCTTCAACCTGTTTCTAACCTAATAGCAAATGTCTGCCTTGACTGTACTCTGACTTTCATGAACCAGACAATGCTCTCTGCAACACTCCAAGTAGCAGGTGCCCCTGAGCCTGACATCCCTCATCCCCTTCCTCCAGCTTTCCCTCCTGGCATCCTGAGGTTATTGTGGCCAAGACTCATGAAAGGGCACACAACTTTTATGGGAAGTGGCAAAATTCATATATGAGAAAGCACCTTCTCCCTCCCTGGAGCTTCACCTTGATGTTGTGAACTGAAGCTCTGCTCTCTGTCTGCTGCAGCCCCGCATAAAAAGAAAATTGTTTCTCATAAATTACTTCAGAAATGCACACTGCATGTTAATTGTAAAATAAACAGTTTAAATTCATTTCATTGAGCACAACATCAGAAAGAAAATGAGCCAACTGCAGTAGATTATTTTTGTTGGATAGGTTTCAATCATCTTTACTGATGCCCTTCATTCTTCTCCTGATTACCATCACTAAAAACCCCCATAGCAAATTTCATCTGAGTATCTAAAAATAGAGATATTTATAACTTAGCTGTTTTTGTGTCACAGTTCTTCTCCTCCTTCCCTCCTTGCATTTCTGATCAGACTTATTTCAGAAATATGTAAAACATCCATGGAACAACTATGTACAGAGAGGAATCAGCGGACCTTCTTTTTCATCTGTACCATAGCTGGCCAAAGGGGTGGGTTAAGCTTATTCCCATTGTCTCTGTCCCATGCTGACCCATGAGACTTTTTTCTCTCAGCTTCTTTTATGAGCAGTGCCTATTGACATTCAGATCCAGCCAGGTTAGCAGAGTTCCTAACTAGACTGGTTAAACAGACCTAGCTTGCTTTCACCAAAAATAAACAAACCAAACCAAACCAAACCAAACCAAACCAACCAACCAACCAACCAACCAACCAACCAACCAAAAAAAAAAAAAAAAAAAA
The DNA here is from genome assembly GCA_018697195.1 of Certhia americana. Taxonomy (NCBI): domain Eukaryota; kingdom Metazoa; phylum Chordata; class Aves; order Passeriformes; family Certhiidae; genus Certhia; species Certhia americana. The sequence goes on along the minus strand of CM031878.1, from coordinate 3,921,494 downwards.
AAAAAAGGGAAGTAGACAACACAAATAGTCCAACCATCAGGCCAGCAGGAGCAGAAGGGAATAGCTGGGTCAAGCCGGAGAGCCGCACCTTCTTCATCGAGTTGCACTACATCTAGAAGATGGGTGATCAAGGCATAAGTGCAAATTCTCATTCAGAATGAAAGAGCCATAGCTCTACTGAGTTCACATCAAGGAGGAGACAGCGGATAAGCTGGATGCAAACCCATCAAGTTCCACAAGTCTCAGACATGGGTGTATGTCATCCTTCTGTGTTTGATCTTTTGTTTGACATCTCAAAAATTAAGCAATTCATATTGAAGTCAGAAGTCTACATGCTGAGCCTACATGATCACTCTGTAGGTTGCAAGTCATACCTTAAGGCACAAGATAACTTGAAACTTAGCCCAGGCTTATTTAAAATTCAGCTCAGGTTCATAGAACTACAAACCTCAGTTAACCCTGTGAACTTGGCTCAGTTTTAGGGTTTGAACAGTCCAGGTCTAAACACATTCAAAATACTTTTTATTTTTTCAAAAGCAGCCTGGGCAACAACTGAAAGCCTTGGGAAAAGTTCCTCTGCATAGAAAAATAGCTAATGCATCAAGTTATGGTTTCTTAATGGCATTCAATTAACACATCACCGTTGTTAGTTGATTAAAAATTAACTGTGAATACACATTTAACATTTAGTACTTACAAATGTTCCTTGATTTATTAAAATTGTCAGGAGTTAAGGAGTCTTGGGATAAGCAGGGAATATTTTCTTTGCCTATTTTGGTAACTCTGTAATGAAGCAAGCAGCTTTTAATAGAGAATTCAGACTTGTTGAAAACTTTTCTGTAAAGCACCTTATAAATCATTCTTCAGATATTAAACACTCACTTTTCTCAGTTCCTGCTGTTTGTGAAAGTGTGTATTGACTAGCTGCCGTTGTACTAGAAGAAATCCCCTACTTTAGAATTGCAAAAGAAGGGACCATTTTTGGGAAGTGTAGATGAGTTCCCTCTCATATTGTCTGCCAATGGGAAAACTCCACGCTCACTTTTTGAGTTGCAGCATGGCAGCAAAATGCCATCATGGGCCTTTTGCTGCATGGTATCCCAGTGCCACTGCTACATCAACAAGGAAAGAGGTGACGCCCTCAGCCTGTGGTTAGGAGCAAGGGGATGGAAAGTCATGCTCAGGAGAAGCACAGCCAATGCTGGACATGAGGCACATCCTCCACATGGAGGGTTTCCAGTCACTGGCAGTCCCACCCCACCTCTGATATGATTTACAGAACCACTTCTGGCAGATCCATCGATGCAGGCAGCCTGTGTTCCCTGTCATCTCACACTGGTGTAGATCCTCCTAAGAGAGATCTCCCTAAATTTGGACATGTCAGTACTGATGGTGTATACTGGGCTGGCTCTGACTGCACGTGCAGTTACTGCAATCACATGTTCAAACAGACATTTAAGCCTCTGAAGAAATATTTGTACTCTCAGATGTGGCTAATGTGTTTATTGAACCAGGTCCAGGCAATGACAGGCATGAGGACACTGCGGAAATAGAAACAGTCCAACCAAGAAGCAGCAGTAGCAGTGCAAAGAGCTCAACATTTCAGCTAAAAAAGTCAGAGAAAAGAGGGCTTTCCTCCTACTTGAGCACTGACATTTCAGGTCTGCCTGAAATGCTTTAGTCCATGATCATGCCTCTCTGATAAAGTGACATATGGATGCAGATCACAAAAACAAGACCCCTACAATGTGAGCATTTGGTCACCCAGCTCGTGAGATGCTGACAAAAATGTCTTAAACACAGAAGCTTACTTCAAACACTAATTTTCTGTCTTTGCTCTTCCACATTGCTCTGCCCCGGTATAAAACAAATGAGGAGGGGAAAAAAAAGAAAAGAAAGAAATGAAATAAAATGGAAAAAGCAAGCTTGGGAGCATTTTTTATCACGTTCCCCTCTGACTTGCTCCCAGGGAACACAGCAGTGCTTCTCCCTAGTTCTGAACCTAATGAAACTCTTGTCATGATGCAGGGATTAATCTGATTATTTATTATTTGCATTAGGATGATACCATCTGCCCTTCCTTCCCCTCTTTTCTCTTCCTCCCTGAATGATTAGGGATCTGTTGTGCTGAGCAAGATGGGCACTGTGAGAAGAAAAGGCAGTTATCCCTATTTCAATGAAAGGAAGTGAAGTGGTGAAAATTTAGTGATTTAGCTGGGGTTTGTTGAAGCACAATCAAAAGCATCCTATCCATTTCTGTGGGCTGTGCATCAGGCTCTAAGCATAAGCCTGCTCTGCATAAAACATGACTGTGAGAAGGAGATTTAAATTTGTTCTAAAATAGTCGAACGTCTGCACTGCAGCATCACCTCCTGAGGAGAGGCTAGTTCTGGCTGCTCAAGCAGACTGGTCATTCCAGCTTGGTGCTAGTAAACTGAGGTCCTGCAGCCTCCTCACTCAGAGCTGGCTCAATGTACAGCACTCCAGGCTGAATCAAACACAAGTGCTCAGGATAACCTCCCTCAACTAGCACAGAAAGCACTAAAATGAGAAAATAATATTTTCAATCGTAGTAAGTGTTTTATCACCATCCTGTCTCAAAGTGTAACTGCCATGCTGACAGGGCTCAGGATGAATGGTAAATAAGTATATTGCTTTCAGATTTGCCTGCTCTCAAGTATTCTGCTGTATTTACCGTGTCTCTTACCAGGTCTAAAATTCTAGTTTGTGAGAGACATCAGAGAGGGAACCTCATCAATGCTTTTCAGTTCTATTTTCTGACAGGGAGATGTCAGAAAATGGACCAGGCTTTGCTCAGTGGTGCTCAGCAATAGGACAAGGGACAGTGGGCATAAACTGATGCACAGGAAGTTTCACCTGAACATGACTAAGACCTTTAATATAAGCATCTTTGAAAATCTGTGTCTTGTGTGAACTTGAAAATGCAGTGTCTGTGCATATCTGACACCCTTAACAGTTGAAGTATTTTGCTGCCATTACTTACAGACAGTGATGCCCCAAGAAAAAATCCATCACTATTAACAACCCTTTTTGCCCAGTGAGGATGCTGACTTTCACATGGTCAGAAGTGCATGAGCTGATGACCAGATGCCTACAGACTCCCCAGACACACCCCACTTACTCAGTAGACTGGTCTTGCCACTTGCTTACATGAAACTCATGCTGCTGTTACCTACTGCTGAAGTCTGAGCCTGACATTCTTCAAGGAAATGAAGGGAAAGGGCTTACTCACCCCAATGTAACAAATATGACAGAGCTTATATGCCTCAGAGACAAAGAAGGATCTACCCAGGCAACAAGAAAATTCTGTCAGAAAGCAGGTATTTGTCAGGCTGCAAAATAAAAGGCTCATCTCCACACACAGAGAGAAGCCCGGAGCATAATAATGGTGAAAAAGGGTCGCCCAAATAACTTCAGGGAAGAAATGAGCCCCTGTCATGCCTCCTCCCATGTGTCCATAAGAAGTATCACACCACCCTGGTGAATCACAAGAGCTGCTCTCTGGAGCACCCCAGGGGCCTTTTGCCTAGGGGCACAATAAGAGGTACACTAGAAGGATGCTTTGGGATAGTATGGAATCCATGGAATATTTGGGAGAAGTAAGAAAACTAAAAATGCAGGAAAGTGAGCACCAAATTGGTATGGGACAGCCAAATATGGAAAGACTGAAGGAAAAGGGGACAGTTCTGATCAATATTTTTATTGATGACATGGATGAGGGTATTGAGTCTTTCATTAGTAAATTTGTAGACAACATTAAGCTGGAAGCGTGTGTTGATCTATTGGAAGGGAGGAGGGCTCTGCAAAGAGACCTGGATCGGTTGGATGGATGGGCAGAGTCCAGTAGGAGGAGGTTTAATAAGTTCAAGCGCCAGGTCTTGTATTTTGGCCACAATAGCCCCCTGCAACATTACAGGTTGTGGACAGAGTGGCTGGACAGTGCCCAGGCAGAAAGGGACCTGGGGGTGATGGTTGACAGCCAGCTGAACATGAGCCAGCAGAGTGCCCTGGTGGCGAAGAAGGCCAAGAGCCCCTGGCCTGGATCAGGAATAGTGTGGCCACCAGGAACAGGGCGGGTCATTCTTCACCTGTACTGCACTGGTGAGGCCACACCTTGAGTGCTGTGTCCAGTTCTGGGCCCTCAGTTTGGGAAGGATGTGCAGACACTTGAGTGCACCCAGAGGAGGCAACGAGGCTGGAGAGGGGCTGGGAACACAAACCCTGAGAGGAACGGCTGAGGGAGCTGGGGGTGTTCAACCTGGAGAAAAGGAGGCCCAGGGGTGACCTTATCACTTTGTACAACTCCCTGAAAGGTGAGTGTGGTCAGGTGGGGGTTGGTATCTTCTCACAGGCACCAACAGACAAAACAAGGGGACACAGCCTCAAGCTGTGCCAAGGGAAAATTAGGTTGGATATTAGGAAAACCTTTATCAAGGACAGAATAATAAAGTACTGGAATGTTCTGCCTGGGGAAGTGGTGCAGTCACCATCCCTGGATGTGTTTAAAAAAGACTGGATGTGGCACTTGGTGCCATGGTCTAGTTGAGGTGTTAGGGCATGGATTGGACTCGATCTTGAAGGTCTCTTCCAACCTTGTGATTCTGTGATTCTGTGATTCCGTAAAACCAGTCAGCTGTGCGTAAATAAAACTGGCTAGTGTTCTTGTCTGGATCCTCTCTATGTGTTTGCTTGTTCGTGATGGTGTGTGCAAGGGCAGCAGCCTCCCTGGGCTGCAGCCTCCTATGTCCAGGTGCCACCAACATGAGGGAGGATGGGAATCACAGGTCAGACTGAGCATCTCAGCCCAGCGACTGGCAGATCCACATTTCATCCATGTGTGTATATGTTACATAGACTTTCACCCTGACCAGACACAAAGGGGATCTGATGGGCTACGGGTGCTGACTGTGTATGTACAGAGTGTCTTTGAGGAATGTGCATCTGGATGTATCTCTATAGAAATGCACATATGTTTGTGTGTCTGTGTGCCTGGAGGGAATAAACACTCTCTCTCCATACTCTTGGGACCTCTGGTGTGGATCTGTAGCAGTCTCAGCTCTCCCAGACTGCTGAATTGCTGAATTTGGTGTTTCCCTAGAAATATTTTCAAGCCACTAGAAACGCAGGTGTGCCATATGCAACAAATTCATCAATTTCAGTATTGAGAGTCAGACTTTGGAGGCTTGGAGAGGCTACTATATCGTAATGCTCTGTTTGATAAGCTTTGCCAGACAGATCTGAGGAAAGGAAGGAGAAAAGGAGGTACCTTTGGACAGTCCTGCCAGGCAGATGGACAGGGGAGCTTTTCTTTTCAGTTGAATGATCCCAAGTACAATGGCAGGGAACAGTTTATGGTGCAAAAGGAAAGATAATAAGAATATAATGTGGAGGAAATTTTCAGATTAACAACTGTCTTCTCACTCTCTCCACAGGCTGATATTGCTTGGTGCTTTCATTTTCGGTTACGCTTTACATCCAAGCAGACTGTGATCTCTCTTGATGAAGGCACTGAGACAAAGAGCAGTTGGGTGCTTAAATATCTCTGAATATCTCTGTGGACATAGCTCTGAAGACCCTGAGCATTCAAAATTCAAAATGGGGTTAGATTCCTCCAGCTGCAGAACAATAACTTTTATAGCCCTTTTCCCCAGACAGTCTCAAAGCCTAGAGTTTGAGACTATAATGAGAAGTTTAGAGCAATTGAAGTCTCTTATTTCATATTCATCTGAATGAGGACAGCCTGGAACCTGGGATATCTCACTTTTTCGTTTAAATAGCTAGACCTTTTTTATCTATGAAAGGGGCCTTGAGTAAAGTAAGGCCTTGTGCTGAACTTGAAGACATCAGGGATGGTTCAAGTTATACCTATCAGATACAGAGCCTTAACTTTGCCTAATTCCTGGATCTCACTGGGATTTAGGCAGGAGTTAGCCAATTCACTGTTCAAATTTAGGGGTGCTCATGGTATGTTTCCAGGGTAAAAGCATAGAGACCAAGAGATTTATTATTCCCATGGATTAAACTGCAGAAAGGTGGTGAGGTTTAGATGAAAATTTGAGAGCATCCGTGACACCAAATTCCTTGCTTCCTGAAATGAATTTAAGAGCAACAGAGCACTGTTTGCAATTGGAAAAGGTTTCATCTCACCTAGTTTTTCCCATTCCTTCAGGTAATACTGAATGTAGGGTCCTTCCAGTGACAGAGGTAAGCAGAAAGGACACTTCTGCAAGCTATGCAGCATGAATTACCTTCTTCATGGATCTGCATCTTCTTTTCTCCTATGAGAAAGAAATTGGATATTTGTCTTAAAACAAGAACAGGGAAGAAAAGATGGACCTTTCCTGTCACCACACTCTTTCTTCCCAAAGCTCTGCCCTAACTGTCACTGAGTTTAAACCATAGAAAACTCTGGGAAATGATCACTCATTCCAAAATCTTATTCTATAATTAGAAGATGCTCACTAGCATGATGCAGCTTGTTAATTATGAAGCATTAAGCATACCAGGCCAGATTTTGACATCTTGACAATGATGGCAGTCTTGTATACAAATAGTCCTGCTGTAATAAATTGGACCATTTGTGTAATGGGATCTACCCAAGGCTACAAGTGACTCTGTGAATCCAAATCTGACACCTAATATTTATAACAGGGGGTTAGATGACTCAGGTCTTCGTAACAAAAGACAGAGTTTTTCAGCCTCCAGCTACCTGCTTTAATCTCACAGCTGTCAACCGTGACAGAAAGTCAGCACCACATGACAGCTGTTCAGAGACATCCTAATGAGCGGGTGATGTTGGAGGTCCCGGTGGACATCACCCCGGGAAGCAGAGCTGTGCCCCGGCCTCTGTGCTGGCAGCCACAGCGGAGGAGCGCTGGCCTCCGGGTCAGGGTCAGAGCATGTCGGGTGGCACAAAGAAACTGGCACTGCCGCCATCCTGCAGCATCTGCTCCAGGAGAAAGGCATGTCTCGGCACTCCAGGCACGGCTAGGACACAGCACCCCATCAGCATGCACAACCAAAAGTAGTCCCTCCCTCCGCCCAACAACTTTGGCTCACCAGTGAGGCCTAAACCATGTATTCTTCAGGGGGCACAGCAAACCCGGAGACCATAATTAAAATATGTTAATCTACACTGGGCACTTACCCATGGATAAACACTTCCATTTGGCACAGTTTCCTGCAATCTTCTGAGATTTGTGACTGATCTCAGAACCCCCGCTCCTTTCCCTTTTGGCATTTTTGGTCTTACTTTTGAGCCAAAAGGAAATAAATAAATAAATATATATATACTCAAGTGAAAGAGATAGAGGGGGGAAAATGACGCTTTTTTCCTCATAAGCTTTGTAATTCCAGTTCATTTTTACTGGGGGTGGGGGAATGCTGTTGCTAAGCTATGTGTTCATTACAGCCAGGGGGAAAAAATGAGGTTGGCTCCCAGTTTTGCTTATGTTGTTAAAAAGAGCCTCTGAAGCTGCAGTTCTGGAACAGGTCTCCTCTTTCTTTGAAAGCATGCTGTTTGATAGACTGTCATTTGTCCCCTCCTTTCAGAAGAGCCAGCTGGCAGCTAAGTGCTAAAGCCAGTGACTTGCATGTGTTTTTCTGACATTTAACAAATGGGAACAGCTTGCAAATCTGCATTAACTCACTCTGTCTCACAAATAATCATCGGCTACGCGGTGTAGACATTCGAACATTAGCGCAAACACAAAAGGGAGCAGGAGTCTGTGGGAAAAAACAAGTTGGCAAATAAAAGATGTTTCACTAAGGGACAGATAAAGCTTTTTGGTTCAGATGGAGGGTTTGGATATAGTTCCTGAAGATGGGGGGCGGGTGGAGTATGAGAAGAGCGTGGTGAAGGGAACTAATCCTCTCCCTCGATCTGCAGGGTAAATTATCGGATTTGCACCTGAAATTATAGAGTCTTTCCCCACAATTCACAAGCGTTTATCATTGGAGAATTTTCATTCTGCAGCTTCCACCTGAGACAGTCTGAGGAAAATACAGACAGTGCACCCAACGCCAAGCTGTTTCCTCATGAGTGTTTCTGTGTGGGAGCTTATGGATGTCCCCAATTGTTTCTCTTTGTAAATTAACATAAGAGTCTGCTACTAGCATAATAAACACTATGGGATTGTTCAGGTAACAAAGAAGCATAGATAAACTCCAAACATGATCGTTTCTGGAGCTAAAATATAGCAAGCAAAGCATTTACTTTCTTGGCTTATGTCAGAGATGTGGACTTTTCACTTGAAAAAGAAATACATACTTAATTCCTTTAGTCCCCCTGAAAACTATAGCCACAGCTTTCAGGGAGCAAAAGACAAATCCAACTGTTACTTCATCTTAACCTCTCTTTATTTCCCTCTCCTGGAGACTGAATAGGCTTATGCCCAAGAAACAATGTGGACATTTTCGTCTGGTGTAAGAATACCCCTTTTCTTTGTTGGTAAACACTCTTACAAGCAACAGGGACAAATCATGCTCATGTAAAATTACAGAAGATCCTCATATACAGACCATATGAGTTTGTGGTAATCATCTTCCTTTGAAATGACACTCAAGCCAGGACTCCAGCATTTAGACCAAAACACCTCTCTTACTAAGTCCTGTGCCTGGGAGTCATCACAGACTGATGGCACCTGCAGATACATCTCTCAAGGCTGTGAGTAGTGAGCTGCAGTGCAGAATTGATCCCCTTCTAGGGCAAAAGAAAGCTCCCACAACAATGCCACGCATATTATTTCCAGAAAGTACTTGAGGGATTTGAGTGCAAATTATAAATTGTCTTGCCAGTGGAGTCAAAATACTTTGCACTATTGGTAGCTGGGAAGGAAGCATGCCTTGATGGTTACCTACCTCATCTAGCACACCAACATTTCAGAAAATACTGGTATACAGAGAAAGGGTGACTGCACCTGTATTTCTGACATAATTTAACCAAGATGATATAAACTATATACCGTACCATGTTGTCGCTGAATTCTCCTAGCCCACGCTAGTTGCAGTTTAAAATATGGATTATATGCAAATCTTTTACTAATCTCACTAATTCCAGGAAAAAGAAGCCCAGAATCAAATCTTGTGCCAGCTTTCCTGCTAGGCAAAACTCAGCAGCCTGTAAGACCCTCTGAGGACACAGCCCTTCTAGAACCTTCCTGGTCTGTAGGTAATGCCTTAGTGTACTCAGGACACTGCAGACAGATGAACCCCTCTTCCACTGGGAGCAAAAGCAGCCCCATACTCTCCTGAGTGTGCAAAGCTGTCCCAGAAAGAGAAGCAGAGCCAAAGGTGCAGGATGGCAGTGTCTCCCCTCACCAGAGCATCTGCAGGCAAGTTTTCTTGGGAGTTAAAGATTCAGGTTTCATTGCATCAGCAACCAGATCTAGTGGGTAGCATCCCTGCTTATGGCAGGAAATTGGGACCAGAAACTCTCTGAGGTTTCCAATCCAAACCATTCTATGATTCTAGGCAAATAAAGAGTTATTATTTGTGCTTAGCTATGTTCCTCCTTTCCCCCCATCCTCGCTGAATATAATGGTCTACTAGTAAGAAATCATCTGGTCATTCCAATCAGCAACAGGAAGTTCAAGACTGTGACTGATAAATTGCATACAACATCTCTAATTACTCTGTCATCTGCTTTCTCTCAAGTATTGGGCAATTTCAATGAAGCTTTAAGTAGGGAACTCAAGTCATACTTCCTTGTCACAGATGCACTGTACTTTGTTTGCCTCTCTGAAATATAAGCACTGCCATTTTTCCTGTAGCATCCATATTTCTTTTCACTACTTCCCTCTACATCCTTGTCTCTCTCATTCCTTCTCTGTCTCACAACACTTGGCAAGTTTATTCCTGAAAAAATGTCCATCTGTAAAAAATAAACAGAACAATAACACCTTGTAGGCATGATGTAAGTGTTGCTTGGGTTTTATTTTTGTACTGATACTTACATATTTAATTAAACACAGTCCTGGCAGCTTTGTAATTTCTTAAGAGTATTTTAACAAAAGTCTAACTGCTGAAGTGGGCAGAATTGCATATTCCTTCATTTTTCTTGCTCTCCTTTAGTGCATTCTGTGCAATGCAGTAGTAAATATTATCCTGGAACAATCTCTGCAAAGCCTTACTTCTGATTCCCCTCCCCACCTCTGCTTGTTCATACACATATCTACACATTTTTTATCTGGAGTGGTCCCAAGGGAAGTTCTGATTCACCTTGTACAACTACCTGAAATCAGTGAAGTTCCACCATCATGGATGAGTTTGGCCCATTCAAGCAAAACTCTGCAGTGGTTACAAAATATATATGAAACAACCCAAAAAGGTATTCTATTCCAGATTATAAAGCAGCAGATCAGGCAGACAGATGGAACAGCAGGCAGACAGGAATAGATAGAATTTTCTCTCAGAAAAAGAAATGGCAAATACTTCCATGGCTGAGCTCAGAGCAGATCAGCTTTGGAACAAATATTTGAAAGGAATTTCAGGGGCTTGGAGGCAAGTTGCAACTCAAAAAAACAGATGTTGCCAACTGCAAGAAAGAGGAAAGTGTTCTTAGGCATGCGTGTGCCAGGTTCAGATCCTTGACCCTCTTGATGCTATAGGGCACAATTGTCCAACAGATACAACCAGCGTGTGACTTCTGAAGATGCTGGGGTATATCTTCATAAAACACAACGGAACAAAACAAAAAACAGAACTTTACTTCTGAGCAACCTGCATCCTAGAAAAACAAGCAATTCCCAGACAGTAGCTGGTAAAAAGCAGCAACTGTAGAGTAAAGCTCACATTCAAAAGTTTCACGTGTGGTCTCATTATCAAAGCCAAACCTTTTGGTGCAAAGCTAAAATATTTGCTATTATGCAAGAGCAAATCTCAGTGACAAGATCAATGATTGAGTTATTCCTGAAACTTTTTTCTTGTGAAAAATGTTCCTGCTCACAGTGGCTGCCATGAAACTAATGAATGGATTTTGTCCTCCGGGTGATCTTGTCCTGTGCTCAAGGAGCTTTAGTTCAGGCCCAAAGCTGTTGGTTTTCTGTGACGAATCTTGCCATGGAAAAACAAAGAAATATGAAGCAGCTGACAGAGACTGACCTTTCCTAAGGAAAAGGTAGGCCTAGGTAACAAAGTCATTCCCTACTAACTCTCTGGATCATTTAACACTTTATAACATTCTTAGATGCACATTTCCAACCTTAATGTCATTCACGGTTGTTTGTATAAAGCTATCAGAGGAGTGTTTGGGTTTGCTTTTGTTGTTACTGTTGGCTTTGGGGTTTTTTTGTTTGTTTGGTATGGTTTTTGTTTTTGTTGTTGGATAATCAGAGACACCAAACAAATATTTGGAGGGTTTAGAGCTCAATGACACAGAATACCTTAGAGACAAATCATTTTAGATACTTTTAGAAAAGACCTAGTAGCGTTTCTTTTTTTTTTTTTTTTAAAGAGAATAAGAATCAGCATAACCTTTTCATTGAGCAACAGTATTGATCCACAAACCTCCAGGGGCAGCTTATAGGCAGAAGAGGTCAGGAAGAAACGCTCCCTGTTGCACAGCAGGGTGTTTATCAGGAGGAACCGCGGAGAGACATTTGTTACTCACGGTTTCCTGGACAATCTCACTGACCTCTCCTGTGCTACTCTTTGCCATAAAAATTTTATGTGGGGAATGAAGCCAAACCAAAGCACCAGATTAAACTGCTGAGCCTGGGACCGAATGGGAGAGGTTACCCAGCACAAATAGTACAACAGGTTTGAGTTCATGCTACAGTGTCAGACTGAGAGTGAAAAATATGCAGCCAAGTACACTTTTAAATTTCCAGGTAGCCCCTGCAATGTCATTCTTATAGATGGAAATTCCTCTTCTAGTTACTTTTGAAAATAGATTTTTTTTTTTTTTTCTGGAAACCAGAATGAGGAAAAGAGAGCTGTTGCAATTGAGTTGTTGCTTCTTTAGACCTGCTCCCTATCTCATACAGCCTTTCCTCCAGCAAATGTAAAATTGAACAAAAAAAAAAAAAAAAAAAAAAAAAAAAAAAAAAA
>CM031878.1:3735092-3893982 GCA_018697195.1 Certhia americana | reverse complement strand
TAGGAGAGGAGAGGAGAGGAGAGGAGAGGAGAGGAGAGGAGAGGAGAGGAGAGGAGAGGAGAGGAGAGGAGAGGAGAGGAGAGGAGAGGAGAGGAGAGGAGAGGAGAGGAGAAGACTCTTTTCTAAAACTCTATTCTTATCAATTTTTAAAGTAAATACAATAGCCATGTACTAACCACCCCTCCACTGTGGTTCTGAAAACCTGACCACCACTGTAGTATTTGAACAGCAGAGATTCCCTCTGCTGTACGTCTAGCATGTAAAGTCTTTCTCAGGATATTACTAGAGGGAAAAAGGCAGTTGCCAAGTCAGTTTTGTTCCAGTTCATTAGTGAGTGAAAGTCATTATCGTCTGACAGATGCACTAAGGGTTATGTCTAGCTGTCTCAGTCCAGTTTTTGTGGACAGATGTCCACATTCAGGAAAGATAAAATGAGTTTGACAACACAGCTCTTTCACAACTTTGCTGAAAGTCTTTACAAGCAATGTGGGGCATGGCTGGACATCTGATCAGTCCTCTTCCATATCATGGTAGTCCTACCAGCAGAAAATAGATGGTGTATGAGGAATCAGTGTTGTCCTCTGGAGGATGGCATATATTTCTTGGTGAGATTGAGAGGTTACGTATTTCTCTGTGGCTATCAGTTGAATGTGAACTGCAAGTGACACTTCTACTTCAAAACAAGAAAAATAGCTCCATTCCCTCCAAAGAGAATTGTGTCAGCAGCAGACCTCTCTATTGCTCCCACTCTTTTCTCAATGCTTCACCTCATCAACTTCTGGGAGCTGACAAACCACCAGACTGAAAAACAGAAGAGGGACAGGGGAGATTCTAATGCATGAGCACAGCACTGAAGAGTGTCAATCTCATGTTTGCTATATTATTTTCCAATGACAAGAACAGTATAATATCAGCAAGTAACTAAATCTAGGTCTAACTAGCCAGTTACTTATTGTCTTCATGAGAAAAAAATAGATTTCTCTTGGCGTACTTTTTTCCACATATGCTGAGTAAAATTGGTGTTCCGAGAGCAAACACTCCCGTAAATGTTGGAGCACTACAGGAACATGATTCTGGGCTGTCCTGGGACCAAAAATCAGGTACTTTCCCACTGTATCCACCAGAAAAAAGGGAAGATTTTCAGTGCTGCCAGGGCATGTCCAGACCAGAGCATCAAGCATCTCTGTGGAGATGGGACTCTTAGACTAATGTCTAAGAGTTGAAATTGCCTCAGGGGAGTCCATGGCTCGGTCAGGCAGGGCTGTGGTGGAGCAGAAGACTGATTTATATGGCACTGCTTGGACACAGAACTCCCTGAAATGGAGTTGTGGGCCACAAGCAGGAGGGAATGGCAACGATTAAGTCCTAATAGTCCCTCATGTCACTCTTAGCTTCACCCCAAGCCTAGAAGGGACAGATGCCCCTTTTTCTGTTGACACAGTGACGGTCAGAATTTGCTTCACAATGCACTTGGAGCATCAGGAATCCTGACACTCTGGTTTGTTTCCAGAACATGTTCCTGCTATCAACATTCATGTAGTTGTATACTAGTTCACCTGTGGCTCCCTTGTGACATATATCTATTAATTTCCTTAAGGAAGAAACCCAAGCAGAGTTGCCAGGAGAGTTTGCTTATGGGTGTGCTGCATATCAGCAACAGGAGAACAGATGTGCATTGTTTGAAATGCAACACTTGGAATAATGCTGCCCTACTTCAAGAGGCCGAAACCAGAAACATGCAACCACCACAAAGTGTTCTCATATCGTGCCCTAGGTGTCACACTACAAAAACCTTTCCGTAGGCACTGAAACAACCCTTACACAGTACGATCATAGAATCACAGCATGGTTTTGTTTAGAAGGGCTTGTAAAGATCCTCCAGTTCCAACTGCCTCCTACTTTGCCATGGGCAAGGACACCTTCCACTGCACTAGGTTGCTTCAAACTTCATCCAGCCTGGCCTTGAAAATTTCCAGAGATAGGGCAACTAAAACTTCTCGGAGAAGCCTGAGCCAGCACAGTCTGCAACTACATCAGGCACTTTGAGCTGGAAAACACACATATAAATAATCATGTTTTTTGGCCATAGGAGTGGTCACTGAAGCTTAGGAAGAGAGAAGAGATGGACCAGTTGGGATATGGATGGACCACTCCGCAGGGGCCAGATCAAGAGAGGGTAGCTGTGAGTCAAATGAACTACTGGACTCAGGGGCAACAGCCCATGGTGGTTGCTTTTATCATTCAGTACAAATGCTGACACAAATGTCAAGTGCCCTGAAGGACACACAGAAGTGGGCAGCAGAAAGAGGAAAATGTCCTTATCCAGCTCTGCATCTGCTCCACAGGGAAAGGCCCCATTCAGCTTTACTCCAGTACAGACACCCATCACCTCCAGCCAGAACTGTGTCAGAGCACAAGCCATGGCCCTGGATGCTCATCACTGCCTCTTTCAAGTGCTTCAGGACCCTTCAAGGTGAAAAATACTTTTCCTATCTGCCTCTGTGGCAGCATCTGAGAGCCTAGAAATGTAAGGTTATTAATATGAGAAAGTGGTATAAAGTGACATTTCTGATTGAAATAGCATCTTTCTTCAATTTTATTGTCAAAAATGTCTCTCCTAAACATTTTTCTCTTCTTCTGCCTCACCTAATTTGCTTATCTAGTTAGACACACTGGAGTCTGAAAAATTGGGAGATAAACCACTTCAAAAAACTTTTTTTAATGCCTTTTTCAGAGGCCTTCTATAATTTTTTCCCTTAGGTTTTTTGGTTTCATTCTTTAAACAACACTTAAATAATTACCTAAAAATGTCTCTAGTGGTGCAGTAGACTGCAAGATTATTAAACTGATACCACTAATTTCATTAATTTAGACATAATCTACTTTCTCCTGACAAAAATATCATACCAAAACAGATACACACATATGAATGCACTTACTGTTTGTGCACAGGGACATATGTTGCTTAGTTTTAAAACAGTGAGATCTATTTGTCTTTAAATTTTTTGCAGGTTATGTTTTACTTTTTCTTCACACTCAAGGGGAAAAATATGTGTGTTTATTCCCGGTATGGAAAGCAGAGATTTTACAGGGATGGAAACAAAATAACAAACAAACAAAAGTCATCAAAAATTATGAGGCAGGCAACAAACAAATGGCAGCTGTTAGAACTTTTGAAACTGTAAATGTCACCAGAAAATGGAGAATTAAGATAGAAAAGATAAAAGATCAACTTTACCATGCAGAGGATTTTGTTAATTTAATTATACTTAAGTTATGTTTTGCACTCATGATACATGCCAGTATGGTAATGCTGGAAAGCAGAGACTCCATTTTAGTGATACAGATTCTGGGTTATGGACTTCCCCAGCTTCCTATTTGTTTTGGAGAAAAAAGGAAGGAAAGACTTTCTGGTCACAGCACCTGAGGGGGAAAAAAAAAAGCTTTGATATGAAAAAGTCCTTCTCTTAAAAGAAGCATTGCTCCCCTGCTTTGGCCTCTTCTCCTTCTGCTGACTTGCAGAAGGGGACTAGCTGAGATGTCCTCCCACATCCACCTGTTACCCCTGTCCTCCTATGAAAATGATAGAGAAAATGCTATTTCCAAGTGACAATCATCTTTTTTTTTTTTATTCTGAGCTGTGCTGTAAGCACCTGTCTGGATGCTTCCTCAGGACTAACCATGTTCTAAGTACAGAGAGTTAAAGCAAAATAGAACTTTTTAGACTTTTATTCAGCAGTCCTGAGAAGTTCAACAATTGTGATGGATCATAAACTACAAAACTTCTGTTTGTCAGTGCTGGCTGCTTTGCTTACATAGAGAGAGTAAGTGCAGGATAATAATGACTAAATGCATGTAGTGTCTGTATTTTTGTCACTTAAAGATGCTCACAATCTGTATTAATTCTCAAAACACTATATATATATATATATATATATATATATATATATATTTTTATTATTTTTTAAAAATCATATGTTTATGATTTTTATATGTTTATAATATTTTAGTTGTGGGGAGTTTCTGGCTGCCTGTGCCAGATGTAGAATCATTGTGTGACTCCTGCCCTGGTGAAGACCCTTTCCTTGAGCTGAGATTATCTAACTTGTATGAAAACCTCATAATTAATCACAATGGAGGGACTTTGCTGGAAAAGTTATTAACAATGAACATCTCTGTAGAAATAATGATGCAGCTGGATGCAGCTCTGAGCTCTGGGGGGAGCCCTGGTCTAGAGGAAAGCGTCCCTGCCCATGGCAGGAGGTTGGAAATAAAGGAGCTTTAAGTTCCCTTCCAAGCCAAACTATTCTATTCTGTGAGGGTCCAGAGAAGGCCACGAGGATGGTGAAAGGTCTGGAGGTGAAGCCTTAAGAGCACTAGCAAATGTCACTTGGTTTGTAAGATCTGGAGGAGACTGAGGGGACACCTCACTTCGAATTTCTCAAGAGGGGGAAGAGGGGCAGGTACCAATCTCTTCACCCTTGAGACCAGCGAAAGGATCAGAAGGGATGAAGCTGAGTCAGGTGAGGTTTAGGTTGGATTTCAGGAAAAGGTTTTTCTCCCAGAGGAGGGGTGGGCATTGAACAGACTGCCCAGGGATGTGGCCACAGCACCAAGTCTGAGTTTAAGAAGCCCTTGGGTGATGCTCAGACGCATGCTTCCTACCCCATGTAGTTAGGGTGTCCTGTGCAGGGCCAGGAGCTGGACTCGGTGATCCTTGTGGGTCCCTTCAACCTTAGGGTACTCTGTGATTCTGTGAGACTGTCTCCAGGCTCCATCCTTCTCCACCCTCAGACGACAGGAGCCATCCCACACGCCTGCCACCGCCCTGCTGCGGGCTGCGCACCCGCCGCGCTGTGGGTGAGGGCGGTGTGGGGGGACCGGGGCGGCCGCGGGCCGGCGGCCATTTTGGTCAAGGGCTGGCACCGCTCCTTCCTCCCTTACTCAAGATGGCGGCGGCGGCGCATGCGCGGAGCGCGGCCGGGGAGGCCGGCGCTGCTGCCCGCGGGCGCTGAGGGGGCGGGCGGGGAGCAGCGGCGGCGGCCATGGGCGAGACCGAGAGGCTTTATTATGTGTACAGCTGCGACCTGGACATCAACGTGCAGCTGAAGATGTGAGTGAGCGGCGTCGGGGCTCAGTGGGAAGCGGTCGCTGCCGCCCCGGGGTGGGGGTACCGGGCCACCTAGCCCTCGGCGGGGTGCGCTGCTGCCGCAGCCCGGCCGTGCCCGGGGACAGGCGGTGCTGGCTCAGCTCCGGGTGCCGGGTCCCTGCCAGCGTCCCGGCCCGATGGGGCGGACGAGGGGCCGGGCTGGAGCTGTGCTGCGAACGCGTGTCAGATGCGCCGTGTCCTGAGGTGCTCCAGCGATTGTCAGTGCGGGCTCCCCTAGCCTCTCACCTGTCACAGAGTCACAGAGTGGTTTGCGTTACATGGCACCTTCAAAGCCTGTCCTGCTATACCCCCTGCCATGGACAGGAACACCTTCCCGTGTCCCAGGTTGGTCCCAGCCCCGTCCAGCCCGGCCTTTAACGCTCCCAGGGATGAGGCGCTGCTGCAGCTTCTCTGATCAACCTCTGCCGGTGCATCACCGTCTTCTCAGTAAAGAATCTTTTTTCTAATCAATCTAAAGCTGTTCTGTATGAAGCCATCTCCCCCTGCCCTGTCACCACTTGCTTTTCTGAATACTCTTGGCCATTCTTTTCTGTAAGTTCTCTTCAGGAACTGGAGGGCCACCGCTGTGTCACGGCTCACTCCTGAGTGTTAAGGGAAGGAGATAAACTGGTGACACTCTTCCTGCTTGTTCCCGTGCTCCTGTGAAAGCACGGAGCTCTTAGTCGGGTGTTTTACTGTAGGAAGGTCCAGATGCTGCAGCATCTTAATATATTCCTACCTGAGCATGTGGATGCACATTTGTTGAAACTAGAGCTATCACAGAGTGATATAATTTTTTGTTCATTTTTTAAATCGCTTTTCTTCATCACAGCAATGAAAAGTTTGGCGTAGGAGGGATGGGGTTGATGGGGCTACTCTCAAATGTAGTGTACCTAATGGTAATACATTAAAATGCCTTCCACTTTTCTGGCAAACTAACTTGGAAAAGCTTATTAAGGGCTGCTTAACTTCTGAACAGGTGATGGTAGTGGAAGGTGGCCCTGCTCATAACAAGGGTTGGAACTGGACGATCTTTAAGGTCCCTGCCAGCCCACACTGTTCTGTGTCATCAGGAGTCAGATTCATGTGATCTCTCTGATAGTTCATTCCACCAAACAAAATTAAAACTAGCATATTTTTTTTGTTTGTTTTAGCACATGGAAAGTGTATGTCATCCTTAGAACATGCAGTTTCATGCAAGTAACTTGTTCATTTAATCTGAAATGGTTTTGTGGAAGCAAATAGATTTTTGTGTGGTGGAGGATTGATCTTACATGTTTTCTCATCACCATCACCTCAGTTCTTTTTTTTTGTTTGTTTGTTTGTTTTGGTTTTTTTTGTTTTAACTTGTGCATCCACAGACAGATAGGTAATATGCATGACTGTTTTCATTGTGGTGTAGCTAAAGCCTGAGCAATTCCATGAATTCCTCTTAACAGTAAAGTTGTGCAAAGTCCTGCAAGGCTTTAACCAAATTTTTTTTGAACAATCTGTTTAAGTGATTTTTTTTTGTTGAGGATTGGAGAGATAATTGACTTCCAAAACTAGTCATACATTTCATATATCTTAAAAATTAGGATTTACTTACCATAGTTGTTTTGGGTTTTATTTTTCCAAATAGTATCTGGAGCACATGTAATCTGATGTTTGTTTTGTATTTTTTAATAATAGCAGCATGTGTCTTCTCATTTATTGTTGCTCTACCTAAGGTCTGCCTGAGAATCCACAGGTTGTACTAGAAGAGGTTACCTCCATTAAAAAGACAAACAAGTAATTCTTGCCTTCCCTGCTCTTTCCCCCACCCCGCCTAAATCAGTGCAGCAATGCATTCCATGTTTGCTCAGCATTTCACATCCTGAGTTCCTCTCTGGTGTTTGGATTTCACTACAAGCAAGGAATGCAAAGTGAGAATAGCCTCAGTACTGGCCAATCTAAATACAAGCTGTGGAAATGCAATGGGATTTCTAGGATGGCTAGAATAAATTCTGGTTTATTTATGTTTTTTTCCTTTTCCTCCCCTGCCCTCTCTCCCGTAGAGGAAGTCTGGAAGGGAAAAGAGAACAGAAAAGCTACAAAGCTCTCTTAGAAGATCCGATGCTGAAGTTCTCGGGACTGTACCAAGAGACTTGCTCTGACTTGTATGTAACTTGTCAGGTGTTTGCAGAGGGGAAACCTCTTGCTCTTCCAGTTAGAACTTCCTACAAGGCTTTTAGCACTAGATGGAAGTAAGTGACTTGCCTTTTATTTTATATTCCTCATGGTGGGGTATCAAGTATTTGTTTCTGTCAGAAAGATTTGTCTTCTGTTATCTTTAAAACGGCTTATGTTTCTTCAAGTGTCTCTATGGTTTGTGTAATCCAACCGGCACAAAACCAACCTTTTTTGTGTAAAGGGTAAGTGATAGAATTGCTACTTGTGTGCTTGGGAATGTCTTGCTACTTAAGTAGCTTCTGGAGCCTGGAGTGATATATTTTCATGCTGCTCACTGACAGCCTGATCCTTGCTACTCAGTCATCAAGCCAGAGTAGAATATTTTAATTTTGGTCTGTAATGTTTTAGTCATGCTACAGATAGGTGTTTGAACGGTTAAAGCCCACAGGAAAATAGTCCATCTGCCCTAAGAAATTTTAAGGAGAATCTGGATAGTGGAAACTAATAGAGAGTATCTTGAATTGTAAAGATTTATGACTAACAAATAGTGTTTCTCTGCAGCTGGAACGAGTGGCTGAAACTGCCTGTGAAGTATCCAGACTTGCCTCGAAATGCTCAGGTGGCTCTGACCATCTGGGATGTGTATGGACCTGGTAAAGCCGTTCCTGTGGGGGGAACAACCGTCTCGCTCTTCGGAAAATATGGGTATACTGATTTTACTTCTCTGGTGCACGTCTGAAGCTCACCTGTGAATAGTAACATAGCATGGGTTATGAGAGGGAAGTTTTTAAATATTTACTAAACTAGGTGAACAGTTCCATGTTTGAAAAATCAGATATGTAGGTGATTTGCTCCACTTATTCCTGAGTGTAATTTCACACTTTCTGCAGTGTTGTATAAAAGAAATCTTCTGTATAACACCTTTTTTTTTTTTTTTTGTTTACGATCTACAAGCTTGGATTTTTAGATGGCAGGTGCTGAAATCACTTCACATCTAAACCCTTGTAATGCATGGATGCCAGTACTGATTACTTTAAAAAGTTTATTTAATTGGCTTACAATTAGGCTGTGAATGCACTGTTATTTATGGGGCGTAAAATTTCATTCAGTAAATCAGGACTTTTCAAAGTTAATGTGCTATGATCGATAGAGGGTGTGTTCAATAAATTTGTGGATAGTAGATGGGACTAAGGTGGGAAGGATTATAAGTGTGCTGGAATGTGAACAATACCTTGAAAGGATCTTATCTAAGTGCAAAGGAGACTGAAAAAATGGGTTGTGGGCTAGGGAAGATTATGAGGCACAGGTATTTCTTTGCAATTGATTGTTATCACATACAGAGTGGGATCACTGCTGCCCAGTGGGAACAGAGAAAGAGATTTGTAGTTTAGAGTGAATCTTAAATTTTGTGCGGTTCAGCATCATGATGCTCTTGTAAAATGTGCAGACGACAGTGACTATATAGAAGGTTTACAAGTATGTGCATCAGAGACACTGCTGTACCCCTTTTCTTATCCTTTCCTTTTCCACTCAGCTGGGGTATATTTTGTTCTTTCCAACCAATTTCAGTCAAATTTCTGACTCCTGGGAGTCTGTATCATTAAATGTCTAGCAAATAGGTGTGATAGAGGAAGTGTTATGCCTAGTCAGGCAAAAAAAAAAAAAGAACATAGGAACATTTTTCCAGTATATACATAGTTCTGTATGTAAGATGGAGAGAAATAGCCTGTTTTGTCTTGCCAGTGGATGAGAAGAAATAAGGTTAGACTGAAGTGCAGGAAAAGTTTAGATTGTCTTTAGGAAAGCTGCACTAATGATGTTTGAATGCAGAAAGTGGATGTAGAGAGAGGTTGTATCTCTGTCATTGAGGATGCTGCTTTAGCAAAAAAGAATGACATAGCCTTAAGGCAAAAAATTGAACCTGTTCAATTGTACTATGCCCCAAAGACTGCTGGTAGCTGTTAAAGCACTAAAGCACAATACCTGGAAAAAGATAAAAATAAATTTCATTTGTACATTATATTTCCAACATGTGGAATTTGGATGAAGTAGATGGAGAAAAACCAACAAAAACTTTTGGATTTTGTAGTTTTTAAATGAAAATCCTTGTAGTAGAAGTATTTCACAAAGTGATGTGTACATTCAAGGTCAGATGGCCTTTCTAGTTGTTATTTCTCATTTTTAATCATTTTTAATGGTTCACTTTTTAAAATGTTTCTGTTAGTTGTATTTATGTGAAGTTAGAGTTAAGTGGAGTTTGCTCTTATTGGCAAAGGTAATGCACTTGATTTGTTGGGGCATCTTTTACGAGTGGATCAGCACAAATATGCAAGTTAAGGAGGGTTTTGCAGAGAAAAGATGTGGTCAGTTACCCTGCAAAGTTCCGTTCACTGCACACTTTCAATTATCAATTCAATTTCAAGCATTGGTGGAGAAAGTGGTGTGGAGAGAGTTGTGGAATTTTTTGCTTGGTGTGTTTTTGTACTTTTTTTAATTTGGTAGCTCAGAAGGCTGCTTTATATCCATTGACCTTCAGATGCAACTTAAGTAGATTTTTAGTTGATTTTTTTCATACTGACAGATCTAGGGTTACTGTTATAATTTGCAAGTCAAGAGGAATACTTTCTGGTTCATTACAAATAATAAAACTGTGAAGGTTGAGCTTTCTCCTTAGTTGGTTTGTACCACCTCAATGACTTTGGGAATTACACGTTTTTCTCCCACTTGCCAAATAAGTTATTTCTGACTTTACAATTTTCTCCTAAACTCCATGTGCAACTAAAATATAGGCTGTAGACAACACAAAGTGCAACACACTTTTTCAGTGAAGTTCAGTTATGTAATTTTGTAGTTTCAGCAAAGGAAGCCACTTCATTTTCTTGCAGCAGATCCTGACAGCTGTATTATTTTGAATTTATTAAAGTGATTCTGCATTTTTCCCTGCAGTATGTTTCGACAAGGAATGCATGACTTGAAAGTCTGGCCCAATGTAGAAGCTGATGGCTCTGAGCCCACCAAAACTCCTGGGAGAACCAGCAGCACAGTCTCTGAAGATCAAATGAGCCGCTTGGCAAAGGTAATGGAATTGCAAGTAACCTTTAAAATGTATGTGACAAGCATGCACTTCACTGAAGAGAAATAAAAACAGCTTCCTGTGCTGTTTTCTCATGTGAGAGCTCTCTTCCTTTGGTTATTTAGATGCTTCAAAGGATTTATAGTAAAGTAGATCATATTTATTTGCTTCTGAAGTGTTAAAATAAAAAAAACAAACCAAAAACAAACTGGAAAAACTTCTGATACACAGAGCATTCTTTTGGAACAACATAAGATCTAAATTCTTTGTAAAAAATGAAAACACAAATATGCCTTGAGGATGCTTAAAGCCAAAGTTTCATCAGATTTAATAAGAGCATCTCCTAACAGTGACTTGTTAGGAGAGTCTGGTTTCTTTCAGAAGTCATCCATTAGCTTTGAGGCTATCTGGTGTAGTGTTCAGAACTGTATGGCATGCCTCTACTTTAGAAAGAACTTGAGTAGAACTGCAAAAATTAACCCAAGTTTCATTCATTTAAGCTCATGAATATGTCGATTAGTATTTTTGTCTCCAAACTCTTGATGGCAGAGTATATTCTTGCCATCAAAACTACTGGAGTTGATCAGAGTGTTAGTTACTGGCCTGTTTTACTGGATGATCTCTGATTAGTCAGGTAAGCTTACCCCAAGCTTTCCAAACTGCTCAGTCCACTTACTCAATGAGATTTCTGCTTAATCTTGTTCTCCCAGATTTTATGTAGACCTTTGTGGGACCCAGTGGAAGATAGAAGCGTTTCCTCACCCAGAAATTTATGACAGTGATAAACTAACTTCATTTAAGAGTCTCTGTTTTTATTAGTGCAGTTTGCACTGAATTTATAATAGAGAACTTACTAAAGCAAATGGTGCCCCATTTCTCGATCACAGCAGAATAAATACCCTCTGCCCTAAGGAATCTCTGTAGAGAGACTCTCAATCAAGTCTTATTTCCAGTTCATCACATGGTTATGTGATGGATGCAGTGGGTTTCTGAAAAAGGCTTTGAGAGTGTACGCCATTCTTTTCATGTTAGTTCTGTTACACAAACATTACCATTCACTCTCTCTAGCTCAAAAAGCACAAACGAAGTATAATACTTCAGTCTTAAAATAGCTCATTTTGTTTTAGCCTGTTATTTTGGCATTTGGAAGATGGTGGCCTAAGGCCTCTGAGGAATAGGAGGGAATTCTTTCACATGCCATTTGAGAGTCGTACTTAATGGCTAATAGAAATTTAATAACATCACTGCCCATTCTTCTCTTGTGAAAGCTGTTTTGGGAGGTGCTAATTTCTGAAAGAGGAGTATTTTCGCTGATATTTTGTTGTGGTCCTTTTTGTAAAACCATTATACCATCAGATTCTAGGGAAATTAGTAGGGTTTCTGGGTAGTGTGTCTGTGGAAGCTTTCATTTGCACAGCTGTTTACACAGCAGAGGAGGTTCTTGTGATGTGTCACTCCTAAATAGCCATTGTTCAAATACAATCAGCTTCAGTTTTTCTTTGTCTTACTCATCAGTTTCTGAATGCCTCCTCATACTACCCTGTGTGAAGGTATATTTAAATATAGGTAAAAGGACTAGAACTTAAGTATGTACATGACAAGTTTGTGTGGATTTTTTTGTTCTTGCTTTGTTTTGGTTTTTTTCTGTTTATTGAGCAGGCTTGTCCAATGCTGTCCTATTGATTGATATCTGGTCCCAATGCCCAAACTAGAGTCCTCCAGATAATAGGTAACTTTGGGGAAGAGTTTGTGAAGGATCTTTTCTCCATCTGAAAGATGACTCTTTTCTTGACATGCTTCTGAGTTTATATCTGTATGGATTTTTTAATTATTAAATGGAATTCCTGTAAAACCAGTGAGTAGGAGGTCAAGGAGTTGTATCCTTTTAACCTTAAATAATTGATACTGTTGCAAGTCTCCCTTTTCATGTTGAGGTGCCATATGGTTGTGCTTTCACAAAACATATGAATTTTGTTAGTAAAACTGCTACTGATGGAAAACCATGGCTTTGCATTCTGGAGGCATTGTGAATGCAGATTTTTTGTGTACTATGGAGTATTAATGGGAATTAGTATTAGTGTGGAATATTTTAGCATGATTAAACATGAATGACGTTTAGATGTTTCTCCCATGAGTAGTGTGTTAATTTATTCTACTTAAAGTTCTCTCAAGTTCTTTTTGATCTATTCATTTCCCTCACTCCTTCTGCTGACTGAATGAAATTAGATAATAATAGTGTTGAGATACTATCTGAAGGGATGCATCTTACCAAGTAGCAGATGATGAATGCTTCTTTCCCTGAAAGGGATTCACTAGCTTCTCTTATACTTTAAACTTTCAATATTAATTCAAGACAACAGTTCTCCATGTGTATCTATATGCTTACAGATCTTCCAGGTCTTGTATGCAGGCCTAATTGCTGTATTACAACTTTTTTCCTCTATAAGGGCAGTTTAAAGGTTTAAAATAGTAATCATTTTCTCCTGAAACACAAAAAATAACTTTTATTTTCTTTATTCCTTAGTGCAGTGAACAAGGAAATGAACTAAGAATTTGTGACCAAGTTTTTTTCCCCAAGACTTTGATTAGACAGACTTTAGCCCAACATACTTGTTCCTGTAATGTTAAGACATCACTCTAGTGAGGATTTGAGATTCAATAACAAAACAGAACAATTAGTGCAAACTCATCACTTCTCTGTCTTCATAGTCACTTCTAGTTTTAGCGTACTTCTGCTGTTGGGTGATGGAAGGCCTAGTGCACATATCTGACAGACTGTGCAATCTGGACATCTTCTAGTGTATCCCAAGTCTTAAATCTTCTGTGTTGTTTCTTTGTACTAACACCATCTCCAGTTCTACGTGGAAGCAGCAGGCTGCTGTTGTGTTCTCCTGCATCCAGTACCTTTGTACCTGCTGTCCTAGGTCTCTGTATATTGCTGTCCCCTAGCTGGGCAAGAAGTGACATTTTCCCTGTATGGCCTATTCACATTTTGATGCTCATGGGTGGGCAGGCTGACCACAGAACAAAGTTAATGAAATAACGTTTATAACCTTTCCACAATAAGAATAATTTTAAGGGGTCTCTTTACTATCCATTTTCTAGACAGATATTAATTTCTTTGAGAGATGAAAGAACTTCGTATCTTCTAGTCCCTCTGCATCTCTTGTATTCTACAACAATAACTGATTTTTTTGAAGAACACTTGTCATATCTTAACAGCCGAAAAGGCAATGTTCATATTTGTGTGGTCTGCTGCTGGATGTTTTCATAAACAATTGTGTTAGTTTATCTGAAACTACAAGTAGTATGTTCTCATCTTATCTTCCATTCTTAATGAGTCCTTTAAACAACTTTCTTGCTATAGCATTTTGTAAACATAGGAATAAAACTTGAGCTACTTATCAAATGACTGAAAGAGAGAGCAAACTGTCTATGACTTGCTCTGAGATCGTCAGTTGACCCAGTTATAGTCCCAGTCTGGAAACCTGCTTAGGTAAGGCTGACAAGGGCAGAATTATTCAGTATGAATACTTTTTGAAATACTTTATTTTTCTTTGGCTTGGTCATTTTACTATATGAAACATAGTAATACAAAAAAATGTTTTTGTCATGTCTAATATCATGTCTTTCTTACATAACTTTAGTTAAGAAATAGGTACCTGGTTTGGTTATGTTAAAAATACAAAGGTGATGTGCTTGGATAATTATTATGGTCTTTGCTGGGATTGTTATTTTAGATAGTAGACTTATTTTTATGGCGTGGTTTGGCCATTTACAGGGTGTGTCCTGTGTTACTATGTTATGCTGTACAAGGTGAGTTTTTTTCAGTTCCTTTATTTTTTTCTTCTGATTTCATTTTAGTGTCTCTGTTATAACTTTGGAGTTCTTTTTCTTCCTCTGAGCAGTTTAAATGTTATCATTGTGTTTTCCTCATGCAGCTCACCAAGTCTCACCGGCAAGGTCACATGGTGAAAGTGGATTGGTTGGACAGACTCACTTTTAGAGAAATAGAAATGATCAATGAGGTAAGTCACTGTACATTAGGTTTGGAATTTTTTTGGGTTTTATGTTGCTAATATGAACGTTCACTTGTTTGGGAGACTTAACTCTTAACTGCTTGGTTTTGTTTTTTTTCTTAAACTGATAGTGCATATGGTAAAGGAAAAAGTAACTCTTTAGATGCTTAAAGTTGATTTTACTTTAGCAATAATGGAGAATTGTAAAATAGATTAGTTTGGAAGGGGCCTTTAAAGGCCATCTAGTCCAACCCCTCTGCAAAGAGCGGGGACATATTCTCTTAGATCAGGATGCCCTGGGCCCTTTCCAGGCTGACCTTGAATGTTTTGGGGGATGAGATTTCTGCCATCTCTGAGGACAACCTGTGTCAGTGCCTCAGCACTCTCAACTCCATGCCCTTGTCTGAAGTGCCTCTCCAGCTCTCCTGCACATCCTCTTTTGGCACTGGAAGGGCCTCCTCCAGGCTGAACATCCCCCAGTTCTCCCAGCCTGTTTTCAGATCAGAGGTACTCCTGCCCTTGGGGCATCTTAGTGGCCTCCTAGATTCCCTCCAGGAGTGGGAGATGTAGGACCTCCATTAGGTCTACATCTTTTTCATATTGAGGTCCCAGAGGTGGATGCAGCTCTGCAGGCGGGGTGTCAAAGTGCAGAGGGGCAGAGTCCCCTCCCCTGACCTGCTGCCCACCCTGCTGAGGAGCTGCTCAGCTCAGAGCTGATTTTGGGGCAGCCAGTGCACATGGCCAGGTCATGTCCAGTGTTTCATCCACCATGTTACACAGCTGTTTTACTGTTTTCAGCTTCAAGTGAACTTGATCATGGAAGACAGTCTTTATTAATAATTTGAAACACCCTGGAACAAACACTGTTAGTCATGACTAACTTAGCTCTAGGATTTAGATTGTAATGGGAAGCTTTTTAGACATTTAGCCTGTTCCTTGGCTTCAGACCTGGTCAACTTTGCTTTTTCAGCTTTGGGTGCTGGGAAAAGACATTTGTAAGTTTTGAATAAATATTTTCAAAAAAGAGAATAATTTCATAGTTTAATGCCTAAATGAGATTTTAACCTTCATTGAGCAGAACCAGCTCAAACTGTTTAATGTTGTACTCCTTTTGCATCAAAGAACTCTATTTTTCCCTATGCGCTGAGATTTTTGTTGTTTTATTGGTAACTAGAGCTTTGAAAATCAGATTCTTCTTTTTAACTAAAATCTGTGTTTTTATAAGCCTCTATGAATATTTGAAGGTTTTGTAGAAATTGGCTTATTTTTTTTTACCTTTTTTTTCCCTTTCATTTTTTCCTCTTCACTGACAGTACAAATACAGTGAAATGAAAATTTCTAGACCTGTGCTTTAAACAGAGAAGCACTTTGTCTGTGGTGGAAAGTCAAGCCATTATGAATGCCTTAGATGAACTGAAATCACCCATTGCTAAACTTCTTTTTTGTTTCCCACCCAGATATTAAAGTTCTAAGCACTTTTTCTAGGTAAAGCATTTTAAAAATGCATTCATGAGCAAATCTTCCTCTTAAGATGAATAAACTGCAAATCTAATCTTGTGGTCCAAGTTTATTTTGTCTCTTTTATGGTGTTGGTTTGAAAAAAAAAATCTGTTTTTTTCTATACCTTCTGTTTTTTTCTTTGATGTGTGTAATTATAAGTAATGATTTAGGGGAAAAAAACCAAACACCAGCTATCCAGTGGTCATCTGATTGTTCTGCATTGCATTTTTTTGTACCTTTAGCCCACAGCTGGAAGCTGCTGATGAAAACAGGTTTTCATCTGTGAAGTGTGAATGTGTATCATGAAGTGGGAATGTGAGGTAGTAAGAATGTCAGGGAGGAGGTGATATGGTCTCAGATAGTTCTATGAAATGATTAACTAAATAATTGCTGCAACAGCTGATAACCTAATTAATCAGTTACAGCACAAAGGATGTAGGGTAATTGCTGTACTGAGAATGCTGAAGATTGATGCCCTTCAGTAAATGATACACATCTGTGGTGGCTCTTTCCTCAGAGGGAAAAACGAAGCTCCAATTTTATGTACCTGATGATTGAATTCCGTTGCGTCAAGTGTGATGATAAAGAATATGGAATAGTTTACTACGAAAAGGTATGTGCCCTGCAGGCTTTATGGTTGTCTTTAAAAAGCAGCGTATGCACCTAAAATGAATGGGTTTTTCTGCTGAGATGAAATATTCTGCTGCAGTAGAGCAGCAGACAGCTGTCAGTGGCAACTGTTTATGTACATACAAATCAAGTAGCATAGATGCAACAAGATTGCAGATGTCAGTCATTTGTGTAATAGAGTTCAAGATTACAGAATTTAACAAGTGTGAGTGATTAAAAACTTTCTGATTTATAGTTCCTTCAGTCATCCAGCAGTACTTTCCGAGTAGCTGTATGTAAAATTATGACCTAGATCTGGAGGAAATACACCTTCATTGAGTGGTAACTTTATAAAAGATGAGTTATTCAAACATTGCACAGGGGCTCTGCCCTGCTGGTGAACATTTTCTGTAAAATGAACAAATACAGAAGTTTAGTCTTTCATACTGAAAATACTGTGGAATATTTAAATAAAAGACTTCTGGATTGGATTGTCTTTCATCTTTTCTTGCTTTTTAGGAAAAAGATCTGGAAAGCAATGCCTTCAGTTTGTTTCTAAAGTTAAAATTTAATGGGATGAAGGATTAATAGTGACCTAACAGATATTGGTGTGGTACTGGTAGGTTGTTATTACTCATGGTAATAATTAATATTGGCAGAGTATTATTACTCTTGAGGTCGTACATATTGTGGAAAGACCCACTGAAATGGAAAAAGCAGTGTATCTTTAATCTGGTTTCAAATAAAATTGTTTCTTAGATTTCTTATCATGTTTAGATTCATCAGAGGTTGGAAAGTCACTGAATAAAGCAGCTTTACTGGAAAGAGAAAGAAGGTAGAAAAAGAAACTGGAGTGCTCGAGCCAGAAGCACTAACTTTAAGCAGCATTTATTCTGAGAATTTTGAAAAGCTTAATTCAGTGAACAAAATATTAACATAATGGAAAATGGATTACAATTATTTCTGTGTATGTCACTATTACTAGTTGACCTGGACCAAAAGAGCTGTGATCTAACTTAAAATTCTTGAAAAAGGCAGTATAAAATACACTATTAAGTAGAAAATAGCTGGATTTAAAAAAAAAAAAAAAAAAGAGAACACATATCAGAATCTGCTTCAACTATTTGATATATTACAAGGTAATATTTGGGAGTTTTTAGCTTTCCTAAGTTTTTTCTGAGAGCACTGTTTGGCTGGATCTTTTTTTGCAGGGGAAAATTGATTTGATTTTCTTTTTGTGACTTTGTTTTTCTTTTCCTTTAGTTTCTTAGTGAATTTTCCTAATGTGGTGAAAGTGTGTCTTAGGCAGCTGTCTAGGTTAGCATTTCGTTTTGGGGTCTGTACTTGACAGTGAGACCTCTCCACACATTTCAAATCTTTTTTTGCCTTTAGAATAGCTTTTTTTGTAGTGCTTCTGTACACTATCCTAGAACCACAAAGTGTAGAGGATTATTGCAGAACTATCTTCTGTTACAAATCATAATGAAACCTACAATGTGTTAAATTTTCCCCTGAACAAAATAAAGTTATTTACCTCTGTGGAAATAAAGGAAATATTTGCCTGGAGAGCATAACAGAATATGATCAAAATATTGAAACTTTTTACTAACAGCTCTTCACATGAGAACATGCTGTACCTTTCACAGGTAATGCATATGAGCATGTGTCTTTGTATCCTCTTGCCTCTTTTGTTTTTATAAATGAATGTGGCATTCCTAAAATTCTCTCCCTTACCTCCAGTAACCTGCCATTACAGATGAATTATCCTGATTTATACACGACTTCTTTTTCTTCCGTCGTCGTGGTTTTAGAGATGTGCACGATACAGGAAAGAAGATTCAGACTCTGAGCATGCATCTTTCTTTTAACAGATATTTCTGAAACATATTAAAAGTGCATGGAACAGGATAACTATAAATTGTCTGCTCTTGCAGGAATAAAGTAATTGATTGTGTAATGGTACATATTAGAGCTATAACTATCTGCAGTTTGAGGGATTCATCGTTGCAAAGTAGCTTTCCAACAAGTTCTTGACCCTTTTCTGACGGCAGTAGGAGAGGGTACATAAATTAGTGCCTGTTTTCTGTTTTGTCATGCTTCCTATTACGGTCTTCAGTCTATGTATCGGGCATTGCCAATCCAGTGCACCAAGCATAATGAAAGAAGGTGTTGTTGTCACCTGCCTGTGACCGATAGTTGAAGTCGAGATTACTTGTCACAGTTTTGTTGATATATTTGTTTTCAAGTGTTTAGGAAGAACTGGCCTGTTAAACAGCAACTGATAGGATTTGAGGTTCTTTGACTCGACATTCAATTACAATGAAGTGAGGTGGCAGTGTCTCTTTCCATGTTCTGTGTTAATTTCATTTAAATAAAGCGTTCAAGACATGAGAGATAGGGTCTGCTAGTAATGACAGCATCACTTCTGATTCTCTGTTTAGGCAGAAATTCTGCCTGACTTACCAACTACAAATAACACCAGCATTTATCACTAAGGTATTTTTGTGCAGGTTTCAAGTGAAACATGTCTTTGGGTAAATGATTGCACTGCTACATCCAGTTTATTAAAAAAGATAAATAAACTTGATTATCAGAGATCTTTTCATGAATTTAAAAGAAGTGTCTGCACCACTGGTTGTCTGTTCTTTTTTTTTTTTTTTTTTTGTGGGGGAGGTGTTGGTGTTATCTTAATTGGTGTTTGAATTTGGGTTGGTTTAAATGGTGTTTGGTTAAAGAATAAGAATAATAGAACCTCCTTATTTATTTATGCACTGAAACTGATTTTCAGGCAAGTACAGAGGAATGTTGCTAGTTTGGAAAATTTTGCAAATTTTGTGGACCGTCTTAAATATCTAATATTTGTATAAAGTCACACACACTGACCTTATTGAAATATCTGCAGAGCTCTGTAACACAGCAGTGTAAAGCAAGTTAGTGCTGTTTAGTACTGATGTTGCTTTTGTTTCCTGGTGGCAGAATAGCTGGTTATCTCAGGGTCTACCTGTGCTAAGAGGTGCTGCAGCCAAGAGAAGCAGATTCACTGAGGGAAGAGGCTGCTGAAGATTTAGTGTCTGCACTTTGTTCTTGTACTCTGTGCTGTCTTTCATCACATCCCACATGGTTGTTGGCAGTTAGAGGATGTCAGGGATTTCTGAGATTCCATGACGTGAACTAAAGCTGTCTACACGGACATGATCAGGAAAGACACTTCAGAAGGATGCACTTGGCCAAATTCAAGTGCTAATTTAGGCAGTGGTTTAGTTTAGTAAGTTTGTATGGTCAGGGTTGTGGTGCTGCACATCCTGCTCTTAAGGTGTAGTAGAGAATTACAGAAGGGTAGCTAAACAGCTGACATCCTTCACAGGGCAGCTAATGTCGTCATGTGTGTTTCATTAAACAGTCTGTTTCAAAATGTTTGCTCCTGACACTGTAACTTGTCCCATGAATGCTTGGAAAAACTTGATTTCATGGTTGAGCTTAAGGCTTTGTTCTGTCGTGCAGTGAAACACTGGGAATGGTTTTCCTGGTGCTTGAACTGAATAGCTACAACTTGTCAGCTTCACTCTACAGCATGATCTGACTGCATTCAAAGAGTTTAAAATAGACAGTCATTATCATGATTCTTTTGAAAGTTTCCATAAAGAGTTTCCAGCAATGAGTGTACGAATCATTCTTTTAACATTAGTCTTGGAAAAAACCTCCTTAACGTTAATTTATAAACATTATGGCGTTACACACTGGAAGACTGCTTTTTTTTGTTTTTTATTTTTTTGTAAGTAAGCAAACTTTAGACAATTGTGCTTTTGTCATTCTCATCCTAGTGTGCTTTGAATTTTTAATGTCTTCCACAGACTTGTGGTTGTGGGGTAAGTGCTCCATTTTTACAAGTCTTACATTTCCTTTTTCAGTTAATGCATCTGATTTGGTTGGTTGGTTGGCTTTTTTGTTTCTTTTTTTTCCCCACTGAGGGAAAGATACAGCAATGGGTATTAATATTGCTTATCCCTAGAGAATCCTCATGGGATCTGGATACTCTAAAAAGAGTTGGAGTGCTTGTTAATAGCAAGTTAGTAGCTTGTTGCTGCTAAATCCCCTCCTGTGTCAAGTTTCTCATACAGGGTTTTTGCATGAAGGTTCTGGACAGTGAAGATTTGTTACTGGGACATTGGAATCTTTTGTTTTTATGAAGACAAAGTCAGATTGCAGCCTTACAGTTTAGAATTGGAAAATAAATATTTGTAGATAGAAATCCTTCTGTCATCAGATATGTTTATGAAAAGCAGGATTTCTCCAACCTGCAACAATACCATTGTTTTTTATAAAATTTGACCTCATGAAACCACTGTGACGTGATCTGAGCAGTCTTCCTGGTGAGATGGCAGAGGCTTAGTACAATGTGAATTCTGATATGTCACCATGACTCCAGCCCAGTTCAGCCTACTGTTAGTGATGCAGCATATTTTGTTATTATGGAAATACTTTGATGCTATTATTTCTGTGCAGTAAGGTCAGAGATAAGTTCATTATTTAGGCAGTATGCTTTTAGAACAGAGATACTGTAAGCAAATGGCTTCTTTGCCTCTTCAATGTTTGCATGCATGTTTTTTTTTTTTTTAAAAAGACTAATGAGAAAAGCAACCTGCTCATGTTCTGGGACCATCACCAGCCACAGGCAGACTATATGTTTATTTCCCATAACTAGAAAGGATTAGTGTGTTCTTACTGCTTTTACTTTGACTTTTGTCAAAATTGTTACTTCAGAAAGGTACAGGACTACTAAATGCAATTAAAAGTGTCCTTCTGAAGAAGCATTTTAATAATAAGAGATATTTTACTGTAGCCAGCAACACAAAATTTATGTAGTAGGAAAAAAAGATGTTTCTCCTGGGGGGTTAATGGCAATTTTAACTCATGTGTCTTGTTAGAGGAACAATTCTCGCCCTTGAAACAACCTATCCTTTGATAGTTACCTCTGAAAGGGATAAAAGTAAAGCTATCCCAAAGGGCATATGTGATTAGAAAAGTACGAGAAAAAAGAAGATGGGGGCAGAAAGAAACCTCAGTAAGTTACCTCAAAACTTAGTTACTGGAGGAAATACTGGTATGTCAAAAAATTTTATTCTGATCTCAAATTTACAGCAAAATGAATGAAAACAGAGTAAGTATAAATAAAGCAGAGCACATGTTATGCTGAGCTTGTTTTGTTCTGAGTTTGACTGTTTTATTCCGTATTTTAAATTAAACGGCTCTTCATAGCTTTTATTAAAGGTTAGTTACCCTCTGGGGGTTAGGAAGCACAAAACCACACGGCTGTGCGTCTGGAAGACAGAGTTGCTACTTTTTGTAATGTCGTGTCAGGCTTTTAGTTTTTTTTTTTTTTCCTTGTGTCTTGTTCAAACTGGAATCTTTTGGCTTCTCCCTTCCTTATTTAGGCAGCGCACATTAGACTCTAGGTATGTAGGACCTCTGATAGATAGGGTTACATGTATCTTGCTTTATTTGTCTGTGTTGAACTTTTAGGCGATACTTTCTGCAACATGGTGGGGTTTTTTTCTAGAAAACTTTTTGGGTTTGGTGGAAATACAGAGCCTGGTTTTGTTTCTCTTCATGCTTCCAGAGGACATGTGATAATGGTGGCAAATTTCTCCACTCACATGTGTGCCAGCACAATAGTGAGCTGTCAAGCTGTGTCTCCTTTGGTGAACTTCCATCTGTCTTGCCACATCATTTGTCATCTGGGAAAAAGACAAATAAGAAAAATAATCTGTTTATTATTTTATTTTTTCCCTTAAAACTGTCAGCGGTTGAATCATTCTTCCACTGTAGTAAGGTTCACAATGCATTAATATGTTATATTTTCTCTCTAAAACTTGAGATACTTAATATGCCTTCAACTTTTTGTCATTCAGGATGGTGATGAGTCATCTCCAATTTTAACAAGCCCTGAAATTGTTAAGATTCCAGATCCCCAGATGTCTATGGTAAGCATGCTACATGTAATGCCATCTGTATTACAGAGTTACTGTTCAACTTTACATAAATGTAGATGAAAGCTTGCCATCTTAAATATTTTAAAATTCCAGTGGAAAGATATATTTAACCAGTTGAGAAATATCAGTGGGTTTGAGTTTTTGGGTTTTTTTTTTCTATTTCTGCTGTTGCTAGATTAAAATACAAGGATTGATTTAATGCTTATTTTCACCTCTTCCTTTCCATGCCTAATGTGCTTGCTTCTGAGGTGTAAGAAAGCAGAGAAGGGGGATTGTTGGCAAAAAGAGGTCAGTGGGTGGGAAGGTAAGAGGGAACTGAAGAAGAGGAATGTAGAATTTAGGTACTGGTGCAGAAACTCTTGGTCACTTCGGCTGTTAAAATATTTTCTCCCTACACTCTCTTGTATGTTGTCTTTCATGTAGACAGTGCCTAAGTACAGTTCTAGAAAAGATTTCCATTATTGTGGATGCCAATTCAGTGGAACTGGTATTGGCAGCTTTGGGAACCTTAATGTAAGTGGGCTTGTACTGGCTGCACTGTTTGAGCACCGTGTAATCTAACACTGCAATAGCAAGTCTGACAATGCTGGAAACTGCCTTGGCTGCTGAAAAATTGTTGGCATTGTGGCTCCTATTGTGGCTCCTACTGTTGCTAACATGGTATTAACAGTGGGACAAGTTTTTGAGATGTTTTTTCTTGCATACAAAGCTTTATGCTGCAAACATCATCCTAAAGAAAAATGTCTATGAAGTGTCTAGCACGTTTGAGTGCTGTCAATCATGGATGTGTTGACTGAAATGCTTACATTTTGCAGCAATTCACTGAAAGGCAAGGTAGGGTTTGTTAATCATAAACTGTAAGTTTGTAAGCCATAAACTGAAACAGTGAAACCGATCCTCCAAACAACCCTCCACATATTATTAAAGGAGTATTTTTGTAAAATAAACGAACAAAAAAAAGACAGAAGAGGCTGTATTTTTAGATTTGAATTTTATTGCCATGCATTTTTCAAGAGACTGGTGAGTCTTCGCTGGATGGTTTTGCTTCAATAGTAATTTTCTCTGCAATTTAGTATTTATAAATACTGACTTGCCCTCTGCATTTAGGAGAACTTAGTAGAAAGCAAACATCACAAACTTGCTCGAAGTTTAAGAAGTGGACCTTCTGATCATGATCTGAAGCCTAATGCAACTACACGAGACCAGCTTAATGTAAGTCAGTCATATGATGGCTAAGTTCAATTTTATTAGGTAGTTTGGTAATAATATATGGTGACAGTTAAAGGAAAATACAGTTAATTTCAGTTCACAGAAAGTCATGAATGAAATGTTTCAGAATGCTTAGTTAGGCTCAGAAAGGAACACAAGGTGCTTGTTCTTTTTTTTTTTGCTTGTTTGTTTGTTTGTTGGGGTTTTTTTGTTTTGTTTTGTTTGGTTGGTTTTTGGTTTTTTTTTTTTTTTGTTTAACCATTTAGGGAGATTAAAAATGTGTATTTTGTGCATGTTGTGTAGGTGTAAATGGTGCACTTAAAGCAACAGGTTTTGCCTGCATTTTCAATTCAGTCAACCATGTAACTGAGGAGCATCACCATGATGCCATAGCTTTGTGTAGTTGGAAAGCTTTTTTTTTTTTTCCCTAGCTATTTTTGTGTTGTCAGTGTGGTGGTTTCTCACAATATACTTTGTTAACCTGTTGATTATGCCTTTTCACGTTTTTAAACTCACTTTCTAACTGTGTATCAAATAGATCATAGTGAGTTATCCACCAACAAAGCAACTAACGTATGAGGAACAGGATTTGGTGTGGAAATTCAGATATTACCTTACTCACCAGGAGAAGGTAAGTTGAGTCATTGAATGGCTTGGGCTGGAAGGGACCTCATCATTTATAGCAGTAAACTTTTCCAGGTCCATGCTTATGTAAATGTAATGTGCATCTAGTTCTACCTTCGTGTGAGACATTAATTTTTGAAACCGTCTCTTTTGGCTAGCTTTTTACTGGTGAATTGTCCAATCTTCTATTTAGGCCTTGACAAAGTTCCTGAAGTGTGTCAACTGGGATCTACCACAAGAGGCAAAGCAAGCACTGGAGTTGCTGGGCAAATGGAAGCCCATGGATGTGGAAGACTCTCTGGAACTTTTATCATCTCACTTCACCAACCCAACTGTGCGGCGCTATGCTGTCGCCAGGCTTCAGCAGGCTGATGATGAGGTATTCACTGGTTTGTGGGTACATGGAAAAGTCAGCTGATCTCAGGATTTTCAGTCTCATTTGAAATGTTTGCTACTTTTTACAACATTTTAGTGAATATTGGTAAAGGAAAACAAAAGATAATTTGCTATGTTGCTATTTATTGTAAGGTTTTTGGGGAGCAGTCTTCACAAGTGTCACACATTGATAATTCTCTTAGCATGAACAGCCAGTAGTAGCTGGTTTTGTTAAGCAATGTAAAACAGAGGTATGCTCTCACCAAAAAACAGTGATAAATTCTGAGCGTTAACCTGTGGAAGTGCTCTGAACTTTAATAGTCAATGGAGGGATTTTCAACAGATCCATCTGGTGAATTGAAGCAGTATATCATCATACTCTTTTGCTGAAGAAAATGAGCAGAAGATTGTCTGTGGAAATGAGGTCTTGCTAATTGTACACTGATTAGAATTTGATGAGCTGTGATTATGAATAGAGACTACTTAATAGAATCTAATGTTAAATATCAGTGGTTTATATATTTTATTTTGACAGTTTAAAAAAAAAAAGTAAACCCAAGTTTGAATATTACCATAACTCTTGAATCTTTGGCAGTCAATAGTGTTTAAAATAGGGAGCATAAATATATCATATCTTTTCAAGCCTGCTTCAAAAGCCTAGGTCAGAGTGCTTTGACATTAAAAATTTACCTTTTACAAAGTACTGGAAGGTAACTAAACATAGCTAAACAGGAAAAGTTGAACAGTAAAGGCAACAAATTGATTTTAAACAGCAAGTGGTTAAAATTCTGTTCTTCAATCTAAAACAGATAGATTTGTGTTTTTCCACTCAGATACACAGCTACACAAAGGATAAAAAAAAAGTCCATAGGAGAGAGAATCTCCATTCTTGATACCTTAGTGTCCAGACTTTGTGCTTGAA
The DNA here is from genome assembly GCA_018697195.1 of Certhia americana. Lineage (NCBI taxonomy): Eukaryota > Metazoa > Chordata > Aves > Passeriformes > Certhiidae > Certhia > Certhia americana. The sequence goes on along the minus strand of CM031878.1, from coordinate 3,868,361 downwards.
TTTTCAGTTTTCTTCTTCTGAGACACAAATTGAAAGCTTCATTCTATGGATGCTGGAAGCAATTAGGGCTTAACTAAAGAGAATTTTAAAGTAGAATTTGCACTTGAATATTCACTAAATTAACACTTACTGTCTTTGAGTAACAAAGAACAGTAGAATGATAATTCAGTAGCTTTTGGGAGTCAAATTGCATCCAACACCAGTGTTACTATGCTATCTATATTGCTTGTTTAGGGAGATCTCAATTTTTGTGTTTTTAGAGGTCACTAAATACTGACTAAGTTTATCTGTAAATCAGAATTTTGTAAACAGAGAGAGTTCTAGTTTGCTTTGACTGACACCCTTATTTTGCTTGTGTTTTTTTTAACCTCCATAAGGATTTGCTGATGTACCTGCTACAGTTAGTCCAAGCATTGAAATATGAAAACTTTGATGACATAAAGAATGGCCTGGAGCCTAGCAAGAGGGACAGTCAAGGTTCCATGTCAGAAACTATGACAACATCTGTATCTAATGCTCCAGAAATAGACAGGTAAGGAGCATAGACTTTGAGCAGAAAGGCAGAGAGGTGCATTCTAAGCCATCAAATTCTTGCTTCTTTTTAAGGGAGCATTGCATATTCAACATGTTATTCTATAATCTGAACATTGAAATTATGACCCCAAGAATAAAAGCAAGCCAAACAAATCTGGGCATTCATGAAATGTGTTTCCTGATTACATAGTTTACAGAGCAAACAGTGTTGAAGTTGTGGCCTTTGATCTTACTATATAAAAGGAAGAAAACTTCTGTAGAGCAGGAAAAACACTGCCATTGCTTCCTTCTGTATTTGCAAAAATTAAGATATCTTCACTGAAGTTATATGAAGTTCCTCTTCCCACTTTTCATCAGAGAATGTGGATCTAAAAGTCCAATCAATTTGAAATGGAAAGCAATTTCATCCTGCTTCTGCAAAAGAAGGTGTAGAGGGAGAGTTGTGGAAGCATGCTTTCTGTACTTGCAGGAATACAAAAGAAAGACTGAGGTAGCTAATAAAGTATTAAGCAAAGTGCAAACGAACTTGGCAACCAAAGTCTTCTGTGAATATTTGTTACAGATTTTCAGGATTTTCAGTCTTAAGCTTCCAATGACTTGTAACACAAGGGTGTAGTTTTTGAATTACACTTATACTGCTTTTCATTGATCTTTTTGCAAAGCTGTAAAAGTGGGTGAGGTGGGAAGGGTGATGTATTTTGCGGCTACAATGGTACTTAGATCTTAGGAGAGCTATTTAATTACTTCCTTTCAGGTAAATTTACCATCTGAAAACTTTGCCTTGCTAGTAAGTGTTTGTCTATTCTGTTATGTGCAGTTGCATTCCAAAGACTAGTGCTTGCAGGTGTTGTGTATTGGCAGTTTCATCTTAGAGCATTTGAGAAAGCTCCTGAAAATGCAGATTTGTTGAACTCCTATCTATGTCTGCTTATCTTGTATGGAAGATGTAATAAAATGCAAAGTTAATTTAAGTGAATGTCCTTCCCAGGCGTAAACTATATAGCTCTCCTGGCACAGATTTTTGCTGTTTTCAGGAACTGCAGCTGTCACAGTTGCTGTTCATGCAGTTTGTTCTGAAATAGGGTTGGGATGCTACCTTCGAAGATGCTTCTCTTCCAGTTTTCTGAATTTATAATGCTGTGAAAGTGAAATTCATTGTGATTTCCATGCATAATCCCAAGCCCCTAAGCAAGAACTTTGAATAATGCCAATTACATGCTTTCCTTTGTGTAGTTCCCAGATTATGAGTCCTATTCCACCTGTTTCCTCTCCACCGCTTACTTCTAAGACAAAAGAGCTTGCAGAAAATGAAAACCTTGATGTAAGTCACACTATTTACTTTGTATTTATTGTACTTTTTTAGTGACCTGGTACTGTTTCTCTCTTTTGTTTGTGAATATGTGGATCCTTTGGGTGTATCTTACTGAATATTTAAAGTGCCCAAAGAAGATTTAAAGTAAATGCTCAGAAAATAGCAGTAGCTTAACTGAATTTTTTACAGAGCATCTTGTTATTTATATGATCACAGTATCTAAAATTGGGGGACTGGAAATTGAATTCTTCATGAAATTGAAGCACTCTTCTGTTAAGGATAAAATTATTCTATGGGATAGTAAAGGCTATCACATACTGATTAGACACTGACAACTGCATGTGTTCAAGTTGTTCTAAAACAGCCTTATAATAGAAAAGAGTTATCCAAATATTTCAGTGTCTGCAATCTGTTCTTTCTGTAGCCGTATTCTTTGGCATGTCATCTTTTTTGAACCTAAGTGAGACACTGTGTTGATTTACTTCTGCCAAGGACTATATTCAGTTTATGCCAGAAGTAGACGAGTAATAGGAATGGGACTGGAGGAAGGGAAAGATAGAAGGTAAAGACATTTTGAAGGAATCTGATTTTAATCTGATATGCGGTTTAGTTGTCTTTGAACTGAAGATCCATTCCCTGTTGCAGATTGTCCTATTTGAGTTTCAATAGTGCATAGAAAATAAACCTCAAATTGAGCATATCAGTAAAGATAAACAGACTTCTTGCTGCCTGTACTGTTAAACCTGAAAGAAGCAGCTAAATGCTGTGTATCATATATAATTTTGTTTTCTTGACATTTAGAACATCTACAAAGATCGTAGATACAAGATACAGTGGGAAATCTCTTTGGAGGTTGCATGATATGGCATTTACAGCAAGATGTAATTGCATAGGAGGAGAGAGTATCATATCATAAATAGAAATTATGTTAAAGATTTCTTTTTGGAGAACATCATATGCTTTTTATATGTTATAAATACATTACTGGAGTAGAAGACCTTTTACTTTTACTGGTGTTGCTAGATTTAAAGGAATATTTAAATTAATTTGATTTAAAAATTGGATTGGGTTGTATTCAGATTTTAGAAGGCAATATATCTCTCATGATTACATTTGGTGTTTTTTCTTTAATTTCCCTCTCTCAGATGCTTAGGTTTCTTTATAACATAATGTTTATTTGCTCTTCTTAAATCCCTTCCAGCAAGACCTTTGCACTTTCTTGATATCACGGGCATGCAAAAATTCCACGTTGGCAAACTACTTGTACTGGTATGTTAGAAACTGTTTATTTATACTGCATCAACATGTAATTGAAATCAAAGCTATAACGCCTAGAAGGATGCTCATCAGAAGATGACCTGTCTTGAGAGCTTCAGAATCTCAATTTTTCTCAGGGTAAAGTAATAGATTTTAAAAAAGATGCATTAGAACATAGTAATTTTTAAACAGAGGCTTATAAAATGCAGAAGTACTATTAGGCGAAGCTGATGTCTAGGACATTAGATACAGCACCACAAAAAGCAGCCTAACTATGTTAAAAGTCATCATCCAAGTTATTTATGGTGTTGCAGAAGAGATTACGTTCACCTTCATTCTGCTTTGCTTTCTGTATGATTATAATTTTTAGGCTTATAATGTTTGATGCCGTTGGTTAGAATATTGAAGTTATGCACTTAAATGTTCATCAAAGGAGCATGCTGTTAAGATTCATAAAGCGTTACTGTTTTTTGTTGTAATCTAATTTTAGTTTTGTTCCATTTATGGTTATGAGCACAAACAAAATGTCATTGCAGGTATGTGGATTCTTAAGGGGGAACTTCCGTTGTAAATATTAGTTTATCCATACCGTAGAAAGGTAGGATTGCTTAGTTTAGGATCTTAGTCTCAGCTCCTTAAGAGTAAAATTAGATGCATAAAGTAGTAATCTGCAAGCCTTCTGAACAAGCATTTGCAGGTAGGAATTTTCTCACTTGAGGCAAGCTGAGATGAGCAGATCTGTATTGTGTGAAAGTGTGAGCCGATGTGTGTGTTAGTGTACAAACATTTGCATATGCACAGCACTCACAGCTGTGAGTATACAAGCTATGCTTGTATATACACGTTTTTTAAAAGCAAGATCTTAGGTGCCTTTTAGATGGCTAAACCTAAGTCATGTGATTCTCATTTGTAACCTTTGTAGCTGCATCAAATAACTAAAAATACTAATGCATATGATCATATTTTAATGTGATGTGAGAATTAGGCACAGATAAGTTGTGAATTGGGAACCAAGTTTCATATGTGAAGTAAAAATGGCAAACTCTTTTTATAAAATTCTTACAAAAAAGGATAAACTGTGCTAAGAGAAGAACCCTTTTATCACTTTCTAAATTTTATTGTGTAATTATTTTTTAGTAGATTGAATTTTAAGGTACTTAACTGAATGACTTGTGTACATTGGCAAGCAGTAGTTACTTCTGTTGCAATGGCCAAAGATAATGTTCAGCTTCATTAAAAATTACTATTAAGTATAAATGATTAAAATAATTGCAGGCTGAATTCGTGTGAGTAGAAAGCAAGTGCTTGACCTAATCAAATATTCTTCATTAAGATAAGTGTTGGTAGCTTAGCTTATTTCTATCAGGTTGATAGAAACTGTTCTCTTACATTTCAGCAACATCTCAGACACTCCGTCTGCAGAGAGTTCAAACATCCATAACTCTGTGAACTTTTTGACTTAAGACTTAAAATAAATTCAACAAAACAAATAAGAAAAGTCCACCAAGCCAAAATCTCTAGTCAATTTATTCTTTGTTTTCTTTCCAGACATCTCAATTTCTTAGTGACAAAATACAAATGTTGCAGCCACTGTTTGAGCTGACATAGCCATAATTTCTCATGGCTGCTGATCAATTGTATGTTTCAGCTATCCAGACACAGCATGCAGCTAAAATAATCAATGGAGAAAGTATAATAACCTTGAAAATGAAACCTTCTGCTCAGTCACTTTTCACTGTAAAGCTATCCTGTCCTTTAACAGTGGCCTCAGAAGTCAGTGCTACTGCTTTTTCTGACTGCTCTTTGGATGTATGAGACATCTACCCAAGTATGAAGCATTACTCTTTCTCCTTTCCTGTTTCAAGATAGCTTTAAGAAACTGTTCAGGGATTTTTAACAAATGAGGATGAAAATGAAATTACAATTCATTACTTCCCCTTTTCCTTCAAGTTTAGGTACACAGACTTTGGGCTTACTTTTACACACACATTCATGAGAGAACAGTCTCTAACACTGCATTAGCAAGGCACTAGAAGAAATCTTTAGTTATAGATATCATTGGGGTTGTACACATGAAATAAGTTACATATGGCTTATTCTAGAGGATGTAATATATTGTGTATTTCTGGATAAGACTGCTCAAATATGATCAATTGCAAATGACAGCAGTCTTGTCTCACAATTACTCTGTCACAGAGAGATTCTGCACAAGTACATAAGGAAGATGTAATTCTTGCTGACAGTATAATGTCCAGCAGAATGTCTTGAATTAGTCCCTTTTGAATCCAGATGAAATGTGTGAAAATTTTCTGAGATGATAATTTATTCCTTTTTTAAAAAGTCTTTATTATATTTTTTTACTTTATTGTATTGTTATTGCATGTTCTTGCTGGGTAGTACTAGGAGATATATTGACCATCAGAAGGAAGATCCGTACATAGCTTTCAATAAATAGCTACTTCCTGCTTGTCGTTGCTGCAAGTAGAGATTTAGAGAGATGCATTCCAAATGACTGCTTAATATCAAAACAAACTTTTCAGTGTAAGTGTTGAGATTGTATTACTGAGTTTTGTATCTGATTCATAATTTTAGAAACTCTGGCATGTAGACACTGCGGAGCTGCTTTAAGGACCAATACCTTTCTTTCCACCACTTCTAATGGTAAAATAGGGAGCAGGTAGGGTGGGATTCTCCTTGTATTGCAGGTGCTCTTGAATAGCAAGTTTGCAGCCACCAAGACATGTAACAGGTGGTTCAGTAGAAAACATTCTCAGTTTTACTTTTTGGCTAGAGTGTTCATATGATTTGGATTTCAGGTGTGTCCTTTTTGACTGATGACACTTCACTGTAGGTGAAAAACCACAAACACTTTGATAGACTCTTCTGATCCAAATGGAGTTGGGGACTTTGCAGTTTTAAGAGTTTAGCTGTTGGTTGAGCTAAAGATCTCAAATACCATCTTCATTTTTAGTTCCAGGTCTGTAATGCAGGGCTGCTGTGTTTGAGTCAAATCACGTAGCTCCCAGAGTATGGTGTAACTTGGGTTGTTTTTATAATGCAGGTATGTAATAGTGGAGTGTGAAGACCAAGATACTCAGCAGAGGGACCCAAAGACTCATGAAATGTACTTAAATGTGATGAGAAGATTCAGTCAGGCTTTGCTAAAGGTAATGCCTCTGTGTAAGGAAGTCCATAATAGTTTGGGTCAGTTCTTCCTTAAAAAGGTGCAGGTGTTTAAGACGATGATTGGGTTCTTTTGTGTGTGTATGTTACATGCATTGAAATTTTATAAAAGCTTCCACTTCTGCTTGAATTTTGAATTTGTAGTAAGCTGAAGAAACTGGCTAAAAGGAGAACAGCAAGTATTGAGAACTGTTTCTTCTGTTTTATTGCTTGTTCCTGTTAGCAACATACTGATTCTAAAATACTCTGCCTTACACTGGGTCTAAAACCTTCTAAAAGCCTTATTTAATCAAGATTTATTTACTATTTATTTGTTTATTTATTGTAAACTCTTGTCTTTGACGTTGAAGTGTGAGAGACCGATCAGGAACTCATAAACAGCACTTGCTGTTCTGTGTGTTGGCAGCAGAGGGTGCTGGAGCAACAGGGAAAACAATGCTAAAACAGCCGGAAAAACTTGTGTGAATTGGAAGTTTTAGTGTATAGCAGATATGCAGTCTTATCAGATTCTCATGTATCTCACAATGAATGTTATTTCCAGTTTTAGGGAGTGTTACTTGAATCTGGCTCTTATACTTCATAAGAATATTTCACAGTTATCCTTACCAACTTATTTTGTCTGTGTGAATTGGTTTGTCATGCATGACTGTTCACCATTGAAATTGTTGAAGCAAATTGAAGTGCACTGTTAGGTCAGATAATTGATTGCCAGCTACAGTGACTGTGATTGTGTTTTACAGAAAATACCTTCTGAATTGACGGGAAATTGATCATTATTCACTTAACCTCTTAAAAGCCTAAAGGTCTAAGAACAAAGGAATGATTTCTAGGTAGAATAATTAAAGAACAAGGAATTAATTCTGTTTCTTTTCTTTCTCTTAGGGTGATAAGTCTGTCAGAGTTATGCGCTCGCTTTTGGCAGCCCAGCAGACATTTGTGGATCGGTTGGTCCATGTAATGAAAGCAGTGCAGCGTGAAAGTGGGAATCGTAAGAAAAAGGTAACTAAAGGATTGGAAAGCCACTCTGTGTCTTAAATTTTCAGTGGGTAAGAATGTTAGCTTTTCATTGAAGTTCCTTAGCACTGAGATCTATAGCACTGAGATGTCCATCATTCTGTAATAATTTTGGTTAACTGTCGTCAAACTTTGGAAAGGTTTTGATAAAAATGTGTTCAAAGTTTGTAGATAGAAACAGAAAAGGCCCCGTGGGATATTTTGGCCAAAGAATGATATGAGACTAATTAAATAGTTGTTGATATAACTGAACATGTTGTGGGGAATGTGGGAGACTATCAGGTTATTGTCAGGTGAGTGATATGCTAGGACAGATAGTGAAAATCAGTTAGAAGCAAGGTCTCATTTGTTCCAAGAGCAACAAATCTGTTCTTCTATAAGTTATATATTTATCAGAACTCTGCTTTCTGTTTGGTTTTGAGGAAAAGGCTTTCTATTATATGTTTCATGAAGCTTTGTCCTTCTTAGCTAAAGTGTTTTAAGTGCACCTGAGAGGCAGGTATTGGAAAGAAAGTGGAAATGGTAGAAGGATTTCTGTCTGTGTATAATCTTTTCCTTTGACACAACATCAGCATTTTTAAAGTGGGTTTTTCAGTGTGATTTTTTTAATATATGGTGTATATTTATGCAGAAAAATAAAGCACTTATTAACAAAAAGATGAGACAGTTTGTTCCGTGTATCGGTAACAGAGGCTAAAGGAAGAGGAGAATTTTTCAGTTTATAAGATTGTATTTCTTGCTTGTGCATTTTTTGGTAGTGTTCAATTGTATATTGTTTTAGGAATTTTCTATAAAAAAAAGAAGAAACGCATGGCTTTCACTTTTAGATAGCAATCTAGGTAGCAGCAGTTATCCACTAGAACTATTCCTAACACTTGTGAGTCTCCTTGGTGTCTGTTCATGTCTTACATTCAGCAAGGGAAAAGCCTAGAGACTTTAATGTATTTGACCTTTATTAGGTTGGACACCAAGTGTAAAGTACTCAAAAACTGATGAGTTTTGTGTTTCTGATAACTACAGATGTAGAAATGTCAAGCAATTTTGGAAATCAGATCAGTGCAAGGTATTGGCCATTTGATTCCCTGGTGGTAGGAAATTACTTGGTGGACTTGAGGGATATAAAGTTTCTGAGTTGGATTTGAATCTTTTTCTGAAACATAACTAACATTTAATTTTGGCATTGAAAACAAATCATCCTGTGCTTTGTGCAGGCAATTTAGAAATTAGTTTTTTTGAGACTATTATATCTGGAACTTAGAAAATTGCTTGACTAAACTAACACTAGATGGAATATCTCCTTTATTATTCAAATTACTGCAAATAGAGAGTTTGTTTTCCTGGATAATATGAGTGAAACCTTGAATCTTTATATGGATAAAGAATTGAATAAATTGAATATTTATTAGTAATGCATCCTTTGTTTATGGACTTCATATATGCTTGGTATGTATTTTATGTTTTGTGTGTTTTTTGCTTAAATGAATGTTTATTCTTTTAGAATGAGAGGCTTCAGGCATTGTTAGCTGATAATGAAAAGATGAATTTAGCAGATATGGAACTTATTCCACTTCCTCTGGAACCTCAGGTGAAAATTAAAGGAATAATCCCTGAAAAAGCCACGCTCTTCAAGGTAAATGAGAGCTTCTGAATAGCTGAAATACAAAACAAGTCTTGTGAGTCCTAAGCTAAGAGACATCAGCTGAATGATTTAAAGGAACAGACATAGTCAAGGCAAAATGCAGCTGTAGCCTGCTCCTAAAGTGGTTTAACAACTCCTTATTTTCTTTTGCTCTTCAATTCAAATTTTTAAACTTTAAAGCAGCTTTTATAAGAGTGATACAGATTATGAAGTTCAAAATTTCCCAGAATTTTGTTCCTGTGTTCAACAGAAGTACCACTTTAAGATCAAAATCATGCAAATGAAGGCAGGTGTGCTGTGTCTGATTTAAATCTGTGGGTCTAGTCCATTGTTTAATAAAGGTTAAGTTCATAGAGAGTGGAAAGCACTGTGGTGATGTCTTTCATGCCATTGCAGTCAGCTGACAGGTAAATCCTATATCCCTATGGTTGGTAATTCCTTAAATCAAACAGCTGCTTGTGACCATAAAACAGCTGATGTACTGTTGAAAGGGCTGGGGTTATTTTGTTTATTTTGCAACTTGAAATGTAAGTTAATGCTTGCAGTGTAAGTTATTACTTGTGCTTAGTGGTGTTGGACCATTTTATAAATTTGTTCAATTTATAAAATTACGTTTTCAATTTGTCTAATTCCTATAGGTGACTGCAATCTAATTACAAGATGACCAAAATTTCCTGTACAAATGTCTATGTTCAGGAGGACTCCTCCTATGTTCAGGAGGACTTTGCCTGCCAGTTAAAAAATTCATACAGGCTGCTGTGACAGTCAATGTTAAATCTGTCATCGCTAAGGTCCTAGATTTATTATGCACAGTGGTTTCATCAGACTCCTTGCTGACTGTGTTGTAATTTGATTTTACTTAAAATCAGAGATGAATACTTTTTTCATAGTTTTCAACTGATTTTAGTTTGCTTCTTTCTATATAAAATTGGTTGCTTTGAAGCATAGGCTTCTGCAGTTGCATGCTCTTGCACCTTTAGTTGGAGGCAACATTGAAAAGATTTTTTCACGAAAGCAAACTTTTGCTAACTCAAAGTATCATTTTATGTGAGTATGATTTAAGAGTTGGGGAAAGAACGTGGAGAAAAAGTTTGCTGGAACAGCAGCTAAATGTTTCCTGGCAGTAACAATAGCAGAAGTTCTTCAGAACAAACTCAAGTCAGTCTTTTGTATATTGGTCTTCTGTAGCTATGCAAAAAATATAGGACCAAAAATGTAAGCTCTAACTTGTTTCAAAATAAGAGATTTTTTTTTTTTTCCTTCTCGTAATTCTGACAGGATATTAAATATTCCATTTAATATCTCATTCTGAGCTATGGGATAAAAAGCCACACTGTTTTGAAAGGGAAGAATTACTAATTTTTGGTGCCCTTGGACATCACATTAGCTTTAGAAGGACTACATAAAGAATAATTTTGCATTTGCTTGTGGAACTTTATAATTTTGTGGTACTAATTTGAAAATCAAATCTAACTGCTCAAGATTAAACTCTGTGCCTCGATTATGTTTGCTTGGTTTGCTGTGGAGGAAAGTGACTTGGTCAGTTGCAGTAGCTTATATTATTCATGTAGGTAATTGATCCCCTCTGACTCATTTTACATGGAAAAATTGCAAACAATTAAATAGGTTTTCTCAAACAATAATGTAAAAAGGCACTTTTGCTTTTGCTAAGTAGATTTAAGGAAGCAATTAATTGTTTAAGATGACTTGCCCCTAGGAATTCTTTGTTGCTTATCCTATAATTGTGTCACTTTTCAATCTGATCACTTTAAATTTGTTTTGTTGTGACCTTTTACATAGTGCTTCCTTGTTGATTGGAATTCCATGCACACAGAAAATAAAAAAAAAAAAAAAAAAAGGAAAACATGAAAGTATTTTTCTTTTTAAAATACAGTTACATTTTTGATAATTGAAAGTGGTACATTGAGGCAATGCAAATACAATGCAGAAATTGAATTTCTGAGCTCCACTGTAGTAATCTGTTAATATGGGCACTGCTATGCACCAGCTTAGTAGAATATTTCCTTTTCCAGAGTGCCTTAATGCCTGCTCAGTTATTCTTCAAGACAGAAGATGGAGGCAAATATCCTGTAATTTTTAAGCATGGTGATGATTTACGTCAAGACCAACTTATTCTTCAGATTATTTCACTCATGGATAAGGTGAGAATTATTAATTTACATCCTTGTCTTTCTGTTTTCTTGATTTTCCTTGTCAAAAGCTAAGCTGTTAAGCAATGTTAATGCAGCTTATATTGCTAATAATTCCAGAGTTCTCAGGTCTCTAGGTGGCCTTTTTTGTTTTCTATCCAGACATACAATTACCCTGTGTAGATTAAGAAAAAAAAAAAAAAAAAAAAAAAGAATTGCCAAACAGGTTTTCACTCACTCATTATCAGTTTCAGTGCAGAATAGTGGAAATCAATATCGAATACATATCCTTTTAGTAACAGAATCTGCCTTTCTGTTGTATTCATCTTTGTTTTTGTAAATTGTTTTTTTTCCAGCTGTTAAGAAAAGAGAATCTGGATTTGAAGCTGACACCCTATAAAGTGCTGGCAACCAGTACGAAACATGGTACGAATAGGTTTGTTTCCCCAAAATACAATATGGAGAAGAATCTCCTCCCTGTGTTCATAGTGTGTAAGAAAGTCCTGTTAGAGTGTAAGCCATGGAAGCAAACAATTTGAGTCACCACAATATTCCATAGGTGACTCAAATATCTTCATAAAGGAAGGCTGGTCTGGATTTAGGAGTATGTAACAATCAATATTTACCAATATTTGCTGCTGGCTCGCAGTGTGATCATGAGTAAATAACACTCCTATTTAGGGACCTTTACATAAAATGGAGGAGAAAAAATAAAAATCAAACTTGGCTACTTTTAGCTATATTCTGGATAAATATTTAGAAAGTCATCAGCATACTTTCTCCTATTGGAAAACTTGTAAAAACACCTTTTGCAAGTTAATTTGGTGTTAATGACAAGTTTTAAAAGTCTTGAAGGCAGGAGATTGGAAAATTGGACAAATGAAGTGGTTTTCCAATGAGAAAATAACTGAATAACTGTGTATTAATTTTGTCCATTCATAAACCGTATTACTGTGTACCTTGAAAGTTCTGTTGAGTGATTTTCTCTTTTGGCTGTTTTCTGTCATAGGCTTCATGCAGTTTATTCCATCAGTACCAGTTGCAGAAGTTCTTGCTACAGAGGAAACTATACAGGTACATGATGGGGGAGTTGTAAATTGTCTTCTGATCAAACAGTGTAAGCTGAAGGCTTTGATCTCATGCAAAATTCTCTTAGTCTGAGTTTGTGATCTGTTAGAAGACAAATTACAGCTGGAAACATTTGGGATTGTTACAGCTGATGTTCAAAAAGATATACATAAATGACCACTTGAGTATCTCATGTTCTAAAAGCAATACTATTTAAAGAAATTACAGTGGAGTTTAGTTATGATATTGAAATCCTGGTTTTGCTGTAATGATACGTGCCACTTTTTACCAAATGTTTTGTTTTAGAGTGTTTGTCTTTCATTCATTTGAGCTTGTCAAAATATGTTTTGATTAGTTCTTTTCTTTTTTTGATGAAACAACTAAATAATCAGTTGATATAATTTCTCAAGCCTGTTTCTCCTCAATAGTGGAAAGGTACTGGTACCTTGGCTTTGTTAGCAGATTTTCTTCTCATGGATTTGAGTACACAACTGAATAGTGGCACACAAAACTCATACTGGTTTCAAGCACAGCACACAAACTAGGTAGCAGAACTCAGCTGGTTGAAGTAAATATAGCTGGAAAAAACATAACCAAATTGCTATATGAGTTGAGTATCTAATAGGTTTTTTAATGACAATAGAGCATGTTTATTTGTATTTTATTTGTCATGGTAGCTTTATTCATTTTTTGTAGATGATAACTGAAGTTTACATTTCTTTGTAGCTCAGTAACTGTGTACCAAAGCAAAGTAGCTCTCAGCTCCTATAAACTACTTACGTTAAAAATATGAAGACTTAAATTACCATTTTTCATTATCATTAGCTTAACAAATAAGCTTACCAAATACTTGTCACATATGAAAAGTGTGTAATCAGTGACCAGCATCAAATTACATCAGTTGTTTATTTTTAGCTTTCCATTCCATAGAGGTTGTGATAAGGTACATCTGTGCAATCAACAATTTTACAGATTATAAAGTACTTTCTTGACAATTCTTTGTAATCTTGGAAGTGTACCATTCATAATTTAGTCCATTACATGTTTTATAAACTAATATGTTTAGAAAAGTCTGTGAAAACTGTTAGGACATAGTATTATGACTGGAAATAGGCGCCCTATTGTTTCAGTTGCTGTGCAGACATAAGGAGCAATTACTCCTGTGAAGAATTAATAACCTTAATAGACAGTGTGACAAAAGAGCGAGATTTCCTGTGCTGAGACATGATTAAATAGCTGGGCATCATAGGCCAAGGAAATGAAAACTAATTGAACACTTTTAAGTGTTGTGGAAGTTCAGCTTACTCTTCTTGGAAATGTTAATTTTGGATTTTACAGCTGTTCTAGTAAAGATGAGCATCATATATAACTACTACATTAACTACTGAAAAGATTTAGAGCAAGTAAACCAGTGCTGCCTGTTGAAACTTAGATCTGCAGGAAAGAAAAGGTGTTTTGGTGTTTCGGTATTATTTACCTTCTATCAACAACCTTAAAATTACAGTTCATGTTTCAGAAGTTCATTTACATAAGTGTCTTAGCTTTTCATTATGATTTTAGTAACTTACATGCCATCCAGGGGACTACCATGCTCCTCTTACAGTGCTTCCTTAAATTGTGCTAACTGGAAGGAGCTTTGTTTAGGCTTGGATATAACCAAATTTTCTCTTACTCAAGATTCAGTTTTCTTCTGGCTAATGGGAGGTTTGTTTGGCCCTTTCCAAATTTCACAGGAAATTAGAATTTTCCAATTGATTTTTTTTTTTTTTTTAAAATCAATAGCAGCAGTTGATTTTATTGAAGAATGGAGTGACATATAAGGATGATAAATCCTGTAAGAGCATGTTCCCCAAATGTAGTTATAAAGCAGGGCTGTTAATCCTGCTTTAGTTTTTGCTGATATGAACTATAAACAGTTTGCTTTGAAAGTACTGTCACTCATAGTTATTGATTGTAACTTGAGTGCGTTGTTAATTTTCTGAAACATTTAATAAAGGAAACTGCTTTTCAGTTTCTGTGTTAAGACTGTGATGATTTAGACAGAATATAAATAAAGCACTATTAAGTTAGATCTAAAAAGGTGTTTTGGGGGTGATTGTTAGTTTAACAGATTGCAATAATGGCCATGTGCGGTCTTGATTGATTTTTTTTTTTTTTAACGTAATAACCCAGTTTTGTACTATGTGGAGTAACTAAATATCTTTATGGCATTCTCTCCAGAACTTCTTCAGAAAACATGCCCCTAGTGAGACTGGCCCTCATGGAATCAGTGCAGAGGTGATGGACACATATGTTAAGAGCTGTGGTGAGTTACAGTCTAACAGTTGGGTAATTTCTTAGGTGAAGTCTGAAGGGTGTGGTGGTTGAGATATTAAGGTATTTCAGTTTAGGCGGCTGCAAATGGGGCTGTTGGTGTTCATGTACTTACTGTCAGAAATGTGATGAAAAGAATCATTTTAAGCCTTGGTGTGTCACACTCGAGTCCACTCTTGGTGGTTCTTAAAGGAGAGTATGAGTTGAGTACTCTTTGCTTTCCAGAAATAATCTTATCTCTGCCCTCTATGTATTGTGAGTTGGAGACTTCATAGTACAGAGACATGTAAAGCATTTATATAATGATAAATCATCTGTATCAAAATTCTAATGGGTTTTGAAAACATTAGGCCTTTTGAGGGCTGTGGTTACATTTTTATGAAAAGTGGTAGTATAGTTCATGTTCAGTAAACCGATGACCATGTTAAAATATCATATTTGCTGTCCATAAAATTAAAAAAAACCCCTGCATTCTAACAAAAGATTTAAAAACCAAGAGCATTCAGATGTTACTCCACAGTATCTTTTCCTTTTCCATTCTCTCTCTGATGGTGCAGTCTTTAGAACTGCTTCAAACTGTTCTGGTTAGTGGGAGAAAGCAACAATTAAAACAGTTTGCTCTTTATCACTGTTGATCTTGTGAATGCTGCTGACAGGGGTATTCAGGCTCATATCAAGGCTAACACTTGTTTACAGTGTCTTTAAAATAGCTTCAGTTCAAAATGTCTATGTTCATTTTGCTCAAAATATTTCAGCTTGTTTTGAAGTATGTATCCCAATATTGAACCTATTTGGTCTTTTAGGGTAAGGCAAGTAAATGTATAGTGAGAAACTAATATCTTGACAGTACTGAATAAGTTCCAGAGTTTTAGCACTTCAAATGTTCTTGAAGAATAATCTTGATTATTCTTCACCAGCACCACTCCTACCCCAAGTCTCTGTGGTGTATTTATTGCTAGTGAACTAGAGCTAAGGTAATGTAATATGTTGTTGTTAATTGTGTGGAACTTGTTGCTCTCCAGGAAGGGTACTCATATGGATGTTTACAATTTACTTGTTACAGCTGGTTATTGTGTGATTACTTACATCCTTGGAGTTGGAGATAGACATCTGGATAATCTGTTGCTAACAAAAACAGGTAATTCTTTCTAGCAGTATAATTTTATAGTAACAGTTGTTTAATTTCTAATGTGTTGGTACTTCTTCATTGCATTTTCCTTGTGAGTATAACCCACTGAGTATTGCAGACTAGAGTATATTTTAAAATATAAGTTATATTGTCTCATTTAAGATAATATTTGCTCCAGTGTGTAATAAGAAGATGATTTCTTAACTAGAGGAAATGAAGGATTTGAAAATAAAGCTTCTTCAACTGTTATAATCAGTGCTTTGGGATAGAGGGAATTTCAATTGCTTTCACTGAAAATGAGTTCATGTATAGCTGCATGAACTTCACAAAGTTTTGACAAAAAGCATTTCTTGTAGGGGAACATCTTTTTGAATTTTTGTTTGGCTTATTTTTACTTGCTTGCTTGCTTTTGAACTACAGCTTCCCTAGGAATTCTGGTTGCTTGAATACCTTCATTACATAGTGGTGGAGAATAAAGAGTTGTGGTTAAGTGTTTATTATGAAGTGAAACATTTAATGAATGAGAAACGTTTAAATAAAAAATGTTATTTGGAAAAAGAGACCCATCCACGTGGAAGGCTTGTTAGTTAAGGTAAGGCTGAAGCACTGCTTTTAACCATGATAGTCTGTCTGAAAGAGTAAAAAATTAATAATTGGCCTTGATTAGGGTAAAAAGTCTTGCTCTAAGCTCATGGGGGAACAATTTAAGCAAGTGTATTTTACCTTATCTGTTTGAAAATATGCAAATAGTCATTTAAATATCTGTCTTGAGAGGTCTCTCATTTATCTATGGTGGTGGATATAAATCTTTACGTAGCAGGCTCTGATTGCATGCTGAGGGTAGTAATAGATCAGTGTTTTGATTTGGGGTAAAGTGCATCTTACATGTCTGTGTTAAGAGTACAGCACTATGGCTTTACTGGAAGAATTTGGGGAGTACAGCAGAGGGCAGTGCACATCCATCGTACATTCCAAGTCTGAAAACCCATGGTCTGCCACAAACTGAGAGCTTTTGTGAGCTATCAAGGGGAATCCTTATGTTCCACATGTTTATGTACAGCCAAGAATTGCTACCAAGGCTTGTTTCTTGCTTCTGAGAATACCTTAGCCTTAAGTTGGAAAAAGCTAATTTAATTCTTTAGAAGAATGCATTCTCCAAAGCACCTCCTTCAAAATCATATGACTCTATATGCATCCCTTCTTGATGATGTTTACTTTAATGAATTGAAGGTTTCCAGTAGGGTAAAGAATGTAGGGTACCAGCTGAGGGTTCACATATTTCTTATATCATTACCTTTTTTTTGGCTCAGCCTTTCAGTTTGGTGAATGTAACCACATCTGTAAGACTCCTTCCAATAGAATTGGTGCATCATCTTGTAACATACAGATGTCTGTGTTTATAGTAATTACAGTAGACTTAATTTTTAAAGTTCTAGATACAGAAGTTTGTAAAAACATATTGTTTTCTACACATTAGAAATGTGGTTTTTTGCATGAGATATCAGTTATCTAATAATTTCTGATGTTTTTAGTGAGTATTTTATGCCTATAGTTCTAGAAATAGAGTGGCTTCTTTGTAGTAGTAGTCTTGAGCAAGACATATGGATTTTCAGGTTTTTAAGTGCTGTATCATTATACTTCAAGGATAGCTGTAGAAGTGTGTTTGGAAGGAGATCTGGGGAACCTTCAGCCAAAACATCCTTATCTGTCAGTAACATTAAAAATTGCAAAAAGACTTGCATCCATTTCATAAATGTGTCTTGGCTGGTAACCCAAAGGTCACATTAGATACTCAGTATTACATGACAGGGATATTTATTTTCTCTGAAAACTTTGAACTTTTTACTTCTCACGGAGACAAAATGCATTTTCAATTGGTCTATGTTTTAGTATCTTGTTTTTAAATCTGTAGCAGGTATTACTATGACTTGTAGATGACAAGACACTGTTTACAGATGTATGCCCAGGTTTAGGCAACATCACTGCCTTCCTTTAGGATTACAGACTGATCTATATATTGAAGCTGGCATCTGATTAAACAGCTAACGTTCCTTTTGTTGCCTTGGAAGGAAGATCTGGGTGGTTGTGAAGCTGGATTGTGATATACGAAGTGTAGCACGTTCAGTTAACTTCCATGGAATATGGACTAGGCTAGGATATTGCAATTATGGCATACCTTCCCCTGAGAACACTTTGTTCTGCTGTTCTTACATTCTCTGATTTGATTGTAGAGTCAGGATCTAGGTACTAATAAAATATACAGATATGGATGTCTTCATATTTGCGAGGCAGTGCAGTCATAGGGAGAGTTAGAAAGTATTTCAGCTTTCACAGACAACTGAAATCTCCTGTCACATTAAAGGTATCTTAATAATTTCAGCTTTACAGATGTGCCAAGTCTTCACAAAGGTCCAGGTTATGTGTAAATATTATAGGATATCCTACACATTCAAATGGCTTTCTTAATAGCACTGCCTATGTATGTGTCTGACCTCAACTTCCTCTCACCCTAGTGATGGCCAGCTTGTCTTTCAGTAACCTCTGGTCACCTCATGAAGATTCAAGTCCCCAGTATGAGTTTCCAAAATACAGGGTTTTTCACCAGAACCATACACTTGAAATTGCTCTGGAGCAGGAGGGGAAATTGCTATGTGGATAGAATTAGTGTATTAATTTCTAAGAGATAAAAGACTGGGTGCTCATAACTTGAAAACCACACTTGCTTTTGGCATCACGTGCAGAAAAATGAAATAACTGGGCTGTCTTCTCGTTTAATGCTTAGATAGAAAACCAACCAACTGATACTACATTTATTCTTCAGTCTTGGTTAGAAAAAGGTTGCCAGGAAAGACAGCAAGGACCTGAACAGATTCATATGAAAATGGCAACATTTGTTATTATTTCCTGTGTTTTTCAGTGAAAAAATCTATCCCAGAGTAGGTCTGAGATGGTAGAAATTGAAGACCTGCAGGATTCAAGCTTTCACTCTATATCAGTACTTAGACAAGTACATTGTTAAATATGTTGCAAAATACTATGGTATGTAAAATATGATTTTTAAAGATGTTTTTAAATGTTACTGGTCTTGATAGAGGGACATCCTTATTTTAAAGAAAAAATTAAAATTAATGCATACCTTTAGATTTCTCTCTGGAATTCCATTTTCTGTGGTGCTTATTGCAAAAAGAACAAAACCTTTTAGCTAAAACACTTCCTCTTGTAGGTACCTTGAACAGCATTTGTCATCTAGTTATAAATATCAAACCTATTTTTTTCTTATAATATGTCCGAATGGAATGTATTATAAGAATGGATAGCTTGGGGGTGGAAGGTGAGTTGTAATGCTTAAGATTGGCTGGGCTTTTACCAGTTGTATGTGTGACAATATTAAACTTTACCTCCATCTGTTGCTGCATGCTGACTTCAAAACCTATATCCTGAATAAGTTCTTAAAAATTCACATTACTTTCATTGTTGTGTAGTCTTGGAAAAGTTGTAAAATGCTGCTGATGAAAATTATTACAATAAATTAGGCATTCCTATTTTTTTATCATGGCAACAGTCTGTTAGCAAAAGAGAAGTTTGGACAGTAACATCAGAATTTACTGGGAAAGCCAAGTAAACACTCCATCCATCCATCCATCCATCCATCCATCCATCCATCCATCCATCCAGTCATTTTCATAAGAGGAGTTTTTATCCTATTACTTCAAGTTTAAAACGGTAATTCAGATAAAATAATCACTAAATTGTACATTTTTATATGGCTGAAGTTAAAATAATTGTGGTGCTTGAGGGTTACAAAGAAATAATGACATTTTTGGAGTGATTTAGTTTGTTGGGGTTTTTTTCTTCCCCAACAATGCAAACAGAGTAGTTTGAAATAATTTGGTTTTTTACTGTTAAGAGCCAATTGCCATCAGACTTACTTTATTTCAGTATTTGCCGCTAATTTGCTCTGTCCTCTGCATTTTGTTTAAGGTTTTCAGAGTTATGTCTGGTTTCCAGTGTTTTTTTCCTAGAAAAATGAAACTATTTCTGTGCTGCTCTATAGGAACTTTCTCCTGTATTAAAATCTAGGTATTAGCAGTGAAAATGATGGACAGATCACCCTCTCCAGCTGCAGTCAGGTATTACTGGCTATTGCAAGCACCAGGTATCATTTTTTGTTCTCTACATGTCCATGCTTGACTTAGTCAAAGATCACTCTCAAAGCTGAAAAGAAGTCAGATGGACCTTGAAATCCCTGGTGCCCTGATAGGGTAACTCCCATGTTTTGTGCCATATCCTTGAAGTCTCCAGTAGCCTGTCCTCTTTATTCCATATCTTAGAAAACCAACTGTTGAGTGGGAAAAAAGTAGGCGAATTCATAGAAAAAAACCCAAACCCAAAAAACTTAAAAAGTACCCAGCAGTATCAGCTTTCAGATTTTGAATTAAATAATTGTGCATGTGCATGCTGCTTACTCCTGGAAGCTTCTCATCTTCTTCCAGTCAGTAAATGCCTTGCATTTTGCTTTTTCCACCATTAAAAAAAAAAAAAAATGGGGAGGGCAAGGTGATTTCTAGTTCACTAGTTTAAAGATGAGATGTGTTTCATCTGTTGTCTTAAGTAACTTCTCATTTTAATTTAAATCATGACTGAAACAAACAAAAGAAACCCCTCACCTTTATGATTTAGCATTCCTTTGAGAACAGTAGTAAACCAAAGTAGAGGTCCATTTTTTTCTGTAATTTATAGGCATGTCTAAAGATTGGGAACTCTTTAAATTAAGACATAATAAATCAGAAGAAGTTGGATCATAGTAAAGCAGGATGGTCTAAGAGATAGAAATGTATGTGTTATGACACACTGTATATTGAAGGAAGGATGTGTAACTGCTTTGTAAAACATGGTAATTCAAAGCCTTTAGGAAAAGTAGTGTTGCAAAAAGTTCACATGAAGGATGGATTACTGTATGATATGAGCATGAAGTGTTACAGGGAAGTGACTGAAACAGGTTGTAGAGAGACCATCCCTGGGGATACTCAGAAACTGTCTGGACATGGCCCTGGCTAAGCCACGTGGCTCTGGGTTTCTCTGCTCAACCAGGGGTTTGAGCTCATCTGCTCAACCACATGTCCTCCAGAGGCCCCCTTGTTCTTCCAGCTGGAGTTACACTGAGTGAAAATTGTCACATTCATTAATATAATGAAAGTGGAATATTCAGTGTAACACCTAGATATAAATGGCACTTGGGATGATCACTTGAGATACTTGCAACCTTTTTCTCTTTGTATTAAAAGATTTGAAATCACTGAGTTTATTAACTTGAGAAATTTATTATTAACATCACCTGTTTTTCACTTGTTCAGTTGTTAAGTCCTGGAGGGTAACGTGAGTCAGGTTCCACTGTAGAAATCTCTAGACCTTCAAGCTGCTCCTGGTGTAGCAGCTTTGTGCAGGCATCAGGGAGAGCTTTTTGTCCATGTTCTGTAACATCATGTTCTGGTTTAACTGATCTTACAGGAGCTGAACTAAAATTAGTCCAAAAAATTAATTGGTGTTTAGTAAATAGGTTTTAATGGTTTTTAAATATATTTATTTAAATGTAAGATTGTACATGCATTTAAAGTCAGCCTGAAAACCAGCTGAATTTTGAAGTACAGCTAGGAAACCCATAATGTTAATGCAGGATAGCCTTGTCTCACTTTTTACATGTCTATCACTCAATTATTGAAATATTTTTCAATGTTTTAGATGTCTTTGTAACCAATGTAAATTATTAATTATCATCTTTTATTCCTTATCTCCAGAGTAAACGGAAAAAAAAAATATTTACTGCTGCAAGTGTTACTGTTTTATTCAAAATGTTGTCTCTTGACTCTTCCAGGTGACAGGTTTGAATAAGTGAATAGAAAGCAGTTCTCCAAAACTTTTTAGTTAAACATTTTTTCTAGCTTTATGATAGCAGGGTTCTGCCATATAGGAGGTTGCTTCATAAATTTGGTGTACAAAATTGGGCTCTAAAGAATCTCCTGTATCAGCCCCAAAAGACTGTATTGAAAGAAGCCTTTTTTTATAGCACATTTAGCTATGCAAAATGTAATGGCTGTGGCATATAACAGTCAGCAAATACTTTGCCTCTTGTTCAGGATACTCGTGATCTCTCTTTGAAATTGGACTGTCATGTAATTTGTTTCTTGGATTGAAGAAGAATGCTTATGACTGACCTCACAAAGCCTTTTCTCTTGATACTACATTATTATTCAATGAAACAGTCAAAGATGGGTGATTAACTGAAAAATATGACTGCTCTATTTTTTTTCCAAAAGCACCAAGAACCTAATCTTATGAAATCTTAAAATGAATACAGATATGCTGCAGGTTAAAATACCTCATAGCAAATACACCCTTGTCTGTAATACTGCTCAGTTCCATAATTCTAAAACAAGACTGTATCTTCTGTGCTGTCTGCGTTTGTCTAGATAACAATCATGCTAATAATTTTCTACCTTGTTTAAAAGATCTTCTATGTTGTATCTGCATGCATATCTGCAATCTCACCATCTTTCTGTAATGTAGCTGTGGTATGGCTCGAGTCATTGCTTAAATTGCATATTCCAATATAAAAATGAAAATACATTTGCAGAACACAATCCAGAGACCTTTTTCTTCTTAACATAAGCAATATTTAACTGTCAAGAGTCAAGATTATTCCTAAAAAACATAGCTACCTAAGAGTTATGAAGTTTTATTTTTATTTCTATTAACATAATGTTTTGTGTATTTATAAAATACTTACTCTTCAGTTAATCTAATGTTTTAGGTTTTTTGAAGTTGCTGGTTAAACTGAAGTTTACCAAGAGAAGTTTGGTTGTTCGTTTTGCCACTGATAACATCTCATGCACAGTTCAGGAATATTGGAAGGGAACACTGAATTGTCCCCAGTAAATGTGTGAACATTATGGTGAGCAGCAGGGCAGACTCTTGATAGGAAAGGCAATTCCCTTGAGCATTTGAAGAGGAGGCATTCATGAGTTTGTCGAGTTAATGCTGCAGAAGTGTTCGAAATGTAAGCAGTTGGACTGCAAAGGGAAAGGTAGTGATCAAGTGATGCAATTCATTTTAGTACTGAAAAAGGGTATGACAAACTTTCTGGTGGATTTGAAATCCAGTTTCACATTTGAAGTTGTAGTGATGTTTCTTTCAGTTTTCTTTCAGTGTACTTCAAAGCCACTGTTAATTTTTGACCCTAGTTGAATAACTCATAAGACTTCTGAAATGGTGTTGAACTCTTCTTTGGTGTTCAGTGGCTTTGAAAGGTTGTTTATAGGATTACGAGCCTTACTTTCTCCTTGCTATATTAGTTGTATGTTAGATTTACCCTATTTCATGCCACAGCAACCAAATGCATAACACACTTCGCTGCTTTAAGTATTTTTATTTAAATTTGCTAACAAATTATAAAAAGGTGCAAAGAATTAGTTGTATCTATTATGTAAACTGTGCATGTAATTTAATATCTGCTGACCAGTTTCAGTAGATATTAACTGATGTTGGTTTGGTGTTTGTGAATATACTCCACGTATTTAAAAATAAAAAAGAGCAGGACAACTGATCTTGTTAGTACTCTTCTTTAAAACCATCATTTCCAGTTAACAGCTGACGATAAATATATATATGTATGTATGTGTATATATATATATATATATATATATATATATATATATATATGTAAAAAATATACTGTTATAAAAGAGAAAACTTTCTGGGAGCTGCTTATTATCTTCTTAATGGTTCTATTTTTCTAAGTTTTGCAGCAAGAACTTGTATTATATGCAGTATTTGTCTTACCTTCTTTTACAGGTAAACTGTTTCACATTGACTTTGGTTATATTTTGGGCCGGGACCCCAAGCCCCTTCCTCCCCCAATGAAGCTGAACAAGGAGATGGTAGAAGGCATGGGAGGCACCCAGAGTGAGCAGTACCAGGAGTTCCGTAAGCAGTGCTACACAGCCTTTCTCCACCTCCGCAGGTAACAGCACTGGGTTTGTGCCAAAACTCATGAGAGCCACTCTAATGCAGGAGAGGAGATGAGTAAATGAGTTGCTGAAATGTTTCTGTTGAAAATTCAAAGTCTGTTTAAACACAAACACAAGAATTTGTATGAAACAATGGAATGAAAACTTCACAGTGGTGGCATTATGTGGAGGGTGAATGTAATTGTTGAAGTTAAAGTTCCCAATTTTTTTGTTTAATAACTTAAGTAGCTTCATTTCATAAGTCAAATGGGATATTAAATTATATTTCTTTTTGTGTATGTTTTTGCCCTTAAGCTTCTTTTCCTCTTATTATTGATGAACAAGGAACTGTCATTTTAATTTAAGTCATTACTCATTTGCTGCTTTATCCTCCTCCAGTTTAAGTTAGTGATGATCAAATTATTTGGCTTGAAGATGACACACACATATGCTTAGTTCAGTTCAGCTCCTGTGGGACAAAAATTAGCAACTTGTAGTGACAATCAAGCGTGTTAGAAATTTCTTTAAATACCCAGAATTGTGGCAGCTAAAAACTCTATAGACTCTGATGTCTATGAACTAGCAGATCTCTCTTTTAAATCTGGAATCAGCTTCATTCTTTTGCAGTGACTGTATTACTTACCCATCAACTTTCTTGAGCCAAGTAGCTCATTTTTGTTCTGTTTGAATAGAGCACAGGTGAGCACTCCTGGCCTGGCCAGGGATTTGATTTAGCACATCTTCAGTGAAGAGGAAATATTTTCATTTTAATATCAAAGATTACATAATGGAAAACTTCAAATATGTGTAAGAAATATGATAAGCTTATGTGAAAAGTACCTGGAATATGGAAAGCAGCCAGTGATACAAAATAAAATGCTGCATGTAGTCCTTCAGCTGATTAAAGGAGGAAGGCTAGGGAGTTGGTCTAGGAACTGACATTATTCATAGATTAAAAAGCCATTCAACAATTTGAAAGAACAATGGCATGTTATCAGCAAGCAATATTTGTGGCTTCAGAGAACAGTCCAACATGTGAACTTTGCTTAAAGCCGTTCTTAATGCTGTATTTCTTATTTGTCATATACTTGAGTTGTTTTTATTGTTCAAGACTATCTCTTTGCATGGAAAGGTCTGTTGTGTCAGTGAAAGATTATTCACTGAATTTAATTATGTAATGATTTGCTTCAAAGATCATCATTAAATGTGTTTTACAATGGTAATTTGGGTACACAACTAAACAGTAAATCAAGATGGTTTTATTTTCAGTGTCTGGAATTGTAGTTTTAATTATAGCATCTCCAATATTTGCTCACTTTGTTGGAAAATATTTTTAAATTGTTCTGGATAAATATCCTTAAGGCTTTCAACAACAGTAGTGTATGATAGTATTCAAATTACTGTATTACTTTAAGCAGCTAGAACTAAAAATAATTAAGATTGCTTGTTAAAAAAGAATAATTGGCTGTGGAACACTTGAGTTCTAACCATTCTGCTTATTGATAGAAACTCATTCAGAGAGATATCTTCTGGCCAAGTAGTGTGAAATCATAACCTCTGAATGCTAAGACAAAATGCAAACTCTGTCATCTCCATCAGATTGTGCTTTATTTTAGTTCTTTTTTTCCCTGGGTAATAACCAGTTCTCTACCTATTTCAAGTACTGTATCTTGGTGTATCAGGATTCCTGGTGGAATGGATGTTGCAGAGTGAAAAACAAATGTAAGGAATTTTAAAGTTACAAGTGAAAGAATAGTTTTGTCCATAGTTTTTGGTTATAAGCGTTTTGGCCTATGATCATTATTGTTTGTTCTTTAGTTAGTTTGGGGGATTTTCATGGGGAGTAGGAATAAGGAGATAGTTTCTACTTTCTTGAGCAACAGTAATCAGCAGTGTGTGTCAGCTGTGTTGTAATGACAGAGCAGCTGCTGTGTTCTGAATGTGTTGCAGGGCAAATTGTGGCTGTCAGCAGGACTTGAATCTTCACTTGGGCTGTAGCAGCCTTTTATGCTTCCATTATATATGTTGAGCCTGTTCAATGATGTCTAAATCCTGGTATATGTCAGCATTTCCTTTCCACCAAGGATTTCCTGCTTACTCATCTTGAGCTGGTTCCATAGTATCACAAAATGGATCATTTGTCCCACCTCCCTGCTCAAGGCAGGTCATCCCAGAGCATATGGCATGTTCTGAAATATGTTCAGAATGTTCTGGAATATCGCCACTGAGAGAGACTCTACACCCTCTCTGGACAATCTGTGACAGCAGATTCAGTAAGAGCATTTCAGAATTTTTTTCCAGAGTGAGGTTCTAGATAGTTTTGTTCCTTCCAAGTAAGAGTTTCCCCTGCATTAGTCCTGTGAGAAGCTTGCTTTCAAGTTTGAGTTAGTGGGCATAGGTAAAGGCAAAGGAGTAGGAGGTAAGTAGGTGTAGGGACAGAAGCTGTAGTTTGGGCTGAGATTTTTTTTTTCCTCTTCGTGGGTGGGGCTGTCCAGCTGGCTGGAGCATTTTTTCCCCAGTCTGTTCTCAGTTTAGTGACTGAGGATGCTGTCAAGATCTGAATGGAAACACGGTGCATAAGTTTTGTTGGCCCTTGGGAAGTTTTGCTCCTTAGGAAAGGTTGTAGCTAGGCAGTGCAGGGTCAAGGTAGTGTTCTAAAAACTGGGACTAGATAGTGAAGAGGGAAGATCAAAATTGCTGTAATTTATTATAGCTGACTGTGACATGACAATGATTAGGGATTTATCATGCTCTTGAGAACTGAGCTGTGGGAGATCCCATGTTCTGCTGAAAGAAAAAGGCATTTTAAACTTAGGAATTTCCAGTTAGACCAGGTAAGCAGGGCCCTAGTTTGGGACTGCAGAAAACTATATACCTTCCTGTCCTTGTCTTTATAGTGGATGTTGTAGCTTCAAATTTGGTAGAGTACTGCAAAGTCAACACCCTAAATATTTTATTGGTTTAGGACATCTGTATGCAAAGGGTCTGGTAAATATTGAAAAAATAAATAAACAAATGCTTAGGATCAAGCAGGTACTTGAGATACTAACTACTTGAAAACAAAAGTTGCTGTTCTCGGAAAACATAACAATGAGAGTTTGACCTTTTGTGCTGGGGGGGGGTTCTTTCTTGAGATACAGGACATCTTCTGCATGGAAGTAGTTTCTTTCTTGAAGTTCTTGACTGTAGTTCATGTTCAAAACAGAACATGAAGGTTAATCAACCTTCAGTTGAGTCCTCATTTTGTGAGTTAATTTGTATTAAGTTTGAAGAAAGGAAAGAATGATATGACAAGGATTTAGGTTATGGTTTATGTACTTCATTAAACCTTCTTAAAACTAGGGAAACTGGCTTAGAGTTGGTTCTGGCTGTGGATGGATGTCAGCCATCTCAGAGGCTTTGTAACGTAGATGTCAAAGATGAGTGATATCCCTTGCTTGACAAAGTTGTTTTGTTTTTTCACATCAGGCTCCTAACTCAGGGGATTCAGCAAAATCTCTCCTCTTAGATGAGTTTGGACTGTTAATTCCCCAGCTGTAAACCTCATGGCATATTTGCCAAAGATGTTGCCTGTAGTAAGGATGGCACCTGATTATTGAATTATAGAAATGTTGGGGTGAGGAGCAGCAGACAGACCTGCAAATAGTGTAGTGAGCAATTCTTCCTTAATTTTTAGGGGATTTTCCACTCCATACTCCCCCCAAATTACTTTTTTTTTTTGGTCCAAAATTAGTTTCTTCAGGTGATCTTATTCTTCAAGAATCAGAAGACTTCATTGTATGGAACAGAACCATCTCTTAACTGGCGTCTAACAATGTTGCGCAGACCTTTAAAATCTTTTTTCACAAGCCTCCATCACATAAATAGCTCCAATAATCTGTAGTGCTTAAAAGCTTTTATCCTCTGTGTGGTTGAAGAGCAAAAGGGGCTCTGAAACTTTGTATTCTGTGTCAGTTTGAAGGGAAAACTATTGACAGAAGGTATCAGTAACCTAGGAAGAGACTTGAGAGCATGTATCTTTAATATTTAAGCATGTTTTAAAAGAAATTTGATAGTTTCTGAAAAGTAGAAGAAAAAATCATTAAAACCTGTGGTGTCTGTTCCTAGCAGCAGAGCAACCTGACTGCCAGATTTCTTAGCCAGACCTGAAGTAAATAGTACTTCTTTTCTTTTAATTTGTTGTAAAAGTAATTTTTCTAACTCTAGGTCCCTGCCCCTGAGGAAGTGAAACTGCTGAAAGAAGTAGGGCATTGAATAGTTCTAACCAAACAGTTGATTTGAATACATTTCTTTTATTGTCTTAAAACTTATACTGGAATGTGTTAGGTAGTGTTAGTTCCAGATAATAGTAAAGTGTCAGGAGTTTTTGTTGGAATTAAGTTTTATCTGGAGAGATGTCTTTTTGAGCAATATTTACTTTGTAAAATATATCTGTGAAGCAGACCTTTTGTTTAGTTGAAGTACTTTATAGTTCTTGCAATTGTCAGCTAATAAATGTTCAGCAGCTTACTAATAAACAAGTTTTGCTGCTAAAAATTCATTTTCTATCATCTGGGAAGCTCCTGGTTTTCTTAGCAAAGCAATATTTCAAATGGAGAAGTCAATAATGTATTTTGTATCTTAAAGGGAACTAGATCTTTTTGCAGAGGAAGGGGAGTTTCAGTTTGTGTTGAACAGCTTGAAAATTATCCTTTGAAAAAGAAACTGACAGCTAATTTTCCGCAAGGGAAAAATGGTGTTCTTAAAAAAAAACAAAACAAAAAAAAAAAAAAAAAAAAAAAAAAAATAAAAAGAGTGCTTCCAGCACCATTTTAAAGCTGAAAACTGTTCTCTGATTTGTCTCTTTTAATGATTATAGATGACATTTGTACTTCCTAAGTGTACTGTGCTACCACTATTACTGGAGCTTAACTGAGCTACTAAAGACTTGGATCTGGTTAAATATTTAGCTCATTGTGTCAAAAGCCCTTGAAGTGATTGGAAAAATAATTCTTTGTGCTTATGAAGACTTCATCTCTTCGAATATATATCGTGCTGCTGTATCACTTCTTAATAAAAATAACCTTTGAATCAGTATTCTAGCATATGTTTATCCTACCAGAGATAAAAATGGCATTAAAACTTATAACATATGAAATCATCTTTTATATTTGATGTGTCTCTGAGTAAATGTTCTGAAAATTTTAGAAAATGGTAACAAAATTAAAGCATTTATTCAGTTTTGAGAGATTTTGAAGGTTAAACTTTTGTAGTTAATGTCAGTATCTTGTGTTCTTTAGCATAAATACTTTCAATTAGTATTAAAAATGGATCTCTGAAGCATTAACCATTCTTTGTAAGATGATGATGAATTCTTGAATTACATTGTTTACAAAATGACTTTTGTACAGTTTACTAAGTGTTTTACTTAATCTGCTCTTTTGCTTAGGTATTCCAACTTAATCTTGAATTTGTTTTCCCTCATGGTGGATGCCAACATTCCAGATATTGCTCTTGAACCTGACAAGACTGTAAAAAAGGTAATTGTGAAGCTTTCATTGTCTTTCAGTAATCCAGGGCATCTCATTACGAAATTTTCAGTCAATTGTGATGATGCCTTATCTGTGTCTCACCTGAAAATACTTGCTCCTGTTTTATAAGTTTTGAGCAATTTCTAGAATCATTGAAGTTAAAGATAGGAGATGTGCCTGGAGATCACTTAGCAGTGTGCCTATGAATACAGAATGGCTTTTTATCATTCATGCAATGTTGCACACTCTGCTCTAGCACTCTGTTCCAATGGGTATTTTAGCTAAAATCAGGGTTCCCACCTTATCAAACTTAAGAGAAATGAAGCAGTCATCACTGACTATCATGAAAGATTGTTCCATCTAATTTAGAAACTTTTAAGTCATGGATGGTTTTCAAAACACACTCTTCTTCCAGTTATAAAACCAGTCTACTGAAGATTTAAAACCAGTAGGCCAATATATCTTCTTCAAGAAGATTTTGTTTATTGTGAAGGCAGACGTGTGTCCTTTAATTCTAACTTTGTCCTTTGTACCAGCTTAAGTCATTCTTCTCCATTTGGTGTTTTAGCAGTAGTTGACATGAAAAATACTGGATACATCTCCATCTAGATTTCATTACAGTTACATTTTAGACAAATGTTGGGGTTTTTGTAACCTGATTTATAGTGAAGGGCTATCTGTTCTAATTCCCCTAAAGACTTTGTGGAGCCTGTGTATCCAATGGAAATTAGTTCAGTGTAATTTTTATTCAAGTGTTGGATTGTCTCTCACATGGGCTGTTCTTCACTCTTTTCAATAAGCTATGATAACAGAGATTCAGAATCTTCAGATAAATATTTCATGTTCTAATATAATTTCCTTAAAGAAAACTAAATTATGACTTGCACAAATTTTTCCTTTTCTCTTCAAGGATCCAAGCGTTTCATATTTAGAGTTTCTTGGTTTCAAATCAATACAAAGAGTTCTTGCAGCTGTTTGGTTTCATATCCAGGAAGCTATGCTAGTCACAAGTGCTGTGTTCTGTGGTAAAGATGACATTCTTCCCTCCACTTAACTGTTTGCTTGAGAAAATGATAGCAAGTTATTTCTTCTTATCAATACTTGAACTTCACCTCTGTCCCTGAATTCCCTACAGATTGAGTAGGTTACTTACATGGTTACTTACATAGAACATGGGAGATGAAAGCCTAAAGTAAGCAAATGAAACAGTTCAATATCTGCCAAGTTCTGGAAGTAACTACACTTTTATAGAGACATCTTCTTTTCAAGGAAGAGGCCTTCCCAACAATAGGCAAGTCCTATCTTAAGAATTTCTTCTTTGTAAAGAAGACACATTTGGCTTTGCCTACCCATTTGAAACATGAATGATACATTATGGAGGGGAAAGATCTTTTAGATTGCAAAGTCTACTAATAAATGCTCCATAAATCCTAATAAAATTTGAAGTATGCATCAACAGGTAGAGCTGGGATTAATTTGGAGCAAGTTTGTGTGTGTCTGAAAGTCATCAGGAGCTCAAACCAGTGGTTTCATTGAAATTCAGGAGGGCTGGTTCTTTAATGTTTGCACCAGTAAGTTTGAGACTTATGACACATTTTAATCTTACTCATTCTGTCCAGTGTTCCCTGACACTTGGTCACTGAATCCCATAGTGGCTTGGGCTGGAAGGGACATTAAAGATGATCTCATTCCATCCCTCTGCCATGTGCCACTTCCACTAGGCCAGATTGCTCGTGTGACATTGTTGTTCATCCTTGCCCTGAATGTGTTCTTGTGAGCTCTGATATTTTTTACCAAGAGTCTTCTGATGCTTGCTGCTAATCAACATGAAATATTCTTGTTTCTTATTCTTGGCATTTGATTTTATGGTGGAAAACTGGAGATGCTGTCCAATGGTATAAGTTTTCAGTAATTAATGATAATTACTACAGGATGCTGGGTTCTGTAAAATACTTGTAAAAGGTGGTTTTAATATAGCTATAGTTAAATGTTTCAGGTACTTCTAAAACTCTTTTACTCTGTAAATTTCCAATATTATTTTATTGACTTAAGAAATCAAGGTACAGAATTGAAAGCCAGAAAATCTTTTCTACAGCTGAGAAGTATGTTACAGTTCACTTGTGTGCAATAATTAAAAATCAAGGTTATGTAAAGTGTGACAGTATTTGCAGCTCGTGGAAGGCAGCACAATATAAAAGGAAATTCAGAATCACAAAGTATTCTGAGTTGGAAAGGACCCTCAAGGATCATCAAGTCCAGATTTTAAGTGAGTGGACCATGTGGGATCAAACCCACAATTGTGGAGTTACCAGTGCACGCTCTGACCACCTGAACTCTGAATTAGATCCACGTGGTTACTTCTAAATTCCATTAAAAAGTGGAAATGACAGTGCTTTCATTTCATGAAAAGAGCATGAGCTTAGTTGTTACACGACAGATCACCGTTAGATCAAATGCAGCAATTAGGGATCCTGAGCTCTGACAGTGCTGCAGCTTGGTGAATTGTGACTTTTATCCTCATGGGAGGTTCCAGGATGTCCTTTCAAAGAGGCTTTAAAATGTGAAAACAGATAGAACTGAAGCTGTAAGGCAAGTGTTTCTGATAAGGAATGCAAATCACTTTGAGAGGGAAAGATCCTACTTCCCCAGGTTCTTTTAAGTTAATTTAGAGTGTGCTTGTTCCTTTAAAAAACAAAACCAAACCCACACAGTATGGTATTGTCAGCAAGATAGCCAAACTGTTCATCTCTCTCAAGTTTTGTTATCTTATATCACCTTTTTTTTTTTCTTTTTTCCTAACAGCTCAGCTGTTTATGACCCCTGTTGACAGTTTGGGTCTTTTTGGTTGAAACTTAACCCTTAAATATACTCCTTAAATTTGTGCAAAAATAATACATCATCCTGGGATCCCTAAAGAGTGGGTAAACAGAGGAGCCTTCCATAAAGCAGTTGTTGATACTGCGATCTGCTTATGATAACGTTCAAAGCTCCTGCAAAAGTAGTTTTTTTCTTTAGTTCTCAATTTTTCATTTTACTGTTTTACTTTGAAAAGATAAACCAGAAAACAGCTTTAAATGGGCTAGGATCAGAATCATCTTAACCTGTTATATAACAGTGAATAGGTCACTGTTGTTTGAAGTTTTTCTAAATAATGTGCTAGAAAACTTGTTTGGGGTATGAAATGCCCATTAGCCCATCTGAAATCAGTTATAAGCTTTGTTAGAACTAATAAAAAAAAGGAACAAGGTGCCTTGCCTCTCTTGGGCTGAGTGGCAAATTGATTCAGTCATTTAACAAGGTAATACTGTACCTTGTTGTAGAAAAATTGAATAAATGCTTTCAGCATCTCAATTGATTTTTATTTTTTTCCTTAAAGCTTTAACAAAAAATCCATATATATTTCAACAGTCTCAAATTAGGTAAAGATCCATTTTGGACTGACCTGCAAAATTAAATTACCTTTGATGTGTGAGACAAGTCAATAGCCATTTCAACCAGGGTATCACTTTCGCAGAAGACAAAGGTGGAGATTTACAAATGTTTCTGTGTCTAAAAAGTTGTCCTGGTGAAGAGTAGAGGTGAAGTTCATAGCCAGCATTTTCCTCACAGGTGCTTTAGTGGCAGCACTCATGCTCACTTTCCTGGAGAGCCCTTCTTCTGCTTGAGGGGTCTGGAGCCAGTCCAGCTCTGGGCTTACAGGCAACAAGCTAGGTTACCTTTATCTCAGTTTGGAGATTAATCAGAATACTAGTTTGATGATTAAACTGCAAGGAGAGTAATTTCCTTTTCGGTAAAACAAAGAAATGCTTACTGAAGTAGTATATATATTATGTATCTTCTAATGTCTATTGAAATATTACTCTGCAATTATTTTGTCAGTTTGTCATAAAGAACTTTTGATACTGGAACATTTCAGTAGGTGTAGTCATACTGCTGTTATGAAGTAGGCATGAATTATTCTAGAGGTTATTGCTAAAGACAGACTTTTCTTTCATGTCCACAATTTTGCTTCCTCAAAGTGAAAACACTGCAGTGTTAGATGGTAACTGAACTCACAATCTAATCTTTGTCTTCACAAAGAGACATCCTGTGCCACCAGTGGGCAAGAAAGGTGCTTTGCAGGAAGTGTCTGCCTGCTGGTTACAGTACAGTGTAAAAACTGCATTCAGAAATAATTTTTGTATTCCACTTTTCTAAACTTTCAGCAAATAATTTACTGTGGTCTTAAAGCCAGAATGAATGCTTGGTTTTAGAAACCATACACATATTCTAAAAAACCACCAAAATTTGCATCTACCATATGAGTATGGTACCACTATCTTGGTAGTGATGGCTAGAATAAAATAAGTTGAAATAAAGTAAAGAACACTACTTTGATTTTCCATGTCTCAATTTGTTGTTTTGTCTCTTGTCATTTCCTGTAGTGTATAGGTGTTTGATAATGGGTTGCTCACTAGTTGGAGTAGTTAAGAGGAGTTGTTGGAAGGACTTTCTTACTTTTAGTCATAGAAGGCAAACCAAGTAAGATCATAAGGAAACTTCAGTGAAAGCTGTCCTCTTCTGTGAGGCCTTGGATGATTTGAGATGTGATTACTTTTTTTTAGAGAATTTCTTACTGATATGTTAAATGAGACCTTTTAGAAATATCTGAGTGAGGAAAATATTTTTAAAAGACTAAAACTACTAACCTGACGAACAAAGGTAGACTGTTTTGTTCTGTTTTGTTTTTTTTTTTCCCCAAATTATCCTCTGCCATGTAATAACAGTGGGACATCCCAGGGAGCTCACTGACAGAATGCAACTGTATAATCAGGCTTGAAATCTAACAGAAGGCATATTGGCCAAATGTTATTTTTGTCCCAAAGCTGTGAAATGTCTTGGGCGAAACACAGATCGAGCGAAGGCAAAATTTGAACAATAGCTTATGTCATGTACAACATTCCGTAGAATAAGTATAGATTGCACCTCTTTGACATGGTTTGTTGGCACAGGATGGTCTAAGCACATCTGAGTGCTCTCAGTGTTCTGTTCCTGTCCTCCCTGAAGGAACTTTCACAATCTTCTTGTTCAAAAGAGAGCAAACTACACAAACTGATTTACTTACCAGAGAAAGATGGCAATGGGGGTAATATTTTCCTGCTACTATGAAACAAACTCCCTATGGCTTCACCTGAAGATACAGATTTAAGAGTACATCAGAATTTGGCAGTACCTTCTTACTTGCTTTGCATAGCACTCAGTTTTCAGAAATTAAATCAGTGCTGACCTTAACCTTAACCTTAACATTTTCACAGCTAAAATTGGACTGAAAATAAGTGAGTCAGCATTGACCTGAAAACAAATCTCTGTTTGAAGTTTCCCAACTATTCTTGAAGAGTGTATGGAAAGCTGGTTTCTGAGCCAGCTGCCTGCTTGCAGTGGGTATACACAGTATGAGTCAGTGAGTTTACCCAGTACTTAATGGAAAAATAGGCTAGTACTTACCAGCTGAAATAAAGCATGTTGCACTGACTCACTTCCCTCACTCCAGTTTTGATCACTACTTTCCCCACAGGAAAACCCAGAAAATAGGGATTACCAACTGCACCAAATTGTTTCCATTCTCAAACCTGGAGAAACCTTTTCAGATTCTTGATGTTTGTTTTTATAGTAAAAAGCTTGTCAGTTTTTGACCAAGAGAAAATAACTGCAAAGCTTAAAATTAGTTGTCTTTTTGATCCTTTCATCTCCTTTTGTGCTCTTCATACTATTTGTAAAGAAAGCTGTCAGTATAGTGTGCTTCATCTCTTGGTTCATGACACCATCTCCTACTGCCACTCTCTTGATTTAGGCTTTTCTAAAAACCTGGCTCAAAAACATCCCAAAATGGAATTAAATTGAAAAGTAGCAGAGGATTCTCCTCAGTTTGTGCTTCCCTTTCTTTGGCCTCTGAGGTAATTGCCTTTAAATTTTCCACTCTTCACATACACTTTTCCATTTCTCAGATTGCAGGAAAAAGACTGGGCTGAAATTGTTATATTTGACGTGTCAGTGCATAACTGATAATAATGAAGATATTGCTACACTCGCTTCTTTTCCTGCCATTGCTCCTTGTTCTTCCATTTCCAGCACAGCTGCAGTGCTAATTGCTAATTGTTGGGCTTTGTAAAATTATCCAGTACTATAAATTCTAAGTAGTAATGACTAAAATCTGGAGTCAATTATGTAGCCAGTTTTGCGTATGGAAGAGGTGCGCCATCACTCTTCAGATGAAGCTAATGGATTCAGCATTGTCACCTCCTAACAAAAACAGCTTTTTATTTTTCTGCAGGAAGCCAGATGGTTTCTATCTGTCCTTCATAGTAGATTTGACCTTTAAATGAGAAATCATCAGGGACCAGTGATTCATTGGCAGACAAAAGACTCGGCAGGCATTAAAGGACAGTGTCCTAATTGTCTGAGCTCTGTTTCAGATGTCCATTGATTAAAGAAGGTGCTGCAAAGATGCTGCATCGTAGGCGAGGTTATTGTGAGCACAGACAGCACAAATACCTGGCTCCCATAAGCAGGAGCTTAACTGTGGTTTGTGAAAGTAGCCCCATTCATTTTGGTACCACCTTTGGATAGACACAAAAAGGATAAAATCAAACTGTCCAGAAGAGAGGAAAATCATCTTTCTGTGAGCTGTAGTACTGAGAGCACCCTCTGTGTTTCCAAGGCTGTGTGAACTCTGATAGGGCTCACCCCCCTAGATAAGAAAATGATCAGTCCAATTGTTTGGAAACTTGCAAAAAGAGAGAGCAGACATGGTTTTTTTCTTTTAATATTAAATACTTCAAAGTAAAATTATTTTTTTCCTACCAGTATAAAAGCTGAAGCAGAGGTGTGACTGGAGGTACAGAAGGATTCTGAGCTACCTTTCTTCTAAACCTGAGCTAATTTTTCCGGGTGGTTTTGTTTTATCTAGCTTGTGGTGAAGCTCTCATTGCTTTCCCCCTCTCCTGTGCTCCCCAGTCAGCCAAGGGATAATTGAGATTTGAGTTCCCAAGTTAGTGAAATGGGAAGGACTTTCTAAGCTGGAGCTTGGTAAGCCTTTGTAGGCAATGGATATCCCTTCACCTGACCAAAAATAGCAGTATTTGCTAAAAGGTGGTGCTAGATAATGTTCCTGAGATTTGTTAATGCCAGTAGGAAATTTACAGGAGAAGTAATGCCACTTTTGCTTGATTAGTCTTTTCAGTACTATTTTCTTGCTGCTCCAGGGAGGTTTATGCTTTGTAAAAGTGTCACATTGCCACGGAGCTTATTTTGCTTCGGCAGACGTTCATCTCTCTGTCCATTTGGGTAATGATGCTGCAGCTGCACACCCAGCTTTTTTGTTTCTAGGCTGTTGATTTTTCATGCATATTAATTCATTTCAAAATATTGAAAAAATACAGAAGTTGGAGTAAACACCAAAACATGAACCAAGTGTGAGAACGCTCTTGTGCTCCTGTTGCTTTATATCAGTCTCTAGTTGATTGTAAGTTTTTGGCCAGTATGATGAAATTCTGAGCTGGAACAGAGTCATCTTTGAGTACTGTAGTGGATTAAGCCCCAATTCTCACAATATAGAGATGTTCGCTAACATCTTTGTTGTCTTCCATTAAAAAAAAAAACTAAAAAAAAATTAGAGAGGCCTACATGAGCTTGTTTAGAAACCCCATTTTGTTCAAATTGAACCCTTGGAAACAAGCTCTGTTGTCAGAATAGTCTCTCAAATAAAGTTTTCATGCAAACAAAGCATCTGAATAGCAGGAAACTATCTTTTTATTGAAAAAAGATGAAGTGTGGTATGGACTAAGCCAAGCATTTAATAACTTTTTCTGACACATGAATATTGGTTGCTGACCACTGTAATAATTACAAGGCAAACCAGTAAAAATAATTACAAAAAATAGTGGGTTTTTCCTTTTTTTGCTGTTAATTGATCTCTGTCTCATTTTAGTAGTGCTTACATCCAGTGTATATTGTCACTCACTGGAAAAGGACACTGAAGTTTCTCTTTAAAGCAGATGAAGTTGTAATGACCAATCCCATACTAGTGTGATAAAACTGTATAAAACATAAGCAGTGTTGCTTAATGTTGCTGGAAGAATAAATACTAAAGCAGAATGTCTTCTGACATTCAGAATGTCTGACTTGCAATTTGTCTGAAAACTAAACAGGATTAACAAGGGGTTCTCATATGTACATCCTATAAGTCACCTTAAAATGCATTACTACCATCAGTAATTCTGAAAAACAGAGCTACGAGTGCCCATGCAATACAGATTTGATGGCTGCCCTGAAGATTATAAAAGCTTCCACAGAATTTCCAAAGTTTATCATGACTTTGAGCACTGAGTACCTAATCCATTTCAAGTAATGTTTTACAAGTGAGAAGATGCTTGCTAGTGAAAAATAGGAATATAGTAATGGCAGTCCATATTGCACAATAGGTCTGATTTGAGGACAAAAAAAGTCCGTACAAATCTATTCTCTGATGTAAGGCAGAGGGCAGACTTGTGCTTCAGGAACAAAAGGCCCAAGTGAAAATTTTGGAACTCTGCAGGGAAGTGCACTTTCCCACAATAGTACTACTCCCAACTGTGTTTTCATATGATTTCTCAATCCTAAGCCTGTCACATTTACAAAATTACAAAATAGCCAAAGACAGGAGGTTGAACTTGGAGATTCATTCAACTGAATGAAGAAACTGGCCTGCCCATTTTCTCAGATCTTCATCTAGCATTCTTAATAAGATAATTAGTGTTTTCTTAAATATTTAAACTCCTCTTTTTGTCATCCTTTTTTTTTTTTTTCTACTTTGCACAGCTCTGTGGGGCTTAGTGTGAGTTTTCTGAATTTTCTGTGAGATCAGCTTTATAGGATATCTTTGGTGTCATTTTCCAAACAATACTTATTTTAGTTCTGCTTAAAGACATCTCAAGGGAAAGAAAGTCTGAGTTTACTATCGGTTAGCATTGCCTGTTATTCTAGTAGATATTGTGCTCTTCCCGTCTGAGTTCAATTTTTTGGATGATCATGGTGTGGAGTGCCGTTTCTTTCTTTTTGTGCCTTTTTTTTTTTTTTTTTTTTTTTCCTTTGACTTGTTACCTTGCTAAATTCCTGTCTTCTGTGTTATTCTGCTGCAAGTGAATAACAGTTCTCATCAACAGTTAAGCTACTAATTGTTTGGAAACTAGCAAAAAGAGAGAGCAGACATGTTTGGGTTTTTTTCTTTTAATATTAAATATGTCAAAGGAAAAGGGGACTTAAATGTCCCCTCACCATCACTCCCCCATATTTTCTTCTGAACTGTCCTTGATGTTCTTTTCCCCTTTTAATTTTTGTCTTTTGAAAACTAGAAGCAGTATCAGGGTAACTGACAGAACTTCCTTATAAAGTGCTTCAACTTTAACTGAAGTATAGCAAAATTTCTGGTCAAACAGTTTCATACAACTCTTCAATCTTCTTGTTGTACACTTTGATACTAAACTATCCTCATTTCTGAGGGATAGGAAGTGGACAACTTTAATTTAGTTGCAAGTTGATTGTCAGTATCTTGATAGACTTATCATACTTACTCAACCTCTTCATCCTTGGTTGAGATCATGCTGTTGAGATTTAATGTTTCAAAAGAGTATTTGTATATTGAATGAGTTTAATGTTTCCTTTTCTGGAAACA
This sequence comes from Certhia americana, assembly GCA_018697195.1. Lineage (NCBI taxonomy): Eukaryota > Metazoa > Chordata > Aves > Passeriformes > Certhiidae > Certhia > Certhia americana. The sequence goes on along the minus strand of CM031878.1, from coordinate 3,829,561 downwards.
AAGCAAAAGTTCAACTAGATTCATAAAGCTTATTTTTTCTCTGTTTTACAAATCCTGAACTATAACAATGCATTCAATTTAAATATCAAAGCAGGTGCTCTAAGTCTTCAGGTGGGATGTCTTTGATACCTTCATGGTGGTCATCATTCATACATGTGTAGAATGAGATAATTATCTATCTCATCAGAATCTCACCCCCCAAATTCACCTCTGTTTTTAACACCATACAAAAATATCTTCCTGTTGACCTGAACAGTGAGAAACTATCAGCTTTTAGAACTCATTGTTCTCTCATCCCACATTGGAACTCAGAGATTTCAAATAAGAATTACTGTTGCTTTCCTACAGGAACTGTAAGTCAGTGTGTATTAATCTTGTTGCTGCTGTTGCAGCTCAAGAGGTAATTTGTAATTTTGCCTTGTTTCTTATCTAGGTTTCAGCAATGTAGGACTGAAAGACTTTCATGCAAAGATCTAATACTGGGTATCATTTGATCCTTACTGTTAATTGCAAACTGTAAGATCTAACTATGGATGAATTTCTTTGCACATATATCAGTGTGTTTTGTGGGAAGTGGGTTTAATTAGTCATTAATTTCACAGAATGAAGCTGCATCTTAATATAACTAACTGCAAAAATTCTGAGAAGGTCTTCTATGAACAAATTAGATTGCCAAAGTCTTTGATTACTAAAGCTGTGTAAAAGAGGGTTATGGTGATTTTTTTTCTTTTTTTTTAAGACTGCAGTTAGTGATTTTGTTGAATTCTCATTAACATCACCTGTTCTGTGAGCACTAAAATAGATCTGAAAGAAATCTCTGCTGTAAATTGGGGATGTATTTAAGTTTTTGCATAGTTGCAAGCGAGTAGTCCATTAAATTCCGTTGGATTCTACTGTGTGCGTCATTCCCTGTTTAAAACTTCTGATGTGGGAGTTAATAAACTTCTTTCTCATCCTGTTTGTTACGAAGATGAAAGTTCTTCATAACACAAACTTCTTGGAATAATCTGCTGAATCGTTCACTGGTAACATGCTTCATTGAAAGTTTGAACTTTTTTGTCTTAATCCATTCTTTAATATTGAACAGACGTCTTTTTGAGAGGAAGTTGAGGAATAACTCTCTTTATGCTTACTTCAAACATACCAGCAACAGAGTTATAATGGTTATTTTGAATGAAGAAACTTTATGATTATAGAATTCCCATCTAAAGGATTTTTTAATTCTATAATCTTTCCATACTGTGCTGGTTAACTTAGTCTTTTTATTGTATTGCTGAAGGGCACTATTTTGGAATATTTTGCCTTTGAAAGGAACACAGAGTTATACTAAACTGAAATCAGTTAACACTACTGAAACCTTGGAGTATTTTTGCTGTCATAAAGAGGGTGATTGAGTATGTAGTATGTGCATAAAAAGCATACAAAATAAGACATGAAGGTAGTATCACCTACAAATTATATAATTTTTCAAGTTTTATTACGAAAGTTGTTGAAATAACTTGGCTCACATTTTTGTCAATGGCTAAAAAATAGTGAATTCATGGGAAGTGTTCAGGAAAGACTTGACTCTGTCTTACAGTCACAGCCACGGGAAGGTTAAGAAACAACTTAATCATTTGATACTTGCCTACATGAGAGAGATTTCTGATTGACAGCTCTTTCATATAAAAAGTTTTAATGAGCTCAACTGTTTGAGATGGAAATTGGACAAATTCAGATAGCAGATCAGTCAGTTGTTAAAATAGGGCAATTAATCATTGAAACAATTTACCTAGGATGTGAAACATTCTGACTTGGCATAAAGATAGGGTAAAAGAGATTGTTTGATACCATTTTACCTAGTTCATTATGCAGGAGGCTGTAATACTTAAATATGATGGTCTCCACAAGAGTTTGAATTGTTTGAGATTTATCTTTATGAGAATACGGCATGTGACTACATGGCAGCAATAAATCCTCTACAACTAATGTGAATTTGCTGGGCAATTTACATAGTGTTAGTAGTACTGCTTTGCAAGATAACTAGTACATTAAATGATTGCCATAGTATTGCTTGGGCAGTGCTAGGATCTAGGCTTATCAGAAGGGATTTCAAGGGGGGAAAAGGATAAAATCAGGCTCAGTGGAATTAGGGCTGGGCTCCAGTATGTAAGGGAGATTTCCCGTCTGGATCAGTTCTGAACAATTTTCTTGGAATGAGTTGGAAATCACAGAAAGACACCTACTGCCCCTTCATAAATGTTCTTGGCATTCCCAGGATGGAAATAGGAGAATATAGGTATTTTCTGTTTCCTTAGTTATTGTGCATTAACTGTTTTCTTAGTTATTCTGCATTCAGCTTATAACTCATGTATGAGTTGCAAGTACTAAGGCAGAATGTGTTCCTAGTACAATGTTGCTGTTGAAAGAATAAAACATGTCAGGGGTAGCAGTGTCTCCAACCAACTGTTCATGGATGATAGATATAATCAAAGTTAATGAAATTCACACTCACCATACAAAGATCAGTTTTGACAGAGTTGATTTGCTCACACTTTCCTCCCAATCTGTATTCTTTACTTAACTGCCTTACAGTTTCTGAAAGATAGCATTACCTAAAAGTAGGTTTAGAGTAACAAAGTGTTATGTCCTTTCTAAAATTATGAGGATTTGTGATTAATATGCAAAGTTCTGTGGTTTTTCTCAAGTGACATTTCATTCTCTAGTGAATGTTGAATCTCTTTTTCTCATAGCATTTCATAAAGCATTTTCTCATAGCATTTGTATTTCCAAGAGCTTTTCTTGATTTTTTTTTGACATGGAGTTTAGAAGTTACTAGTTTGAATTAGGAGACTGTTTCTAACTTATTTAAATATTGTTTTTTATTAAAGGATTTGAAATAGGTATATTAAATAATGCTGTACATTTCCAACAATCTGCTGTAGCTTAGAAGCAAGAGAGAGATTCTCCACTAAGCAGCCAAAATCACTGTGTCTGCTTCCATATACATTGATAGAGTAATGCATGTTTTTAACCATTGAACTAATTTTGTCCATTTCTACTCCCATTCCAGGTGCAGGACAAGTTTCGTTTGGACCTGTCTGATGAAGAAGCTGTCCATTATATGCAGAGTCTAATTGATGAAAGTGTCCATGCACTCTTTGCAGCTGTTGTGGAGCAGATACACAAGTTTGCACAGGTGAGATATTCTGTTCTCAGTTTCTGGTCTGTGTGATAGCTGAGTAAGGCGAGAGGTTGTGAGTGGTAGGTTTAAGGCATAACTTCACCATGTGATGCTTTAGTTCATTTTACTACAAGATGAAATCAAGTTTTAGGTGTAAGGCTGGAGAAAAAGCTTGTAGAAGTCCTAGGACTGGAGAGCAAGCTTGTAGAGGTCCTATAAAAAATTTTTAAGTACTTTAGCAATTATGCAAGGTCTGGCATCTGGGACAAGGCAATTTCTGCTGCCCATCCAGGCTGGGCATGAACAGACCCAGAGCAGCCCTGCCCAGAAGGACCTGGGGTGCTGGGGGTGAGAGTCTGGACATGCCCCAGCCATGGCACTGCCAGCCCAGAGAGCCAAATGTGTCCTGGGCTGGATCCAGAGCCCCGTGGGCAGCAGGGCAGGGAGGGGATTCTGCCTGGAACACACCTGGAGCACTGCATCCAGATCTGGGGCACAGCACAGGAGGGACAGGGACCTGCTGGAGGAGGTCCAGAGGGCTGCAGAAATTGTCAGAGGTCTGGAGCACCTCTGCTAGGGAGACAGTCTGAGAGAGCTGGGATTGTTCAGACTGGAGAAGTCTCCATCAGGTCTTCTTGCTGATGATCTGGGTTGACAATAGATTATTGCTGCTGGGTTTTTTTTCTTACTACAATATACCCTGTATAAAGAATGAAGTGTTTAACCCAACATATTACTCCACGCTGTCTTACTACAATACACAGTAAAGCAATAAAATACTTGATTCCTGTGTTAAAAAAGCTGTGTTCACAAAACCATTTCTGCTTTGAATTTTCTTTTCTATTTTTTTTTTCCCTTAAAACCATCTGACATTTGGTTTGTGTTTATCAGGGATTTAAGATATTACACTATTTACCTTAAGTATTAGACCATGTCAAGAAACGGAATTAAGAAGAAATATTAAACTGCTCTGAAAAGCCAGTCATTATCCTAGTTTTTAATTGGTTCTTTCTTCAAAAGGCTAGTCAAATTCTGATATGAACTGATGAGAACTATTGTTATGGCTAACATTTTGCTAAAAAGCATCTGTTCTTCAAACTTAGATGTTGTGTTCTGAAAACTTAGGGGTTTTTTGAAGAATTGCATTGTTATGCAGGATGATAAGAAATAATTTCCATCTACCTGTATGTTTAATAAAGGAGAAGTGAAAACAGGAAGTGTAATTGTATGGAAATTGTGCAAAATTTGTTGTCGATCACTATGGATTACTTTGAACTTCAGATGAAGGATGGTGATTTCATAAGACAAAGTGAAAAATGCCTGGCATTTGCCACAGGTTTCAAATGGAAAAAAAAAAAAAAAAAAGAAGGCAAGGCTATTAGAAGTATTCAGGATTGAAGCTTTAAGTTTGTCCAGTATGTGTGTAGACCTTTATTTTCATCACCTACTGACAGTCACTTTTTTTAAGACATGTCTTTTTTACTTCATTGGCCTTAGGTGACTGCCACATTCTTCCCAGATAGTTGCTATTGCATTTGTGAAAGTGTATTAGTAAGTCAGAGTTTACAGGTTTGATTCAGGTGACCTTTTCTTTTTCAGGCTTGGTTTTGCTTTATAGTTCTATACTTCTTAACCCTGCTTTTAAAATCACAAGACAGAATATTTGTTCAGAATATTTAGAAGTACCCAAGAAGGTTACTCCAGGTTTCTGTGGGATGGGGCTCTGAGCAGCCTGGTGTAGTGGAGGGTGTCCCTGCCTATGGCAGCAGGGTTGGGATTAGGTGATCTTTAAGCTCCTTCCAACCAAACAATTCTGTGATTCTGGCTCCCAAGAATGGTGTTCTAAGCAAAAAGCTGATACACATTCCAGCAGGCACTGGTTGCATCTTCCGTTCATATTTTTGGGAGTTAATATGCAAGCCCACTAGTATATTGCACTTTGGATACCAGATAAGCAGATGTGACAGCCATTAATGTAGGCCTGGTACAGTTATCTTATTTTGGGGTGTTTACCTCTCCAGTTTGCCCATGCTGGATTTCAGCACAGGGATGTTTTCCTGAGGCTCTGTGCAATCTTTGTGCACTTTGCTGCAGTGTGCAACCTGTGTGCTTTTAGCTTTCCTTTCTGGTTTTGGCATCTGGTGCTTAGAATGAAAAACAACTGTCTTGATTTGTAAGTGCTAAAGGCATCTCATGAATCCATGTGATGCTAGTTTTGGAGTTCCAGTTACCACCTTTACCCATATTCTAAAATATGTAGGCTTGCAGGCTTTCTCCTGCAAAGATACTGGATTGCAAGTGTGAGGAGGATGCAAAAAGAATGTATACAGATTAATCAGCAGTTGACAAGTCTTAAGAATCTGGTCTATTAATGTACTTTTTTAAAAAAATACTTCAAAAAACCCAATGAAAACTAAGTGTAATTACTGTCTAGTCTCTATATTATGGGTGAAATAGATGCTTCTTAGCGATATTTATTACTTCATCAGTCAAAATCATTATCTTTTCTTTCTGTTTGAGGCAGACTTAAGAATTTGCTGCTGTAGTCTTCATGGAGTCTGCAAATCGTTAAGCAAATGAACAATTAATGGGTCGTGAATTTGCCATAAAGGGGTCATCTTACTCAATGGCCAATTGAAGCTTTCAATTTGTTCATCTATAATTCTGCATTGAATTGCCAGGGGCCTTTTTCCTAATAGTATTCTAAGTTGTCTGGAAAAAAAAACAATGCTACACAGGTGTTATGACACAAATGTAAACAGCAGATTTGGCCTAATGCCACACAATATTTTATTTAAAATGTTGTTCAACATATTTTTTGTTTATCAGTAGATGTTTTTTCTTTTACTACTTCCAAAATAGGCCTGTGAGAAATCTGTGCAGTCTGCTGCAGCACTTAAAAAAGCTTTTTAACAAGGTTGGTTATTATAGTAGCCATAGTGTTCTGTGTCACTCTGCAGTATGTAAAGGTCTGGATGTTTTGGAATCAGCCCAGTATTGTTCTTTTATAACAATATTCTAAAATGTGGTCAGTTTACAGCTGTGGTATGAAGCCTTTAGTTTAGTTTCTAATGTGTCTCTAATCTGTTATTTTATCAGATATTTTACAGACCTTTTCATTCACTGCCTGTCTCCTTAATGGTTATAAAAAAAAGTTGTCTCAAAAGTAAATAAATTCAGCATCTAGAATAAGCTAATGGTGTTGCACAATAGTTCTCAAGAGGAGGAAAAGGTGCATAGTAATTTTAGTTGATACTAATGAAGACTGGATAGCCATTTCTCCCTAGAGAGTCGTTTTCATTTTAGTAGCGTCATTTATTTCTGCAGAGGAAGGAAACAATCTACAGTTGAAGTGTCTAGTTTCACATTTTATTTCCCTTGTAAATTTACAAATCAAGTCAGTTGCATTCAGGGCTGAAATGGTAAGCAGTGATTAGAAAAGTAAGAGCTTGTGGGATGAGGGGTGTCTCACCTAAAGAACTGTACAGTTTTGGAGGTTTATTTATGCTGATACGTGTTTAGGAGCAGACTCAGTTTCAGCTGTAGAAGTTGCATGGATTTAGAATATCTCCAGGCTGCAAACCCAGTGCTTCTGCATCACAGAATGCAGTCACCTCAGCTCAGGGCTTCTGTTTTTCTTCCTACTGGATGCCAAAATAAGATAGGGAATGTCTACCATCAGGACTGTGTGTATTTGATGAAATAATTTGTCAGGGGGCATCTAGAGTTAGCTTCCATGCTGCTTTTTCTGTCAAAAGGTTGTGAAAATCATCTACCCTTAGGCATTTCACCATGTTTTTAAACACAGAGTTCAATTTGTGCATAGCATTTGTTCTCTGAGAGTGAACCTGATTGAGTAATCTCTATGGTGTTGTGTTTTTCTCTTTTTCTTTTAGTATTGGAGAAAATAAGCTTTTTGCCTGCTCATGGTGGAATCAAGCAAATGCTCAAAACAGACTTTCTCAAGCCCTTGTGGACTTCACCATTTTTGGAAGGCAAACGCTGCAGATTAAATAGTGTGAAGAACTGAGAACTCAGAAGGTAGAGAAGCTTTTTGAGTCTGTTCATTAAAGGTTTAAAACCAAGCATTTTTTAAAGGAAGATGATTGTTTGTACCATCCTTGGGAGCCTCAAAGGTTGAAGTAAGAAACTTCCTCTCAAGCCAAAGATAACTGGAAGAGGTTGGATTTAATGGTGAATTCTTGTATGTGTTAATATATTTTCTTATTTAAAAACAGAAGTAGATACAAAGCTAAAGCAGGGAGGCTACATTTTCTCAGTGCAGAAAGACCCCTCACAAAACTATGGCAATCCCCTCTCATCCCTCCCCACACACTTTGTTCCTAGATTAAGTTTTAAATGTAATTCATATGATCCTTTATTTCCTGCCTTGGGCAGTCTTATCATTTAGAATGGACAATCATTTCTTGCCTGCTTACAAAAGTGTTTTTAAGTGCTGATAAGTTACCCCAGCTGTAGGCAGCCAATTAAATGATCACTAACAGGCTCAGCAACGGGAATGCACAGTGAGAAGTTCAGTATTTCACGCTTTAACTCTAAATGTTTTCTGTACAGTGATTATATATTCTTCACTCTAATAAAAATCTTTGTTGTTGCAGTCTTGAGATGTTCTGTTTTGTCTTTTTAATCTTACCTGCTGAGACATGGTGCACTAGAGGATTATGTTTGTAACTACTGTCTTTTTGCAAGGATTTTCACTTCTCAATTTACTTGATGCTGGAATAAGGCCACTCGTGAAATTACTTTTGTGCCACCTGTTGAGTTCATAATGAATCTGGTTTGTATGATCAATAATGTAATTAGCTCTTCATAAATGTGTGGTTCTCTACAAAGGGTGCTCTAATAGTCCTGTAATTTTTTAAATAACATTTTAAGTCAGGAAGAAATCCTTCCCAGTTATAAACAAGAGGGATTGATTCAAATGTGAATCTAACTGCTGTTTGTGAGTCAGTTTTGCTTTGTGCATTTGTCCCCTTTTTTTCCCTGTATGTGTGACTTACGAACTGCATTATCCCAGTTGCTTAGTGCTCGTGTTGTCTGGGAACACACAGTACCACAGAGTAGCCACAGTAGTACCCCTCTTATCTTTAGCCCACCCTTCTTTGGAGAAGTAGTAAGTATCATTTTCTTGGTTTTTGTTTGGTTTTTTGTTTTTTTTTTTCTGTCAGGCTTCCATATTCTTCTACTGTCTCTGTTTAGTACAAACTTGTTCTATGTACAGGGCTTTGTGGCATCTTTCAAGTATAATTCTGAGAGTCTGAACTTCTCAGATGTTCAGAGAGAATTCTGCCAAAAAAAGAAGGTCTTTTTCATTCTTCTAATATGTTTTGAATGTGCATCCTACGTGCTCAGACAACTTCTGATCTTTATGAAGCAGCCACACTTTATTTGACTTGAGTTCTTGTCTCTGACCCCCCAGCCCTTTCAACTGCACATATTGTAGGATTTTTCATCTATTTCTTTTGAAGAAAACTTCCTGTTCCTCCTGCTCAAGTCTAATTATGATGGATATGGGCATGACCCACTGTGTACCAGTTGACCAGACAGGCCAAGGTTGTCTCCTTATTAAAACCCAAAAGACATCATTAACCTGATCCTACAACACATTTCACTTTGCAGAGATGTTAAATATTGACCTTTATAAACACATTATAAATTAATGCATGGTTCTTCACTATGTCTTGTGTTTCAGAATTATCTTGTTCATATGCTGGACTATTCAACAGCCTATTAAAACTGTACTCTTAAATGTGAACCCTAGTGGAATGTGATTACAGTAGGTGAGGCTTAGGAAGAGCCAGACTTCACTGTAGTTCACTGTCCACTTTTTAAATAGACAATATCAGGCACAGAAGCAGAAAAGCTCTCCTGAATCAGTGGAAAATAGTCCAACCATTGTGTTCATTTGTGTTTCTGCATGTGGAGTGACTCTGCATATATTTTCAGTGTATTTTCAAAAATGTTTTGTAAAACGGTGAGGACTGACAAGCTAACTGAATATATGTCTCATCCAGCTACTGGCTTTTTTTTGGCTGATGCACATATTCTGTTCCTTAGGAACCCTTAGAGAATGAAGAACAGGACAGCACTGAGGCTGCTGCAACATACTAGATGTAAATAGATTTATACTTTAAGCCTTGTCTTCTAAATTACAGGTATTGTTTAAAATTGAACTGTATCAATAGGTTTGGGGTTTTTTAAGAGCCTTATACAAAATTCTGACTTTGTTTTGTAAAATTTTGATGGCACTTATCACTTAATGTGGCACCATTTATTTATAGTCAAAACAGACAGTTGGAAAGGAAATCCAAACAATCTCGGTTGCTGAGGGGGAATAAGTTGCTCTGTTTTAAATGAAAGATTTTTTTTTTTTTTTCCAATTTTTTTTTTGGGCATGTTATCGAAATCTTTGACTTACTGGAGTTAATATGTGTAATAGGTTATCTGTCGTGGCTTGATATCACTGTATAATACCATGATTGTATTATGTGTCTTTTGTCTCTTAATAAATTCTGATTCCCTTGAATAACTACATCAAATTCTGTCTTTAGGAGTACAATTCTTAAAGGTGAAATCCTTGTGTATTTCACAAAGGTAGAACCCCAGTCAGGTGAGGGTCCCCATGGCAATGTCAGACAGGAGTTTTGCCCTGCACTCCTGCTTGTGTGAGTGCATGAGCAGGGGTAAACACACTCACAGCTCTGCATGGAGTGAGGCAGTGAGCTCCATCACGTGTGTGGCAGCATGGTGCAGCATGTGGTAGGAAACTAGGCTGAACCAGTTATGTCACAGAGTAGCTCATCAAAACCTGTTAAGTCTCTCCACAAAGCGTTACAGAATAGAGCAACATTACATAATGCATTAACAAAACATAACATAAACATTACATAAGAGAGAAAAAAAAAAAAAAAAAAAAGAGTAATTTTTCCATGGACTTATTTTGACCAGCAGTTGTATTTTATAAAACTAGAGATAAACTACCTTATGGGTGGTTTATCTGCCTTTCAGCATCCATCTTGCTCTTACACTGGTCTTTTTTTTTACAGAATCTGTAGTGGTTCTTTGGGATTGAGGGTGACAGAAGTAAATTAAATAATTTCATTTTTCCTTCTCTACTGTAGACTGTCATTGGCTGTTTTCAACTGCCAGTGCATCAGGAGCAGAAAGTAAGCTTTTCTTATGGGAGTAAAGAAGCAATAATTGCCAAAGTAATGTTTTTGGGGAAGGCATGGTAGGGGAAAGAGAAAGATGTGAATGTGCCCTATGGTTTTAATACAAAAGGCCTCTATCGTTTTGGAAAGAAACACCCGTGTTCTTACAGGGTTTGTTGTTGACCTGGTTTTGTTGTTCTTGTGTGCAATTTAAAATAAAAAGTGCTTTTGCAGGGCTTTACAGGAGTAATGACTTTGGAAAAGGGAAGAAGGAACAGCGAATGGGAATCTTAACACTCTCTTGCAGAGTGGGAATAGCAGAAAGAGGCAGAAAGCCTGCAAGGCCTGCCTTTTGTGGTCAGGAGAGGTGTTACTCACAAGACCTGGTATCATCAGCAGATGGCAAAGTACTGTGGTTTTTATGAAGTATCTGAAGAACCTACACTTAAAGAGTCTTAAGGGAGTCATTGAAAACAGATTGCAGGTGGATTGTTAAAATAGATTTTTGTAACCTCTTCAGTTGATGTAATGATTCTTTGTAATAGTGAGGCTACTCAAAACATGATATTGGTGCCCTCCTGTCCTTTCATCATTTGGATTGGACCCTGTAAGGGGGAAAGAAATTTCATTTTGGAAGATAAAATGTCCAGCCCCTGTTGCTTCCTGAGTATTAACAGTGAAGTGGTTCACCTGCCTGGGTTCAAACCTGAAACAGTGAGAACACTGCTTGGGGAAGAATTCATAGATCATCTACACACAGGCATTAATCACTTCTGCTGCATGTGGGACAGTCTTTCCAAAGGGAATTAAGCTATACCCCAGGGAGGTACTTCAATTCCAAATAAAACGCCTCTGCAATTAGAAGCTGTACAAAATTTAACAGAACCATTTGGAAGTCCTTCACTTGATAGAAGAGTGTCCTCTTCATCAGTAGTGAGGGATCAGAAGGTCACAGTTTACAAGGGTCAATGTTCATAACCTGCAGTGTAGGAAAAGTGATGTGGAGGTGTGGCTGAACCAGTGTGGGCACTCTGGGTAGCTCTGGAATCCTTTCTTCCATGGTCTTGGAAATTCACCGTGGTCCAGCCTGTAGTTGTCACAGTGACAGTCAGATAATTCCACTTTTTTTTTCTTGATTTGTGTTTAGATGTTGACTGGATTTTGTAACAGGTAAATCATACAGATATACATCCCAAAGTGACAAACAAACTTCTTTGTCTCTACTTCATCTATAAAGTGGAAAGATAATTTGCGACCGTCCTTTTTTTGGTGTGTCTTCTTTCACTGGGCTCAGAATATAAAGGTTATTGGAACCAAAGGGTTTTCTCTCTCACATCCAATTTAACATCTCTCACTAAATAGAGACTGAAAAATTCAATGTTAAAAAGAAAAAAAAAAATTAAAAAACAAACATATAAAGAAAAGTTTATTTTCTTGTACAGACATATATGAACAGTTTTCTAGCTGAGAAGATAGGAAGTAATTAGGTGGAGTCTCTGTTTTTAACAAACCATCTACAAACTTCTTCCCTTTGAATTTCAAGTGGGGTAACCTAAGTTCCATATCTGGATGCCTGTATATAGAGATGGCTGTGCATCTTGCCTACCTGATGGTGTAGCATCTTGTCCTGTATCCTCAGGGCAGGGACAGAGATTTTTTTTTTTTTCTTTTCCAGTAAATACTGGATTGGTTTTGCCCCCCTTGCCTGGTGATGTCAGTTGTACTTATTCAGAGCATGCAGTCATCCTGGCATTTTTCTAATCCTGTATTTTCATTAACTGACATACAAGTGAGTGATTTCTGATGAAAGACTAGACTAGACAGCTGGTCTAGTAACAGTGTCTATTCCTTGAAGTAGGCAGCTTCCATTCCAGCTTAAACTTCGACTTTTTTTTCTCTTTGTCTGTCCCCATGGGAGCCATTCTCATGTACATAACTTCCCTAGTCCTGCAGTGACAGACTCAGATGTTTTCTGGCCCCAGAGCAGTGAAGGGGAGATGTTGGTGCAGTGATGGTTGTCTGAGTCATTCACCAACCTCAGGGGCGATGATGACATGGCTGGCATGGCAGCAAGCTCTTTCTTTAAAGGAATGATTCAGCTAAGGTCTCTGGTCAGGTTCTTTTTTTCCAAAGGAAAGGACAGCTGCAAAACTTTGGGACGCTGGATGAGGTTGTCTTAAGGGCAAACTACATGGCAGAAACCTGGCTATGGAGACCTGTAAGACCTGTACTTGTTGAAATGCTGCGTATGGGAGAAAATGTGGTTATACAGTTCAGCGGTGTTTGGCATAGTTTATTCACAGAATTTACTAAAACCTGTAGGTGGTATGTTTTCAAGGATACTGGGCCATATTGCACTTCTTTTCCAAGTTGCAATGTGCCAATAACAAGGTGCTGTGTGGCATCTTACTCTGCAAATGAGGAGATGACAGGTCTCAGTTCCTGTTCTGCTTCTAACTTGACAAATACTACTTTTGAAATGAGAACTGAGAGGCTCTGTGCTAAAATCATGGCTTGTTGCCCATTGGCCTTGAAGATCTTTCACTTCTTGAACTTCCATTCCCCTCACAGCTCTGTAAACTCAGTGGTGCAGAACCCATTTTTGACTTGGTTCACACAAAAAGTACCACAGCTTGGGGCTGTATTTTGAGATGGATCTGGGAAATGCCATTATAACTTGCCAAAGAGCAGTGTGTTTTGGTTGCTCTTTGTGTTCAGACTTAGTTAATTGGTTTTTGTTTGTTCCATAACTTAGAGCTCAAAGTTGCCTGAAGAAGTGTATTTGCTGGAATCCTTGTTCCTGTCAAACAGTGTTCTGGCAGTTCTCTCCACCCTTCTGTCTTAGAAAGCTCTTGTAAAAATAGGGAAAATTAATATGTTTCTATGCTTTCATTAATTAATTAATCCAACAGTTCTGTACATGCACAAGTAAAACTGAACTGAAATACAGCAGTTTTTCAGCTTAAGCAAGCAATATCTGCAAGACAAATTGTCAGTCTTTTTTATCAATGTCCATGTTTCCTGCATCCGTGTCATCCAGCTTAGTGTGTACTTGATCCTGATTTAGTATGTTGTAACATATAAATTATTTCATTTGGTGAAGAGATATAGCTAGAAGGATAGCTAAAAGCTGTATGATTTTTTTTCTAGTTTATCACCATATGGAATGCAAATGGGGCTGTACAAGAACAACTGAGTATTACGAGTCCCAAGGATTATTTTCTTGTTTACAGTTTCAGATGGGTAAAAGAGCAAGAACAACTCATTTAAAACTTGGAAATGAGCATAAATCATGATACCTATCATGTGTATACAAAAGGCTTGCTTAGCATACACTTTTCCACTATTTCATTATTTGGTTGTCCATGTATATATCCCTGGTCATGTACCTGCTAATGTTCCTCTATAGTTTTAGAGTTGTGCCTTCTGTTCAGTTGCAAAGCTTGTTGGTTTTGTTGCTCATACTGGGTTCTGTTGTAGCCATTGCCATTTTTCAGCCCTGGTGTTGGTACAGGGGTAAAGGCTGTGCTGGTGAGGTTACCCAGCTGTCCTGAGTTTTGTGACTGCAGTGTCAGTCTCGGATTAGACTCTCTCTGAAGATGCAGTCACTGGTTAATGCTTGAATTCAGTTTGCATAAAACACTAATGCAGGAAGGAAGAATCTGGAGCCATTGCAGTGCTGCCACACTGATGCAGATTTGGTACAACTACCCCTATTTTAATTATACTAGATTAAAGCTGCCAGCTGTATATGCATTTTCTGATCCTGTATATTTCAGTATCTACAGGATCCTGTTGAGTTCCTCAGTACCCTTGGATAGCTGCTCAAAAATCTCTTCTTCCCATTTGCCTTGCCAGACAAGCAGATCTGATCACCAGCCTTAGCTTTCTCTTTGGATCATGGATTAGGATTTCTAAAGGAGATTTGTTCAAGGTAGGTCCTCAATTTAACCACTATCCCTCCTGAACTCTTCATTGCCCTACAGGTGCATGGGCTGCACATGTTTTCCTTGTTGTCTTTGTCACCCTGCCATGGCAGTCTTGGCTATCTCAGGCCATTTCGAATGGTATTGTGTGCATCATTTTAGCCAAATTGGATCAAGGCCCATATGCCTGCTTTAGTAGGAGCTGATTATGAAATTACTAAATTCCACTGACAATGCTGAATAGATTTACATGGACCATGCTGGGAATCTGATGCAGGTATTTCTATGAAGTTGAAATACACATGTGACAGTTCTGCTTTCCAGTACTGCCATGTTCTTTGCAAGGAGCAGGGAGAATTCCTAACTGGATGTCCCAGCCATGGGAGGTTTGCACAATTTTAAGAGAGTCAGGTCCTCCTAGTTGTCAGCAGAGAGATTCAAGGCACTGGGCCATCTCGACCTCTAAGAGAAGGTCAAAGCCATGGCCATGCATACTCTGAGCAGTGGAATTCACTGTGAGGTGTGGATTAAGTGTGCATCCAGCTCACGTTTAGACTTTAATTTGTTTGACTCTGTAGTCACACACTTGCTTTCCAAGAGGAATCATAGGTGCAGGAATATTCTGGAAAAGGATTAATCCATTTTCATCCAGCTTGTTACCTTTGGTTCTGTGAGCCTAGAAGAGCTTTGTTTTTATGGGCACATCTTCACCAGAAATGGAGACTTTCACATACAATAAAGTATAAGGAGTACCAGCCCCATCATGGAGCACTGTGATACTCTTCCCATAAACAAATGCCCATGGATGGGGTTTGGAGCAACCTGGGCTATTGAAAAATGTCCTTTGGCATTTTTGCCAATGGCAGGGCGCTGAAAAGAGGTGGTCTTTTAGGCTCTTTACCATCCTATTTTGTGATTCTGTGATAGCTATAATGAGCAGTCTCCCCCCAGAACCACAGGAGATGGTGGTGTCCCAAGAGGACAGACTGCTTTTCCCTAAATTTATTAATGGATGACGTTGCAGCAGAGAGCAACACATTCTCAAAATGCTAGCTTCTCAGAAGCTGGAGCAGAGTCAAGTGTACTTCACACATCTGGACACATCAACCAAGCTTAAATAACAGAGGAGATAATTACATGGCCCCAGGAAATCAAGTAGTTTTTCCTCTTATGCCCAGCTTGGGCTCTGAATCTTCCCATAGCATCCAGTTGCCACAATAGCTAGGCTTCAGATATGCTTTCTCTGATCTCTCTTATTTACTTCCTTTCAGGTGTTTTGTGAAGCTTAAAATAGCAAATGTGTTCAGTTCCTGGTAGTGGAAAGATACCAGACGAGGTATAAATTACTAAGTTTTCTAAGGTAGAGTTTTGCATTAATTATGTGAAATTAAACATGGATTTCTATTCATACTGCAGTTTTCAAATGTCTCTTGAGGATTTTATTGGTTATTCCCTTCATACTCTGTTTAATTCTATAAAATCCAGCATGACTGAGGATGAGAAGAAGGATTTTTTTTTTCTTATTAATATTTATTTGAATAATTGAAGAAATTAGGTTTACTTGAGTTTGAAATAATTACAGTGAATTCCTGCTGGCAGAAGAAACTACAGACTTCCCAGTGCTCCATGGATATCATGCCAGCTGTTTTCCACTTCACATGTACGAAGAGTTTTGCCAGTCTCCTTTAAATCCTATATGTCTGGTATCAGGTAACCAAGTTGTCCTTATTTCACCTGTTGCATCTATCTGTGATGTCTTCTCTTGACATTTTAAATCTGCAAGCTCTTCTGAGCAAGGATCATAAAATTACATTTGCATAGTGATTATTACCAAAGGTCTGGAATCAATGAGCATTCCTATAGTATAAATAGTTATGGAAGAAACTAGTAATCCAAACCCAAATGGCAATGCATTTGTAAATAACATAGCTAGATCTTGATAGTTAAATTAACTGTAAAATCAGAAGGCACACTGGATAGCTGCATAAAAGCCTGTGAAGAAAGTGTGTACTTGCGCATTTGCATTTTGATCACCCTGAAAATACCAGAAAACAGAAATTAAGCTTTTGTTTTATAATTCACAGTGAGAAGAGCTGTCAGTTATTGGTTTCAAAACAAACTGTAAGCATACAATAAAATATTTTTAGTCAGATTACTGCACTGTGCCAAATGACTTCTGGTGGAGAACAGAATAGGTAATTCAGACAGGTAATTCAGAGACCTTAGCATTACACAAGATACAGCTGGAAAGAGACATCCAAAAGTTAAGCCTGAGAAATATTATTGTTAAGGGGCCAGTAATGCCTTCCTGTGACTGACTCCACACCATGAAGCCATGTGCTGGATTGCAAAAACAGTTATCCAAGGTTTATCTGTAACAAAATGATGGAATGATAGAATAATTTGGATTTAAATGGATGTTTACAGACCATCCAGTTCCACACCCCCTGCCATGGGCAGGGACGCCTTCCACCAGATCATGTTGCTCAGAGGCCCATCCAACCTGGCCTGGGACACTCCCAGGGATGGGGCAGCCACAGCTGCTCTGGTTGACCTGTGCCAGGGCCTCACCACTTTCATTGTAGAAAATTTCTTCCTAATATCTCGTCTAAATTTACCCTCTTTTACCTTAAAAGCACTATATCTTTTCCTGCTGCTAGAAGTCAAATAAAAAGTCTGTCCCCATCTTTCTTATAAGCACTCTGTAAATGCCGAAAGTCTGCTCAGTGCAGCACCACCATCACCATAAGCAAAACTGGCAATATGCAGCTCCAGCTGTTGAAATGCTTATTTAGGTAGGAGATTTCAGAGTTCTAATACACAGAATATTTTAAGGAAAAATCTTTTCATGCTCAGTAGCAGTCAAAGAGCAGTCAAACATTAGGATTTGTTAGAATTAGGGAATGCACATAAAACTTCCTCATGCCTCTGTATGTGTGCATCCACACACTGAATGCAAGAAAAGCTATGATTTTCCAAAATGGACTCCAAAATGCATTGAGCCTAGAGAATATGAAGATGAGCAAAAAGCATAAGCAAGGGAAGACAATGCCTCCTAACACAGGACCAATAGCTGGACCAGAAAGCTTCAGTCTAGGAAGGAGATGAATGATGAATGAAGAAGTTGAGAGTTCTTTAAAATCTGGCAATGCCATGTCCAGTTCTGGGCTACCCAGTAGAAGAAAGTTAAAACCTTGCTGAGAAAGGGACTTTACTTGAGAGATCTGGGGCTGCTCAACCTGGAGAAGAGAAGGCACAGGGATATCTTATCTACATGTATAAACAGCCAGTGGGAAGGAGTGAAGTGGGTCAGACTGTTCTCCGTAGTGCCCAGTGGCATGACGAGGTGTGGAGGTGGTCAAATTTGGGGACAGGCATTGAAATCTCCATCAGTGGATTTGCACGAAGCCCAACTGGACATCTGCTCCAAATGGCCCTGTTGGAGCAAAAGAGACAGGTGGTGTCGAGAGGGTCCTTTTATCATAAGAAGGATTTTTCATTTTCATTTTCTATTCTGAAAATCCTGAGCTGGAAGGAACAAAAGCAGTAAAGAAGATACTACTGTATTTTTCTTAGTGAACAGATGGTGTCAAAAGGAAATTAACAAGACAAAGGTTGGAAACAAATAAAAGAGCTTTTAACACAATGAATAATTGAACTATGGAGCTTTTTGTCTTAGTGTTTGTGGATGCTAAATAGCAATTAGATAAATGTATGGAAGAAACATTCATCAAGGTCAGTTAAATACAGTATTACCCACAATTCATGCATTTCCTGAATCTACAAGTCATTGGAAACTGAGAGAATAAGCAGAAAAATATTAATATATTCTTACCAATGTAGTCTCACTCTTCTTTTGACTTTTGTTATTTGTCACAGTTGAGGACATGACATGATACAACTGACCTTGCATGTACTTCTACATTTAGAAGTACAATGCATGTGCATTTTGATTCTATTTCACTGCAAATGCTCTGTTAAAAAAACAAAAAAAAACCAAAAACCCAGTCTTAGAAGAAGAAAATACGCCCTACTTAGAAGAGAAAGAAAATATAGTGTTCAGGTGTGTTCAGCAAGAAAGTTCCATTCTCATATCTGCTTTCCATGAGTGCTAAGCCTTTTGAAAAAAATTGATATTTAATAGATAATACAGGAAATTCCCTACTGAAAACTATTTAAGCATAAGTGAATATTTAATATGCTTTTCAGAGGCTTGGTCTACTTCTAAGGTATAGAAGTTTAAATAAAATTACTTAAGTGACTTAATGTCAAATGGGAATTAGGAAGTCTGTGATTTTTGCAAAATACAAGAGTATATTAGGAGACTGAAGATTTTCCTGTTTTAAAAAGCAAATCTTACAGTTTTAAGAAAATCTGAAGCATATGCTGAAGAAATGTTTTATCATAATTAAATTTTAGGCAAAATACAGAAGAATTTGATTTGCATAAACCAGAAGACCAGCTATCTCTTTAATGGACTGAAACTGAGGAGATTGAACCCTGGGGTTATCCTTAGCTTTGATTATGTCAAATAAACAAGTTAATAAGCAGCTACAGCACTGACTTGCAGTGCAGGAAAGAGAAAGTCTGGGTAGGACTTTTCTTATTTCCATTTTGGCTGAAGACCTGTGTGCTCAAACAGAGAAGAATAAGTGGATGTGACAAGATTTTGTGCAAAGATTCTGAACAAGGTTGAAAACGTTGAGAAATTGGACAGTGTGGGGATTAATTGAAGTCTGGGCAAGCAAGTTTTCTCTTGAAGATGAGAGCAGCTGAAGCTGCCTTTGAACTGATGTCAGTGGGACACTGTGATTAAATACATCTTTTCTTAAAGCACTGCCGGTCCCTGTGGAGCAGTGATTATGAACCAGATCAATTATGCTTCAGTATTCATTAAGGATGCTTTTTTTTTCCTGCTTTTGCCTTCACTCCAAGTCTTTGGAATGAGATGGTAGAAAAGGAGGAGCCCCAGGTTACCAACCCAGGAAGGCTGATAGTTTTGTTTGGATAGGAAGAATCCCATCGAATATCTTATATCTCTCTTCCTCTAAATTAATTTAGAATATTCCAGCTTTAGGTTTGGGGTTTGGGTTTTGTTTTAATTTTTTTTTAGGTTTTTTTTCCTCCCAGATCTGCCCTAGGTGAATAGTGACTTCTGTGGCCAGCACCTGAGCCTGACATATGCTGTGTCTTGAAGCTGTTGTGAGCTTCATCTGAAGAGCTGAACACAGCTGTAACTGCTCTAAGTCCCTTTGTCTGCAGTTTGATTGCTTTGATAATATTCTTCAATTATGTGTGATGATAATTAAAGAACATTTAAAGCATCATACACAAAAGAAACATGTAACTGTGCTGAAAGCAGGACAAAAATTGCCTTTATTTAAATGGTGAGATCAGATCATAGGGAAGGAAAAACCCAAGTGCTTAAAACAGCTTTTAAGCAGAATTTGAGCTCCTGTGGTGCTGACTGAATCAGATCACTTTGACAAATCTCTCAGTCACTCTCTTTGACCTTTTGTGCCTCAGGTTAAGCATGGTATTATGCCTGTTTTTCTGGGTTTAAACACCACCAGCACTTAAATCAGGGCTCTGAGAGCAGGTGAGATTCTCAGATTTTGGCAGCCTCAATCTGATGGGTTTGCTCGGTAAAAATAGGAAAGAGCCTTTAGGAGAATCAGGCATCCTGCAGAGTTTCACCAGCCATGTTACAACAGTTGTCAGCTACTGATGAAAGTTCTCCAGAAGAAGGAGAGCCAGGGCCTGTGTCATTCCTGGGCTGCAGGCTGGCATCATTTCCCTGAGTACTGCTTCTTTCCATGGGCTGATTTCCCTCAGAAATCTCTGTACTGAGTGAAAGTCCCACCATTCTCCAGGGACTAGAGCAGCGACATGGCCAGAACTTCTCTGTGTGGCATAATCCCCTAAGCTGTTGGACTCCTCTTTCATTAGAGCTCATAAAAGCAGCTAGTTTTAATGACTGATTGACATTAATTACCTCTAGGATATAATCCCTCCTGTCTCTGACTATTTAAACACTCTTCTGAAAATTCTAGTGAGAAAAAGAGGAAAAAATCCCTCTTGGAAGCTGTTTCCATAACCATTATTCTTAACCCATCGGCTGTTAATTATTCATTGTGTGTGAGCTCACATTGTACCTTGCAGAAAAGGCACCATGAAAGATGTTATAGATAGCGTTTATGAACACAAAGAGCTTTGTAAAACCACTTTTAGTCTATAGTAGTCAAGACAAGCCTACACTCCAGTGAGTCAATTGCCTCTCAGATGATTTGGAAAGGCTTTTCTAAAACTCAGCACACAGTGATTTTGTTCTCTTTAATCATTTTTCCACTGAGGGACCCTCTATGAAAGCAAACCCTGGCACTGCTGACAAATAGAACTGAGGGTGTTGAGGTTTTCTCCCTTTCCCAAAAGAAGTCAAAATTACAAATATATATGTTACATGTGAATTTTGTTAAGGTTTCTTTTCAGCATAATGTTTTCAATGGGTGGAGCTGTTTGATTAGCTGAAATTAACTATAGTATATGGAAATTATATCTGCCACAGGAAAAGACCCAGAGTGACACAGCAGGATATGAGAGGCTGCTCTGGAAGAAACAGTTTTCCCCTGAAGGCAGTAGAGCTCATTTTGGGATTCCACTTTAATCATGTGCTGTGGTCTCTCAGTATGTAAAAAAAGGCTCCAGTCAAAAGGGAATTACTGCCTGCAGATCACACAGTCTGAGAGACATGAAAAATGATGTGCTGCTTCCGTGGGGAATGATTTACTGGCTCAGCACAGGTCCCTTAGAAAAAGGGCTTCTATAATTTTGTTTCTTCCTAAAGGATGAGGAGAGGACACCTGTGCTGTGGCTCAGAATATCTCTTTCAGATCTTTCTCATAGTGAGTTTCCACAGGAGATCATCTCTAGTGGCAGACCCACTTTAGGACAGCCTTTTCTTTCTATTGTCCTATGGCTCGTTCTTGCCTCTGTGCTACACTGTGAGATTGTGTGTGATGAAATCATACCAATTAACATGAAACACAGTCAAAAACACAGGGTTCTCCTGAATGAAGGAATTTCTGGTTGAAAACATTTAATTGAGAGAAGTGATGAATGTAGGTAAAGTACTTCCAGTTCAAGGGAAGATATGCCTTGTTAACACTTAAATAAAGATAAAACAGTTTCTGTGAACTGCTTAGAGCCCTCAAAAACTGTAGTATGAGTGAAAAAAGTTGCCTCCATGTTGAGGACTGCATGTACCTGCTGAGCAGTACTATGGAAGGAAACAGAAGCAACAGAACTTTGTATTTCCCAGCCCTTGAGGAGTTTCTCTATATTTTGGAAAGGCACCTGAACAGAATAATATCAAATGGGAATTAGGAAGTCTGTGATTTTTGCAAAATGCAAGAGTATATTAGGACAAAGTTCTGTCTCCATGACCCCACTACCTTCTAAGGGTTTTCTGAGAGGGGTTCAAATGCTTTGGAAAAATTTCATTGTGGGCTGAAGCTGGTTTAGAAGTTTGGTGCCCATACATCTTGATGTCTAGTCTTTTTTAGTAGTCAAATAATTTAGTGGGATAAATGAATGGCAGGGAAACATTTAATGGGATGGATTAAATTCTTGGAAACAAGGGGTTTGTCGTGGGTTGTGGTTCATTTCCTGGCCAATGCACCAATTGTGTTTAAGTTTTGGTTTGCCAATTTGCAATTCTTTAATCGAGAGCAAAGCAGGTTTAAACTTAAAATAAAACTTTATTAACAGAGCTAAAAGGAACATAATAAGGAAGGAAATTTTATATAAAAACAAACAAACAAACAAACAAACAAACAACTCCCTCCCAAAAGAAAACCCTTTAGAACACCTTTTTCTCTTGCTTTCCTAATAAGTTTCTTACTAACAACATAGAGACAAAAACTTGTAGCTTTTAGTCAGTTTACCACTTTTAAAATAGTTTCTTTAACTCGCTTAGGGAGAAGAGTTCTTCTTGCCATACTATTGACACTTCTCTACAAGAAAAAAAAAAGGTTTTCTTGTGGCTTCAATACTACTGCGAACAGCCGCCTGGAACAGGAAAATTCTGTTTGCAGTGTAAAAGTCCTTCTTATGTCTTGCAGCCATTCTTACAGCTGCTTCCATAGGTTATTTCAATTTATTGGGGTGCTATTTTAAGGATGAGCTGTTTTACCACTGAGCAAACTTTGTTTCTGGGACTAGAAGTTTTTTACTACTATCTCCAAGGTAAAGTTTCTTATTTCTTTATTCTCAAGTTTCTCACTAAATTCACAACATACATTTGTTTTAGCCACTAGTGCCCTAAAACTCACAACTGAGCTAGAATGTTACATCCCCCCAATGCATCTCCATGTGTTACAAGGAATTAAAAGAAAACTAGTCAGATATATCTTAAGTCAAGCGTAAAACATCTCTTCAATCCCTTCTGTCTAAAATTAACTCTTTCTTTACTGACCTCAAAATCCCATGTTACCATCTCTATGTATTCACCATTTTTTTTTTTCCTTTTCTTAATCTAGGAGAGAAACAGTATTTGCAAGGCATCTGTTTTTTTTAAGCTTCACCACTAACCAAAACAGTTTGCAAAGTCTTGCAATGCCAAAAGAATAAAAAAAACCCTCATTTGGTCCAAGCTCTGTCTCAGGAACACATCTCGCTGTGCTTCTCACCGGCCATGTGGTTCTCGCCGGCACCATGAACCAGCTCGACTTTGTGAAGGTTGAAAAAAACAAGGGAAAACCCAAACTGTCGTCGACACTTCTATTCTCCCGTAGCCTGCACTAAAGCTGGCTTAAAGCGGCTGGGCACACAAAGTTCATTCCCAGCCATGCTGAAGTGTCCATGTGGGATCTCCTCAGCCCCTCCGATTTCACCACGTGGCTGCTCTCGGTCTGTAACGGCAGCAGCTGCAAGGCTGCTCCTGGCCTTTGGGCTATTTTTCCTTAAACTGCTCTCAGTGCTAACACAGTCTTTGTTTAGCATAGTCCGTCAAGCTCTGCTAAGAAAAGGCTTGTCCTCACTGGCAGAGTCCCAGCCATTTGTCAGGACAAGACCCGGTAAGCTCTTTGATGAAAGTCTAGCAGCTCCTCAATGAAAAGTTCAGCAGCTCTGCTCACCACCCCTCCGGAGGCAGGAGAATTTTGGCTGATCTTCCCCCGGTAGCCAGCCTAAACCCGGTCATGGGGACCAAGCTAGGACTGGCTCCTGGGTCCAACCCGTCTTCACCAATGCTGGAAACGAACAGAGCAATTCCCGGGCTTTTTTTTTTGGTTTTAAGGTGTGTATTTACAAAAAGTGTGTCCACTCTTTTCAATGGCCTAATCAGGCGTCAATATTAAAAAATTGTCCAATAAGAGCCTACCTAGGATAGGGTTAAACAGCCATTAAAAGTTATCCAGCTTTTTTTATTTGCCTCAGGCACTCCAACAAAATTACTGGAGACTGCTGTGAAGTATGAATTAGGTGAATTGAAGATGGAAGCATGTACATGTGAAGGGAAGTAGGCAAGACCAGTATCAGTTGCAAAAGGAGAAAAAAGACAGTGTTGGCTTTGCTTCCTTCTAGGTACAGATGAAATCCAAGGGGGCATCTCTTGGACACCCAAAATACTGCATTGGAACAACTGGTTCTTTGAACATTGAAAGTTTGAAGAATGGAATAGACTGGTCTGCTATGGGGTGGTCACTCAGCTTAATTTTCAAATGGGGACAGTATTTCTTTTTTTAGTTTTGGGTATTTGTCTCCTAAAGCTAGGGGTATTATAAAAATTTCTGGTACACCTTCTCTTTTTAATGATTCTTGCTCTCACATAGAAGCTGTTTTAATCAGCAAAGAAATTAATATGGTCTCCTTTCTTGATTAAAAATTCATTTCCATGAAACATACATTCATAAAATCTCTTTGTGACCTCCACAGTCCACCAGATTTAGCTGAAACTAGCCAGCAGCTTCAGCAATTATACTGTGAGCAAGCTCAGATGGATGAGAAGTGATAACATAGACCTTCCAGCACTGAAAATTCTGAATATTCTCCTTAGCTTTGATGTCTGTCAAATAAAATTATGCTATCTATTTTCTCCTCAACCAATCTCCAGAATAAGGGGTATTAGGAGCTTGGATTTTATATGGAAAAAAAAATAAAAAAAATCTCTGAACCCAACATGATGTCTTATTGAAAAATACTGGTTTATCACCTAGGATCCAGGGGCAAAGCCACCACCTTTGTTGGAAAGCATTAAACCTCACTTCTCATCACCTCTACTGAACAAACTACGTTTTTAGACACTTTACTGCTACCATTATATTTTAAAAAATCCACGTTGCCTGTAGTTTCACCTTCTGAGTATATCCACTGTCCTTCAGCCTCCCACTGAAGACCATGGGGCAAATTTGGGGAGCACTTTCATGGATGCAAATAGAAAATACCCCTGATAATGTCTGGACCTATGCCCTGAAAGATAACCCTTGTCTACATTTTATTGCAAGCAGCTTGAGCAGTCTGAGCCTGGTGAAGGTTTCAATGCCCTGCTCTGCAGACTGAGAAGCTCCCCAGCTTCACAGACAGCTCAAACGGGGCAAAGAGCTGCACTTGGCTGGGATTGCTCAAAATTCAATCAAGGCACGGCAGTTTTAACAGCCTTGTGCTGCTCTGTGATTCGGGCTTCAAGCTTTCCAATAAATTATTCTTTCTACAGCCTTGATGGTCTGTGATTTCACCTCCCTTGCAGAGAACTCATTTTCCCCAAGTTTCAACATATACAGAGAAACCTGAGTGGCTGTAGGTGAGCCAAGGAGGCAGAGGATGATCCCTCTGGCTAAGGCAGTGATACAGTTAAGGGCACCGCAGCCTTTCTCTCCTAGAAGTGATGGAAAAGCTCCATAATGGAGCAGACATTCCCTCAGCTGCACAGATGCCATATAACTGCTATACCCAGGTGTGTGGTGGGAGCTAATTGAGGTGATTGAGCGGGATATCAGAGCGGCACAGGAACAGCCAGCCCGGCACGCAGGACACAGGTGTGCTTCGGGAACAAATTGGATCAGGGACCGAAGGCAAGGCGAGGCTTTGCCAGGGGAGACAGCAGGCTTGAGAGGGAGGAAAGACAAAAGAAAGGAGTAATTAAATTAAGGACTTCAGTACAGCAAGGAGTGGGGGGAGTGCTGAAAATAAAGGCACAGCACATGGCTCAGTGCAGGGCTTTGAGGGCACTCAGAGGGAATTGATGGAAACCCACTGAAGATGAATAGGGAGGGCTGTTCCTCATCCAGGCTCCCTGATGCTCCTGCTGCTGCTGAGGATTATCGCGCTGCTTCAGCAGGTGCTCAGCTGCAGAATTTGTTTTCTTCCACGAGAGCTCAGTGTGCAGTCTGGGAGGGGAGGAACACACTGGGGAGCTCCGGGATCTGTGTGCTTCACAACCCCCATTGTCAAATCATTGAAGTTGGAAAAGACCTCTAAAATCATCGAGTCCAACCACCGACCCAGCGCTGAGCTGAAACCTTCCTTGAGCAGACAGGTCTTGTCTTTCCAATAGAGGCAGGTGCCAAAAGCACTCCTTCCATGCCCATTTTGAGGCATTTTACCATTTCCTCCATTTTAGAGGTAGTCTGAAGGCTGCTCTGAGCTGCTTCTGGAGAATTGACCTGTCCTCCATTGGAAGATGTGGAGATCTGGGCACAACCAGGCTGGGCCCTTCCAACCTCCTATGACAGCTCAAAATGAACTCCAACCCACTCAAAGGTAGTATCTCTTTCTAATCAAATAAGTTTAACCACCCAAAAGCTTTGCTGCATCAGGCTCCTGCTGCTGTAGAATGTTGCAACATCTGCCTGGAGAGTTTGTTTGGCCTGTGGAGTTACCCACTATAATCTTTGAGCTGTTTTGCAGACTGAGCAAATGCTTTGTGCATATTAAGCTGTTTTACTGCTTCTGTTTTCTGATGTAACTTAACGGTGATGTGAAAACAGTGTCAATTCTGAGTTTCCCATGGAATTTGGCTTGTTTTGCCACCATCTGTCTGCATTACTGACTTTCAGAATGGTAGGCTGTGAGATAAAGACTGATAGTTTATCAAGCCACCTTTCCGATGTTCAGCTTTTTTCTGGCAGAGTGATGGAAACGTGTGCTGAATCCTAGTGTTAACTTAGAAGAAGAGAATTTTCCCTAAAAAATTGAAGCTGAGACAGGGAAGGTTTAAATTGTATATTAGGGAAAAATTCTTCTCCAAAAAAGTGTTCAGGCACTGAAACAGGCTGCCTTGGGGCAGTGGTGGAATCACTGTCTTGGGAAATGCTCAAAAATTGTTTAGATGTGGCACCTGTGGAGGTGTTTTCATGGTGAAAACAGCCAGTGTGGGTTAATGGTTGGGTTTGATGGTCTTAGAGGTCTTTCCAACCTTAATGATTCTGTTTTTCTAATAACTATTCTGTAATGCCCTAGAAAAGGCTAATGAAGTTGTTTAGACATCAGTGCACTGGTTTTGTATGGCTCTTTATGTTTTTTAAAGGAGAAAGCTCAAAACAAAACATACCTAAAAGGCAGGGAGAGGAGGTTTTCAAGAAACAGTGGTTTCTTGGAAAAAAGGGTTCTGTAGAGGATATGATAACACTGTCCTTTTTAATTGGACCTTTTACATGATTTTGGACACCTAAATATCAAGAAAAAATTCAGCTTCTCATTCATCATAGGCAGCTGATGATGCTGGCTTCATTTCAGACATGTGAAGTGCTCTGGGCTCCATATTTTTAGTTTACAGCAGACCCTGCAAAGGTGAGGTTTGTGCTCTTTTGTACAGGAGTGGACTTCTGAGGGTAGGATTTCTAGCCTGCCTTCTACTTTGTTGTTTAGGGAGGCACAAAAGTGTTTCCAGTAATAAACTGAGCATTTATCTAATTCACAGTAATTTTCATAGCACCTTGTCTTGGGTCTTTAGATGACTCTTCAGATTTCCGCATCGCCTGTATAATTTCTTCTCATCCTCATTTAAATTCTGCAAAGTCAAAATTAGATTAGACACTCTAGTTTTAAAAGACCACTTTATGTACATTAACTGAGGAAAATAAAAGCCCAACACACAACACTGTCACTGAGCAATGTCCTAACTGCCATGCAATCTCATTGAGCTGAATCTGTCCTAAAATTTGCTCTCCCCAGGCAGAATGGGCACAGCAAACCATTTGTCTGAATGGCTCCCCTGGGAGTAGTTATATCCTACATTTTTTTCTCCAGCACACAAAGTTCCCTGTCATCTCCTCAGCCCTGTTGATACAGCTGCAGCTTAAATCAGGTCTGGGAAATTATTTTGGGTTAAAACAAACAACAAAACCTTATTTACTGCATCATTTTTATGTTTTTGCCTCGTTCAACATCACTGTAGGCTTTGTAGTGCTGGTAAGGTAGATGGGAGGGGAAGGTGAAAGGGAAGGGGGAAAGGGGTAAGGAAGAAGGGGAAGGGAGAGAAGGGAAAGGGAAAGGGAAATTTCCTTTAGAAAAAGAAACTGAAGGAGTGTCTGTACCTCCATCCTTTTTTGCTGTGCTCCCTTCTTTCTTGATAGGCAAGGGTTTGAGCTAGACACATCAGTAACAGACAGTTCCCTTTCAAAGGGAAAAAGATAGGTAATGACTTCCAAGTTAGGAAGGAAGCACAGGAATGCTGTGTAGTACATGCATTTTCCTGGCACATATGATAAATTTCTTTCTAATACTCGCAGCATTTTGTAATTTGAATTGCTGCCTGCTATTTGTTTTACTTTAATCTGTGTCATTTCTCTGTGTTTATTATCTTCCTTCCCACTGTCTCTCAAGTTCTGCATTTCTATCCAGACTCCTACAATATTAGCAAGCCTTTTCATGAAGGGACAACTGTGTTCGTGGCGAGAGAAAACTTCAATAAATTGTCCATGCAATTTGTAACTGTCAAGAGTACAAAACACAAAGTACTTAAAAAAAAAAATAAATAAAACAAAAGTTTGCATTTACATTCCATACTGGGAATTTTTATTTTCAACTAAAACTAAACCCTTTATCTGAACTGTCAATGTTATAGATGGTGCCTTTATATATTTAAAGATTTGCATAGTTTTTATCAAATTGATGCACTTAACTGATTTAACATTCCAGTCGCTTATTTAGAAAGGGAGAAAAGATAATATTTTAAAAGAATATGAAAAATGGATCCCCTTTATTCAGGTCAGTTCATTAATCTGCCTTGCATTAGTTCACTTCAGACACAGTAGCTCTTTTCGGTGTTTATTCAGGGTATAGTGTCTGAGAGATGCATTCTGGGATCGATCACCCATCTTGGTTTTCAAACTGTTTATAAATTGTCATTCCTCCCATGCTCTTTTGTTACCAAAGTCTACACATGGTGGTGAATGCCCTGACCAACAGTGAAGATTAATTTAGGAATCGCTAGTTGAAGGAAGGAGGTTTGGGTTGCTTTGGTTTAGTTTGATTTGCTTTTTTTGAAGCTGTACATTAAGTTCAGGACTGCATTTTCAGATCCTGAGATCAGCTTTAACCTAAAGCTCACTGTATTCTGTGAGCATTCTGCACAGATGGTGCAAATCTACTGCCGTTCCCCAAGTCTGCGAATTCCTCTCAGCCTTACTAAGTCTGTCAGAGCTGTCTTTCCCTGTCCCAGCACTGGGTAAGACCTGTCCATAAAAAGTTCAGGCAGCAAGCCAACAAAATCTTGATCCATCCCTTTTATAGTAGTGGATTTCTTACAGCTGAACTCACTGAACTAATTTATTCAGCAAACTCAGGAACACCAGGGGTGGTGCAAGTGGGACAGGGTATCTCTCTGTGGCACTCCCAGTTTAATTTATCCTGCCATGGAGCAGAACCTTTGAACTACCTCAGACTGTTGATACAGCATATTTTTACACTGAAAGTGCACATTTTGGTCCCTGGTGTCTGGTGTGTGATAGTTTGTTTAATGGTCTTAACCAGGGAAATTATATCAAGGAATATTCAGTCCAGTGCACTAAAGCATAATAAAATTAGATAGCAGGAAGGTTAGGTCAAATAAATTCAAATGGAAAAAAATGAATTCAGTCAAGGTGCTTAAACACTTTGTAAGCTTGGCAAAGAAGGTGGTAAATTCACAATGGAGCGTTTACACCAAGACTGGGTGTCTTACTTAATGATAAGCTATAGTTCAGCCACCAGCAAGTTATTGGGCTTGATAGTGTTCAGTTATGGAGAAAGAAAGAATAATTCCCTCCACCACAGTAGGTGAAATCCTCTGGCCTGTGTTAAACAGAAGGTCATGCTTGCAGAGGGCTATGATCAATTCTCCTTCGAGATCTATGAATCTCTGCTGGTAGGTGTTTTAGGTTTCCATTTGCTCTGTGTTTTACTGAATATGTGAAGGGAAGTCCCAGGCCTCTGTATGTGAAATTGGTTGCAGCAGTATTAATCTCTCAAAAGCTCTCTGGCCTTTGAAAACATACATCTCAATACAAACAGTGACAGACTGCAGTGTCATCTAGGCACTCCCAGGTTGCTGAAGCCCTAGAATTTCTGTTACAGTATTAAGAGTTTAAATCCTGTTTCTGAGAAGGATGTGGAGATTGGACCCATGCTCTTTCAAATTTAGAATTTTTTACCCATCATCCAAATGAGTTTTAGACCCTCAGTATTAGGCAGCCTGGATTCATGTCTGGGAGAATCCAATGACTGAGCAAATACAGCACAGAACCCATAGTAGGTGAGATGTCTCTGAAAGCAGTGAGAATTTGTGTCCATGGAAAGTCCAGGTCTGAGACTAAGTTTTTTAATTTTTTTAACTTCACAAAGTGACAGTTTCCGTTCTTCTGCATAATACTCTGTGTGATGTCTCTCAGGAATGGGAGTTCGTGCTCTGCCTGGCTGAGCTGGTGGAGTTTATCCAAAGCACTAAGCATCACAGAATTACTCAATATCCTGAGTTGGAAAAGATCCCCAAGGACCATCAAGTCCAACTCCTGGCACCACACAGGCCTGCACAAGAATTCCACCCTGTGCCTGAGTGCATTGTCCAAACACTTCTTGAATTCCATCAGGCTTGGTGCTGTGACCATTCCCTGAATACCCTGTTCCAATGTGAGAGGGATCAATCTGATTTTTGTTTATGCCTCAATATATGTTATATTCTTACAGGGACTGTACAAGTGCTTGCTTGTCCACAGGAAGAGTTCTCCTGCCAGCCAGTCAGGGCAGAGAAAGCCACCACGACAGGACTATGAGGGATCTCCTCTACTTGCTGGTGGAGCAAAATGCCCAGCTGCCCGCCAAAAATTCCCGCCAAAAATGTCTGTGAAGTCGGGCTGTGGGAGGAGCCTTACCACAGAAAGACAGCCAACTGTGACATAATAGGGGTGTCAATTTTCTTTGGGTATCTGGGAGGAAGTGGGAGCTCACCTGTTGGGTCCACTCAGCCCTTCTTCCCTCTCCCTCACATGTTCTTCCCTGTGGTACTGCTTCCCTGCTTCATCGTTCCCAAAAACCACCTTGTCATCACGACAACTACTCTGCCACACCCCTGACAGAGCAGGCACTGCTGCAGCCAGCCATCCCTCTCATGCTTCCCTGGCACTGCAATCCCTGCTGTGCTTCCCTGGCACTGCCATCCCTGCTGTGCTTTCTGGGCACTGCCATCCTTGCCGTGCTTCCTGAACACCGCCATCCCTCCTGTGCTTCCTGGGCACCACCATCCCTCCCATGCTTTCTGGGCACTGCCATCCCTGCCATGCTTCCTGGGCACTGCCATCCCTCCTGTGCTTCCCTGGCACTTCAATCCTTGCCTTGGTTCCCAGGCACTGCCACCCCTCCTGTGTTTCCTGGGCACCGCCATCCCTCCCATACTTGCTGGGCACCACCATCCCTCCTGTGTTTTCTGGGCACCACCATCCCTGCCGTGTTTCCTGGGCACCACTATCCCTGCCGCGTTTCCTGGGAACAACCATCCCTCCTGTGTTTTCTGGGCACCACCATCCCTCCCATGTTTTCTGGGCACCACCATCCCTGCCGTGCTTCCTGGGCACCACCATCCCTCCCGTGTTTCCTGGGCACCACCATCCCTGCCACGTTTCCTGAGAACAACCATCCCTCCCGTGTTTCCTGGGAACCACCATCCCTGCTGTGTTTCCTGGGCAAGGCTGCTGCTGCCAGCCTGCACAGGGCCAAGCCCTCTCTCACCCACACTGTGACTGTCGCTGTGTTTCCTGCGCTGCCTGCTGCACCAGCCCTCCATAGCACCAGGCCACAGCACCAGCACCACCGCTGCCTGCATTCAGTCATACCTGCAGCCACGGCATCCTGGGAACCACAGCTCCTTGGGAACCTGCAGCTGCTCCAGGACTGAGCCCGTGGGCACGGCAGCCTGTTCCCAGCCGACAGAAGGAACATGTTGCCTGACGCTGTTTGGAAATTGCACTCAAACCACCGTGGGAGCTACGCAGACACACCGCAGTTCACAGCACACACCCTCCACCTGGTAAATTGATGAAGAACCTTTTCCTGATATCCAAGCTGTTATAAATGACAATGTAAATATTGGCTTTTGCATTTATGTGTTAACTTTTACAAGTTATTGTTAATCACAACGATTTTGTTGTAGTGCGGTTTGCAATCCCTTTTAACTGCTTTTTGATATAGTATAATCTGTTGGCTTTTGTATTCATTGTTATAAAAGACTTACAGCCCGAGCGGGAATGAGTTATAAAAGTTTTGTTGAGAACTAATAAAAAATACACAAAGCAAAAGGGGCAGTGCTGGGAGAGCAGCTGTCCATCAGGGGCTCATTCACAGAAAAAATAAACAAAACAAAACAAAACAAAAAAAACCCCACCAGATACACCTTTTATACTCCTGGTGTTGCATCAGCCAAATACATATTTACAAGCAGTCATACATATTTTAGTATTTTCTGTATATATACTTGGTCCCTCCAAAGTCTGCCAATTAGTTCTCTTTCGTCATCCATTGGTGAATGATTCTTAGAACTTGACTGGAGGTGAGATGCTGTCATGGCAAGTCCCTGCAGCAACAAGCTTCCTCCACTCCTGGCTGCCTCATTCAAGGGGCACATTTACAATGCCTTCCCCCAACATCTCTCTGGCAACACTGGTGACCTGAGTTCTCTGGTGGCAACAATACGGATGAGAAAGGAGAGGATTGAAAGGAGAACAAAACGGGGCACAAAACTGCCTTCTGCCACCTCCTGTCTCCTTCTGTCCTTTTCTTGGGATGATACTGGCCTTGCCATCCTGATCCCTAACCTAGCCCTCATATCCATTTTTTTTTTCCACAAGATGGTGACAGACCTGTGAGGGCACCCACCATCTTAGGTTCCAAAGTACCAAAAGTTCCTACCTGGTTACAAAATGGCACTGGTGACCCTCCTCCTCTTCTGCCCCCCATTCCCACTTCACCATCGGGCTCCTCCCTTGTACCAGACCCCTTCTCTTCATCAGGACTTCCCCCCTCATTGTGACCTTCCGTTTCCATCAGCACTTCCTTTCCTGATGTAAGCCTGGTCCCTCCTACCGGCAGTTCCACTCTTCCTGCCCATAGCTCTGCCCCAGCAGCCATGATGTTTCATATTCCCACTCCAACAGATCTGGAAGCAGTCATGAGGTTGGCTGGAAGGCAACCATCTTGGCTGCCAGTGGCTCACGACCTTGAGCCACACTGGTCACCCAGAGACCCCACACCTCTCTGGAGGAGGTGAGAGATTCCTCTGATTTGTTTACCGATTGTGAGGACCATTGGGCAGCGGTGGGGAAACAAGCTGTCAGTGAAGGAGACTAGGACACGGCCAGGAAGTTGCAACTCTTTGCAGCACCAGTGCTGTACAAGTGAGGCAGGAATCCTGGGTGAGGCCCCATTCTCTACAGGGAATTAAGGAGTTGTGTAAGGCATCTAATGAATATGGGAGGGAGTCACTTCAAGAATATTCTGGATGTTACTTTCCCTGGCCACACACTAGTGCCACACAACCTTTGGCACGTGATGTTTGTCCTGTTGTCTCCTACCAAACTCCTCTTACGGGAGTTGATGTGGAAGAAACATTTAAGACCATTACTCAACACCTACAGAAATATTGATGGATGGAGATACTTAACAATAGAACATTTGGCTGGAGAGGAGGAGCATATCGAAGCTGAAGATCACACCCAACATATTCCCTAAGAAGTCCTGGAAGATACTAAAACAGATGCACGTACTGGTCCTGGAAGATATTAAAACAGCCTCATGTACATGCAAGACATACTGTCCTCCAAACCCCAGAAGAAAAGACACCATAACTGAACTTCTCTGACATCCACCAGGGTGTGGATGAAACCTTTATAAAGCTCGTTGACAGGTTAAAAGACTCAACTGACAAACAAATCGAGTGTGTCACAGCAAGGGAGGAGCTGCTCAGTAAATTAGCCATGGATAATGCTAATGAGGAGTGTAAAAAGGTTCTGAGAACACTCCCTCTTGACCCCAAACCAGCTATATGACAAATGGTTGAGGTGTGCACTTGCCTTACATCACCTGAATATACCATCACCCTGTCAGTGTCACAAGGCATTACACAAACCTTCGTTGTAGACAAGGACACCAGAAAATGTGTTAATTGTGGCCAGCCTGGACACCTTCAAGCACAATGTAACCAAAACACTTCAAGGGCACCTCCACCAACTACAAATCAAAACTATAACAAACATTGTAAATGTTGTCCCCAATGTTGTCAGCAGCAGCAGATTCAGCAGCTGTAGACTGACCAACAACCTCAGGGAAACTTCCAGCAGAGCGTTGGCTGAACCCACACAACAACAGCAAGCGGTGAGCCATTTAGTTCCTCTCTCCCCACCATCCTCAAGAGACCTACAACCACTCTCAACACTTGCTGAGTTCCCTGTCAATCCATTTCGACAATGGTCTTTTACCATATTCCAGCTGGGAAATATGGGCCTCAGGATGAACCAAAAGACATTCTTATAGTAAGAGATACTAAACTCAGACAAGATGCTTTACATGCTTTCCCAGAAATGCAGACTGTGGGGCCAATGGATGAAATTACTGTGACTCTAATGTGCGCACACCCTCTCTGTTTTCTAACTAAAGGGACAAGCCTTCTTACTTCCTGATTGGACAAATTAAATACCAGCTAACCTGGTGGTTTCCTGGGCAGAGATTGTGGGGTAAGACAAACCAATAATAGAGTGCTGCGTATCTAATAATGGCTAGAGGGTTTATCTCCCAGGGTTGGCATGAGAGTGGATGTTACAGTCATTGCCCACTCCAAATTGCCCAGTGTTGGGAACTGGGCCAATGGAACTATTTCTGGGTTTGGAGGAGTAGCCACTTCAATAAGGAGAAAACATAACTTCATAATTGAAGGACCTGAGGGACAGGGTGCCACAGTTAGGCCCTACATAGTGAATTCCTCCCTCACTCTGTGGGGCTGGGACCTCATATTCCAAAGGGGGCTAGGCTGGAAATCCCCTCACCACTGTGGGATTTCTAGCTGAGGCCACTGCAGAGCATGTTGCCACACCACTCACTCTGCCACTCACCTGGAAATCCCAAGATTTCCAAGAGCCAGTGAGGATTGACCAGTGGCCCCTTTCAAAAGAAAAATGAAGCATGCTCAAGACCCTGGTGCAGGAACAATTGTCCAAGGGCCACATTGTTCCGTCTACAAGTCCTTGGAATAACCCTCTCTTTGTCATTAGGAAATCAGGCAAAGACAGGCGTAAGCTCCTGCATAAAATTCAATTATATTCTTGAGTACATGGGTCGCCTACAACTTGGCCCACCCTCTCCTTCTATACACCCTCAGGGTTGGCAGCTTCCAGTCATAGACATCAAAGACTGCTTTTTTTAACATCCCTCTCCATCCCAGAGATTTTCCTAAGTTTGTCTTCTCGGTCCCCTCCCTATATAGGCTGAGATATCAGTGGAAGGTACTTCCCCAAGGCATGAAACACTCTACAGCCATTTGTCAAATGTTTGTCACCCACATTCTCTCACCCATCCAGGAAAAGCTTCCAGATGCAGTCATTTTTCATTACATGGATGAACATTCTCATTTGTGCCCAAACTCACTACTATATCGAAATAGTACTGCAAAAAACTACACAAGCCATAAAGGAATCTGGATTTGAAATTGTGGAGAAGAAAATACAACACATCTGCCCTTGGTAGGTACCTTGGGCCATGGATCAGTGAGAGGAACATCACACCCCAGCAGTTCACCATCAAGGACGATTCCAGGACCCGGTGGGATCTACAGCAGCTCTGTGGGTCGATCTCTTGAAGATGAACAACAAAGTCAACAGAAACAGGGAAGGCCCCCAAGCCATTTTTAACTGCAAGAGGACAAGGGTCACCAAAGTGCTCTCCTCTGATATCTCCCGACCTGTGGATACTAAATAAGGTTATCCTGGGGAAAACTCAACAGCTCAGAGAAGCAATTCATGGAAATTCTAGAGGAATATTTTAGGGGATATCAAGTTCCACCAAACGTTCAAGGTCTCAGGATGATTCCTTGTCCCCTGAAGCTGAAAGCTCTGGCACCCTGAATATTTTGCCTACCCTTCTCAAACTTCCATAAAAATTATCCATCCCCTTTCCCTCTGTGGTCAATTTCTCTTGAAATGTTCACTTCTCTTGCAATAGAAGCAAATTGGTCCTCAGTCTTCAAATTCCCCAGTGTCTTTCCCGGGGACTCCATCCAATGGAGCCATGTACCACTTGTCTTCCCTGATCTGGGTCCCTCTTCCACACCTCACACAAACGGAAGATTTCTCCTTCCCTGGCTTGCCTGCAAGACTGAGACTGAAGCTATCACACTTTGGACACTGCAACAATGGTCCCTAGGGTTTCAGCTTAGACAGATAGTAGGTTGCTGCAACCTTCCTGAAGTGTCCCCTCAAGGAGAGAAGACAGAAGCACCAAGCATAGAGCAAATACCACAAGCACACACAGCAGCTGGTTATCTCTGACAACAGAGACAGGAAGGGTTTTTGTAAACCTTTTTGAAAGGTTTCTAGTAGTAGTTTATTTCAGAAAGAGACCAGGGACAAAGACCAGGAGAAATAGCTGGTCAAGGATTATATTCTGGTACAAAGAGGCTGTGTCAACAGCACTCTCCAATCACCTGAAGGTGCAGTTGGGAAAAGGATTACAGTGGCCAATAGAGAAACTCAAGGGCAGACAGGGGTGCAGACCAACTAGTGTACAAGGAACAGAGAAACAGCTAGAACCTTTATGTGAATGGTTAACAGGGGGTTGAACAGCCAAATGGGCTGAAGGAGTGGCGCTGAGGTTGAGTGACAGATGTTACAAAGTCCATGAGAGATGTTAAACTCTAGGAGACACTCTTCCAGGGCATAGCCTCAGGAAGTCCCCTAGCGGGCTCACAGGTCTCCACAGCTTAGCCCACTCGATTCCAGACACAGAGGGCCTTGCTCTGAAAGCTAATACAAACAGGGGGTGGATGGGTGTCTGTTCTGCTTCCCTGGCACAGCACAAGCATTCATTGCTATTGTTTCCTAGTTGTTCTCAGACAGAAAATTTTTGGAGATGGTCACACCTTAAATCTTATATTCTTTAGTGTTGTCATGCTGTTCTCCTCACATGTCTTCACCTTTTCTTTCTCTCTGATTTGGGAGAGAATTGGTGTCTGTAGTTCATCTGCTCTCAAGTTCTATAAATTGAAAAGTTTTTACAGAGTTCTGCAGCACTGAAAAGATCATCTCATCTGTGTTTGGGATCGGGGAATCGCTCGCTGATCATTGCTCCCTGCTGGCCCTGTGCAAGCCACACTGGCTGCTGGCTCCAATCCGTGCCTTTTCTTCAGAAAAGAAAAAGCTGCTACTGCCACTTTTGTCTTTTTGTCTGCAACGTAGCTGGCTAAAAGCAGCTAAGTAAATAAACTGACTTGTGAGCCATGATGAGACAGCTGTGGCCACACGGCACCACCCCATTTATTTTGGCCACACAGTCCTGACCACGTGGCCACTTCCAGACCACTTGTGGCTCTGGGACAGCCCTTGGCAGCCTGGCTGGTGGCTGCACTGGGGCAGGGTCCAGGGGTCATCTCTGGGAAGGGGGACAGGCCAGCCCCACTGGGATGGGGCCAAACAACCTCCCCCACCACCTCTCTTCAGGCAGGGAGAAAGAGATGTTCCCACAGTTTCTGTCCTTTTAAAATATGTTATCATAGAGGCATTACCAGCTTTCCTAATTGGCTTAGCAGTGTGCCTATTCTTGGGAGCTAGCCAGTGAATGATTTTGCCAGGCATGGAGGAACCTGCTAGCAGCTTCTCACAGAAAAAATCACTTTTGTGGCTGGGTTTTTCCCTCCTCAACAAAAATCAAGCTCTTTAAAACCACCACACATCCCCTCAAAATATGAGTGGTGGACTCAGACTCCTTCTGCATTTAGTTTAACACTATTTGCAGATGCTTTATACATACATTCCTTGGAGTGATTTCTAGTGCTCTCCAGGTGAGAGGTCATAAGGCAGAGTTTAGCACCAGATATGCCCACATGTGAAACCGGGTTGGAAAAGTTATTATCATCATGGCAATTGTTGGAAAATGTATTTTCTGATGTTTCAGTAACTTCACTCTTGATTTCTTTAACATTATGGCATGAAATACTAATTGCATCTGCAGTGAGGTCAGTCCAGCTGCCGGTGCCACATAGGCCAGGGCCTCCCTGCCTGCTGCTGTCAACAATTAAAATGTCACATTCCACTGTGGGGAACTGGGAGGAGTTCTTTAAAAATAGATGGTCAGGTGTAGCAATAGGAACTAAGACTCACGGACCTCCTTCCTTGTCCTGAAGATTATTTATTGTAACAAACTGAACCCTTTTATGTTCTAAACTTAACCCGAACAAGCACACATTGGCTCCCTGCCACTGCAGTGTCACTGTTCATCTCTTTACCCATCAGCTCACTGATCATGTGGTGTCCATGCACCTCCCCAACTAATCACTGCCTAATTCACCAGGAAAGCACATGGCATCTATACAACCTGATCTCTGGTTACAGGACCTGGTTTGTATCTCTCTGTTAGCTGAACCTTTCCCAGAGTGCTTTCTGATGAGCTAAATTGAACAGGATTTCTTGTCTCCCGCAGTTGGGAATGAAATTAAGCTAAATGAGGAAAGCATTGTATCTGAGAACCATTTATTGGTAACTGAAAAACAAAATAAAAAGAAGTTACACTACTAAAGAGGGGTAGAAAAGACAGAGCAAGAAGAAGAAAAATGGGAGGGAGAAAGGGAGAGAGGAAGAGAGAGAGAGAGGGGAGACAGAGGGAGAAAGAGGGCATTACTACTACCAGAGATTAGGAAGTGCTCTTGATGTCCACAAATTGGGGGCTGTGCATGCTGCCTGCCTGTGGATGGCTCCTTTGGTGACGAGGTGAGGGGGTGCTGAGGCAGGAGGCCCATAAGCCTTGAGAGGGTGGCAGCAAGGATCACAGTGGTGGGCTGGCTCAGAGGAGGCAGGGTAGGACAGGGGTGACTCAGGCAGGGATGCAGAGATGGAGCAGAGAGAGCATTGGTCAGGGGACAGACACAAAGGAGAGCAAGGGCCAGAGAGGCCAGGGGAGCCAGAAGGTAAGCTGGGGCCAAGACAAAACCATAAGACACAAAAGCCCCCAGAGCTTGTGATGCTGTTACCTTTTATACCCCTGTCCCCTCCCAAAGTCTGCCTGCTGACATGGGCCTAGACCAGTGTCCCACTGCAGTGCAGTGGTAGTGACCTTTTGCCATCAATTGCAGAATGTCTCTGGAGGGTTCAGTGTCTTTGGGGTTTGCCTGCTGAATGCCTGTCATGTGTGGGACATGAACTGGTGGCCAGGCAAATTCTCCCCAGAGACAAACCTTTCCTCCACCTTCTCCTAGCTATCTGCCTCCTGGATGTGGCACCTGTGCAACCTCTCTCTCACAAGCTTCTGACAACCAAGGTTGTGAAAAATCAAAAGTAAATTGGCTCCTCACATCATCCTTTTAAATAAATTCATTAGAAGTACACAGAATTTTTTTTTATTTTGCCCGTCTGCAATGTGGGTCATGCGTTCTGAAGAGACAATTAACCTCAAGTGAGAAATTTGCAAGCACTAAGTTATTGCACTGAAAAGTAAAACCTAGGTCTTTTCACCTTATAATGTAAGACACTATAAAACCTTCAGTTTCTTGCTAAAGAGAGAGAATTTCCAGAGCAGAGATGAAAAGATAGGAAGAAATTAATAGAAATGCTGAAGTTTGGAAGTTTGGGTGTTTTTTTTTTTTCCTTCTCTTTCCTGCTAGGATATCACTGAGTGAATACAGTTCCATTAAAGGCCCATCTGGTGGCACTGTTTGCTGAAATCTTTATTTCACAGACTGAAGGACAAATACTGCAGGGAGGAAAAGAGAAGGAAAAGGACAAATCTTGCTAATGGAGCTTTTCATGTTGCAGTGGTCAGGCGACATAGTCAAGCCTCATTTTATGTGCCTGTACTTTTCAGTTTTATGTGTCATGTTCTTTTCAGTCCCATTCCCAGGATTCCTGCACAGGGAGTACTGATCTTTTTATTTCTCCCTTTTAATTTTTTTTCTTTTTTAAGTTACAGCAAATACCAGAGAATAGAAAAATATATTTTTTAAAATAAATGCCAAAATGTATGAAAATCTACAGATATATTTGTATATACTGCCTACTCCTTTTTTTTCCTTTCAGAAATATGATAACACTGAGCCAATTTAACTTATTAACATTCCTAAATAAGAACTCAGAAATTTGAAATGCAGATGTGCTAAACACATAGCTTGAAATCTCTTATTAGTTTCTATTTTATACTTTAAAAATCATTCAATATGCTCCTACTAGGAACTGCTTGTGAAGATGCTTCTATTCTTTCACACTTTCTGCACTAATTAAGAGTTAATATATCCCCTTTTCTTGGAGGGAATGAAGCCCTTTAAAGTCACTGACATTACTGAAATATAGTGGCATCACTTGAGAAAGCTGGTGGAGAGATTCAGGTGCCTAAACATACATGACCAGGGCCTTCACATGCCATGAGGCATCCAAGACACTCCTGTGGGGAGAACAGGAAATCTGGGGCACCCATATTCCCATTGGAAAGCCTATGGGGTACCAAGTGGGAAATCACATGAGATTATCTCTCTCTGACTGTTACAAGACCTTTGTAAAGTCAGGATGCCTCGGCCTTCGAGGGAAAGGATTCAAAGGCTGCTGACATCTGTGTGACAGGAACTCCTTCCAGCTTCCCCTCCTGGGTGTATCCTCCTGTCCATTTGTTTGGTGCTGCCTTTGGAATTCTTAGGACCCCATGTCTCAGGGGAGGAAAGAGGGGTAGGAGTTTTCTGCTATTTTATTTAATAAAATTGTTACAGACAGAGCCAGCACGGGGGTGGATGGGGAGTTCATGGCTGTGAGGAAGGGACAAGAAAGGAGGATGGAGATGTCTACTTCTGGCAGCAGAAGCCTATTATGGCATTCTGTCCATTTGAATCAGCAGCTCTTTTTTTTTTCCTCCAGAGGGCTTTGGTGCTCTCTCCAGCAGGCCAATTGGCTGTTTTCAGGCCCCAAGCCAGTCTCTCTCCCCCAGAAATAATGTGGGAGGATATTTGTCATCTCCCTCATACGACATGTATGACTTATACCCCCTGTGGATCTATACTTTGTGGTGCTGAGTGAGTCACATTGATTTTGAAGGTGGGGTGCAGCTGCTTTTGCGTGAAGAATATCCCACAACTAAAATTGTAATTAGGTACATTGGGGCAGTTCTGAAAGCATCAGCAAACTTTGGGCACCGAATTCCAGATGAACACTTGTGAAAGTCTTGCTGTAGACCTGTTCAGAAAGAGATGCAATAGCTCAGCCTATCCTACCCTCTTATTTCTGTACTCTCCCCCTAAAATACTTCCTGTTAAGTAGGGGTAGATGTCATTTGTTGGGAAAGTTTGACTGAGTTTAGGATTCCCTTCCTAATCAAGCCATTAACTTTTAAAGATGAAGCAGAGAAGAGCACAATGTAACAGGAATAAAAATAATTAGAGTTGGAAACAAGTCTTTGCTGCTGTCTGGGAATTTGCAGAGGAAAACTGAGTTTTGACATGCACTGTTATTGTCATGCTTCATTGATATTCAGACTGATGGTTGCTCAATGAATCTCTCACTTCTTCTCCCAGTATAATGTGAGACAAATTTGCACAAGATGAGAATATTTACGTGTTCAAATTCCAGACTTCCAATCTGATACTGTAAGAAAGGAAGTTTGTAATTGAAAATTAATTCATACTGGAAAGTGTAGTCAATAGACAATTACTGAGATACAGCTTGTGTTTATTGCTTGAGGAATTTTACACAAGATTTATAACAACTAAAACCAATTACCTTTACATGTTAAGAACAGTCTAAAAAGATGAAACTTAATTAATGTAGAAGGCTTCAAACATTCTTTATCTCCTGCAAATAATCACCAACCAAACAGCAATTAAAAAAAATAAATGTGAAAATCAGCATGTTATTTGTGTCGAAAAAGATTAGAGAAAAATCCCCATATTGTACATGATTCTTGTCCTATTCATTTTGCAGAAGTGTGGCACCACCACTTTACTCCAGAAGAATAGGAGGTGAAAATTTGATACAATGTTTGCGAAATAGAAATCAAGTAGGCACAATTTTTTAAAAAGTATTCAGGTGCATTTCTGCCTCTTCCATTCTCTGTACCTGCTCTCTAGACCCCTCTGAAAACCCCAGAAATGTGGGAGCTGCATTCTTCATGCACAGAATTCAGAAGGAGTTTCCCTGGATGTATTAATTCCCATTTGCGGGAAAAATTATTTGACTCTTGACCCAAATCAGAATCAATATCCTGTTCAGAGTTCTGACGAGAAATTCCTAATGGCATCAAAATGAGACTTTTAGACCAGAGGCCACTCTTCAACCCTTTTCTCTGGCCCTGCAGTTCTGTTCATTAAAAACACTTCCTTGGGACAAGTTACAGTGGGGACAATTTTCCTGCTCTTGAGAGGACTTTGAGGTACCTTGGAAAACGTTTATCTAAAGTGCTGTGTCCAGCTCTGGACTCATCAGCACAAGAGGAAAATGTAGCTCCTGCAGTGGGTCAGGGGAGGGCAACAAAGGTGAGGAAGGGTCTGGAGCATCTCCCTGATGAGGAAAGGCTGAGGGGGCTGGGGCTGTTCAGCCCCCAGAGGAGCCCAGCTGAGAGGGGACCCCATCCCTGCAGGTCAGAGCAGGCTCCAGGCTCTGCTCCAGGGCCCAGCAATGGCACCAGAGCCACAGGCAGGGACTGATCCCAGCAATTCCCCCTGGGAATGAGGCAGAACTTCTGTCCTGGGCAGTGCCCAGCACTGAACAGATTGTGCAGAGAGGTGGGGTGTCCCTCAGTGGGGATATTCCAGACCCCTTTGGACACAATCCTGTGCTCTGTGCTCTGGGATGGCCCAGCTGGAGCAGGGAGGTGGGACCAGATGACCCCACTCTGGTCCCTTTGAGTTTTAACCCGTTCTGGGATTCTGTGAGATACTGAATACATTGCATTTCAAAATACAATTTCAAAACTTTTATGTCTAGCAATAGTTTTTAAAAATCTCAAAGATAAAGGATCTTAAAGACATAAAGCCAAAGAATTCAGATTAACCAGAAGTCTCAATACCAGTTATAGAAGATGGTTCAGAATGTGAAGACCACCTTGACATGGTGAGACCCCCAAGGGCATTGGCCAAATTGGAATAGTATTGAAGAATGGAAAGGTGAAGCCTCTTTCTCCAGAGTCCTGGATTGTTTGTTGTCCATGCATCCAGAACCAAATGTCTGCTGGGTTCAGGTCTTGAAAGATCTTAGACTTTGTTACTGGGAATTGCTGTTTTGGTTCAGATTTTGGGGGATGTTTGAGTCTTTAATTTTAATTTTTTAAAATTCGTTTTGTGACTCCCATACTGAATAGATCTTGGTATGGTAACTAAAGGGTCTTTGGCATGAGTGCTATTTGGGTTTTTTCTTCTTTCCTCTGTGAAAGACAATAGTTTAGACTCTCAATGACTAAAAGGCCTGCTTGTAACTGAAGTGTGGGTTCAATGTGTGTTGTGCAATGGTCTGTAGAAGTCAGATAGGATAATTCTTTCTTTCCTTTTCCTTCCCATTTAAAATTATTGAAATTCAGCCTGTTGACTTTGGTCTTTTGGTGAGTTAATATTTTTATATTAACTGTCCAAAAAATGTCTTGTCCAAAAATCTGAACAGAACATCCAAAATAAGGAGGTGAAAATTTTTTTCTCTTCCTAATTGTAATGACCACAATTAACTTTTAGATGTGCATTTTGCTTTCTTATTTCCCTATTTTTTTTTTGTTTGTTTAAATAAAGAAGACTGATAAGTGAATAAATAGATTTTGCTTCTTGCTTAAGAAGACCATGTCCAGTCTAAAACCCTGTGAGTAAAAACATGGTAATTGCAGGGGACTTTTGCTTTTAGGCACAGGAAAGAAAAACAATGAGAATTGAAGTAATTTTCATCCTGGAGTGCAAAGAAGCTGCAAATTAGTTGTATATAGAGAAGTAAGTGTATGTGAGTGGAAATTTTCCACTGATTTTCTCTCTTAAAATTATTTATGAATTTTAAGAGTAATTAGAATGGGGTGGGGGGGAAGCCACCAGAAGATATATTGTTCTGTTAGTCTAGAGCTTGGGGTTTGTGCTGCTTTTTCTGGAGCTGCAGCAATCTTAGGGTTTATTTTAGGTGCTGGGAAGGGATCTAAATCTTTGATACCTGCACCAAAACAGAATTTAGAGCTGACCCAGTGAGAGGAAAGTGACCCAGTGAGAGGAAAAAAATATGCTGAAGGGAAGTGTAGTCTCCTGTGAGTGTTTTCAGTGTGAAATGTGTGAAAAGTGCAGAGCTCTCCTGTGGAAGTCACTCTTGCCCTTTCTCCTGTGCAAGAGAGGGAATCAGGACCTGTTGGCAGGACAGATTTGGTGCTTTGTGAGCAGTTTTGGGCACAAAAGGCAAAACGTGTGTGTGGGCTATTATGCACAGACCTCCTGGGTGACTTCTCAGCACTTGATTACACTTTAATTATTTTTGTAATGCGAAAGTGAGCCTACTCTCCTGAGGAGAAAGAACTGCTTCTATTAATCTATCAGGTTATAGCAAGGGATCAGCAATTAGCTGTGTGCTTTCTATCCTGCTATAATTATTAATAATGAGCAGCCTACAGGAGCCGTGTTTTCCACAGCAAATCCCATTCCATCCAGCAGTCGGATGGGTTGTTTTGGTCACGATTTGAGGGATAGATCCAAGGCAGTGTGAGCTGTGCTGAGCTGAACAGAGCCTGGGCAAGCAGCTCTGGCTGGTGCATCCCCTGTGACGTGGTGGCACCAACAGCACCAGTCTTGGGAGCAGCACAGATCTCGGATTTATAAAAAAATAA
This sequence comes from Certhia americana, assembly GCA_018697195.1. Taxonomy (NCBI): domain Eukaryota; kingdom Metazoa; phylum Chordata; class Aves; order Passeriformes; family Certhiidae; genus Certhia; species Certhia americana. Next base: position 3,784,823 of record CM031878.1, on the reverse strand, counting down.
TTTTTTTTGTTTTTCTGTGCCGGCTGTTTTTCTTCTGTTTCCCGAGAATGTAAATAGAGTTTTTTCTCCCAGCCAGAGAGTTTGAAAGGACAGGCCTGTGAGACTTTCTTGTTGTTTTTTCTTTCTTCGTTATTTATTATTTCTTATCATTACATTCTGTCCCTGACCTGCAGAGCTCTTCTTTGCAGGTCAGTTCAAGACACAAAATGCAAAATGCTAACAACAATGCAAAAAGCTTAATGCTCAACTACTCACTACGAAATACTAAAAGCCTAATGTTCCCACCCTCAGGGTGGCATGGATATTTATACTACATTGTAATACATGAAATCAGTATTTATAATTCTACTACAATAACTATTATCTTTGTTAGAAGGTTAGACTCTATTCTAAGCCAACTATATTATGCCACCTCACTGCAGAACATGGAGGCAAGGAAAAAGAAGGGTGAAACCCAAAAGCCATGTGCTTCCTCCATCTTGCCTTCACCTGTCTGCCATCCTAAAAACTCCATATATCTAAAATTCTCACCCTGTGATAAAGCTACACACTATTCTACTGTCTAATACACACTCTTAAAAACTCTGCTTCATTTCAGAGCTTAAAAGCCCTTTTTCCATGAACAAAGGTTAAAAACACTGTCAGAGATTCTAAAATCTCCCAAACATGCAAAGAGATATTCCTCACAATTCCAGATTCCAACACACAGACAGGTTCAGAAGAAGCTGCCAGCAGAACACAGCCCACAGCCTGATCAAGGAGCTTCCTTCCTCAATTTCTGTCGCAGCTATTAGCAGCACAGATGTCCTCTCCAGCAGCTAAAGGTGTCTTCACTGCCTTTCAGAGAATGAGCACTCCCTTTCCGAGGGAGAGCATTTTGGGGGTGGATCATAAGTGCTGGTCCTGTTACTCCCCAGTCATCAGCCAACAGACAGTCGTGGGGGTGGGTGATACATTGAAGTTTGGACTTGGTGGTATTGGATGACTTTTCCAACCTCAGTGATTCTCAGTGATAGGTAATCCTATTACAGCATCATATTTCAAGCTACCAGTGACCCCTCCAAAATTTATTTAACCTCGTTTCCAGCCCAGATATCTACAGCCATGTCTCACAACAATCTCAGGGAAAACTATTTATTTATTTGTTTGTTTGTTTATTTATTTATTTAAATAGGCAAAACCCGTTTTTGCCACTGCTTTACTGAAAACATGCAATTACTCAGAATTTCTCCAAGAGAGGCTGAAGTGCCACTGAGCAAGTAACTGCAGTATCAGAAATTGTATATGTTGGGTCTGAAAAATGCCATGTGCAAAAGAGATTTTGGAAACCATATTTTTGACACCTCCATTTGGCTAGAACAGGCTCCTTAGTAATTTTTCCTTCCTCAACTGTTGCTTGGTGTGAAAATTTAATTTGCGGTGAAGAAAAAATATATATGACCAAGTAACATACACATACAGAACAGACTGTGAAATAAATCCTCAGTTCTAACTTATCTGAATTTTCCAGATCTTGATACTGCAACCTGATTTTGTTTTCTTCTAAGAGTGTTTCTGGCAAGTGTTTCTGGACCAAGTAACTTCCCAGCAAAACGGAGAATTTAATAACTGTAATTTTGTTAAGGAGTCCTGCTTCTATTTGATAACTTCTGCTACAAAAAGAGCTTTACAAGATTAGTGTCCCTCTGAGCAATTAAGTAGCAGAGTCCCCTAATCTCTGAAGTCATACACAAAACAAGTAGAGTAGTAGATTTTGCTTCTCTGGGATCATAACAATTATTTATTGCTTTTAATAAGTCTGCGTTTTCTTGGATCTGTCAGAATATCCTTTCGTACTAGTGTCAACGGGGCTAGTTCTAACAGTCCATGGTGCTGATAAGGTGAAATCAGAATTATGACCGATGTATTTTTAATTTCTTGCATCGTGAAAGAAAAAGAGAGCTTAGAAAAAACTCAATGGCACTTCAAGCCCTGTGGATTTCTAGCTCTTTCCTAAAAACATGTTGTTTTAAAGTCACATCTTTATCGGGCTTTTCTCAATTTTCCCTTACAGAACAGGTTCATAGTGGACTTGCACTATTCAGAGTATTTCAGGGCAGAAAACTACTCACACTGATCTTCTTACATGGGTTTGTTTTGGTTTTGGTGCAGCTGTGACCAGGAGGGTGGGAACAACCTGCCAAGGCTGTTTCCCCTCACACAAATCAGGCAGGATGTTCCTGCCTGGAATGGAATATGTGATGTGCTGCAACAGTAAGCTTGTCATATGCTGCTGTTTTTTGTCAGGAGGGTCATGTCCCAACATGTGACAGTCGCTTCAATAATTCCTGGAAAAATAAACAGGAACAAAAATAGTGTGAATAATGGATCTGGTCATGAATACTCCTCTCCATGTTCATAAGCAAGCAGGGGCACTCCAGCTCTGTGGGTTTTTGGTCCTGGGATGTTGCACCATTATTAGTGTCTAGCTTCACTTGATTGAGGTGCTTCATCCCCTCACTTGTCTGGACTGGAAGGGTGCTTGCAGGTGGGTTTTGGCTCAGTTGTGTTTGATTTTGGAGCCACTTGATGTCATCCACTAACAAAACTCTGTGTACACAATTCTTTGTGTATTTGCTTGTGTTTATAATATATATAGGTAGTATGAATTAATAAGAGTCAGCAATAGCCTATAATTCTCCACTTCGCTGTGCTTTCTGTGCTTTTATGCACAATGATTTTCCATGGATTTTCCTAGATTTCTGTAGCCTTTTCACAGCATTCCCCACCTCCTGGAAACTGAAAACTCCCCCAAAAGCCAACACTCTGGATGAAGGCAGGCTGTCCTGGAAGGGTGGATATGTTTGAAAACGTATTTTCACAGCCACCACAATAAATTACTTTCATGATGCAGCCTTCAAAACTTGCGAGATTTTATTGTAGGACACCTGGGTAATACCTGAATGCAAGGTATGTTCTCCCAGGCAAAGTGTGTTCTCCTGGAAGCATTGTGCAAAACCACAAGTTTCTAAATTAATTCCATAAGGACAAGGCTATAAGGGAGAGGGGATTTCTTTATGAATAACCCTTCTAGCTCTGGCCTCTCAGTCCTGAATCTCAAGGGAAAACTACTCTGCACCCCACTCCTTCCAAACAAGCCCACACAAAATCGGACATAAAGCAAATGTGTGAATTGGAATTTAAAACTGCACTGAACACTGGACTCGGGAGAAACACAGGCTTGAGGCGTGCTTTGTTTTCCTCCTTCCTTTTTCCACCTCCTGCCTTTCCTAAAGGTGATGAATCACCTGGCTCTGCTTTTCCCCATAGAAGATTATCACCTTTTTCCCTGTGAACACTAATTTTTGCTGTACAGATACCAGTGATGTTTTTCCCTCAGATGATTTAACTGCTTACCATATCAAGTGTAACACAGAACAGTTGTTCTCCACCCAAATTTAACACTGACAAGTACTGTTTGTCTTTCAGGTTAAGAGAAGAGCTTGTGTATCAAAAATCTTGACTATTTCTCCATGCATAGCAGATACTACCATTCCCTTAGTCCTCACTAGCCCTTAAAAACACAGAAGAGCTCTAGGACCATTCTTCCAAGGCCCGTGTTTCATGCCCTGAGGATTATAGCAAGCATTTTAAATGCAATTATTTGATACAGTGATTTCAAATGAATAAATTACCTTTCCGTCTTTCAGTGCAGGATGAAATCTTGATGAAGGGAACAAAGAACTTTGTTTCGACGTGGCTCTGCTGACCCCACCAGGAGTGCTGGAACATGGGTCTGTGAGGCTGAACATTTAAATATTGCCTGGGGAGCAGCAGGCAGTGGATGTGACTCATTTCATGTCAGGACTGGCCTGGCCTTTCCTGTCTGTACAGAGAATGAACTCACTGTCCACTGCAAATACTCTCTTTCCAGCACAGATTCGCTATGTGTTATTTGCACCAGGAAGGGAATTTTTATGTTGCCTTTTTATTAGGTTTTTCTTCACTAAAGGCAAATGATGGTAAGCAGAGTTCTGCAGAGGGTGAGGTGAAGAGGGACACACAATTGCTAACTCCTTAGACCATCAAAGGAAAAAGATCATCTCATTGTCTCCCCCCTGAACCTTGCCAAAAGGAGACAACCAATAAATTGTCCCCAAAACCATTTCAGATTAAATGTTACAGGGCTCTGTGTTGCCTGCATGAATACAGGCAGTGTGTGGGGAAGAGATTGGGGGACGTGAGTAGAGCTTATGGTGGAATGTTTTAATTAATTGTGGGCATGATTACCTAATTGGGTGGTATGGGGAAGGACAAAAGGTGAAGAAAACTGTGCCACAATATCCCACCCATCCTGGAAAGGAATTTGCCTCTGTGTTTTAAGTTTGCCAAAAGGTTTATGTGAGATTGTGTGCTGTGATTTCCATCAAATTTAATGGTGTTTAAAATGTAACAGCTCCAACAGCAAGATGCTGCTTGGTGAATTTTATGCTGAAGGTTTGCATTAAATCCCTATAAGCAGGGGTGTCTGCAATTGCTATAACTGTTTTTCATGCTTGCAGCTTAAATACCAACAAGATTAAAAGTGCTGTAGAATTGAAGAACTGGAAGAATGCACATGGGCTCATTTAGCTCTCTGGGCAGAGAGCAGGTCCATGAAAACTCATGGAAAACTCAGCTTCAGCCCCTGGAGATGTAAAGGTGGTCTATATCACAGAATCAGTCACAGAATCAGAGAATCACAGAATCAGAGAATCACAGAATGGTTTGGGTTGAGAGGGACCTCAGAAGTAATTTCGTTCCAACCCCTTCCCTGGATAGGGACATCTTCCACTAGAGAGCCCCATCCAGCTTGTCAGAGGATTTTGGAGGATTCTGACCTGTATTAAGAAATGGAGTTATACTTGAGGCCAAATCAATCAATTTTGATGGGGTTAGAGATTCTGATTGTGATTTCTTTAGAAGGAGCTGCCCCAAATCCACTTCAGGTACTAATTTGCAGATTATAAACTTTAATGGGAACCCAAATCATGATTTTGATATCTCTGTTTACACACAAACCCAAACATCTAAAAAAATGTTGAACAGGAGCCAGCTCATGTAAAAATCAGCAATCATTGGCTCTGAAAATCCACTTCTTCTTTCTCTCTCTACACTGCCATGCTCCTCCTTCACCTGCTCTTCTTGTTTTTCATTACATTTGTTAATGCAATTTATTAATGCATAAAAAATTACATTAGACCTAGACAGGCACCATCTGTTTTTAGCTAAACTGCAAACAAACCACTTAGAATTCAGGACCTCTCAGTTCTAAATTTTTTTTCTTTTTTTCTTTTTTTCTTTTTTTTTTTTTTTTTTGTGTCCACAAGCCTTCACAGCTCTGTATCTCTCTTTTCCTTTTAGTACAGTCAGAGCGGATAAGTGGAAGGTGATTTGTAGCCGTGCTGTTTTTCTCCAACAAAGACAAGTTTCCTTCACCAGCATTTCTTAAGCTGAGGTCTGTGGACAACAAATGATCCAGGATGTGATCCCCAACCAACCTCCAAAATCATGACACCCCATACTGTTCCTTTCCAAATAAAAGTTCTGACACTAAAAAGTGCCGTGTTGCGGGAAATGTTTTGAATCTTAACAGTGATCCACTGCTTTGAGAGATTTGAAGAAGCTGTGAGTGCTTTGTCATCGCTGTTACATAATCCCTTCTCTCTAGTGTAATTCAGGAAACACTTAAGATGGATAATAATAGTAATTTGAAATTATTTAAAAAATCTGTTTTAATGGGAAAATGACATATTTAATAATTTTCATTAAGAAGCACTAGGTGTTTCAGTCCTTTTTTATTTTTTAACAGATATTGGAGTTCTCTGTGTGTATTTATACATGTGTGTGCATTTATGCATATGTGTGCAGTATTATTTTCTTTTTCTCATTATATATCTTTTGGGGAAGAGAAGAGGAAAAAAGAAAATATCCTACTATAAACATCATCAATTTGAGAGAAGGTGTAAAATTAAAAAGAAAAAGTAAACTGAGCACTAGGACCTTTCCAAAATTACTTAAATAGGAAAAAATATTTATTTTCTCTTTTATTATTTTAATTTAAGATAATTTGTGATTAAGTTATATTTATCTCAAATTGCAAACACGGGGTGATGATACATACTGAAAAACACCCAAACTCCAGGGGTCTAATTTGATGGCTAATGTGATTACATGAGACAAGCTTTATCTAAAATCTCTGTGCTTGAGTACATGCAGTGATTTCACCATTACTCAGAGTCTGGACTAATTTCATCCATCTCTGCTTATTCCTGGAATTTAGCGATGCCCTTTGTAGCAAGGCTGTTCTCATCACAGTGGTGCTGTTATATACACGTTGGATTTTGATAATATTATTGTTTTCTGGATGGGCTCCATACATTTGAAGGGGATGCTCTGATTTAATTACGGACTCTTACTATACTGGTTAATCCAAAACCTTGCCCTTCCCAAACTGAAACAGATGGTTTTTCAAGTTTCCAGGTTGAGGTGCAGCAGTCAGATGCACAGCCTAATTTTAAGTTATCTTTATGTTGAATCAAAACATTGTTTATGTTGTAAAAGACCTCTCAGACCACCAAGTCGAGCCATTCCTCCAGCACTGACAAGCCCAGCACTAACCCATATCCCCAGGTGCCACATCCACACGGGTTTTAAATGCCTCCAGGGATGTGACACCACCACTGCCACTGGCAGCTTTGCCAGGGCTTGACCACCCTTTGCAGTGAAGAGATGTTTTCTTATATCCAGTGTAAAGTTTTTGTCAGGAACTAGCTGGTGTCTCACACTGAACAGGGGTAAGGAGAGGCAGGACCTCTGCAGTAGTGCCTCTGAAGTTATGGGAGACTTCTGCTGATGTCTGGGAACCACACAAAATGTGGTATTTGGGTGTGGAGGAAAAAAAAAAAAAGGAAAAATACAGGAGAAATCAATATATAGAAATTAATGTGCCTTTGTGAAGATTCAAAACAGATGGGGAAAAGGTCAAGGATTCTTTGTTGCTAAGTGAGTTTCTATGACAACTGCAATGTGTATGTTATGAGTGAGCAGTCATTTGTTCCAGCTGCTGGATCATTAAAAGGGCTGCATTTCCTGAAGAACTGGGAACTCTAGTCATGGATTATTTACTTTTTGCTTACCCCTCTGTAAACTAAGTTTCAACAGGTAGGACTCAGCCCACAGGTGAAAGGTTCAGCCAGTTGCAGATACACAGCTACACTGCAGGCCTGGATGAGTCTGGATGGGTCTGATGGCAAAGTGCCTACCTTACAGGATGCTGAGGGAGCTTTGTAAGAAATCCTGGGAGATTAATTAAGATCCAATCCTGCAATTCGGGGCGGGGAGGGGAGGAGTAGGAGAGTGAAAGAGAGACAGACTAAAAAGCAAGAAGAAATATCACCACCCATGGATCCATGTTCCACTGGTCCTTTTTCACTCAATTCTTAGTGGTGGGGGTCCAGAGCCTGTTCAAAGCTTTTCACTATTTGTATATTTTAGCAAACAAAGGAATGAATACTAGCTTGCTTAATTTACAGTCCAAGTTCCAGGAATCCATACTCCATAATCCATATTCAGGGGTGAGGCGCTGTGCTTCAGTGTTTACTGGTGGTTGCAGAGGACACCTGTCCCATAGCTCAGGGTCAGCAACAACCCTGCCAATTCTATGTGTAGAACCAGTTGCCTGTCCACACAGTTTGCTGCCATGGGGACCCTTCTCTGGGTGTATTACTCAGGATGTGCCAGCCAGGCCTCACCAGGCCTGGAGTCATCACCATTCCACTGCTCCTTTCCATGCTCACCTGATGGCAAAATCCTTCTGTGGTCTTAATAACGCTTGAAACAGGAAACTGTGATTTTTAAGCCTCTACAGTAAGTCCCTCACAGGGTCATAAATGCTGCCAGGACCTTACTCCAGCACGGACTTCATATATGTTCATAAAGTTTCCTTTGTGGCTTTATGGCCTCCCTGCTCCATCCTGTGCTGCTCCAGGGGCTGCAGGTGGATCTCTGCTCCCCCGTGCCCTCCCTGTGCTGCAGGGGCACAGCTGCCTCCCCATGGGCTGCTCCAGGGGCTGCAGGGGAATCTGAGCTCCAGAGCCTGGAGCAGCTCCTGCCCCTTCTTCTGCACTGCCATGGCTGTCTGCAGGGCTGATCCTCTCACATGTTCTCACACCTCTCTTCTCTGTCTGCAGTTAAATCAGTGCAATAACTTTTTTCCCTTCTTAAGTATGTTATCTCAGAGGCTTTACTACAACTGGATTGTCTGGGCCTCAGAAATGGTGGAAGCTTCTGGCAGCTATTCAAAGAAGCCACCCCTATAGTCCATCCCCACCCACCCCACCCCAACCCCCACCTCTACACCAAAATCTGGTCAGACAAACCAAATACAGATAGAAATTAAGTTTTTGAAGCTTTCCCATTCACTTAATTTTACTATCTTTTCTTCCTAATGTTTGCATTAAAAAGAAAACAACCAACCAAAAACCAACTGAATAACACAGACACACTGGAACATGGGTCATCCTGAGGCACAGTCCATTACCAGTTACACTGAAAAACTCGGTGTAATATTTCTGCTCTGTGACTAGGGAATCTGGGAAAGGTGACAGCTTTGGTGTGTCTGGCACTGAAAACTGGGAAATAAACTCTCCAACCAATTTACTGTGTTAAAAATCTGACAGTGCTGAATGCATGGGGAATTCTTCTCAAAGTATGGACAGCAATCTAACAGACCAGGTCATATCCACGAAATTAGAACCTGCTCATCACATTTCTATTACTTATTCCTTACATTTCCTGGATGCATACATACATACTTATTATTTCAATGAACTTATTTTGATATGAGTAAGGGTCTGCTGAGGGTCTTTGTTGCTCATTTGGGAGCATTTCATTCCTCAAAATTCCTTTTTATGGCCCTGGACCCCCTGATGAGTTATTTTTCTTTGAGAGTATCTCTATTATGTGGTTATGGTGCACTTCTCTTATCACTCTTTACTCTGACACTATCTCTGTTCTCAAAACTAAGATATCAGTGAGCACATATTAGTCACTGATATAAGTAAACAAGGAAGCATTAGCTGGCACAAGACTTATTAGTCTCAATGTAGGGAGTTAACACAAGGCCACATTAATCTCTGGCATTTGCACTGAGCACTGTGTGATACAAAACTAAGCATTACCCACAAATTATACACAAAGTGCTAATGGATTTTACATCTTCCCTAACTGCTGCACAGACTTCTTCATAAAGAGATATAACCTGCCTGGTAACATCTCTGAGCCTGTCAGACCCTGCCTGTGGCATGTGCAGCCCTTTGCCATCGCTGGACTGAATTGAAGTGGTCTAGCTGACAGCCAGAAAACTGTTCTCTAACTTTCAATACAACCTCTTGTTGGCTTCTGGCTGCTTTTACAGTTTGTCATTCTTGTAATTCTTCCATAAGTTTTTGTTTGTTGTTTTGTGGGGTTTTTTTGTTTGTTTGTTTATTTTATTTTATTTTATTTTATTTTATTTTATTTTTGGGGTTTGGGTTGGGGATTTTTTTGCATGTATCAGTACAGGAGAAAATATCAACATTTGCTTATTGATTAAAAGACAAGGGAAAAGCAAGCAGTCCCCTGGAACTGACTGCTTCTCTAGACTGAGAGAAGAGACTTTTCTATACTTCTTTTTGACCTTGTCTAGGAATTAAAATGTCTTTGATCATTTATGACTTCATAAAATTTCCTTTGAAAAACTGCCTATGCAAACTTTTTTGTCCCTAAGAAATGAAATTAAAGAGGATGAATATGAGGGAAATAGCGTTATGCAAGAAACATGAAGAATTTCTGAACCTCCATGATGGTAGATAAGACATTCCAGTTGCCACTAAAAGATTCATTATCACATGAGATATTGTCCCATTGCTTTGACTTGTCTTGACTAGGCAGTAGATTTAGTGTTATTTTGTTGGGAAGTTAAGTTTTGGGCCCCTCGCTGAACAAGAACATTGAGGAGCTGGAGTGTATCCAGGGCAGGGAACGGAGCTGGGCAAGGGTCTGGAGCCCCAGGAGGGGCTGAGGGAGCTGGGAAAGGGGCTCAGGCTGGAGCAAAGGAGGCTGAGGGGGGCCCTTGTGGCTCTGCACAACTCCCTGCCAGGAGGGGACAGCCGGGGGGGTCGGGCTGTGCTCCCAGGGAACAGGGACAGGACAGGTAACAGCCTGCATCTGTCCCAGGATAGGATGCCTCCACAACAGAAGCTCTGCAAAGCCATGTTTACCATCAATTTCCTGAACTGTTCTTTTGAAAACATGAATCCACCTGTAATTCGTCATTTTAACAGTGGTAATCAGTTCAAACTGTCTCAGCGCCCACCGGTCTTGATTAGGGATCCAGAAACTTGAGAAACCAAGGGTCCCTATGAGCTCGTGACCTGGGGTCGTGGCTATGCGTGTGTAGCTGCTCCCTCAGGCCCTCGATGGATCCCCCAGAAGTGGGTAAAGCCGTTCGTCCCCAAAAATCCAGCTCCAGCAGAAAGAGATGAAAGGCAGGTAGCCACTGCCTCCAAGAGAAGACGCTGTCGGATGGAAAAAGAGGAATCTTCCTAGGTGTGGACTCCATCTGGCAGAAACAGAGACTTTTAACATGTTTTAAAAATGTTTGTTTTCCCTTTGAGAAAAACCCTATTTCTGGTTATCCTCACTCCATGTAACCCAATGTTTTTCCTTTAACTTTCTTAAACAAAAAAGGGTGAGATGTTGCATTCCTTTGCTCTCTCCCCAAAACGCCTCCCCCAGAAACTGTAACCTGGCCTGATTTACCTGCCCCTTGACTCTGACCTATGGCTTTCAGCCAGGTAATCTGACCCCGACCCCAAAAGAGATAAAAACCCCTCTTCCTCCATGTGCTTTCTCCTTGCCTCTGGGATCCCTTCATTGAGAATAAAGCTTTGGAATACATCCTGAGGTAAGGGGCCTCTTTTGAATCTCTTCTCCCTATCTTGAAAATCCCCTCTCCTCATCCCCCTAAATCTGAGCTAGCCAGCTGGTGGGGGGTGGCAGGAAAAGCGAATCATCGAGACACCACCCCTGGGAGAATTTAAAAGTGCTGCAGATGTGACATTTGGTGATTTAGCGGTGGGCTTGGGCAGTGGTGAAGGAATGGTTGCACTTGATGATTTTAGTGGACTTTTCCAACATTAATGATTCTGTGACCTTTGCAGTGGAAGTTGTAATAGAACCAGGCCTTCGCTTTGAGAAAGTCAGGTCTTAATACAGGCTTGAGAAACAACTTTCCTTTGTCTTCTGACAAAGATTTTTTCTCTTCAGCACAGATTTTTTTCTTCCTCACGCTTTCCTAGTTGCAGCTGGTGGAAGAAGAACAAAGCAAATCATCTGCTCTGTGTTTTGGATTCTGTCCATCTTGCTTTGCTTCACCATATGGAGTGACAATGGACTCTACTATTCAGATCTTGTTTTGTTCTTTGAGAAATATGGGGAGGGAGACATTTATTAAATTCAGTCGAGGGTGTCAGGAGCAAGACTAAGCATCCCTCAGTGCATTAGCACGTCTGTGGTTGACAGGGTTTCAGAAAGACTGGGCTTAGCTGCCCTCTGCAGCTCTTTATCCCTCAGTTTAAGCTCCTCACAACCTGCCATAATGCACATTTCTCCATGTCACTTCATGCAATTTTGCTGATGTAAAAGGAGTTTCATCCCCACGTTGTAGCCACAGCCTGGTGAAATAACTAATTACATTAATGACCTCAACTCAGTGCCTGTGCTTGGAGATACAAAGATCTGGACGCACATCTGCTCCAAAATGAATACAGACAGAGAATCTTAATAGCACAAAACTGGACTGGAACATCCCCAGAGTCATTCCCGCACTGGGTTGCTTGCCTTTAGAGAATTGGAATAGGAGATGTAGGAAAAGATGAGGGACTGCTCTTGCTCTGCTGATACTGCTTTTAAGGGGGGAATTGGGGCTAGCTGTGCAAAGATACAGAGATGGGATGAAAACTAATGTATTTCTCTTGCAGTGCATTTCAGATCAGCTTGTCTTAGATCAGCTATCTAAGAGGAATTACACAGAAAGAATGCCTGGGTGAAATGAGACTAAAATATCAGATTTGGAAATAAAGAAGTAAAATATGGGGAGTCCTGCAGATGATGCTAATTTCTAGAGTCCTCAGGGTGAACTCAAGTTCTGAAGTCTTATCATCCACTGTCAGAAAATCTGCTTTCTATGTGGGTACATCCAAAAATGAGAAGACAACTTATTTCTTCTTCCAGTTTTCCTCTAGCTGAAATGCCTCAGGTAACACAGTCCTGAATTTGATGGCTTTTAACATCTTGGAAGCGCTTTTAATTTTCCTATGGAAAAAAGGAACTTTTACAAGCACTGATCACAGGAAAACCTTGGTTAGAGTACATAAATCTTTTTCCCTTGCTATAAAATCAGATGTCTCCCAAGTACTGTCCTCCTTCACCACTTTGTGCTTTATGGTGGAGTAGAACCAGGCAAAAAATTATATTTATGTTGTTCTCAGTGTAGCTTAGGGACATTTCAGCTAGCTGAATATGAGCTGCTTTTTCCACACGCAGTCTAAGTGTTTCCTGTCACACAGTTCCCCAGGTGCCAAATCTTAAGCTGCACACATATGTGGGACAGGATATCAGGGATAACCTTATCTGAAACCTTATTTATTTACTGTAAATAGTTAGAGCTTAAGATATTATAATTTCCATTCTGTTACTGGACCTCCAACTACACAACTACAACCAGTTCTGCAATGAAGAGAGCAGAAAAATGAAACACGAGTTAAAGCAATAATCAATATATCTCAGGATGGAGCTAAGTACTGAACACATAAATGTGACTATTAACAAGCATTTGTAAAGAAACTCCAGTTATTTCACAAGTCATATACTGTAAAATGAAACTCTTTTCAGTTGAGAGAAACATATAAAGAAAAAAGTAAAGCAAACTCTCAAGATATATTAATCAAAACATTGCATAATTCTAAATTATTTATTGGGAATTGCTTGTTTGTTTGTTTGTTTTGATTTTTTTATCCACTGCAAAACTCAGGGGCTCAGATAAGTGAAAATACCTGCTAAGAGCCAAAGCCTACCAGAAAAGAGACAAACTTACCAGACCATGAAGGAGTCACGCTCTCCTCTCCCCTCCAAGTCACCTGGGGTGGCTCCAGTCAGTTCCAAACCAAAAAACTGCAAAAATTAATTAGCCCCTAGGAGTTACAAGAGCAAGCTGTGGTAGCAGTAATTGGTCCTCAAATCAGGGTGAACCAGATCACAATTCTTAGTGCATTTGAGAGCAGCACTGCCATGAGGTGGAGGCTGAGCTTCAGGGGATGCCAGGAGGGGCACAGATCCCTACCACTCCATCAGGATTGGCAGCTGTATCCACAACACTGAGGGACACTGCAACTGGAAAACGTGCCCAGCAGTGAGGCCAGAGGGTCTGGGCATGGTGTCAAGCTCACAGAGTGTTTGACAACTCTTTTGGAAACCCCCAGAACAATCTCCTTAAGGACTGTGCCTGCAGGTTGGGAAATTGCAAGCTGCCAGCTTGACAGGAAGGTAACCTCAGGCAAAATGCTTGGAATGTCATAAACACCCTTTACATTATTTGCCCTTAACCAGTCTTGGTTCATTTTTAGAAGAAGAAATTTCAGAGCTGAAAAGATTTACAGTATTTATTTTGTTAATTGCTTAAGTTTTTAATTGATACTCAGCTCTGGGGCCTACCTTTCCTGATTTACTGCATAAAATAAATTGTGAAATAGTTTTATTTTATTAAATAACTTCAGAATAGTTCTCTAATGACAGGATGTTTTCATTGCAATCAGTAATAAAATGTCCCTTAATTCAGAGGAATTTCTAAGCAAACACTCTGTGTGTTTCCAATACTTTCTTTAAAGAATTTTCTAATTCCAAGTACAAGTTTTTCACTACTTAAAAAAAAAAAAAAAAAAAAAAAGGTGTTGGAAGCCCAAGTAAAGTCTCTCTCACTTAAGACTTCTAGCAGAGATTTCAGATAGACCTAAACTCAAAATAGCAGGAAGGAAAGAATCTTTGTGGAAATGAAGGATAATGTTTCATTCCTCAAAATTAAAACCAGAAGCTGTTTACTTTCAAGTAGCTAATAATCTTTTCATTAATCCAAACACACCTTTTTTTCAAGATATTAAGAAGTTTAATTGTGCAATTCTGAGATATAATGTGCTAGAAAAATGCAGACTGCCATTGCAGCTTGTTAACCATTTGGGCAGTTTTTCAATTATCTAGAGAGGATAATGACTTAGAAAAGTATTGCAGCCATAATCCTTACCCATCTCTGCTGACATCAGTATGAATTTCAGTTCACTAGTAGAGTTTTCGCTCTGTATGTTATTTCCTTTTTCCTTTGTCTCATGATTATCAGTTTATTTTACATTAAGTTCAATGCCTCTGCAAATCACTAGAAAACAGTAATTTTTGCTGTGATGGATCTCAGGGATATGTTCCTCTCCACAGTTGAACTTTGTGAGACAAAAATAAAATAAGTGACTGGCTTTCTCTCTCTCTTTCTCTCTGTTTTTGTTTTGTTTTTATTTTTTTTTTTCCAAGCTGAAGCTCTCAGGGCTGTAAATATGAGAAGAAAAAGTTTGTAGCTGCTAGTACTGATGATTTCAATAATGTGTTTTCAAGAATTTGTGTGAGTATTTACAGAGGAGACGTGAATACATTTTCTGCCATTTCAGGGACAAAGTGAAGAGGGAAAATGACCCATAAGGACAAAGTGTCATTCATACTGAAGGAGTTAAGAGCTAAAGTACTCTACAGAAGGAATATGTCTGTGAAGGTCTGAGGAAAGTAAATAATGAATAGTGAAACAGTGTGATTGAATTAGGATACAGCTGACATGGAAGAAAGGCAGGCAAATTCTAAATCCTCCTGGTGTTTAGTGCTCAAGGCCAGGCTTTGTCAAGTGTTCAAGGCCAGACTTCCCTGAACACTGAAAGGTGTCCAGGTCAGAGAGGTTGGAGCAAGGTGATCTCTGAGGGCCTTTCCAACTCCAGCTTTTCTGTGACATGATGATTAAAAAATTAACCTTACCAAAGTTCAACCACTACTTTTGTTTCCACAAATTTTCACGACAGACCTTACCATTTCCATGGTGTGTGTTTTACACAGTATTTATTTCAGAATAATGAAACAATGGCAAAAAATATTCATTCATGTAATTCCAATATTGGATACCCCAGCTACTGATTAAAAAAATTAAGATGAAGAATGTAAAGATTGATCTTAAAAAGTGTCATGATTAAACTAGATTTTTTTTTTTTCAGGAAAATAAGATACATTTGATAACTATTTTTCTTCAGGCAGTATCAGATGATTTCAATAGATTGTGTAGTTTCTCAGGTCAAATTCTGCTGCTGAGAATGAAAAGTATATGTAAATTGGTAGTAATGGGAGTAAATGATTTTCCATACTCATAAAGTCAATATAATAGGTTATTTCACTGACAATGTAAAACACATTTTGGAGAGAACAGTGATATTAAGCCACACCAGCTCACCATCTGACTATCAGGCTCTCCATTAACTATCTTAAATTAACATTTAAATGTCTTCAACATGTTTAAACAGAGAGCTGATTAACCATCTAGCACCCTCTGCCTTTCTGTGTAGAACAGGAGCTAATGATTTCTTAAGTGTTAGTGGCTGAAGTCTTGTAAGCTTAATGGGACACTTGCTATGCAATGTTTTTGCAGTCTTGATAAATTCAGGGGAAATAACTTGACAGAGACTTGTGGCTGCAGTGACTGGGGGGTGCCAGAAGGCAGGAGGAGGTGTTCCACCTCCCCAAGCAGGACCGGGAATTTTGACAAGAGGAAGGTGGAGTTAAGCTAAAGAGCAAAGGAATTTCACTGAAAAATTACTTGGAATGAGAGCAGGAGTTGAAGACATCCAAATGAAGAAGAAACTCCAGGAGAGTGTGGGACAGGATGCTGAGGACTTTCAGCAGATTAAGTAGCAAATAGGTCTTTAGGAGTTTTGTACAAAAGGCTTTCCTGACTTGGTGGCCCTTCAGTCCCTTGGAAAGTCCGTATCATACCTCATTGCATCTTTGTGTGTGTTCAGGCACATCTTCCACCTGCTCCACTCTAGCTTTGAGCTTTAACAACCTTATCATCTCCTGAGCATTATCAGCCTTCAACTGCAGCTAAATGCAGCTTTCAAATAAAGCAAGGATCCGAAGTGAGTAGATTTCAGTAAATGCAGAGCAGAAATGTGGGGGTATTCCCTGTCTCACAAATGTGATAAGTTTTCTATTTCTCTTCTCTGTCTATCACAGTGCTCCAGAGTGAAATCCTACCCTTTCTGGAGCTAGTGGAAGGTGTCCTTTTGAGTCCACCCAGCCAGAATTTAACCTTTTTACATTGTCTTTAGTTATGTTGGTTTGCTTTCTCCTAGTTGTATCACAGCAAAAAAACCTCTACATTAAACTCAGTTAATTTAATTGCAAAAAACCTCTCACACCCCCCCCCCCCCAACAAATCAAAACCCCAAAACATAAAAACACCAGGATACTTTAGGATAGTTTCACATTTTTGTTTTGATGTCAGAAAGTCCCAGCTGAGGTTTGTGCACCTTACTGCAGTAAAAGGGTAATGCGTGTGAGTTTGGGGGTTGAATAACCAGAAAAAGCCTCTCATTTCTTGCAGGTGTGTCTGCAAGGCAACAGCATCAGCATGAAGCATCATGGATATTTCTTGGCACAGTTTACATTCCCATTTGGTGCAAACTTACTTTTCACTGTACTCAGTGGAGCTATGTATGCTTTAAAATATCTTAGGGTTTGCTCCTATTTATGTCAACATTGGACAATGTTACATGGAAACCCAAGAATTTGTTGGACTTCTGTTGATTTCTACATTAACTTCTTCCATTTCAATTGCAGCTAAAAAAAAAAAAAAAAAAGTAAGAAAAATATTACAAAAGTAGAATAAGTATTTCTGTTCCGACTCTCCAAATGAATGACTTTTCACTGGTGGCTTGGTAACCCTTATACAAGATTTCCCACTATATTGACATCTGTAAGGACACTTGCATGAGTAAAGCTCCTTTTATACCATACTGAACCTCTGAGCTGTGATACAGGTAAATAACTTGTTGCCAGCATTCACAGGTGTTTCTTGGATATCAGTGCTGGGTTATTTTTAAATGCCCCAAGTTCGTGAATAATGAAGTGAATTGAAAATTCTATTTTATTTCAAAAATCAAGTGCAAAAAATCAGAGAGACAAAAAGCAAAAGCCTGACCCTTACCTGGGACTTCAGAGGACACAGGCTGCAGCTGCAGGTTTTACTCAAACCACTGCATGAGTGAGTTAAGAAGGCTTTGTGTGCCTCAGTAGATTAAAGGTGCCTGAGGTACCTTTAATCTACTGAGGTAAGGTAAGGGTTGTTTTCTGAAGGCTCAGAGTTTTACAATAGAACCAATTTCCTATATACTTGGTTTCGTAGTGATAACCCGTCAAAAGTCCCATTGTAGCACAAATACAAAGGACTAAGCTTGTTTTTTATGCCTTAGGCTTTTTCCACTCCTGTAACTGGTCATGTTGCTCTTTTTGTTGTGATCTTGCACTCTTTTTTCTGTTCCTTGGGTTTTGAGTTTTTATTCCCCTGATGTTTTAGTTGGGAATATCAAAGGGGATATCAGGTAAAAATGGCAGGAGCCCTGTGTGGACGAACAAGGAGCTCATGGGCAAACTCAGACACACAAAAAGGAAGCCTGCTGAGGGTGGAAGCAGGGACAGGTAGCCTGGGAGGAATACAGAGTGATTTCCTGAGCAGATGGGGTGCAGGCTAGGAAAAGTAAAGTCCTGGAACAATTAAATCTGGCCAGGAGAATCAGGGGGAACTCAAAAAGTTTCTATAGGTATAATGGTGATTAGAGGGAGATAAAGGAAAATGTGCTCCCTCTCCAGAAGGAAGCAGAAGGTCTCATTGCTCCAGTGACTTCAATGTGAAGTGCTCCAGCCACACTGCCCAAGTTGCAGGAAGCAAAAAGAGAGAATGAAGAACTGCTCACTGTCAAAGATTAGGTTTGAGACCATCTGAGGAAATTGAAGGTCTATAGGGTCTGATAAGTGCAGATCCTGAGAAAAGTGTCACTGTCCATCATATCTGAGAAGTCTTGGCCAAGTGCCAGGTCCTGCACATGGGTCAGACCCATCCCAAACACAAGTAAAGGCTGGGCAGAGAATGGCTGGAGAGCAAACCTGGGAAGAGGGACCTGGGGGTGTTGGTTGATGAGAAGCTCCAGATGACCCAGCCGCATGCACAGGCAGCCCAGAGAGCCCCAGCTGTGTCCTGGGCTGCAGCAGAAGAACTGTGGCCTGCAGATCAAGGTGGGCAGGGATTCTGTCCCTCTGCTCCTCTCTGGTGAGAGCCTACCTGCAGTGCTCCATCCTGCTCTGTGGTCCCCAAGGACTCCATGGACCTGTTGGAGCAAGTCCAGAGGAGGGCACAAAATGTACCAAAGAGCACCTCTGGGTACACATAGAGAGAGCTGGGAGTGTTCAGCCTGAGGAAGAGTCCAGGGAGATCTTAGAGCCCTTTCCAGTGCCTAAATTGGGCTAATAAGAAAGATGGGGACAAACCTTTTAGTAGGGCCTGTAGCAATAGAACAAGGAATAATGTGTTTAAATTAAAAGAGGGAAATTTAAATTTAGGAATTTAGAATAAGAAAGAAATCTTTTCTATGAGGGTGCTGAGGCCCTGGCACAGGTTTCCCAGAGAAGCTGTGGCTGTCCCATCCCTGGAAGTGTTCCAGGCCAGGTGGGACAGGGCTTGGAGCAGCCTGAGATAGTGGAAGGTGTGCCTGCATGTGGCAGGGAATGGAACTTGAAGAGCTTGCTTTAACATCTCTTCCAACCCAAACCATTCTGTGATTCTGTGATAACATTGGAATACTTTTAAAGTAAATCCAGATGAAAAAGAAAATGGGAGTACCGCTTTTTTCCTTTTTTTTTTCTTTATACAGATACAGACATAAACATTTACATATACATATATATATATATATATATATATATATATATATATATATAAATATTATATCATTACT
Source organism: Certhia americana (assembly GCA_018697195.1). Lineage (NCBI taxonomy): Eukaryota > Metazoa > Chordata > Aves > Passeriformes > Certhiidae > Certhia > Certhia americana. The sequence goes on along the minus strand of CM031878.1, from coordinate 3,765,678 downwards.
GAGTGTTAAGAAGGGTACAGGCAAAATCATCATATCAGTGCCCAGTTTTCATTTCTATTGTGTGCCCAAGCTACTAGGAGCAGATTTTGTTTAGGGAGGAAAGACAGTAAGTTTCCATTAGCCTGTTAAAGTGCTGATAGCTCTTTCTGATGTCTGCAGAACTGTTCAAAGAACAACTACCAGTTCATTGATGTGCTAATACAAGCTAATAGATAACACCTTCTGTGATTTTAGATACAGCTGGAAGGCATGATTAACCAGCTGTGTCCTCTTTAAGTGTCTGATGCCCCAAACACTGCCTGAGAAATACAGTTTAGGACCTGATTATGCACTGAATAGAATCCAATAACTGAGGCATTTTCCAGCTCTCTGAGACCCAGATAAGTGTGAAATACTATGTCATCATACTACTCTTTCCTAATTTTAAGAAATGTGATTTAGAACTGTGTTTGTATAACAAGACCACAATTTGAATCAGCTTTTCACTTTTCTTCCCATCTCTGTATTCTGTTATTTATTTGTTGCATTGCAACAATGCAGAGGACAGGTGCTCTTTCTGTAGACACACATAAAAATACAAACCAGTCTGAAATATGCTTGTACTTCATTCTGTTGCATGTGGTAGAGACACAGACCTTCGAATAAACTGTCACACAAAGACATCTGCCCTTTGAAATTAAATGTTACCTTCAGCTCCATGTGGTCAGCTGGCAAAACTGAATCAGAAGAGGCAGTGAGCAAAAAGATCTGTTTAAAGGGAAAGTCATGTGGAAATAAAGGAGTTCCAGTCGTTTTGACACATCTGTTGGGTCTGGCTGTTTGCCCTTTGGCCTGAGAAGAGGCAGCAGTCACCATGGAGGAATCAGCTAAGTACTAAACCAGGGGGGAAATATGGGATTTAATGATACTGCTCAAAGCACAAAGACCAGCTTATTATAGAGACAGAAGAATTCATGTGCTTGACTCATCTGTGGAATAGGGAGGAAGATTTACAAAAGTGCTTGGGGCTCTTCTCACTTAATGTTGCACGAAAACTTAATGCATAACTGGCACAGACTCAGAAGGATTATTGTTGAAAATAAAACCTCTTGGAATCTCTTCTTTGTGGATGAGAAGCTGAAAAACAGAGGTGATACCAAACTCCCGTGTTTTCTTGGGCTGGGTCCTGATTTCAACATGAATGCTCAGATAGTCTGTGCTACCTAAACTTTATTCATTCTCTGCATTGCATAGAGGGTAAGTAGAAAGGCAGAAGAAAAAAGGTGTCAGTCAGCTCCTGCTCTTGCTCTACCTCTTCACACAATATAGGTGCAATGAGCTTGAGCCAGCCATCTCTGAGGTATTTGAGCCAATCTCCCAGCTCTTCAGCTGTGCACTCTTCAAATAGCACAGCCACAGATCACTGGGGATTTTATATTTCAGAAGACACCCTCTTGACTTGGAAAATAAGGACACTTTTAACTGTGATATACTATTTTCTTAATTCATAGAATCATAGAATCATAGAATGATTTGGTTTGGAAGGGACCTTAAAGACCATTAAATTCCAATTCCCCTGCCAAGGAAAGTGACACTTTCATAGGCCAGGCTGCTCAACGCTCTATCCAACCTGGCCTGGAATACTTCCAGGGATGTGGCAGCCACAGTTTCTCTGGGCAGCCCATTGCAGTTTTTCCCCACCCTCTTATTTATTCCTGATATCTAATCTAAACCTTCTTTCTTACAGTTTTATGGGCTTGAGACAAATAGCCTGAGAGTCATCTCCAGATTAAAACAGCCAATGCACATGGGGGTATCCAGATGCACCTCTTGCTATGATCAGTGGTGGTTTAGAGCTCAGTTTTCATACACAGTTTTCATACACAGATGTTCAGAACTATCTGAGGCATCCTCAGATTTTGTCTAACTGACTTTCAGAAATGGTTCCATATAGCAGATGCTGCTCTCCACAAAGGTTTTGTGTCCCCAGAGTCCTGCACAGGGATAGCTAAAGCCTGACATCATCACTAGTTTGGTGAATGGCACAATCTCCACTGTATATACAAAAAAGATCCCCACTGACCAGTGAACATCTTCATATAGGTGTGTTAATCTTGAAATAAATCTCAAGCAGACTTGAGTCAATCTTTAAAAACAATAGATTGTGAACTCATTATCTTCTGAGTGTTAAATCTAAAAGATTTTGAAAAATAAAACATGGTTTTAACTGTTCCATAAAACAAGCTGTACTTAATTATTCACTTGGAGCTTAGCCTCTAAGAATCATTTCTATAGATATTCTGACAGTAATTTTCCTCCGTAGGAAACTGCTTTTGTTGTTTTAATAATTTTATGGAACAAGATTACACCCACACTGTTTCAAAAGCAGCCCTAAGGCCCAATTTGCCAGCTGTCTTCAAGGTCTGCTGTCACATGGGGCTAGTAGTTAGGTTTCAGATGACCACCTGGTGCAAGAAGAGGGAAAACCTTTAATTTGCCAGCTAAGTTGAACTGCTCTCTGGTGCAACATAAATGGGCTTCAGAAACTAAGATATAGGTTGTCAAAACCTGCTACTTCTCTAAATGCCCACAGTTAAGGATTTATTCCCATGCCAGCTGACTAGTTGATGGAGGGAAAGGACATAATTCTTGATCTCAGACTGCCTCTTATTCTTTTCTTCTTAACCCTGAACAGATCCGAAGGTGAACCGTAAGGTAAAGAGCAGACCTTACTATGCACATTTTCTTTTTGTAGTCTATTCACCATCACTGCTCGACACAAATGAGTGGTTTGTGCTTACAGGAGATGACACAAAAGTGTAAAGAATTCTCTGTTTAACAATAATTCTGATCAAAATGTCAAAAGCTTATTCACTGTTTCATGTCAAACCTTGGAAATAATTGTCTTTTATGAAGAGAAGGCCATGATGCATCAGTGGTTGCCTGGGCAATTTCAGTGTCAAGTATGAACACCTCTGTGGAGTTTAAATACCTTTTCTTAAAACGCCAGGTGAATATTTGCCATTTTAGTCCACTGCTCCAATGAGCTCAATCTTTGTTCGTGCCAATTTGTTGCCAAGGCACTCCCTAATCAGGAGACACTCCTGCTTTTTGCAGTGCTGCAGGGCTAGCACGGTGACAGCTGTGTCCCCAGGGAGCTGTCACAGGCTTCACACAGAGAGGAGGAATGCGCAGTGCATCCCAAACTCCGAAATACTTAGGGAGGAGGGAGAACATGAAGGTTACCTTGTCCCAGCCCAATATTCCTGCAGGATTGCTCCCAGTCATACAGCCTCCAGTCTAATTGGAAAGGTGTGAGCCTGAGGTCCACATCTCATCTCAGGGGGCAGCTGCAGCACAGGCCAAGCTGTTACAACACCAAGCAGAGGTATAATTTCGGTGTGGAACAACAGGAAAGGAGGAAGAAAGGCTAAAAAGAAAAATTATGGTGTTTTACTTTTTCGGGGTACTCAACTATCTTGGCAATATTTATTTAGTGGTGTAAAGAAGGTAGAAACTTTGGCTATCCTCAGAGAATCATAGAATCTTTAAGGTCAGAAAGGCCCTCTGGGATCACCAAATCCAACTATTAGCCCAGCACTGCCGTAATCACCACTAAACTGGGACCCAAGTGCCACAAACACACACATTCCACCACCTCCCTGGACAGCCTGTTCCATTGCCTGACCACCCCTCCAGCCAAGACATTTTGCTAATGTCCCACCTAATCCTGCCCTGCCACAACCTGAGCCTGTTTCCTCTTGTTGTGTCACTTGTTACCTGGGAGAGATAGACCCAGAACTGTCTGTAACTTCCTTTGAGGGAGTTGTAGAGACCAAGGAAGTCCCTCCTATGCCTCCTTTTATGATTTAAAATGCACCTTCCATACTCCCTAATTGCTGGGAAAAAAAAAAAAAAAAAAAAAGAAACAAAAAAAACCCACCAAAAAACCCCCAACCAAGTAAAGTTGGCCGCATCAACAATTGATTTACAAATATTTGAATTTTCTCTGATTCTGAACTTGATAAAGATGGATGTAGAAATATGGAGAATACTTAGATGATGGCAAATGTTTGGGTTAACAGGAACATGGAAAGATCAAATTCAGACTTCTGTTGGACCACCAGGAGAGAGAAAAGGATGAGAAAGAACTTTGTACACATTGATTAAAAGAAACACTACAATAAAACTCCAAAGAAGAGAAAAAAAATACTGAAAAACAAACAACAACCTTGAATGAATAAAAAACTGCAGAACTGAAGAAAAATAGGTTGAAGAGGCACTAATATTTCTTCATGCAGTGCTCATTAAAACAGCAGTAGAGAAAGATTTAGTGCAGAGGAAGAGCAGCAGCAATAGGATCACAAGATCTCCTTGATGCAAAGAATTTCAATGTTCATAGATAGTGTTTTTCATCAGCTTAAAGGGTTAAAAGCAGGCAGATAGCTAGAAAAGGATAATGATTAATTAGTTTTCCCATGAGGCTAGAAAGAATAACTAGATATACCTATATTTACTATGAAAAAAACCCCATCTGCGGTGGGTTGACCCTGACTGGATGCCAGGTGCTCATCAGATTGCTCCCACACTCTCTTCCTGGACAGAGAGGAAGAAAATAGGATGAAAAAATGTTCAAGGTATTTTAATAAAGCAAAAGCAAAAACATCACACAGAAGCATGGGAAAACAGAAGACTTATCCTTTACTTCCCATCAGCAAGGTGATGTCCAGAGACAGAATCAGAGAAGTTTCAGTGGTAAGGGGACTTTTAAGGTGGTGTTGTCCAGCCCCCTGCATTGACCAGGGACCTTTTTAGAGCCCAGTTGCTCAGAGTCCAGTTGCTCTGAGCCCAGTCCAACCTTTTCTTCTTGGGAAATTAAGTTTCAGTACAGGTAAGGGTTGCTTACCCTTAGTAACCAGAAGACAAATGCTGTAATGATGAAAGACCCCCCTCATCCCCTCATCTTATTTTCTTCTTTTTTTTTTTTTTTTTTTTTTTTTTTTTTGGTTTGTTTTGGTTTGTTTTGTTTTGGTTTGGTTTTTTTTTGTGTTTTTTGTTTGTTTGTTTTGTTTTGTTTTGTTTTGTTTTGTTTTGTTTTCCTGAACTGTCATATGGTATGGAACATCCCTTGGGGCAGTTTAGGACATCATTCCTGGCTGTGTCCCCTCCCAATATTTTGCTCATCTCCAGGAGACTATAATTCAGGGGGATGGAGAGATGTCACTGATACTCACATGCTACTCAGAGTAGCCAAAACTCTGCTGCGTCTTCCATAGCTTCTGGCTCCCAGTTAACAGCACATCACTGGGAGTGCTGCTGTGGGGAAAATTAACCTCATCTCAGACTGACACAAAACAACTGGTGAAACAGAAAATTACAGAGAAAGGCTGCCCCTCAAAACTACAGGAACTGAGCTTAGTGAAGCCAGTGAAAGACAAGAAGCAGTGGTGACAGTGAAAGAATGGGAATGGAAGGACTTGTGTGCTTGTAATCACAGGTACAGAACACCTTCCTTTCCTCTTTTTTATGCTCAGCATCACACATACATATCTGTAATCTCAGGTATGTAGACATAACCCCTCTTAAGTGCACTTTTTTTGTAGAAAAATACTACAGGAGAAGAGTGTGTCAGGTTAAATTTTAGAAAAAAAAAATAAAATCCCCAAACCTAACATTTCAGAACTCAAGAGATGTAAAAACTTCCAGACTATCCTTCAAACAAATTCTTTCACTGTCTATTTTTAAGGACAGGTTTTTAAGGACACATGAGGTGACAATTCAGTTGTGCACTTTCAAAAGGACCTGTTCTGTTCCACAGAGGACTGAGGACTGTGTATGAGCTCTCACATGGTCATCCTGATCCTGTGTCCACCTCAGTGACAGGACAGCTTTGGCTGGTGTGACTGCTTGCTGCTTACATAGCACATGCAATGCCCAGAGCTCATGGCAGGGTATTGAGAAAAAAAGAAAGTCTTTGAGATGACAGACATGATGCTTGGGTTTTAAATTATGTGTTGGGTGAACATGGGAATTAATTCTTAGGAATATTTAGGAGCACGTTATTGCAGCATTGCGTGACATGAGCAATCACAAAACCTTTTCTTCACAAAGAAAATTACTGCTGAAGGGATCAGCCCTAATGGAGTAATTGACATATTTGCAAAATTGAAGAAAAACAACCCATTGATCTTCATCCCACTTACATCCACAAAGCAGCAAAAAAGTCAAGCTGCAGATTGCTGTATTAGCTGGAGAAGAGCTTGATTTGTCTTCGTATCCATTTTGGAATAACTGCTCTTATTGGAATTCTGTCTGACTGTGCAAGGTGAGATGGTTCAATTATTTAATCATGCCATCACTCTCAATTTGAAAGGCCAGTGCTAGAGCAAATGTGCTTTCTGTTTAATTTATGCCAATACTTAACCTAGTTGGTCTTTTCCCTGTTTGCGTGTCTTCAGTAATGTATCAGAATGTAATGGTTATTTCCTCCATTTTTATATCTGTCAAATTTTATGAGTCTCATATTCCATGGGTGGCTCTGAATATGAAAGCTTTGTTCACCTCTATGTGCTTTTCCACAGACACAAAAATTCTGGAGGAGTGATGGGAAACAGAGATCACTTCAAGTCTGTCCCCTCTCATATCAAGAGGCAAAGATTTGCAGTTTCATTATACATCTGCAAGTAACTTATAAATGCTTGTACTGGCTGATTATTTCCATGGTAATTTGTTTAATTTTGCAAGCATGCTATATTTCTGTCAGTATTCTAGTAACCAAAAGCCTTTCAAATAAATGATTTCTCAGCCTGTGCTGGCCAGCCTAACAGCACTTTCAGTTTCTGCTATAGACCTTCTAAAAATTCTTTTCAATAGTGACTTAAAGTTTGAGTCTCCTTATAGACAGTAAAATGTTAACAGCAGAACTCAGTTAGTTAGAAAGCAGTTAGTTAATTAGTTTTGCTAGATAATATCCTTTACTTATTTATTAGATTTGACTTAATCAAATGTCACAGATGAAAACTGAAAAAGGTAAAATTGAGATGTTTTTGGAGAAATCTCACAAGTGAGGTTGAAAAAGAATTTGTAGGGTTCCTGTGTGTAACTATGATGGTCCAAATATTATTTACAGAACCACAGAATGGGTCCCCACAGAAGGGACCAGAGTGGGCTCATCTGGTCCCACCTCCCTGCTCCAGCAGGGTCACCCTAAAACACAGGGCACAGGATTGTATCCAGAGGGTTCTGGAATATCCCCAGTGAGGAAGACTCCACAGCCTGTCTGGACAATCTGTCACAGTGCTCAGTATTTGCCAAGGACAGAAGTTCTTCCTCATATTCAGGTGGAACTTTCTGGGATCAGTTCTTGCCTGAGAAAAAAACAAAACATGCAAATGAAATTAAAAATAAATGGAATAGATCATAAAATATATGCTTTTACCTTATTATGTTTCTTATACTCTGTTGGTATTTCACAGCTTTGCACAGGAGCTGGGATAACTTTTATCAATCATCCTCTAAAGATTATTCATTTGACTGAGATAGTAAAACTTCCTGAAATACTGTTCCTGGAAATCAGGAACAAAAAAATGCAGTCCCACTGTATCAAAATGTATCTTTCCATTATGACAACACTATTACAGAGAAACTGCAAGGAAGGAGGAGTTGGGTGAAAGGATGAAATTCCAACAATATTTTGGCATCCTCTTTGAACACTTAGGAGTAAAATATTTTGAATATATTTTGAAGAAAGTGTTTAAAGACATGCTTCTTCTCCTATATCATAATTTTTAAACAAAGGTTGAAATCTAAACATTTCAAAACATTAAAAAATATGAGTTTGTGGAGATCATCCTAATTATAATAATATATAGTTATAATTTTTATAATTTTAAGAAAACAGACTGAAATCCTGAGAGCAGTACTAAAATCCTGTTACTTCTCCATAGTGTCACTTTCCAGCTGCTTTGTGGTCATGATTGATCTCCATATCCCAAAATGTTCAAACAACCACGCCCCAAATGGTAGCAATCTTTCTTCCCATCCTCTTCTTTATGGACATGGAAATGACTGAATTTATATCTCTTCAGTTCCATGACATTAATTTACCTACAACTGTACCTTTTCTGACTCCATGCCATTGTGTTCCATGTCTACTTTCTACTGCTCTGTCAAGCAAAACTGAGGAAAAAAATCATTGACTAGAACAGAGATTATTAACTAAAGGAGGGCAAGTGAGGTGGTGGTCAAAAGGTCTTAAAAAAACAAAAAGCAGATTAAAGCTTTGATTGAAGTAAAATGATTAACTACAGTATTCTCCAGTGGGGTGACAGAAAACTATTGGTTGTTTAATTTTAGTTTTTGTTGTATTTCAGTTTGAGGTACAACAAAAACTTTAATTTCTAACTGTTATGAGAAGAATATTAAGGCAGCATGTTTTCTTATCTAGTAACAGCAATCCAGCTATCTTGCATGGTGGGCTACCAGTGCTGTGGAGAAGATGGGAGGAGAACCACTCTGTGACTCTTTAACACATCAAGGAAAACAAAGGGGAGGCTTATTTCGAAATCAGTGTGTTGACTTGTGTTTGGAGCACCTGCATGGTCACAGACCAGGGTTACATGATGGAAAACCTTTTGTGAGTGCGGCAGAATCACACTTGCACAATGAGAGTTCAAAGGAAGTTTAAAATAATATTTGCTAAGGGATGGAGAACAGAGGCTGCAGTTGTTTGCCCAATAAAACAAATTCAATATCTGAATGAAATTGGAACATATAATCAATATTGGTCTAGCGAGAAAAGAAACAATAATCTTATAGCTCTTTGGAAAAGGCATGGCTTTGTTCACCTTCTGGTCATGCCACAAAGACATCTGTTTTTCTTCTGTTATATTTTGTTAAAGATTTTGGGCATAGATTGAGCTTGCTATGCTGTAGTGACGAGCTGTTATTGTTTGTCTCTGCACTGATGCTATTATTTCAAAGTAATGAAATTATTTCATAGGAATAAGTATGCAGGAAGGAGTACAGAGGAACAAGGAGTACAGAACTCTGGTTCTGCAGAAGTAAATGAGCTGGGGTAAAAGGACCATATCATTAAAAACACAGGTCAGTGTGAATGACAACTTCCAGATCAAATATTCCTGAGAGCTGCCCACAGGCTTGCCATGGATTTTATGTATATGGAAACATTCATAGAAAGAAGGGAGACTTAGATTCAATATGATTTTAACTTCTTACTTTTCTTAGAAATCTGACATAATTAATGATGTATATGAACTTTCTTTTTGTTTTCAGTCCTTCCCTCTACCCTCAAATGAACTGAGTTTGCCTGAGACATTTTAAGACCTAAGATCCTAATTAAACAGTACATTTCATCCCTAAATTCTGAGTCAAATGGGGATTAAAAGCTATTGTTGGAAGTGTTTCAACCTTCAAAGAGGTCTTACTTTGAAGAATAGAAGATCTCTAGAAGGGCATGAATTACACAACACATGTAGACCAAAAAATGGAAACTTGAGAGGATAAATGTTGTTGTCTTCTTCAAGAATGAAAAGTAAAGCTGTTCATGAGAGGCTTGACTGGAAAGGAGGGACAGAAAGAATGGGGAAATGGAGAGCTCAGGACACAAAAGACCACTGAGAGGATGTGGGGGAAAAAAAAATTTAAAAATATCAGTGTGTAGTAAAGAGGATGAAGCACAGGAGGAATGCTAGAGAGGGGCCTAACACTGTTCAAAAAAGAGAATAAAATGAGGATAGATTGTGGTTTTAATTGAATATCTTGTGAGTCTCAAGCATGAGCTCCACTAAATTAACAAGAAAATAGAGATTTTTTTAGATATAGGAGTAAAACTTGATATCCACTGCTCTTGTAACAAAATGACAAAATGTCACATATGTAACCTTATCTCTGCAGAGCCTAGATTGCAAGCTTTTATTTGGGCATATGAGGCATTTCTCATGTTCTGTGAGTGACAAGGATATTGCCTATCTATTTATGTCTTTCTACACAGTATCTGTCACTGACTCTACATTTAACCACCATGGCTTTCAAAAATGGCAAGTCTAAATGGCAAAGTACAAAGTTTTAAGGTTTTTTTCCTAGTACATTTTGCACGCTAGTAGTGGAACAGGCATAATGCTTTCCATTTCTGAATAAAGTCTGTGTAAGAGGTCAAAAGCACAAAACAAGGGCAAAATAATCAGGCTGAAGTAATGTTTTATGAGTGACAACTGCAACAGAACAGGTATAAATGCAGAAAAGATTCAATGACAAAAAAATCTTGCTAGTGCCATGTGAACACAGCAAGTACAGATGCATAACAAAGTTATATTCTGATTATTTTCTTTTAAATAGTTTCTTTTTTTAAACCAGGCTCATTAGTTTACTTGTGTACATGGGAAATAACAGATTTTAAAAGATAATCTAAACCAGAAGGCTTGCAAAATGGTTTCAGATATTCTTTCCATTCTCTCAGCCTAGATTTAGATGTAGTAGATAGTGTAAAGAATGATGAAGCCATCTATAATCACAGATATCCCCTCCGTATTTTCTGCCCTGTTTGGATTCCAAGCAGTTAAAAACTCTGAAAGTCTACCATGCTTGCAGTGTGAGCTTCACAGAAATCCAAATGTGCCATTTAACATAATTCCTCACCCGCTGCCGAGCCCTCCCTGCCACCAAATGCTAATGTAATGTGCAGCGCTGCCATTTGGAAATTTAACTGGGAGTCAACTTTCAATAAGTCATTTCTCCTTTCTGATAGGAAGGTTTCCTTTCAAAATGGACCTATTTGTGCAAATTGCAGGCAGGCCTGGCTATTTTGCACAGTGGAGGGAAAGCGGGGTTGTGCTTTTTATGGAGTGAGCTATCAGGTAAATTCACATTTGACACAGAGTGCGCTGAGTTATCAACTTTCTCCAAGGGCAATCATATATCTTGTGCATCCAGAGCCAAATTAAATCTGACATTTCATTTAAAGCCTGAGACATCCTGATGCTAAAGTAGAGCATGAGTGGTAAGAGTAGGAGGGGGTTCAGCTTTTCTGGATGGATGTTTCTGTTCCTGCCCTGCTTGTCTGGGTTGTAGATAAAGTCTAATTGCCCACCATCATCCTATATTTTAGCCAGATGGAAATCTCAGATTTAATTCTTTTCCAATGACACTCCTGCCTGTGGTAGTTGTTGCCTGGAAAAGTGAAAGAGGACTAATCTGAGCTAGCTTCAGATGGCATCATAACCATCATTATTTATGTAGCACTTTTTGAAGATTTCTTTGGTTATCCCCACAGCTCTCACATCAAGCCTGGTAGTTTGCAGATGAAAATGCAGTCCCTGAATTTCCCAATCTCATTTAGTTCAAGATCTTTATACCTCATTCTAGGTGTTCATTGCAGACAATCTTTTCCTGCTCTCAACCTCAAATGAAAAAACAGACTCTTTTGCTGAGGTGGTGGGTAAAGGTCACCAGGATAGGTAAGGCAAAAGTAGTATAAAAAACTTTTATCCTTCATTCCAGCCATGGAAATATTAAGTTTCTGGACCAGTTTGTGATATTTATTGAAATAGACTCATAAATTCTCAAAATTTACACAGTATCACCCAGGAGTCCTAGGATAGAATTTATATCTACGGAACCAGGTCGAAATTCTGTGTTCATTCCACTTTTATTATGTTATTTTCCAGTGAAAACTGGATCAACAGTGATGACCCAGTCCCAGCAGAAACATCCAGCAGGATGTAATTTCCTAGGTATTTCATAGCAAAATTACTTCTGTATTTTTATACCTCCCTCAGCCATGCCATCCTGGGTGTGTTATGAATATCACTGTATGCAGCATGATTGTTATGAAGGAGTATTTTTTTCTGATTAAGAATATTGTTCGTGGCAGGAAATGCTATTGCTAAGGGTGAGAAAGCTCTTTTTACATGATTCTTATTGTTTTCTTCATTATGCTTTATTTCACATGTCACGGGCATGCACACCTCATACATCTTAATTATTTGATTATCATCCAAAGTGGAGATAACTTTCCTGCCTCTAAAATAGGGGAAGTTGTGAGGACTGGGAATATAAGCAGAAATAGAGGAATCCACTCCTTGTATATATATATATATATATATATATATGTGTGTGTGTGTGTGTGTGTGTGTGTGTGTGTGTGTGTATATAATATATATTTTTAAAATATTTCTTTCCCTATTGATTTTTCAAAAGATATTTTTTGTTGTTTTAGTGTGAGGCATTAGAAACCTATTGATTGTTAACCGTTATTATTTCTTCAAATCATGAAAATGGGAGGGAAAAGATAGACTGGAAAAAAGAGGGTCAATATTTATTGCTTTAATGTTTGTGAATTGCACACTTTGGGCATTCCTTTTAACATTTTTATTCTGAAAACCCCTGGATTTTTTTTTTTTTCCATCTCCTTGCTTTTATTAAGGTCAAAAAGGGAATATTTACTCCTTCATGAAGAGCAACCTTGGATTGATTGAAACAAATAATAATCCATTCAACCCCTTTATTGCAAAGTGGTCAGTGCTTCAATTGCATCCTCACTAAGCCTTCTTGGAAAAAGTTGAAGCAGTATTGTTCATTTCAGAACATCACCCACCACTGTATATCCTGTTGGAGAATGCCCATTAGAAGTTATCCCTTCACATGATTTCCTAAAACGATTTCCAAGAAAGGGGAAACCTGCAAAATGCTGACGAAATCAGAAGTTCTCACTTTTCCTGTATTGACAAAATTCACCTGAAACTTCTTTTTCTAAGGAATTTGGCATTGAGTCACACAGAAGCCTTTTGACCTATGTTGAAGAACTCCTCAATTTTCACATTTCCCTGTCTGCCTTCCTGTCACTGCAAAGAACTTGTAGTTGTTAACATACCATTGCTACAGACCCTGGAGCTTAAAAAAAAGAAAATACCCAAATATCTTGTGGGCACCAAGAGAACACCCTGGGCAAAGCCCACAAGGACACAAAGGTGTTGTGTGTCCAGCTCTGTGGCAGAGTTCCTAGCAGGGTTCCATGTTCCATGCTGGAGGTGGTGGGAAGGGTTAGGCACCTACAGCTGGGTTTTCAGGCAGTCAGAGCAGATGCTGAAGATAAAATGACACCTTAACCATCACAAAAATATATTTGTGACCTCCTCCCACTGCTGGGTGTGGATGACAAAGCCTGGAGACCTGAATAACGTCAAGACAGGCTTTCCTAAAATATCTCAAATCCAATTCCATCCCTGATTGGGAGCTCATGTTTCTTGGTTTTGGGTATCTTTTTAACAATGCATCCCTACATACATCAATTTCTTTGCTCACTGACACCTGAAATCTTGGCTCTTTTGTTACATTCTTGTGCAGGAAGAACAGAGGCACACACAAACATTACTTTTTTACTTAGAATCGTAGAGTCAACAGAATGGCTTGATTTGTTAGGTTCCCTAAGGATCATATTGTTCCATCCTCCTGCCATGGGCAGGGACACCTTCCACTATCCCACATTTCTCCAAGCCATGTCCAACCTAACCCTGAAAACTCCTGGGGATGGGGCACCCATTCTTCCTCAGCTTGCCAAAAGCCAGGCATTCCCTAGGAAACAGGAGTTTGGGGGTTTAAATCCTTTCACAAAGACAGGTGTGGAAGATCATTTCTACTCTGTCAGAGCTGCAGAGCACAGAGCTGGCTCAGAGCAGGATGTGGTGCTCCCATCAGACTCATTACTGATGGAAATTGCTGTGGTTGCTCAGCTCAGCCAGTTGCATGCTGGAGGTGTGTTCTGGCTACATCTGCAGGGCACAGTTTCTCAGAAGATTCAAGCATGAAAGGATGAAGGAATTCTATTTTGAGTCTCCTGCTAATGGTTTTCCTACTTTGGTTTGTCACAACAGAGAGAAATTAAATGACCTCAGTCCTTGTGTACTCAGGCAATTAAATTCTATGCAAAGCTGAACCTCAGACCCCTCTGTGCTTCTGTGCATCGGGTGCTGATCCATACCTTTTTCAAGGCCATAAGCACTATCTGCAACGGATCAAGAGATTTCATCTAGAATTACTCACTCAGCCCTAGTCCTTTGCCCAACAAAAGCTGCCACTGCCTCTCCACAGCTGCCAGTTCCACTTGCTCCTTGAAGGATGGCCTGGCTTTTAAGGGCACGTCTACATTGTCAGCTGCAGACAGACACATGCTGTGCTCTGAACTGGAGCTGCCTTTCCCTGGGAGCAGTGCAGAGATGTAAATGCCAAACTGCTTGCCACACTAATGAGTCCAGCTGAGTGACATTGTGTCCTGCTGGGTTTTAGGCACATGCATTCCTTCCAGGGGGAGCACTGATGTAGTGATCAGCATCCATCTTAAAACATTATTTTGTTTGTTGTCAGGGAGAAAAAGTATTAGAGAGACAAATAAGATTTTAAAATAACAAACAGCAGGAATATATATTTAGTCTTATGTTTTCCAATTTGACATGTCACTCTGAGTCAAGTTACATAAGCTTTGATCTCCCAAAAGGGACTTTTTAATGTTCTAACAATGCACCATTTTTCTTGCAGAGTGGAGCTTCTGCTAGTGCTATGCTTCCTTTTGTTTTTTGCTGATGTGCACAAGCCAACATTGCAATCTTTAGGTTAATACCAACAGCATGAAACCTGATCTTGTTTCACAACCAGACTGAGCAATACTGAATAAATATTCAGAGTGTACATCCTGTAAACATGATTCACCATGCTACTATGGATACAATTTTAGTGCTTAATTTGAGAATTATATGTTTTAAATCAAGCCTGGGACACCCACAGACCCTACACTTAGTACCATATGTATCCAAAGGGATTTGAGGATTTGATGGCCTGAGGAGAATGGAATAAAGCTGCTGTGGCTCCTTACTTAGAGTACTACCTCTTGAGTGACTAATAGAAAAAACAGTTTTCAATTTTCACTAGGTAATTCATCTGTCTGTTGCCTAAACTGCTCCCTAGAGAGAAACAGTTTGGGCAGAAAAACTGTTTGTGAAATACACATCAATATACTGACAGCCACCAAAAGAAAAAAAAAAAAAAAAAAAAAGGACTCAATGCATGTGACACTTGTCACATTAATGAGCACAATTCATATTAAGAGTTTGACACTTCCTAGCTAAAGTATTTGATTGGTCTTTTCTTGTTATTTTCCCCAAACACAGCTTAGCATACCAAGTGTGCCTGTAGTGATGGGGCATCTGTTTATAGATGTCCCAGTGTTGCCTCTTGGGTGAGCGTGTGGAAGTGTCAGGTACAAAGCAAAGTGTGAAAGCTCGGCTTGGCAGCGGGATTAAGCCATTAAACAGTCTGTGAGCATAAAGTTCTCTGTACCTGCTCTCTCTCCTCTGCACTCCTGTTTAACCAGCAGCAAATATGTGCTGTAATTGCCACATTGTATGCCTACACGCTCCTGCCCTGGGTTAGCATAATAAACACCCTAAATCACATTATGCTGTGTATCAGGGGCTCAGCATTCAAGATCTGTTCCTTGCTAACCAAAAATTACTACTTATCCCTGCCTTTGATTTTCTCTATTGACTGCTGGCTGTTTCTGTAAGGTTACTGTGGAAACAGGAAGAGGATCCAAGGATAGCAGTTTGTCTGTGGCATGTCTGTGCATCCGTATGTCACATCTATGTGGCCTAGAGGTGTTGACGTGTAAGAACAAACACTACAAGAGGGAAGGTTTGTGAGTTAGGAGAGTGCAGCAATCACTATTCTGTCAGCATCAAATGTGAGGGCTCACAGTTGGCAGGAGTCTTAAATGCCAGTTTTCCTGAAGGATGTTCTTCGACTCCTTATTCTGGACTAGGAGATGATATTCACCTCTGCAAAATGCTGCAAAATAAAGCATAATTTTCTCAGTTTCTTTTTCCCAGATGGAGGGTTAGAAATCTTGATCCCTCTCTCAGAGTAATATCCACCATCTGCAAATCTCAAACATTTTGTGTAAACCTGTCCTCACCTTAAAAATCAAGAAGGAGAGGCTCTGAATGCAGTGCCCAGCTCTCCCATGGCTACATTCAGATCCTTGCACTGACCTCAATGGGAAACCCAGTCCCACACACAGTCCTGAATAGATCCAGCCTGCAGCATCTATTCCTCAGTTTCCCACCACTCAGGGGATATATGGACACTGCCTTAGCCATCAGACTTCTTCAGACTACAATTCTCATAATTCGGTTATTATGAGTTGTTATTTTTATTTTTTGAAATATCAGATGCTGAGGATAGGCTATTAAAAATTACTCTGAGGAATGAGAATTATGATAGGCAGCTATGAGTTTGGGATGACTTAGCCCAATCATATCCTGTGATGACATGAATTTCCTTCATAAGATGGATAGATAAAATTTATCCTTTAACTAAGCTTGCCTATGTATGTGCTCTGGGGGAAGATTTTTAGTACTCTGAGCTCCTTTCAACTGCTGATATTCCCTGTATGACTTTTCTGGGAAGGTGACTGTAAATCCTGAAGGCAGGAGCTGGAACTGAATGCACAACATTTCTGTAAGTCTGAAAACACAGCTGTCATTTCCCTGCTGATGTTTTGAAACAAAGAGATTTTCCTGCTAACGTTGTCAGAGAGAATATCTTCTTTCACAGGACAGAGAATATCAAAATACCATAGAATCACAGAATATCCTGTGTTGGAAGGGACCAAAATGCTGATCAGTCCAGCTTCTGCCCCTACATACAACAGTCCTAAGAATCACATGGTTGACACTGTTGTTCAAACACTTCTTGAGCTTAGTGCTGTTACCACTTCCCTGGGAAGCCTGTTCCACTGCCCAGTTTCCCTCTGGGTGAAGAACCTTTTACTAACATCCAGTCCAAACTTCCCCTAACAAAACTTCATGCCATTGAGACACAGCTCCATGACACCACACCTTGATCAGCATTCCTCACCTGCTCTGCTGCCTCTCTGCCTGCCCTGGTCTGCAAACATGTGCAGGGGTGCACAACACAGTTGGCAGAGCAACTGGGAATTGCGAATGGATTTAGTTTCCCCGTGCATTATGTGAAAAACATTTTCTTTTACTTTACCTGAAAGTGACCGTCTTGGCCACCTTGTTGTACAATTACCTCATTACTTCAATAACATCATGTCTCAGGAGAGGAGCTGAAGGACACAGAGCTGGTTTATCTATCAGATAAGGGTTTAGAAAAGCCAGCAGAGATTGGCATTTCCTGTGAAGCACTGCTGCAGAGCTCTCTGTTGCAGGCAGCCTAAATAATTTGTTGGAGCACACAAAGAGTTGATGGCAGAGCCCACAAAGAAATCTTGACTCTAAACTATCAGTTAGAAGCTGAGATCAGTCTTCTCAATAGATGTATTCCAGTTTCATACATGGAAAAGCAGAGTCACAAGGCTTTCGTAGTACAGACATCATCCTGCAGTGAAATCAGTGGCAGCTAGAGGTCTCATGGTGCTTGGTTCCTTTTCCATAATCACCCTGCCTTTGGATAGATTTTGGAGTGGGTGCAACTGAAACAGCATCTCATCTTCTGTGACAGCACTTGCTGAGCTCACCTGAGCGTCAGGGTTTTTTTTGTTCACCTCACAGCAAAGAATTTCTTCCTAATATTTAATCTAAACCCACCCTTTCTCATTGTGAAGACATGTCCCCTGGTTTTCTCACTGCAGACCCTTGTCAAAAACTCCTCTCCAGCTCTCTTGTAGCCCCTTTCCATACTAGAAGGTGCTCTTAGGTCCTCCTGAAGCCTTCTGCTCTCCACGATGAACTCTCCCAGCCTACCCCCTAGTAAAGACATTCATTTCCACATGTGTACTGAGCTGGAAAGTCTCAGTGCCATTCTCACAAATTTAGGATAAAAATTAAAGAGACAAAACAACAAACGGGTGTAAAGAATTAAATGTCTCTCTTTGACAACCCCTTCAAGTTAAGGCTAAAGCCCATTAAAAACTGTATAACAGTAAATGTAATTCTAATTTTAATTTACTGCTTTAGGCACTATGGTACTATAGATGACTTATAATGACAAATTCTACTAAAAAGTAATAAACCTACTCTTTTTAGAGGCAGGATTTATAGATGGAATTTTGATTCAACTGGACTGTTATAACCAGAATGTTGGTCATTTAAAAAAAAAAAAAAAAAAAACAAACCAACAACTAAATCGCTCTAATTAGAAAGGTATTTTGTAAGTTTTAAATATTCTCAACTGGCCATATATCAATCTGTGTTTTGACAAACCAGGACCCATATGTTTTCTGAGGATTGTCAAATAGTCACTGTCTGTAGAAACTACTCCCTTTATATGTTTATAACTATCAATTGCTGTATTAGTTTCTTGATAGAAGGATGCTCTGTTTCACAACAGAGGCTTTGCCTGCATCTTTACAGAGCATCAGTATCAGGGCTTTGCTGATACTGATTTCCCAAGAAGTTGGGAATTCACCCAGTGCCATATTGTTAAATAGGCAAGCACAGCAAATAGTGGTGTCCAGGACAGAACATGCTGCTTTCCCAAAGTTTCTAAAAGTTTCTGTGTCATCTGTGTTCCTGGCTAAAGAGGCTCTGCACATCCCTTCTGCCACCACCACCACCAGTGAGGGAGGTTGAGCACCTGAGGCACACTGCTCTCCTCTCAGCAATTTCATGGTGGCAGTAGAAGCTGGAAATCCACATTTTACATAGGCTGTGAGCCTATGCTTCTCTGCTGCACCAGAGTGGTGCCAGTCTGTCTATGTGTCGGCATATGCACCAAAATTTCCTCCCTGAGCACCCTGAAGAAAGGGGTTCTCCAAGCTTGATTGCTGGTCTGAGTTGGCAGCACTGAGAAAGGCCCCTTAGGGCAAAAAGCTGTGTTGGAGGCAGGCAAAACAAAAAGCAAACCCCAGCAAAATGGGCCTTTCATCCAGCCTGAAATAGCAGCTGGTGTGAAAGGTATACATGGATTAAAAGTGCTCACCCTGAGTTTGACTTTTTAAGGCAATCAGGCAGTCTGGGAAATAGGGAAGTGGTGCACTCACAGTAGAGAAAGGTGTTTGTAGACAGAGGTGGTGAGGATGCCAGCCCCTACAGGGCATGAAAACACAGGTTGAAGAACAGATAGGGAGAACATTGCTTGAAGAACATATAGGGAGAACTTTATTTAGTTTAGAAATTGCAGTCTCCTCTCTGTTGAATGTCAAAAAAAAAAAAAAAAAAAATTACAACAGCATCAGAAGTAGGTGTTTTGATTAATTCATATTTCTAAATTTTCTTTTTCTTTTTTCTTTTTTCTTTCTTTTTTTCTTTCTTTTTTTTCTTTCTTTTTCCTAACAAATTTATGCTATAAATTCAACACTTACTTGTTCATAAGATGAGTTATTGGTCCAAAGGAAGTTCTGGTTTGGGGAGCAACTATAATTAAAGTGCACAGTAGAGGTATACTATCACAACAGTAGTGAAGGGAAATTTTACGCCTTACTAAAACTGATGCAGTGAATTACCCAGTTATGTAAAATCTTATTACAGAATGAGTGCAGAACAATTAACTGTATAGCACTAACTGAAGTTCTGGGCCAGGATGCAGTGTCAGTGCACAGTAAATACACAACATGGAAGAGTAGCCTCAGTCTCAATGTGTTTTCACTACATTTACAAATGCTTTGGTCAAACTTCGAGTAAAAAGAAGGACATGAATCCGAGTGGATATGCATTTGAAATACAGGCATGGTAGACTTAATGGTGATTGCAGGTATGGAAAAGTGATTTTGGCAGGCAGAGAGGGAAGAGAAGGCTGAGGAGCAAGCACTGTATCATTTGAGGATCATCACACTCATGTGCAATCTGAACTTCTCTGTGCCATGTTCTTCCTGTTGGTAAATTGCAAATAGTGACACCAACCTCTTCTGCCAAGTGTTTTGCTTTGAAGAGAGTACTAGGTGTCATTACTCACACATTTACTTGTAATGGGTGTGGATACATGGGTTTGGGAGAATGTGTTTTGGCCTTCCTTGAACAGATGCAATTGCTTTTCTGGTTTGGGAAAGGAACATTTCATTGACTCAAGACTTCATTGGACTTTGGAGTCATGAACTTCCAAGCTCTGCCTTGGACAGGCAGCTTCACAGTCTCAAGTGAACCTGAGACACACAGCTTTTTCTTCCTGTCCCCAGCAGCTCCCAAGATCACTGTGAGAGACTCAAATGTTGATGGTTAATGGCTCGAGTAACTGGAGATTTGCAAAAGCAGTGGGGGCTTTTCTCACTATGTCAAGGTAACACCTCAGGGCTGCGTGTGTGAACAGAAGATGACCACACAAACCAACCTTTGCTTAAGAGGAAGCTGAGTTTAGTGACAGGTAAGGGAGGAGGCCAAGAAGAAGTAGATCCTAAAGGATGGGATAGCAACTTTAATCCTGGGAATGCCCTCCTGTACACAGCTGGGTCAGTCATAAAACTCTCACCCAGAGGAGAAATCATGTCATTCCCATGTAAGCCTGAAAGTTTTCATAATTTCCGATGGGGAAGGACTAGCTCAACTATATTGGTGTGAGAAAGAGAAATCGTGTCTCAGAAGGGCTCATAAACCATCAAAGAGCCCCAAAGTGCTCCCAGACTCATCTCTGGGGCCCTCCACCACAGGACTGTGCATGCCCCACAGTGATACAACACTCAGTGCAAAACTGCCTCCCCAGGGGATGTATCTGGGCATTTCCACATAAATCTGAGCTTAGATCAACCCACTGAGCTTTGTGCTTCACGGGTTTTCACCCCACTCCTGACCCATCAAGGCAATGACCATCACTGTGACCAACAGGCACTGAAGTTTGCATTTGAAGCAATCAAATCTTGTGGCTGCATCCACAGGTGGGAAGATATTCTTACTCCTATCCTTTCTTTGCCTTTCTTTTCTCTTGTACATGTTCTTATGTGTTGTTTTTATGCTTTTATATTGTTCCATCTCTACAGATAATAACAACCAAAATGGCTGCATACCTGCTTTCCATGGCAACCAAACTGTTCTAAAATAAACCCTACATGTATATATTTACAAACACTGTTCATTCAGTGCCTTTTCACCCTAATCCATTCCAAGGGGCATATTAACAAGAACCTGAGCTACTCTTGACTTCAGGGATGGGTCATAACAATCTCAAGAGAATTTAAAGTTTTGCCTTAGTTAAATTCAATTATTTATATATTGTAAATTCCCCTCATACACATTGGCAGGGCATTATTAAAACTGCAGTTCAAGGTACTATTAAAACTGTAAACACTGTGTTTTCACTTTTGTGTGGTATTAAAATAAATTGCACTTTGTATAATTTCTTTCCAAATCACATTGGGGTACCAAATCTGCTAGCCTGGCTTTATTCCAACTTTTTCTCATGCCAATGTGAATTCTTGCTCTCCCTTAAGTCTTTTCTTTGATATGTTTGTAGGGGGTGTTTTCTCTCCCTTTTCTCTACTTAGCTCATCTATGTCTGTTTTTCACCCCAGTGGAATTTTCTTTTCTTTGAATATTAAGTGATAATTTTGTAGAAGAGCTAACCTTTTAGATCTTTATTACAGCTAAATTCACCTGTGCAGCTGTACTGAAAAATAGCCTTACATTAGAGCTTGAATTGGTGTTTCTCCATCTGCGTTTCTATTGTCATTAGTGGGAATAAATCCTTCATAAGATGCATTTCACAAAATCCCAGAATGGGTTAAGACTGGAAGAGACCAAAGTGGGGTCATCTGGTCCCACCTCCCTGCTCCAGCTGGGCCACCCCAGAGCACAGGGCACAGGACTCTGTCAGAGGGGTCTGGAATATCCTCAGTGAAGGACACCCCACCTCTCTGCAACAATCTGTTCAGTACTGGGCACTGCCCAGGACAGAAATTCTGCCTCATTCCCAGGGGGAATTGCTGGGATCAGTCCCTGCCTGTGGCTCTGGTGCCATTGCTGGGCCCTGGAGCAGAGCCTGGAGCCTGCTCTGACCTGCAGGGATGGGGTCCCCTCTCAGCTGGGGCTCCTCTGGGGGCTGAACAGCCCCAGCCCCCTCAGCCTTTCCTCATCAGGGAGATGCTCCAGACCCTTCCTCACCTTTGTATCCCTCTGCACCCTATGCAGGAGCTCCCTGTCTGCCTTGTCCCGAGAGCTCAGAGCTGGACACAGCATTCCAGGTGTGCCCCCCCAGGGCTGAGCAGAGGGGCAGGATGCCCTCCCTGACCTGCTGGCACCAAGGATCCCATTGTCCTTCTTGTCCCCAGGGTACTGCTGGCTCATGGGCAGTCTGTTGTCCACCAGGACCCCCAGGTCCTTCTCCTCAGAGCTGCTCCATCAGGGCACCCCCAGCCTCTGCTGCTGCTGGGGGTTGTTCCTCCCCCAGGTGCAGGACCTGCCTCTGCTCTGTTGAATTTCAGCAGGTTCCTCCCTCTCTGCCCATCTCTCCAGTCTCTTGAGGCCCTTCTGAAGGGCTGCACAACTCTCTGAGGTATCAGCCACTCCTCACAGCTTTGTGTCACCTGTCAACTTGCTGATGAGAACTTGGCGTGTGCACTGTAACTTTGCCTGATACTTTTTCAAAAGCACTTTCATTAGGCCCTGGATCTTATAAGCTGTTTTACAGTAAAGAAAATACCTGGAAGCGTTCATAGCATTTCTTGTGGAGTTCTGCCTGACATTGCCTGCACTGTGCAATGAGGTCTGCATTTTGGATCAAGGATAATGGGCTGTTTAAAGTCAGGACTGATCATCAACAGTCCCCTTTGGCTGTCGTTTGATAAACAAAACTTCTCATCATCAATTTTTAAAACAATCTTACAAATAGCAGTCAGCCTCAATAGATGGATGAGATCTTATTTATTTCACACTCCTTACATATGCTCTGCAATATTTCTTATATTTCTACATTGAGTAGATCTATTTGGAAGTTTTGTAGTAAAGCACTATCTCTAGAGAATTCTAGGAAATTTAAATTGATAACATCTTTCTGTTTTGACAGATTGTTGGGGGTTGGGTTGATTTCTTATAGAATTTTTTCCCAGAAGTTGCTAAGAAACTAATGGCTGGGTGCTTTTCGGTACTTATGGGTGCTCGGGAACAAACAAAGGAAGCAGCTACCCAGAGACATTGATTCCACTTTGCTGGGGGCAGTTTCTCTGCTCTGGGGAAGACGGCCAGGGCTGCTCGTCTCGGCGAGGCGGAGAGCTCTGACTTTTCCCTTCACCTCGGACTCCGTCGGACCACCGGTCTCTTCGTGTGTCCCCCCGGGATTTTGGGAACCCGTTTCCTCCCTGCCCTGCACCCACAGTTTCTTCAGTTCTGCTCGAGGTCTCCCCACGCTGTTTCTACAGCCCCTGCCAGCCGGGACACTCTTTTCCAACAGCTCCAGCCACTGTGAACCCTCGGAATTATCTCACCCTCCTAGAGCTGCCGCTAGCCTATTTGCTTGTGACGGTACTGAGGGGAGTGGGGGGGTGGGGGTTACCAGAGGAAGAACTGTGACTGATTTGTTGTTTTGGTTTTTTTTCTCCTCTAGTTCTGTTTGTTGTCAATATTGTAATTATTGTGAATTTACCTTGTTAGACTAACTAGTAAAGAACTGTTATTCCTACCCTCCTTATCGTTGCCTAAGGCCTCTCTTTCAATTTTAGAATTATAACAAAACCCGAGGGAAGTTTCCCCTTTGGTCCCTGTCTTTCCAAAACCAAGACACAGATGTTATTGTTTATTTTCTTTTTTTTTTTTTTTTAATTATTGAAATACCATATTTTTGGCAGAATTAAAGGAATAAAATACAGAATTTTTACCTTTGTTGTTCTGACTTTACATTATAAAATCAAAGCAAAATAAACCTTTTAAAAGTCTGAAAAAAAGAGGAAAATTTCTCTTCAGATGATTCAAATTAAGTTGAGCAAAGTCAATCCATGGTTTCAAATTTCTTTGCCTTCACCTTGTGGCCCAGGGTAGAAAATCACTGTGAAAAATCAAAGTCTGATTTCTTCCCATGTGCTTTCAGTAAGTTTCTCAAAAAAGCATTTTCACTTATCCTGCATTTAAATGTATTTTAAGCAAAACATTAAAAGGAAACAACTTTCTTGAAATGTTACAACAATTAGTTAAAGTTAATGATTCATATTCCATTTATTGACAGTACCTGGAGAGACCTGCCTCTGGAGAGAAACTATTTATACAATTTCAAAACTACTCTAGGACAGAATTAATAATCCACAGTTTTTGTTATCTATATCTGTTGTTAATCAGGGGAAACCAGAGTAAGATGGTTTGACACACTGCAGTGTGGTCAAACCCAGGTGAGATGTACCCCAGGTGTAGTGCAATGAGATAAATATCTGACAAAAGCCTTTTTCAAAGATTCATAGAATCATTTGGGTTATAAAAGACCTCTAAGATTATTGAATGCAACCATCAGCACAACACTGCCAAGCCCTCTGCTAAAACATGAACCAAGTGAAGCATCCTCACAGTTTTTTAATTCCACCAGGGCTGGGGACTCCACCACTGCCCTGGGCAGCTGTGCCAGGAGTGGACAACCCTTTTGCTGAAGAATTTGAGAGATTATTTGGATTTACTTTGACATTAGATCTTCTTACATCTTGTCAGAGCACTAAAAATGGGTAATTTAGCCAGCTGAATGATCCAGTAGATATGAAACTTTGCAAAAAACTCCTCATCATATAGCTATGAGTTTTGATCTTGCAGCAACTTTTAGCCTGTGAGTTCCCAAGGGCTTCAACAGAAGGGGATTTTTGCCTGAAGAGTCAGCCTCACTGTTTGGAAGGGAGCAATGTCAACTTCACAAAAATCAGTTTGAGAAGAAGTCTGAACCCAGTAATGCTTTAAAACTTCCTGTACAGGGGAGTGGAAAGTGAGCATAAGTACGTCTGGGATGGATTTTGTATTTACTTTTAAATTCTGAGCTCCTTTTAAATAAGAATGATCTGTGGAAAGGTAAATATTCCTTTGGCCTTCTGCACCAGATATTTCAAAATTCTTCATTGTGTAAGCTGCCTATTTCTGACTTGTAATGAAAGTCAATACTTTCTGTTTCTACCACTGCACGTAATGTCTAGTAACCAGCTGTGAAGTCCATGAGCTTTCATTTTCCCCCTGCAGAAAGGGAAAAAAAAAAAAAAATCTTTCCAATTCAATCCTTATGGAAACCTGAAATATTAAATCTAGTGAAGTTACCGTATTCTTTTATTAAGGAGGTCATTACTTTCCTGAGGCTTTTTCATTCATCCTCAAAGTTGAATTCTGGCATTTACTAAATCAAATGCTGGTTACAAATTAGGAAAGAAAGAAGCAAAATGAGATGCAGCCTGGAGTCTCTGCTTGAAAGCTGAAAGTTTAAGTACCATTTTGGGTACAAAGCCGAGCAGAACTCCATATGTCATTGCCTTTGCACAGTAGCTACATATCCAGTTTGTCACTGCTAACAAACTAGAACGTGGCATCTTCATCTGGGGTCTGCTTTGGGTGAAAATCTCCCACCCCTGCTCATGTTTCACATCAGTAAACAGAAATCCTCAAACCAGGGGCAAACCACAGAAGCTCAGAGGAGGTAGAATTAATTAAAAAAAAAAAAAAAAAAAAAAAAAAAAGAAGTGTGGATGAGCTGTGTGAGGAGATCAGTAGCTTTAAAGTGACTGAGGAGGGTGATCATCTGTGACTGTAGCTGCAGACCTTCAGTGATGTGCCCAGAGGAATGGGATCTAGTCCTCAGGTCACCTGGCAGAAATTGGATCATTGCTGTGCTTTTCAAGTCTGACAGTCCTTGAGTAAAACTGGCCGCATTCACAATTTCTGTAAGGTGTAGGTACAGGCACAAGTAACACCACTTTTGCACCGGGGTGTCTTAGAGACTGAAACATTTTCCTCACAACACGATTGAGCAGACCAAGTTTTTAAAAGGGCCATGGAGAGCTGCATAGTAGAGAGAAAGAAAGAAAGAACAACTGCTGAGTTGCTCCTTCAGCAGGTCCAACATACTGTGGACCAGACCATGGAACCCAAGCTGTCGTTTAGCAGGAAAACATAAAATAATAGTACTCTCTTTGCTGACCTGACATGTGGAAAGGGATATGAGCTCTGTTAACCTGCAGATCAAGGCTCACAGGAGGCCATGTAAACTTAACCCTCTTTTGACAGGGACCAGAGGCTGCACAAGACCAAAAGAAGCTCAAGGATGTTAAAACGGCAACTGACTTTGGGGACCTGACCCCAACCTAACCTGTTAAGCATTTTTTAAGACTATGTAACATGCCCCCAAACTGTCAAAGCTGTTTCTATTTCAAGAATGACAAAAGGGTTGCATTTGCTTTTGGTATATAAACATCCAGCTGTAACAGAGCTTTCCAGGGATACATGAAACAAGGTTTCTCCTTGGCAAAAATGTGGATCAACCAGTATTTTGGGGAGGTGCCCTAAAGACTAAAGAGCCAGTGGGGCTGGAGGGAAGCACCCCACTCTTCCCTGCAGAATATGGGGCTCCTACTGTAAGGAACATTCTTCTCCTCAGCCCAGGAAAAAAAAATTTAACTTCACTGGGTTTGTGAAAGCTCTTTATTATTATTTCTCTCCACTTTTCTTCTCAATTCTTCTTTCTCTTCACCCTACAGGAACAAGCTAAAAAAAAAAACCAAAAAACCCCCTTTTTTTGTGCCCTGTCCCGAGTGACAAATGCAGGGATGAGCAGTGGTACCAGTCTGTGATGGCTCTTGGAGAACTCAGGACCACTTCAGGTACTCTATTTCTTTGTAAATTCCCATTTTTCAGCTGTTGATTCATTTTCCATTTCTAGAACCACACAGCATTCCACTTATTGGTCAGATGAAGAAACTCCCTGTGTTTTTTAGACACAGAATAAATGTACATACACCTGTCTAAATAATAAACTTGCAAATCCTTTTCTGCAAGGTCTATGGTGCCTGAAAATCCACTTTTTAACAAACAGAAATAAATGTGATACGAGTTCAGTCTGGACTCTGCCACTGCAAGAGTTTTTGCATTGAAATTCCTGGAATAATGACAAAACACTAAAGAAACAAAGTGAAAAAAAAGTCTCTTAAAAATATTCAACTTATGTTCTTCTGGCAAGCAAATGTATTCCTGCCTCAAGACTGTAGTGCATTAAATAAGATATTTTCTGTTACTCCTATAGGAAAAGCAGATAACTACCTGCTTTACGACCCTCCTTGTTCTCAGGGTTTACCATTTGTGTGCAATAAAGGAAAACACCATATTGACTGCAATTAGCCTTTCTTTTTTTTTTTTTTTTTTTTTTTTTTTTTTTTTTTCCCTGTTTTTACTTTTCTCTACACTCTGAGAAGTAAAGAATGTTTGTTTTAGTAAGAGTCTGCCATTTTGCTGAAGATCAGTGTCCTTCGTTACAGGAGTGTGGTTTTTCCAAAAGATCCAGAGATGCCTGATAGTTATTATAAAGTATTTCACCTAGATTGTAGATGAATATCTTTTTAGACATACATAGAATTGTAGCACTTTGAGAAGGGGGTAATACATTATTATCATTAGAGGTTTTTATATATATATATATATATTTTTTTTTTTTTTTTTAAACAGGGAGAAGAATCTTTGGAAACCATGGAGTAACACTTGAGGTCAACCAGAAGCTACGAAACATGAAAGAAACCGTACATGCTGTGTGTGTATTTCTGTATTTGTCAGCATAGAAACCCATCTCAAAACACTGCAGAACAGGTATGTGTGATAGATATGGCAGACATAACTGATGTGAGACAGTTTATTGCATTACTGGCTAATTTTGAGCTGTTCAGTTGGCTTCACTAAGAGTATCATAGATGATTAAAGCAGCAAAAATAGGTAGTCACTTCCCTGAGAAAAGGAATGGCTGCCATAAATCTTGTTGAACTGCTCTAATGAAACAGCATCTACTGGCAACTACCAGTGAGCTGAGCCCTAAGTAATCTGTTAAAACCCTAGATCCTGCAGGCACTGCCATTAGTGGCCCAAAACAGCCTGCAGCCATGCTAGTGAATAATTTATGTTGGAAGAGACCTCCATGATCATTTAACTCAACAATTAACTGCCAGTAATCACAGGTCACCCCAGGTGCCAAATCCACATGTGTCTGAAATCCCTCTGGGACAGGGACTCTACTACTTCCCTGGGCAGCCTATTCCAGTGCCTGACAACCCTTCAGGTGAAGAAACTTTTCAAACATCCTATTTAAAACTCCACTTTTACACTTAAGGCTATTTCCTCTTGTCATGCCCTGTGTTCCCTGTTAGCACAGCCCAACCCCCCCGGCTGTCCCCTCCTGGCAGGGAGTTGTGCAGAGCCACAAGGGCCCCCCTCAGCCTCCTTTGCTCCAGCCTGAGCCCCTTGCCCAGCTCCCTCAGCCCCTCCTGAGGCTACAGACCCTTGCCCAGCTCCGTTCCCTTCCCTGGACACGCTCCAGCCCCTCAATGCCTCATCAGAGCTTTTCAAGAGGAGACAGCCACATCCAGACTCACTTTATAGGAATGCTCTCTGGCCACCAGATCACCTTTAACCATGGTCACATACTGTTATTTAAAAAATTTAACTCCTCTGTGCTCATCAGCAGGCGTGAGCATGAACACAAGGCTGGTGCAGGGTGCTCTCTCCAGGTCCACAACTCCCACAGCTGCACACTCACTGGTACCCAGTTAAAAATAAAACACCCCATTGCCTCCTAAGTCTGTGGTGCTTGGAGCAGACTGACAAGACCGGAGGGGACTTGAAGTGTTTTGTGATTGCTCCTGCTGCTGGCTGATTTTCAAAACAAGTGCCATTCCTTTGCCCCTCTCTTCTTACCACCTGAGTCTCCTGTTAATCCTTCTCATTGTATCAATGCTTTCAAACTTGAGGAAATTTTCACATGTGATCACCAAAAAAATGTAGCAACCTCCCTGACATGAAGGGCAAATGGAACATTGATCATCAGGGCTCTGGTGACAAGTGCTGAGTGCCAGAGGCAACTGTCACTTTGCTCCGGGTTCATGGAGCACCTACTGAAGCCCTGCTAAATGCCACTGCCAAAATATCATCAGGAAAAAAAAATAAAAATCCTTCCCACAACAGGTACCTTTAACCTGTTGGTGGCTGTCAGACCTGCATTTTGCTATGCAGAAAGCCCATGGAAACCTATGGGGAAAGTGCAAATATATCTGAGAATATTTTTTTTTTTTTTTTTCATCCTGAGGCAGTCAGCAAAATTAAACTCCAGCTCAAGGATTCCATCAGCTGTCTCATTTTTCTGCATTTTCCATCACATAGCTGGTACTAGTGTTTGCCCGCTGTGAAACAATGGGGATGTTCCATGACCAGAACTTTCCAAAGTCCTTCCCAAAGTCACAAGCTGCTGGAAATTTTGGGAGGCAAATACCCATTAATGAAGAATCCTGTTCTGCAAAACAAAATAAATACTAAGAGAATGACAAACAATGAAATTCTGCTGATTATTGAGAAAAAAAATTGCTGTCAGGACTTTTCCAATGACACAAAGTACTATGCAAAGAGCACCATTCTTCTCTCATCTTCCCAAGAAGCCCATGGGCATTTCCATATTTATGGTTTACAGATAAAAAAAAATAAAATCCAGTAGCTATTCAATTAAATACTATGACCTGTAGGTATTACCCCAGATTTTATTTTGTTGTCTTGTAATAAATTCTGAAAAAACCTCTTCTAATGCAGGGCTGGAGATGAAAAAACTGCACAGCTCCAATGTCGGAGAGGACGTTTGGTCTTGCCTTTGCATGACTGTGATAGCTAATTTCTACAAATGTGAGCTCTAAGTAAGTAGCCTAAGTTGTTATCTGTTTATATTATGCTGTCAGCCACTTCATTTTCCCAGTTATAATTACAGTGGTATCTCTACTACTGCTCCAGCTACTTATGGAAAGAAAACATTTGCATATGTCACATTACCCATTATGTGCAGAAATGCTGTATTTCACAGATAATTGTGGTGTCTGAATGTCAGATAAATTAGATATGCTCAGACCTCAAACAAAAAGTAAACTGCACAAAACTGAATTTGTATGGAGGAGTTCAGTAAAGTCTAGGCTCAGAACAGAGTTGAAGATTCAATAACTGTGTCAGCTTATAAGACTGAATTTTATTTCAGGGTTGGAGCTTAGCTAAAGGTAGGAGTGAAGCTTGTGAAGTGGGGTGTACTGAACTTTTTAGAAGCATTGAAACAATGACAAGCCTCATCTTAATGGAAAAAATAAAAAGCCTTTTTACTAGATGAATGGCTCAATCTGCCTGGATAAATATGTCTCAACTTAAAGTACAACTTTAATATGCTTCTAAGGTTTTTGTTTTTTTTCCTTTGTCACAGTATTACAGACGTTGGGGATAAGTAATAAAGCACAACCATACACAACTATCTGCTTAAAAATGATTAAATTAACATTTTGTTTGGGTGTTTTTTCATATGATTTGCTTCATACCTGTCTAAAAAGACACTGTTACTCCAAGACTTCTCTCCTCTCCTCTCCTCTCCTCTCCTCTCCTCTCCTCTCCTCTCCTCTCCTCTCCTCTCCTCTCCTCTCCTCTCCTCTCCTCTCCTCTCCTCTCCTCTCCTCTCCTCTCCTCTCCTCTCCTCTCCTCTCCTC
>CM031878.1:3720064-3734692 GCA_018697195.1 Certhia americana | reverse complement strand
CTCTCCTCTCCTCTCCTCGAACTCTCCTCTCCTCGAACTCTCCTCTCCTCTCCTCGAACTCTCCTCTCCTCGAACTCTCCTCTCCTCTCCTCGAACTCTCCTCGAACTCTCCTCGAACTCTCCTCGAACTCTCCTCTCCTCGAACTCTCCTCTCCTCGAACTCTCCTCTCCTCGAACTCTCCTCTCCTCTAACTCTCCTCGAACTCTCCTCGAACTCTCCTCGAACTCTCCTCGAACTCTCCTTGAACTCTCCTCTCCTCTCCTCGAACTCTCCTCTCATCTCCTCTCCTCTCCTCTCCTCTCCTCGAACTCTCCTCTCCTCAAACTCTCCTCTCCTCAAACTCTCCTCTCCTCTTCCCCCCTTTCTTTTTTCTATATTTCTTACTTGTCTTCCAGCAGCACATAAGGTTTATATATAATTCCATCAATACCTTGAGGCAATCCATTTGATGATTATAATAAAGAAAAAAAAAATCCCATTTTGCTGTAGTTTGTGGAGGGAGTTTCATTATCGCGTGTCACTTGGTTACAAGATTTTATGGGACTGTAACTCCTAAAGGACATTTTAAACATACACTTTTTATGGCAACTAAACTCAACGATAAACGAAAGCATTAAAATAAGATATTGGAGTTGTTTCCTTTTGTCTTTGATGGATATGAATTGGAGACATAAAAAGTCTTGTTCTACCCTTAAACCCCTTCCCTTTTGAGCAGGTTGTAAGCAGACAGATTAATGTGGGGTTTGTGTGAGTTTGAGCTGAGCAGCAGACCAGCAGTGACAAAGCCAAACCTTGGTCCTGCAGCACTAAAACAGGACTTTCTAAACCACAGGTTTTGCTTTCCTTTCCATCTCTTTTTTAACCTTTAAAGGCAGACTTTTTTTTTTTAACAAAAACGAGTTAATTTTGTTTTTTTGCAAAGCAAACCTGTGCTCCAGCCATCCAATTTGTGTTACACATTTATCTCTTTGTTTCACTCACACAAAGGCAGAAGCCACAGGAAAATTCGAGAAATAGTTTTGAAAAAAAATATTTGTATTGGTGGCATGTGAATTAGCAAATGGTTCTACAGGGTTCCCTGTAGGTTCATGTGAATGACATTTGAAAGTGTGCTAAAAATTTAGAGTAATTAACTGAGTTCCAGAAACACACAAGCAAACAAAAAAGGTCTTTATTACTTCATTATTCACAAAATTTATGACATAAAATTCCTTCCTCAACTGTAAACAGTACCTATGGTGATTTTTTTTGTTTCATTTGATTTTTTGCTTAAAACGCAGAAATAAACAAAACATGAAAATTGAGAAAGAAAATTTTTTATGAAGGTGAATATCTGGAAAATCACAGGATCAAAGTGCAATGAATAAATAGAAGAAGATTAGACTAGACTAGACTAGACCAGAATCAGTTGTTCTATCACTTTGGAAAACAGAGTAACAGCAGGGTCTTGCTCCTCATTATGCAAGACCAGAGGATTTAGGGAATGTAGACACTCTGGGGCTCTACCATTTCAGAGGACAAGGACAGTTAGAACATCTTGTAGCTCTTCGAAGGTTCAAGGTTATGTATGACTACACCTCCACTTAAAATATCTATTTTATTCCATTTCTTATTCCGTTTTGAATGCTGCAATGATTTCACAAAAGTATACACAGAGGGGAGCATGTCCGTTTGAATGTGCAATGATTCACAACGATACACAGAGGGGGAGCATGTATATATACATATATATATATAATATATATATATACGAAAAATCACAAAATCATTGGAGTGGTAAAAGACCTGTGAGATCATCAAATCCAACCTGTGACAAACACAACCATGCAAATTAGACGATGGCAAGGAATGCCACATCCAGTCTTACCTCGTGAATGTATACAGAAATTTGAACTGTTAAATCTGCTTGTTTTTCCATAAGAAAAAACTTAGCATTTACTACCCTTTCTACTTTGCAAGTGCCTAATTAGTGATATTCTGCTGCCTACCAAGGTTAAAACATAACAATGAGAGTTAATGTGTAAGTCTTAATCAGAATAGTGACTATTTTTGATTTGAAGTTCCCTGAAATCAGCAGGTCTGGTGCCATTACTGAGCCTCTGATCCATTTCAAGGCTATCTTGTTGTAATAGCAGATATGAAAGAATATTTTAGTTGAGCTCACAGGAGCTTGTGGACCAGCTGAAGCAGAAAGTAAACTGGAGTTTGATAAGCAAGTGGACTAATCCAGAGAAAGCAAAGAGCCTTGGCAAAACAGAGGGCAGAAACACAGAATCACAGAATGATTTGTTTTGGGGTGGACATTCAAGATCATCTCTTTCCAACCACCCTGCCATGGGCAGGGACACCTTCCACTATCCCAGGTTGTTCCAAGCCCCAACCTGGCCTTGGACACTCCCAGTGATCCAGGGACACCCACAGCTGCTCTGAACAACCAGTGCCAGGGCCTCACCACCCTCACAGGGAGAAATTCCTTCCATATAGCTAAACCAAATTTCCCCTATTTCAGCTTGAAAGAGCCTGCAGCATCAGACAGAGCTCTTTATAGCTGACTCTTAGCCACAGCACCATCAAGGGAAGCTCCCTCAGTTTTGCAGTAAACTTACACAGAGTTTTAGATTTGGAGATACTTTTTCTTCTGATTTTTAAATTTTATTTCCCTCCTCATTGCTCTTCACACAACAAAATGTGTTATGTACTTAAACACGAAAGAAACACAGACTATGTAGAAGCAAAAGCTTCAGGGGAAAAAAAAAAAAAAAAAAGATTACATATGTAATCTTTCCCACGCAAAGTCAAACAATACAAAAGGAAAGAAAAACATCAAGGAGGCAAACAAGAACAAGTATCAGATGAGGGAAGCCAGAGATTTTAGGAAGAAAGTCATTCTGGCCGCTGCTGTGCTGGGATTGTTTCCTTGCCACATGGTGCTTAATCATAATAAATTAAGTTTTATTTTGCATCTTGCAGCATGCTAACTTGGCTCAGCAGGTAATGGGAGGAGTCCTGGGTTGTCAAATGGTGTTTAACAGAGAATAACAACCATTTCCCCCCAGAGACTGGCATAAATAATGAATTCAAAACGTGCCTCTTTTGAGCAGATCATTCCAGCTGCTTCTTGTTCTTAAAGCTTGTTGGCAGGTTTAGTGTCAGAAAGCCAACCCTCCTGAAGCCATGAGTATTATCCTCAAGCATCAGTCCTGGGCAAATGGTGAGTTTGATTCAAACAGCTCTGAGTTGTCAGAGATGCAGAACCACAAGGGTTCCTCCAAAGTTCAGTCAAGGTCCAGCCAAGGTGTCCCACATCCCACTGGAAGGTCTGCTTTGGGATGGACTCACTTTGTCCAGTGTGGGTCTGAAATACATCTGAGAGATGCCACACCTCCCCATCTGCTTTCAGTATTTTTCAGCCTGAATACCAGCAGGGACTTCAGAGACTGAGATCCTGGGCAGCGACACACCAAACATATTAAATCACAGAGGAGATTTAGGTCAGACAGCAGCAAGGGAAAAATAAAATCAAATTTTTCTAAGGCTATGTGTTGTTAAACTTGGTGAGAGATTTCCCGGAGAAACAGAGGAACCTCCAGGGCTGCAGTGGAGTATAAGGACAGGCTGGACAAGCAGCAGTTAGGGTTTAGGAATAGTTTGTCTGCTTGTGAGTGGAAGGACTGACCAGGCAGTCAGACCTTTGAGGGCCCTTGCAGCTCTGTGCTCAATGATTGATGGAAATAGTGATATGCTTCAAAGCATAGGTTTGTCAGGTTCAAGAGGGCTACATTCAGGGTCTCTTCGTGTTCTCTGGAGTTGTTTTGCCACTGTCTGTGCTAGGATCAGGGTCAGATCCTTAATTAAAGCTGTGATTGGCTTCAAATATATTTTTCTGTAACTAATGAAGGGTCTGCCACCGGTTAGTAGCAATTTCCCTGCAGGTATCTTCACATTAGAAAAGGAATGACACCAAATGACCGCACAGAAGGCACTGGTGGGCCATTAAGTAATGGAAACGAATATATATGAGTATTTACAGTTGTTTAGGACTTTGCCTGATCTCTGGAGATGGAAGAAGGGGTGTATTTGTGTGTGTGTGTGTGTGTGTGTGTGTGTGTGTGTGTGTGTGTGTGTCCGGGGTTCCCTTTTGTCCCTATGAACTGCAGCAAATTATTTCTGTCAAAATCAAGCCTTAAGAGAATAGAGAACTTAAATGAACATTTCAATCCCTCTTTGTCAGCAGAGTGACAGACGGCCTTAAATGCAGCCTCAAGCGTGTGCCAGGACCTGGGATTAGTGGTGCTGAAGCCCAGTCCAGGGCCTGAAGCAAAAGGCTGTTGCAAGGTACAGATGTTTGTTTCTTACTCTAAAAGGGGACTGCTGAGATTTTCTCCTAAACCAGATGGAGATTAGCTGTGCCAGGAAGGCCATCTACCCAAAACCCTACCCAAAACCTTCTTGTCACAGGGAAAAATGCCTCTCTGTGTCAGAATGCTTGGCCAAACTAAATTGTTGCAGACTTTGTTCTTATTGGAGAAATTAATTCTGGGTCAAATATGTCAAATTTCTGTTCTCCTTTGCTCTTTGTACTGCATTTATCTCATATTATTGTCTTGACCATCATTGCTCTGGTGTCTTGGTACCCATGAGCTTGATTTTCATTCATGCAGCCTCCTGAAAGGAGGAAAATTGATGCAATCCTCAAAAAGAGAGATGAATTCCCACTCTCCAATGGAAGTGGCAGATGGTGTTCCCTGGTTACTCCAGCATAAATCTTAATTGCTGTGTGTGGGCGAAACACAATCTTGTCCCGTAAGGACATTCTGAACAGTCTAAGTAAAGACTGAGGGAGAGGGTTTCACAGAGGTTTGGGTTTTTGCTGAGATTAGGTGTGGCTGGGCTCAGTTTGGGAGTTATGATTAGCCTGAGGAGCAAAAATCTGAACCCCAGTGTCTGATATTGTATCTCAGTAGGGTGTGCCTGCAGGGATTCTCTGATGTCTTCTCTGTGGAAAAATTATGATGAGACTTTCATCTTCATGGGCCATGAATGGGGTTCTCTAGGCAGATGTCTGTCTTCTTGAATCTTTTTCGAACCTATATACGTTTTTGCCTTTTTAATGAAACTTTCCTGTGCATTTGGACCTATAAATATGAATGAGCTCCCTCAGGAAACATGTTCACTGCTCTCTCTAGGAAACAAGAGTGATAACCAGCACTGATGGGAAATATGTGACTCTAACTGGCAAAAAAATGTGACAGTCAAGAAATAATATTCTTCTCCTTCCAAATGCCAAGTCGGGTTAAACTTCATTAATGCCCAAATAGAAAACACAAATTTCTTCTATGTAACTATGTATTTTTCATTGCCATGAGTTACTGTATTTTCTTTTTATGCTCTCTTTGCTCTAAGTATCCTGTGTATATTAACAGCAAAAATTAAGATAAGGCTGTTTTGGAGAGAGGATAAAAAATAGAGAAAGCATATGAATTCAATTTATGGTCTATGTGAAGATAAATGAGACTTTGCCAGTACCGTGTTTAATCCAGTTTCAACAGCACCCATGTGTCTGTAGTAATTCACAGGGTATAATGTGAGGTTTTATAGAGGTACTTGGCACTCCAAACTATATATTATTTGGGGGAGGAAAAATATTTCTGTTTTACAATTGTTTAGCATAAAAATTACACCCAGTTTTCCAGGCCACACCGAATAATATATCTCACATTCTTTGATGTTATTTATTTTAATGGATTCTGTTTAAATTAGGCTTTGCTCATCCTGCTTAGTAACTGTGTTCTCATGAGGTTCCCATAACAGTGTGTCTGGATCTTTCATGGCATGGACTCCAGGCCCATATAAACACCAGCCCAGCCCCAGGTGGGAAAGAATGAAGCCAGGGATTGGTAAAATTGAGGAAGAGATGATAGGGGCTACAGAAGGGGGAGGTGAGTGTCTGTAAATCTCCTTGGGAAGGGCCTCAGAGGGAGGGTCCCATCCAGTTTGTTTCCCCAGGTTCAGGGGGATGCAGTTGCCTGCCTGAGGAGGATGTGGACTTGTCACTGAGACCTTCCTAACTCAAGAAAACCATCTGGTTGCCTTACATGCACCCAACAACTGCATAATAACCTACAAGCCATGAGTTTATTTCCATAAGTATTTGATTTCCATAGTTCACTATCTCCCAAGAATCCTTCTGGTGATTCTGTTCAGGACTGCCCTTCCCCTGGGATGTGTAGGGGTTCAGCCTGTGAAAGCTGAAGACCCCTGGAACCTGTTGGGGATTGAGTCTTGTGCATGGAGGCACTGGCTGCCCCATTTCCATTGGGGAAGCCACTTGGCAGCTGACTCTGGAGCCTTCTCCTCTCCCCTACATTTTTTTCATTAGCTTTTCAGATTCTTAGAAACATGTTAATTATTTCAACCCTTTTTAATGGCAGCTGGTTGTGTACCTGGGCACCTAAAATTCTAAGGTTACTTTAGAAATTTCTAAAGGTTACTTTAGAAATTTCCTCTGCCGCATGAAGGGCAAATACATTCAAAAGCCTTCAATGAAATGTCACTAATCTTAAGTACATAAAAGTTCTCTTTTGAAATTCTATCAAATTAGGGAATGGTGCTGTGTGCATGAAGATAAGATGATTTAGAAAGTACATTTTGGAAATAAGGAAAACAATCCATGAAATGATTGGTCTTGTTTTAATAGGGTATGAGACCTTCTTGCAGAAGAATTTCATCCATGCTCTGGAAGGAAGGGGAAAGCAAGAGGACTATTTTCATGGTTTTATACAACTAAAAAAAAAAAAAAAAAAAAAAAATTAAATCGTGTAGTCTGGAATTATCTTGATTTAGGATTGTTAGAATTTAAGATTGCTGTAAAAAAGGCACAGTGCAAGTGAGCACAGAGTGGATGAAGACGTGGTTGTAATGTTGATGTGCTAGTAAAGGAAATTCATAACAAGGATTCCTGCCCCAGCCTGGTGATTCAGCTGGAGACAACCAGGGAGACTAAAGGGGAACATTATTAAGCATCAATGTGGAGGGACCATGAAAAATGCCAGTATGATCTGTCAGTGCAAGTAGAGATAGAGAAATATTAACGATATTGCACAAGGCACTGCAACATCTCAATGGGAGTTATGTGGAGATTGGCCATCTGTAATGGAGAAAGATGAAATAAATCTGTAGCAAATGATGGGAGAGAAAAACAGAATGTACCTGGGAATTGCAAGGGGATGAACAATCAGAGTTTCTGCTGAGAACACAAGGACCCATGTCAGGAAAAATTTGGTCTTGGCTGGTTTAGACTATCATGGAAAGATGGACCACAGATAATGTAATCAAAAGGTGAATGGTATCTCAGAATGTGTGACACAAAGTGTTTTTGTCAGAGGTAGAGAAGGGGCAATATTGTTACATGAAGTAAAGGTTAGATTATGTGCCTAAAACAGAAATGGGGTAAGAAATCCAACATGAGAACAAAAAAACCCCACTTATACTCTTGAGCTCTGCTATACATTTGTTATTAATAGTACCCTGTGTGGCTGAACATCAAGAAAGGAAGAGATGTAATCAGACTGGAGGAAACTCTTTTTGCCCAAGAGTAAATGGATGTGAGTGAGAAATGAATAAATACATGTGCAACATCTGAGTAGGCTCTCTAGCTACTGGAACAACAGGATTACAGAATGTTGCTCTGTGGGTGAAAGAAAAAGAGAAAAACCTTGGTCATAAAGTGGAGTTTAGAAAGTTTATGCCTTGAAATTAAAGCTGAAGAAGCTTGAAGTGCTACTGAGTTGATGTTGAGAAGTCAGAGACTGATGCTGGAGAGTTATGGACCTCCCCCCTGGGGCAGAGACTGCAATTCCAAATAATCCTGGCAGTAGAGATCCAATTCTTTCCATATATTAAATGTTATGCTGTGATTTTCAATTACTTCAGAGCTTCCTTTAACGTACTGTGACCATATTTTCAACCCACATCAAAAAGATGTGATCAGTAATGTCAGAATTGGATCTATCACTAGATTTTAAATTCGTATTAAGCTATGGTATAATTTGTGTTATTTGTTTGTTTGTTTGTTTGTTTGTTTGCTTGGGGGGGGTTGTTGGTTTTTTTGGTGTTTTCTTGGTTTTTTTTTTTTTTTTTTTTTTTTTTTGCTCTGGAATGGGTTTCAGGAAGAAAATATTAATTTAGTTCAATACTTTCAATTTAACTTCAGTGTAAAGACATTTCAAGGAGAGTGACAGGAGAATGAAAGAGAAAGAGAAATAAAAGGAAATAATGAAGTTTTTCCATCATCTCAAACTGTATTTTAGATCACTGTCTTTAGAAAATGTTCTTGGAAGTCTAAGAAAATAAGTAATATACCATATACCATAGTGAATATTATCAGCTTATTACCTAATTAACAATAATATTTTTGTCAAAGTCTGGAAAATGGAATTTTATTATGTGGCAGTCACAGAACCTCAGGATTGATAACTTTCTCTCTGAAGCATCAGTTCATTGCATTAGCAGGCTAGCTTTAGAAAGGATAATTCAAAATCATGTCTCCTTTGACTTGATTTAAAAGAAGATCTCTGTTGCATTTCCTATTCTAAAAAATAGAAAACAATAAATAATTAGGAATAATATGCAGTATTATCTGAAAAATAGAAGGCTATTTTAGTGGAGGAAACAAACAAATACTCCTAATCTGTCATTTTAAGACTGCACAGTGAATATCATGACTTCTTGCTATTATTATGATTATCTGAAAAATTCTCCTTGTTGTCTCTGCTTTGTTGCAGGCTTTCTCAAAGAAAAGACACTTATCTCTCAGTGCCACCATTTCCTCTGTGTTTAAAGGAAATAATATCATTTCTTGCCTTGCCAGGGTTGCTAAAAGGGCAAGTGTACCAAAGATTGAAGCTCTTTAGCTGTGGTGTAGGAGTTGGGACATATAAATAAATAAGATCTGGTGCAGCAGACTTGGGTTCGTGGCTGTGTAAAATCAAAGCTTTCATCTGTCAAGAAAACACATGTCTGGAGGGAATGAAGTGCAGTAAGATGATGTGATGGTAGAATTAAGGTGATAGATATCCATAACCAAGCATACTATCTCCATCTCTGGCAAAAAAAAAAAAAAAAAAAACGTTTTAAACCCAGTCACCCGTCTAAATATAATGATGATATCATTATAGAGTCTGCACCCACTGACAAATGCAAGGCACTGTAGAAGCATAAAGCACTTCAAGTAAATAGTAACACAATTTTGTCAGAGGTTGAAAAGTTAATTCAGTCCTGGCCCCATTCATATTATTTTTTAATTTCTTTATTATTTTATTGAATTGGTATATAAGGTAATAAATAACGCTCTTCAATTTATTCGGGGTACATCAGTTGACAATGGAAATTTTGAGTGATGACAGACCCTTGGAGTTTGGACTAATATAATCTTATGTTCATATAAAGTAAAAATGTTTCCTGTAATATAGCCACCTTCAAATCATGAAGTGGTTTCTGCTGGTTTTTGAGCCCTGGACTTAGCTTTTAGAGTTGCTGGTGTGAAATCACAAATATAACTTTTAAACCAACAGAAAATTAATTGACTGGTTTAATTTTTGCAATGATTTTTTTTTTTCTAAATTAGTAAAGCATGCATTACATATGCATGACTATATGCGCAGAGAAATATTCTCATAAATAGCATGTTTAGGATTCTACAAGTACTAAAAATACACCCATCCAAAAATCCAAACCAAGCACTTAAAAAATTAAAACCAACCAAACAAACAATAGACACAGGGAAACCTTGACAAAAATTTGACTTTCCATGAGCTTTGCATGACCTTTTTTCCTACATGCTGTGTCTCTTTAAGCTTTATACTTCCAAAAATGAAGGAATCACTGTCCCAGTGCCTTTCCACAGGTCCAACACATCCCAAGTGCTTCATGCATTGCTTGGGGGAATTTTTGGGCTGAAGATTGGGAAGGTCCAACCCTGGCTGGGTTCACATTTTGCTCTCCTTCCACATAATTTATCTTTAAAGTCATTCTGGTTTTCACTGCACGGGTAGCCTCTAAGAATTTTATCCATTTCTTTTGACATAGCAATCATCTCACACAAAAAATCAGAAAGATCCTCTGGTCCATCTCTAAAACAAGAAACCACATTGCTGAAGTATCTCTGCATCCATCTCCCTAATTTTGGGTGCCTTGTGTTGCCACATTCCCAGAAATAGAGATTGTTTAGAAATGATTGGTTCATAATGCACTGAAGAACATGTGAAGAAGCTGTCAAATATTTTTTCCCCCTTTTGATCATCTATGGCATCTAGCAAAGACAAGATGCTAGTGCTGGCAGATTACCCAGAAACCCTGTGACGGTGGTGTGTTTCTTTTCTCTCCATCAACTTGGAATTTTCTTATTTAATAAGTTTTAGCTCCGATAACAACCCTGCAGTCAGGTGGATAATGTCTCAGGAGTGAAATTGCCATTGCAATTTCAAGGAAAAAAGAAATCCTGACACAATCTGAATTAAAACCAATAAATGTTCAAAGAGATTAGAAGTAATAAATAATGTTTTATTTCTTTCCATGTAGTAACTATTCCCCCTGGGTGTAATGCCAACACTAGTTTTGATGCCTTCTGGAGGCTGACCTAGAACAGAGACTAGACAGAGCAAAAGGATAAAGCAGGGATTCATTAAAAGGTAAGCCACTATCAATGGGTATACCTGGGCAGCACAAGAGCCTGGCTGGGCCACACCTAAGATGCACCCAAAATGGTCACAAAATGGATAACAGATCATGAGGTCTCACATTTTTATAAGTTCTGGTCCATTAGCATGTTAGAATCAATTGTCCAACCATAGCTTCAGGTTATGAAGCTCCATCCTCTTTGTTTTTTCTTCTCCATTCACTGTTTCCATTCTTGGGCCTGAAAGTTGTCCTTGGTATCAAACTAGAGAAGGAATTTTTTTGTCTCTCTATTCTGTGAAGAGAACTTAGTAGCACTGAATATGAAACCTAAAACTACCCACCAAAACAGCACAGCCTCTAGAAAATGCAATAACTAAAACTTAAGGCATCATTTCCCTGCTATGCAGCTCCTAATCAATGTAAGCAAATGTAGATTTTGGTGTCTTGATGGTCAGTACAAAGGATTTCATCTCTAATGATGAGGAGAACCAAGAGTCTGTAGAACCTTCCTGGAACCAGTTGAGTGAGTGAGCAGCAGAAATGACCACACACACACTTGTAGACTTTCCCACTGCAGAAACAGCCAAAAGTCAGTGTCTGGCCAGGAAGGTGAAGGGATTCCCTTGCCATAAACCTCCCACTATTAAAACAGCAGATCAGCAAATTGGTGGTAACAAGCATGGGACTCTTTATGATCCGAGCACCTCAGCTTGTGCTTAAAATTGTCTCAGCTTCTCCCTTTTTAATAACCAGATCTCAGTTTTAGATTTGACCTTTCTCCTTATTTATTTATTTATTTTAACCTTCTCTCCCACAGAGG
Source organism: Certhia americana (assembly GCA_018697195.1). Taxonomy (NCBI): domain Eukaryota; kingdom Metazoa; phylum Chordata; class Aves; order Passeriformes; family Certhiidae; genus Certhia; species Certhia americana. Next base: position 3,723,194 of record CM031878.1, on the reverse strand, counting down.
CCAGTAATTGGTAAAAGAAGAGAAAATTAATTATCAAGGAGAAAAAAAAAAAAAAAAAAAAAAGAAGTTCAGGAAAGAGAGATGAATTGCCGAAGTCAATGAAGAAAGCTCCAAAGCCCACAATTAAGATGCATTTTTTTGATGTCTTCTGTGCTATTTTACTGGGAAAGGCCTAAAAAATTGTTTGTTTTGGTTTAATAGATGAGGTGTCTTAAGAAACAGCGTGTAATAATAGCAATTCTAGGTAATATATGTCAACATATCTGCAAGAAGGGAGAAATAACAGTAGCCTAGAATGGGCAGTCCTGTGTGGAAAGGGCATTTAGGGTGTTGGCATTTCCCACATGACTTTCTGTAGATACTTTTTTTGTTTTGTTTTCTTAAGTAGAAGGAATAATTCATCTGTTGAAGACTGGCTTTTGGACTTTTCTCCCCTGCAGCAGAAAACCAACACCTCTTCTAGGTGCTTTGGTGAGGCAGAGGTGTGTCCTTTTCTGTTTGGAGCTGGAAGGGGAGGAAAAGCACCACTAAAATATATAGTTAAAACCTAAATAAACAGCAGGGAGACAACTTAGTGGAACAGGGATGGAGTTTGTCATACTTTTGTTTTAGCTATGTCAAGTATTATTTAGTGTTTAGCTATCTCAAATATTATTAAGTTTAAACAGGCCATAGTTGTTCATTCAGCAGACAATGAGTGGAAAACTGAAACGTTCTGTGAGGCTGCCTCCAAAAGAGATGGGCAGTTTGGTTTTGAGATACCCTCAGGACACTCAGGAAGAAAACAAGCCCTATGTGATTCTGCCCTCATAAATCTCAAAGGAACTTTAGAGATTTTCAAAACCTTAATTTACATTTCTCTTTTTCCTTGTTTTACTGCGAGGGAAACACAATAACTTCTATCTTGTCTTGTACTTTGCTTGGCTGGTGCCAACAGCTGTGGTTTGCCATGTTTGTGCCTGGACCTGCACATGAACTTCACTTCTTGCTGTTACACTGACAGTCCTACTGCTGCTGTTGAAAGATCATGGTCTTTTCAGGGGATTTCTCTAACTCTTTGCTAACTGTGCTTCTATGCACTATCCAAGGAAAAAAAAAACCAAAAAAATCACTGGGGTCATCATTTGTGGTTTTATTTTTTTATTTTTTTTTTAACTTCTCAAGTTCTCCACAGGCCAGCCCTTCAAAAACCAAAAGCCTCTGTGCCTTTTCTCTGATCCTCTCCTGGTATTCTCTTTATTAGATTGGTCTTGACCTTTGACACTAGGAAGAATATGAAACAATTTCTTTTTTTTTTCACTTTTGTTGTATGATGCAATACAGCTCACAGCAGCCTGCAGGATTGAAACATTAGGATCTCATTAACTCTATTTTATTTCCTTTCCTGCCTTAGTCACAGAAAATAGATTAATAGGGTAGCACTTTGCAGTAAGTGGACATTAATTAATGCTAAATTACACCAGAATTCCACTGGAATCACATATTAACAGTCACACTAAGTCCAAAAGACCTTGCAATGATTAATGTTCTTGTAAGGAATATAAAAAAATTAATAACTATTTGTCACTTATAATAAAGTGTTGCCAGTTAATTTTATCCCGCTTTCTCTTCTGGTTTTGCTGTAAAAATGAGAGGCTGGAAGTTAAAACAAGGGTTTGACAGAAATGTGAGCTTCCACTTTGCGACCTGCTCAGGACTATTCAGTGCAGCTTGTCCTGTTGGTGCTCTTGGTATCAAGAAACAGAGCAAATGTCTCTCAGTTTGGGATGCAGAACCTGGGCAGGAGGAAGAGTTATTTTAATTCCTGTGCCATAATTCACTCCTCAGCATTGGAAATTCAAATCCTCAGACTATTCATTAACTTGACAAACACCGTAATGAGTGCAGAAAATGGCAGCATATAAATCCATGCTCTTGACAAAGAACATAATGAGAATGGGAAGTGACACAAACTAAATAGATCATTTTACAGTCTAGAGACTGTATATACTTGCTTCTTGTGTAACCACAGCTCTCCCCTCTTGCTTCCCTGTCTCCCTGTGTCATTCCAAGTCTCCTCTTTAGAAACAATTAATAGGGCACAGGGAAATGGTTTCAAGTTGCACCAGGACAGATTTGGAATGGGTATTATGAAAAAATTCTTTACTGAAAGTGTTTTCAAACCTTGGCACAGGCTGTCCAGGGCAGAGGTGGAGTCCTGATCTCTGGGGGGATTTGAAAGACGTGTACATCTTTCAGGAAGGGTGGTCCTTTCTGAAGTATACCTCATCCTGGGCTTCCCACCAAGACTTAATTTAACAAAGACTTGTAATTAGTACTTTATTAAATGGCACAGCTGAAGTCTTAGTGTTTGCAAAATGCTTTGAGAACTTTACATTAAAAAGAAAAAAGGTACTTTCTATTAATAAAATTGACTGCATTGCCTTTTTCCACCAAAAATTATCCCAGTACCCAGTAAAGAAATAATGTAATTCAAAACCTAGCTTGATTTTCTAGATATCAACAGCACAGATCATTTAATATATTTTAAAATCCTTCTTGCTGCTGTAAAGTGAAATTTAAGCGTTTATTTGAGCCTTTCTTTCTTCTTTCTTTTTATTTCTGAGGAAAGTGCTCTCAGGGAAAAGCACAGCTTGCTTAACTGCATTAAGCTTTAATTTTCTGACACTGAAACCTGAAAAAGTGAAATGTGTGAAACAAAGTCTTTTTCTAAGTATTGAATATCAGAAGAAATTATCAAAGCCTAGGGAAACCAGGAAATAAATACACCAAGCACAAACAAGGGAACATTAAAGATGAATCCTTAAGTTTTGTCCCTGTGCTGTGCAAAACAGGCTTCCACCTCCTCGGCATTCAGTTCCAAGTCCTACATGACCTTCGGCTCTAAAGATGAGTCATATATTTAACTACAGTATTTTTTATTTACTATACAAGTTGAGATGCAAAACACTTAATCTGCATTGTAAAATGGAAAGTGGCTGAGTTTGCAGTGACCTTGAATGTTTCTACACTAAAAGTTGATCATTTTAAACAAGTGCAGCCTTTTGGCTGTGTTAAATTGGAGTTAAGTCTATGGCATGTGTTATTTTTCAAAATCTGACTTTTTTTTTTTTTTTTTTTTTTTTTTTTT
>CM031878.1:3686941-3719964 GCA_018697195.1 Certhia americana | reverse complement strand
TGGCGAATCAGAGAATACAAATCTAGATGTTTTGCATCTATTTATTTATGAGCATAGATATTCTCTGGTTGAAGAGCAGTGAGGAGGAAATAGTAGTGGAGGATGTTCAAGGGAGTTTGCTCAGTCCCTGCTGATTTTCTGCTGAAATTGGATACTGAGCTCACTTTTCTCAGTATCAATGCACAGAAAACTGCAGCCAGAAGCATCAACACCTTCACCCACTAAACACATTGAGGAAAGTGCTGATTAAAATCAATGATAAAACTCCTTTCACTCCTTTCCCTCTTGAATATAGAGGTGAAGCAAAGAATCAGTGATTTCCTTGGGTAAAACTGAATTTCTGCACAATTTGTCCCTTCAGGTAAAGCAGCAGCTGATTTTTCTCACCTATTTCACAGCATGTTGGCCCTTATCTATTTTATAAAGCTCTGGTTCTTTCTTTATTTTTCTTTATTTTTTAATACTCTTAAATATGAGCCAAGCAAAAACCTTGTGCTATGTTTCTATAAGTATATTTTTACTAGAATTAACACAGACTCCAGGTCAAAGATTACAAATGTCAAAATCCCACTTTTAGGCAAATGTTGCCTTTCCTGCTCAGTGCCCCTTTGCTATTCCAATATGATCATTTCTGCTCACCATCCTTTTCTTCCTCTAAGTTGTTGGTGGGTTGTTATTTGGTTGGCTGGCTGGTTGGTTGGTTGGTTGGTTGGTTGGTTGGTTGGTTGGTTTGGGGTTTTTTGTTTGGTTTTGGGTTTTGGTTTTTGGTTTTTTTGTTTGTGGTTTGTTTGTTTTTGGGTTTTTTTTGTGACACTGGCTTACCTTCCCCTACAGTGGTGACAAATGTCCTAATTCAGGCTATCACTGTGTTCAACAAACAGAAGGCTGTTGCAGCCACCAGAAGCAGAAGAATAATGCAATGTGAGTGTTTTTTGGGTGCTGATTTTATTTTTCAGAGTACTTGTGTATGGAGCTCTGTTTTGGATTTGTTCTGGAAAGAGTCTTGATGATACAGAGATTTTTTTTTTTTTTAATTCCTGAGCAGGGCTTGCACAGAGCCAAGGCCTTTTTTGATCCTCACCCCATCCCACTAAGAACAGTGCTGAGGTTGCACAAGGGGCTGGGAGGAGGCACAGCTGCAACAGGTGACCCCAGCTGGTCAAAGGGATATTCCAGGACATGTAGCATCATAATTAGTGCATAGGCGAGGGGAAGGAGGAAGAAACAGCAGAGGGAGCATTTGTAATGATGGTATTTGTGTTCCCCAGTCACCATTGTGCATGGTGGGCCCTGCTTGCCTGAGATACACAAGTTCCTGCCTGTCCTGAAAAAGGATGGATGAATTCCTTGTTTTGCTTTGCTTCCATGTTCTGCTTCAGCCTTCACTGTTCACCTGTCTTTATCTCAGCCTGTGAGTTTTCTCATTCTCTCTGTTCTGATTCTCTCCCCAGTCCCTGGAGGGGGAGTGGGCAAGGGGTGTGTGGGGCTGAGCTGCCAGCTGGGCTTAAACCACCCCAGAGGGACACATGGGGCTCATGGCCAGACCTCCTGGTGTCTAGCAGCAATGGCAGAGCAGCATTTGCAGGCTCTGAAGGATCTGCCATTTAGCCCAGGCTGTTTGTTCAAAGGACTGCATAACATTAACATTTAACATTTAAAAAATATCTAGGTGCGAGAGAGCCATGGAATAACTTTCCCATGCTCCCAAACCAGGGGATAACGGATGTGGCAAAGAGGGACATTAATATATTTAAGGCGATGATTAGAGGCTACTGAATCCAATGTGATAAACTGAAATAGATTTATAAGGTTAATACCATTTTCAGAGACTATAGACCATTTTATAGGATGTGCTATATAACTTTTTTCCCTTCACACAAATATATGATCTTTACCAGAGGTTTAAAACAAAATACTGTAGCAATTGAATTCTAAAGGTCAATAAAAGAAGAAGAAAAATGAAAGCAAAAATCAGTAGCGGGGGATTAAAAAAAAAAGCAAAACCAAAACACAATAGGGTATTTTCATTCATTCTATTTCTGGTGCTTCTGTTTTGCCAATTAAACTGTTACAAAGATAATAAAAAGAACACATCTCTGGAAAATCAAGGTTTGCCTTCATGAGAAAAGATATTGGGGCTTCTAAATACCTTTAAAATTATATTTCCTAAAAAATAAATCAACAAATGCCACAAAGTCACATAAAACACACTGCACATCTCACCAACCTCCAGGATATTTTAGGGGCTTTTTTAGGTGAACTGATTCTTTACTGCAGACACTTTGTGTGCACAATTTTTAAGCCATGCTGTGGCAGTGTGCCCTGCCTGGAGCTATAACCATCTGTGGGGACTGTGGAGGCTGCACCCAGCTTGCTGTGCACTTTAGGAAATAGAGACCCAGGTGTTTTGCTGGTATGAAAATATGACTGTAATCCATAAGGCTGCATGGCAGGACATCCCGCTGATTGGGGACATCTCAGAAGGCTGCTCCTCCAGGGTGAGAGATGACTTGTTGCAGCTGAGTTTGAAGAGTGGACAACACTCTCAGGCACATGGTGAAATTGTTGGGGTTTTGGTTTGCATTGGACTCGATGGTCCTTGTGGATCTCTCCCAGTCCAGTACATTCTCTGATTCTGTGATTCTGTTCCATGAGATGCTTGGTAAGTGATTAATATCATGGTAAACTTTGAAATCATAGGTAGGATGGATTACGAACATATAAACATTTAAATATAAAACATTGTCCAAGCCTGGGACTAGGAGTGGATCCAGCTGCACCTAGAGCCTGACCTGGAAGTCGAGAAGTTGAGAAGTCCAGGGGATCCTTTCTGAGCCTCGTGGCTCAATCAAATTGTCTCTCTGATGGTTCTGTCAGCCCTTGTCCTCCATGCAGCAAATAACCAACTTTACCTTGCCACTGAATCCTGTTAAACCACTTCTGTATTTTCTGTCAAACTGTGCTAATTTGCTGGTTTATATCAATAAACATATTGTTACTTGTTTTGTAATGAGTGAAGTGCTTCACTCCATCCACAACACATGCTGAGGAAAAGAAATTTGCCTTGGGGCTGGAATTCTGTCTCCTTATGCCAGAATGATAATAAGCATGGATAATACCAAATAAAAACAAAAAATCCCACTCCGACCTCATAAAGAAGAGTGATTAGAAAACTGAGTTTGCTTATTTAAAAGTAAGAAGAATAAAAAGAAGTGAGGTGTAAAAATGCAAGCTAGAAAGAAGCCCAATAAGAAGGCAATAAGTTCCGTTTTTTTCCCTTCACTCTGTTTATTTAGACATCTTGTAACATATTGTTGTCAAATGTTTTGCAGTTCTGTAGTTAGAGAGGTATCACAGATTTATTTCTGCTCTTGTGATCAGGGAGATACAGGTCTGGGATGTCTGAGAGCTTTTCCATTTTTTATAACTGCCAGTTCATCAAAACATATTATCTTTGTAAAATGCCTTCTCTTCTTTTTCAAAGAGGAAGTCAAGAACAATCAGTGCTTTGTTTCACAAAGCAGAAGCTTAGAGAACAAGAAATTTTAGGGACAAATTCAGTGGATATTGGTGTGGTGGGGTATGTGTGTGTGTTTGAGAGACAGAAACCACAGAAGTGGTTTCCTCTGGATATTTCTAAAGGTGTTCATAACTTTGAAAGGGAGACAGAGGAAGGGTTAAAATATTACCAAGGATTAAGAGGTTTCATCATGAAGGATGTTCTAAAGATGTTAAAGAATAGTCTGCTGTGACTTCTTAGGACTTGCAAAGTTATCACTTCATACAGTAGAGAAAGAGCTTCTCAGGTTTCTGCGTGGTTTTGTTCTTCCTGAGAATGGAAAAATCTTTTTGCCCAGAACTGAGATTGAAGGAAAGACCGAGAGCTGGAGAGCTGTCTCCTCTGCATTTTCAAGGTTGTTTATTCTCTCTTATCTGTACATTTTCTTCCCTGACCCACAGAGATCCACACAGCAGGTCAGTTTATTGGGAATAACACCGTCCCGAAGGTGACGAGTATCTTTATACTAAAAGTTACATCTATCTTGTTTACAAAAGATTCCCAATACCTATTTCTCATGTTAGCAAGTCAGGCTCTACTCTAAACCAACCAAAGATGCCCACGCCACAGAAGAAAATGGAGAAGGCGAAGAAGGAAGAAGAAGCCCCAAAGCCATGTGGAGACTCTCTTTTGTGTTTTTCTGCTTATCAGTCTAAAAACTCTATAAATCTATTTTTCACCCTGTGACTAACTGTCACTCTACTTAAACTCTTGGATCTGTAAATCCTCACACAGAGGTGGTAATTTCTCCCAGGGGCTAAAATCAAAGGCACAGGAGTTTTTGACTCCTTGCCAAGGTTTCCCAGCCCCCTGTCCAGGTCAGGAATCACCCAGGACAGTCAGAGGAATGTTCTGGACTCCAACAAGAGCCCATATGAAAATGGAGCTTAGAAAATGAACCAAATTAGGACTGCCTAACATGATGCTAAAATGAGGAAAAGGGTTTCTGCAGGAAAACCTCACAGTACTCAAACAGCAGCTGGAGAATTTACTGGGAGAGAAAAATCTTGTGCTGGTCCAGTGTAACCACCACAGACCAGAACAGGCTGAAAAGCCCTGAGTGATGATGTGAGAGGAGAACAAATTAGGCTGCTGTTTTGACAGTTAAACAATTGTAGAGATTATCCAAATATTAGAAATGCTGTTTCCACCAGACAACAACCAAGTGGGATTTGGGATCAAATTTCACTTAGGAAAAAAGTGATAGTGCAGTGGTGGTAACCAAAGGATGCTGCAGGTGGGTGTCCTGTTCTTCTCACCCTTATCTTTATCCAAAGAGGTGAAAGGTTGCATTCTTAAGAAGTATTTTGAAATACAGAATATTCTCCACTGGAATAGGAAACTTTGAGATATATCTGGAAAGGAACAAGAGGAAAGATTGAAGCTGTCTAGGATTAGTGACAGTCACTGCTGGGACAGTCCCTGCAAGAATCAGAAGGCCTTTCTGAGGAAATCTGCCTTGAGAAGACAAATGTACCTACCTCCTCCCTCCACACAGGTGCCTACACCCCATGGATATACTGATTTTAATAAAACTGTTCCAGTTGATGAAAAACACACTAATGAAAAAAATAAAATAAAAAAAAAATCTGACCAGTTGTTGTCTACAAGACATTTGGGAATGACATTCAGTGCTGCACAGGAGACATTTGTAAGTCCTCTGTGAAACAGAATTCCACTTGAGACCTCAGTGCACTGGTAAAGCACTCCTTCCCTATAGGTCTATCAATATCCACACAGATAATGCAAACTCAGAAAGAATACCTTGAATGTGCATGCTGTTTATGTCTTTCCCAAGAAGAAATTAGCAGGCGTAACCACCTCCCCAAAGGTGGAATGTAAACAACACAAGAGATCTCAGCCAGAACGAGAAATGGAGTATCTGCCATCTCATAATTGGAATTCAAATTTAATTAAGAGGGAGAGAGAAATACTCATCAACCTTTCAGTGAAATGCAGGAGCCCTTGGTGCAGCTATCTAAACAGGAGAAAACAGCCTTCCTACAATTATTTTTAAACAAACCAGTTTCTGTGTAAGAAAAAATGGCTTGTAGTCTTAAATCTCAAATTTATACCACAAGGTAATATTGAAAATGATCATCTTAGTACGAAGTCTCTAATTTTATAGAATTTAACTAAGCTAGTCAGACACTGGAAGAAGTTGCCCAGAGAAGTTGTGGATATCCATCCCTGGAAGTGTAGAAGGTAGGATGGATCTCTGGGACAGTGGAAGGTGTCTCTGCCTATGGCAGGGGTGGAAGGAGATGGTCTTTAACTGCCTTCCAACCCAAACCACTCTGTGATTCTATTCCATGGTGTGTGCATCTTTTGTGACCTGATCAGATCAGGTACAGGCAAACAGGCAACCCCTAGCATTTGCTAAGCCCCTGGCTCCTACTCCCACTGCAATCCATCAGAAGGAGGTGAGAGGATTACTCTGCCTGCATAAACTACTACATTATACTATGCTACTATGTTTCTAAGCTGTCACTTAATTATGGGAAGGGACCAAATTTCAGTATGGATGAATATTCTGGCAACTGGTTTCTTGACAAAATGCCTCCCAAGGAATCTTGTAACTTGATAAACTCCTTTCTTGTTTATCTCATGGACTGCTGTTCAGGTGTGTGAGCTGTGCCTGGTTATATGATTTCCAAACATGCCTGCTCTGGTCACATACCTGAAACTGCATCTGCCACAGAACCTGAGCAGGGTATCTGACTGAAGGTGCTGGTACTTACCACAGCACAGTTGTAGTACTGACACCTAAAACTAAAACAGGCTACTGTGAAGGCAGTGTGTGACTTCCCAAATAGCCACACAAAAGCAATTTCACCTTGTTATAACTTTTTGAGGTATATAACATCTGGTTAAGCTGCTAGATATCTATATATAAAAGTATTTAGTCTTGATTTAAGACTTCAAGCAAAAGTGAATCCATCATGGTCTATGACAAAATGTTCCAGTGGTTTATAACTTTCAGTGTTAAAGAAGTGAAGCAATTTGTAGTTTGAATTTATCTTCTACCATGAACTTTTGAAACTCATTATGTTCCTCTTTCTTAGATTAAAGAGCTGACTGTCAGTTTTCCTCTCTTTTGTAGATTCTTTCAGATTGATCAAATCAATCTTTAACCTTTTCTTGGACAAGACAGAGAACAGGATTTTCCTCCATCTCAGAAAAAGGTTCCCCCCCCCCACCTCCAACTTCATCACCACCTTGCAGTTCTCCTTGAGTTTCCACACTTTTTCTGAAAAGTTCTGTGCCTGTTATGTACATGTGGGACTGGACACAGGATCCCAGTGTTGGCACCAATGATGTCTGAAAAGGTTACATGGTGATGGCATTGTGTTTATGGGAATGGCACTGCCCTTGTATCCTAACTTTAATGAGACCATTTATCCCCCTTGATTTACATCCCAGGATGACCTGTAGTTTCTCAGATACAGACTAATGCTCTAGAGCTGGTGTTACAGACTTTTATATGTCTTCAAACTCATTGCAGAGTTCCTTTTATCTGAGACACCATCCTCAGGCTGTTCAGAGTGACCTAATGTTTGCTTTGTTTCTGTGTGCCTGACTGGAATTTAACTGTAATATTTGTTAAAGTTAATACAACAGCTCATTAAAGTGGAAAAAAAGTCCCTGTTGGGTTGCAAAGAATTGTGGTTAAAGACCTGAATTTGGCTTCAGGAAATCTGGGTGTTATTTTAGGCTTTTACTGTAAACTGCCTATGTAAATCATAAAAATCAGGGAGACTTAATATTCTCCTGCTCTGGTTCTATTATATAAAATGGAGTAACAGTTTTTCAACACAATTTTTATTGTCTAGGCAACCAGTGAGCTAAAAAATTGCAAGAGTGAATAACAGGAACAAAGTAAAAGACTAAAGAGGAAATTCAATGAAGAAAGCACAAAACCAGAGTAAGAAGCTTCATAGTAGCACAGAGTTGTAAAATGATCCTCTTGGAATATTTATTTCATATTTTCTACTACATATAATATTATTTAAATTTTTGGTCAGCAAATCCATTTTACAATTAATTAAGCTCCAGCACATTTAAAATTCTTCTTCTGACAATGTGTCCCAATGATCCTCACCTGAGTGTCCTGTTTGCCCTTTTGCCATCAATGCCCTTTACAATAATGCTCTTTTGTGTTTGTGGTTCCTACACCCTCTATTTGCAAATATAAATGTATAGTTTCATAATGCCAACTCTTTGTGCTTGCAACACAATCCCTAAATCAAAGAGAATCAGTTGTCTATCATAAATATATGTATCTTTGTGCTTGCAACACAATCCCTAAATCAAAGAGAATCAGTTGTCTATCATAAATATATGTATCTATAGATGATGTTACTGTATCTACTCAAGTGAGTGCTTGGATGGATAATCATCAGGTTGGTTATATATATAGTTTATATATATATATAGTTTATATATATATATATAAATTATATTTTATACATATATATATATAAAATATAGAAATGGTTAATCTTGCCAAAGCTCTTTTTTCACACACATATTTAAACCTGAAGCCAAACCACTGTCCAGGAGATCCCAGGGCTATGGATGTGAACCAGAACCAGGTGGTGAGGGCTGGCCTGTGGATGTGTGGCTGTGGAAAGGGGCTGGTGACATCAGCTGAGTGCCACTGTGGCAAATAAGCATTTCAGTCACATAGCAAAGGCTGACGTCTATATTTTAAAAATATTTATCCCAGCGAGGCACAGCACATAGTGATCAGGATACAAATGAGATTAATTCCTTCTCTCTGGAGATAAATCCAGACTAATTTGCTCTTCCAACAGTGCTGAACATTTTCCCAGCACCCCCCACTGGCTATTTTTTAATTATTATTTTTTTCTTCTTCCCTTGTAGTCATTAAAAAAAACCCAAAATACAATTACACTGTATCTATACATTATTGTAAATCCAGTTCTGGGGCACTGAATTGTCTTGGGAGAAGTGGAGAGGTGTGGTATTAAATGTAAAGGGAATGCAAATGGTTTAAGAAAGTGCCCTTAGTGTGTGTATGTGTGTGTGTAGGATATGTAACAAATTAAAATAAAAAATAAATAAAAAATAATAATAAAAAAAGTCTTTCAGGCTTTTCTTTGAAATATTTTGGAGTCCAAATAAGATATACTATTGAGCTTTCTTTCCCAGACTGAAAAAAATGGTGTCAGCTGATTTATATTCCTTTCTAAATAAATGATAGGAAAGAGCAAAACAAGTTACTCTAAATGTAGGGGGTGCTCAGTTCTGCTCCTGCTTGTGCCACTCCTTCCACTCACAAGTCAGGGAGACATGATGTGGGAGCATTTCCACAGCACTGGCAACGCCAGCTGAAAAGCTGTAAGGAGATTTGTCTGGTCCCTGTCCCTCTTTTCTGCCTTCTCCTGCTCTCCTTACAGGGGATTTTTGACCAGTTACAGTTTTAGCTGCAAACATTAAACTCCTCTGGCTCCTGGAGCAAAAAAGCAAGCAGGAAAATCTGCATCATCCTCCTGGATGATGTTGGATAGCCTGTCTTGGTGTTTGGCTGCTGCTGTTAACCACGGCTGATTACACTCACTGCCTTCTGAGGGCTGTGTATAGAAACAGTTATCTGTGGTATTTCCCATGTTATTCCAAAGGAGGGATTTCTATTTTTGTGAAACAATTTTTTTATTTTTTGTTTTTTTTCCCCATGGAGTTCAGTGAAAGAAACTGACTAGATGTCACTGCCCAGGTTGTATCTGTTGAGGTGGCTTTGCTGTTTGGAAATGCAACATCCATAGGACACATCCCATGATCCAGCTGCCCCAGAGCTGGACTTCCATCACAGGTCTGGCTCCTTCCCTGCAGAAAGCTCTGGGTCTACCCTCCTACTAGTGTGAAGAGCAGCTGGGTCAGGAACACCACCCTGGAGTATCAAACAGGTCCTACCTGCCATCTCTGTGGGGATTTCCTTGTCTGACTTGCTTAGTCACACCACACTTGCCCAGGTTTATAGTTCTTTTTATAGCTTTTATAGTTAAAAACACAAGTAATAATCAAAATGTGAACCCTCATGTGCTAAAAAAAAAAATCAAGACAAAGACAAAATTAATTAGCATGCAGTTCATAAAAGTGACATTGATGAATTGCAGCATAGCTATTGATTAATCATATATCAATTACAGTGGTCTAATCACTGTGACTACAAATCAGCTCAGACCTATCCATGGATTGGTACTCAGTGCAAGAAATTAAATCAAAGGCTCCAAATGGTACAAAACTGCAGGCTAAGGTTTAACTCCCAGCTGATGCACAACTACCATGCTTGATTAACACTAATGGAAAGCTAACTAGGTATGCCTGCAGTGCACTGATATGAGAACAAACTTCAGCTGATTGAAGACTCCCTCTCTATTTATCCTGTTTTGGGCCCTGTTACAGCCACCTCATTAACAAGAAAGTGTGACCTCAACCTGGGTGTAATGGAGCTGCCACTGGGGTAAGAAATGCCATTTATTCAGCAACACTAAAAGGAGCTAATCTGGTAAGGTTTGTTTCTATAGCCCTATAGGATACCTAGTTTTTATTAAGCACAAAAAAGACGTGGGGATTAATTTATGGAGAAATAATTCCTGTGGCTTCATTGAAGTATTAAGCAGAATATATTTTGGAAGACCTGACCATAATTCAGGAGGGTAGAAAACAGTGTCTGGTGATGTAGGCACAGACATCATGGAGAGTAATTAATTTGAAAACAGCTGTTGAGCACTTTTGATGGAAAATTTAAACTTGGTTTTGTTTCTTTCCCCTATCTATTTGTCAGAGCTCTTTTAATTCCTGATACACTTAAAAAAAAAAAAAAATATTTAGGCACAGCCTAAATTACTAAAATGCAAAATGCAATTTTATAATGTATTTTAAAGTTTCCACTTTAAAATGGAAAAATTACTTCTCTCAAGAAATCGCCTGTGGGAATTCTTTTATTTTCATTATAAAGGAGATCTGAGCAGTTTTGTGCAAAGACATCTTTCTAATTTAGGTGTCTCTGTTATACCAAGGCATGCAAGTTGTAAGTAAACTGCTGGTAAAACATTTCTTTTTCAAGGAACTGTTTGTCCTTCCAAGGAAGACAAAGCTTTCAACGTCCTAAAAGAAAATGACATCATCTTTATTTCAGGGGTTTAAGAATATTTTTATGCGTGCTTTAAAAATATCTTCTTCTCTTCACTGCTAGAAGATGAATAGCTTTCTCTCTTCACTCATTTCTGTTGCAGTGAATTTAGGGAACAGAGTCAGCTGATCTCTAGGTGCTGCCCCAAGAGGTCTTTGTGTCAGAGTTGTTGCTCTGAGTGTTGCATCTGATGTGGAAGGGTCATGTACATGACAGTGAATGTACAGGCCCCTGAAAATGCTTCTGTACTGCTCATCCTTTGAGGATGGAATGAGATTTGGAGAAATCTGGTCTAGTGGTAGGTATCCCTGCCCATGGCAGGGGGGTGGGAGAAGATGAGCTTTAAGGTCTCTTCCAACCCAATCCATGATTGTGTGATCCTGTGGCTGCCAACTTCAGCAGAGCCATGCCTCTCAGCTGGGTTCTTCCACTTGGTCTACGTTATCTAAATGGTGGTGAGGTACCAGGGAGAAGAAATTCTTTTCTTCCCCCCATGTTTGCAGGCAGTCAGGCCTGCTTGTGGCCTCAAAATAGAATGTATGCCATGAAGCAAACAGCATCCATACTCCATCCTCCCATTCCTGAAAGCAACAAAAGCCTAGTGGAACATATTGACTCACTGTTGTCAACATAATGATAGTGTTTGTAAAATAAACTCCTACCAAACACTCCAATAATTAGAATGTCTCTTTTCCCCCTCCCAACCTTATGTTCCTTTCAACACAATGACATCAATGTTCATTAATTCTATATTTGAATGTTCATCTTCTGTGGCAGCTCTACCAAATAAACAAAGCAAAACAATATTTAACAATAAGAAGATGTAAAATGTTTACATAGGAAGGGAATAAAGCCAGTGATGGCAACAAAACTCTTAATCAAACTCAATTACAGAGACCAGGCACAATCTGCCAGAGCTGACAGTTTGCTGACTTTACTTATAGTGTTGTGTGAAGAGAAATCTTCCATTTACAGCCCTGATGAAAAGTGGTTGTTTAAACATCATGGAGGAAAATCACAGAGTGGGTGAATTTTTGTTAAAATGAGTTTGATCATAGTGACTGCCAAGGCACTGTGGGTATAAATTAGATGTAGTTGTTCCTTCTGATGCTGTAGAAGATATAGTTTGGGTCACTGATTCTATGTATGCATCTGGGAAAAAAAAAGTCGATCTTTATCCCTGAGGTACTTTTTAATAGCAATGAGCAAGAGCTCTCAGGAAATAGCAAAAAAACTCCCCTGTTGAGAAAAACCCACCTATTGGCAACTTGACAGGATGAGAGGAAATGGCCTAAAATAAAGTTTAGATTAGATATTACAGAACATTTCTTCATGGATAGGGTTGTCCAGGCTTGGCACAGTTGCCCAGGGCAGTGGTGGAGTTCCAATCCCTGGAGGGATTCAAAAGATGTGTGACATTTTTGGAACATGGTTTAAGTGCTGTCCTTGCCAGTGTTGGGGGAATGGTTGGACTTGATAATTTTAGAGGGATTTTCCAACCTAAATACTTCCATTAGTCTTTGAACAAAACTGGGGGGGGTTGTGTTAAACAAATCCATTTAACTGGAAATTCAAGTATATTAGCTAAATAGTGAGGTAGAAAACAATGAATGATAATACTTTCCAGTCTTCTGTGTTTAAGCAATGTGTCCCCTAGGAAGAAAAAGCATAGGAAGAATTTAGGGGTTTTTTTTTAAAGTGCGTCTTCTAAGATTGTGACTCTTGTTGGGCAGAGGATCAGAAAAAATCCTGGTGCTCACTGAAGTTTAAAGGTGAATTGAGAGTTTGACCCTCCAAAGGGTAGACTAAATATAGGAAAAAAAAAAAAAAATAAAAAGGATCTTTCTGTTCTCAGAAACTGACCTGACTTACATCTGGGAGATTTTATAAAGCCTGTACATCCAATAACGATTTTGAGTACTGGAATCTATCTAAATGGAATGTTACAGCATCCTGCCTACATCCTACTCCCTCCAAAGGAATGCTTTTGGGGTTTTTTTCCCCTTAGAGAAAAACATTGATTGTTCTCATTATAAGGAGACAATTCAGATTAATGATTTCCTTTGCACCATGGGTAGACTCTGTGTTATTTCAAAACAGAAAGTGTAATATAGCTAAACCATAGATTAGTGTTTCAAAGTGTGCTTAGTGCAATACACATAAATAAGACAAAAATATCAAACAGAGGGACAACTAGTTACAATGTCCCTTATATGACTTTCATATGAGAATCTTGTATGAATATAGAGGATGGACCACTAAACTGCTAGTCAACTTCTGGTTTAGAAATAGATGCACCTCCCATCATATATGGGGATTTTTTTGAGTAGTCTTAAAACTGTCAGAATTGCAAATCCTTT
The DNA here is from genome assembly GCA_018697195.1 of Certhia americana. Taxonomy (NCBI): domain Eukaryota; kingdom Metazoa; phylum Chordata; class Aves; order Passeriformes; family Certhiidae; genus Certhia; species Certhia americana. Next base: position 3,706,886 of record CM031878.1, on the reverse strand, counting down.
TAAATGTCCATCTAAATGTCCAGGCTTTGTGCCAAGAGGAAATCAATCTATGCAGACTCTGAAATCTTCCAAGTGTGATAAGCCTAATAGGCACATTAGTCCATTTTATGTTACCTCCAGGAGATTTTACACTGCAAGTCTTACCTCTTTTCCACTGTTTTGCATGCACTGGCGATTAATTTTCGTTGAACATACTCAAATCAAAATTAGTTTCTTTCTGAACTGCGTGAGAGTGAACCCATTTCTGGCGTGTTTTGATAGAAAAATACATTCTCTTGGAAAATGCTTGAAAAAGTGCCTGTGAAAATATGGACATTTATAGGAGGGCAATAAAACTAAACATTGTGGGAATACAAAGTTGGTGATAGTTTGGTGTATTTTCAGTTTACTTTGGAAACCCTGCAAAAGGCTTTGCTCTATGAACCCTGTTCCACAGAAGAAGGTGCTGGGAATTTTTTCCAGCTGCTCATGCACACCAGAGTGGAGACACAGGAAACTGTTTTGAAGGAAGTTTCTTTCCCATTAGTGCAGCCTTATCTTGTGATGGACTAGCAGCTGAATGTGTGTTCTATATGTGTATTTTATATTTGTCACATGGGCATCTAGAAATTAGGCTCTCTTTTCTACAATATTGTTATCTATGTCCTGCCACCCTTGTTCCATTTCTCCTCCTTCACTCCATGTGTCTGTTCTGAGCTTGTTTGCATTTTGGCTTCCCGAGGGCTCACTGGTCTGCCTTGCACTGATTTGGGATCCTGTGGAGGCTTTCCTCAGAGGCTCAGAGATGGGCAGAGCTGGGATTTGCCATGAATTAACCTCCCCACATCTGAGCTGAGCCCTCTGCACTATGGTGTGGCCATGCCTCAAGGTAGGAATTCTAGTGAAGCAAAGGAGTCAAAAAAATCACAGTGAAATTCAAATTAAGGGCTTTGAGAACACAGGTAAATATGTGAAACAATTTCCATTGCTCTTGACATTTCACAAGTGCTTTGCAATGACACTAGTGAACAGCCAGCATGTCTCTGCTTCTTGCTCACGAGAAAAGTGTCTTCCAGATGGTTTCTTTTTATTAATTTAGAGAGAGTTAAGCGCCATCTCAGAACTGCAGACAGCTGACTGATGGATGCTCCTGGAAAATCTGCTGATTGGCAAGACTGTATTTCACATTAGCTGTTTCAGAGTTACTTTGGTAATTGGTTCCAAAGGAGAGGAGAGGAAAAAAAAAAAAAATTGCATCAGCCTAGATGTAACTGATTTGCCTCATTATTTCTGATTTAGCATTGACAAGACATAGATCAGCCATCGACAGCTTCATGCCCCTAAGAATGAATGTTTCAGGCACTCTTGAAGTGCCAGAGAACCATAGATTAATATGTTTTAAGCCTTTTGCTTTTACTTTTCATGCAAAATGAATGCGGATTGGGTAGGTGATATATGTGCATCATTACATTTTTCTACATCTGTTTGACGAATTAACTGAAGCAAATGAGTGCTCTCAGGGCCAGACATCAGTAGATCACAGTTTGCCATGTAAGAGCAATGTCCCACATCCCACCCCATGTTCCTTCACCCGAGGTTATATCTGCCCTCCACTCACCTTGTTGCCTCCAGACAGGCCCCAGACACTTCTTGAAGTGGTAGCTTCAGCTCATGCTGAACTCCAAAGGTATTGTACTTTAAAACTGCACCTATTACACTCCCCTGGGCCTTTACAGAGATTTTAACTGAGATTTCTGAGTTTCAGAGCAAAGTGCATGCTGCAGCTGGGCTTGTATCATACCCTGATTCAGCACACTCCCCTAAGGTCTAAATTATCTTTGTTCTTGTTCCTGTGCAAAATCTGGTGGAGTGTGAGGCTGATTCCCACACCTTGCCTTCCATATGTTCCCATGACTATGTGATTGTTACCAACAGCTCTGAGACAGGACTGCTAAAAGATAACTCTTCTACTACTGAGGCTGGTCTTTGAACCCATTTGCTATGGGCATTGTGGAAGTTTATAGTTGCATGGATTGGAAAGTAATTAGGGATATTCATTAATGGAAAGCAAAGCTGTCCAGGAGTGTTAAATAAAAGAATTAGGGAGCAGCAGTGCACAAGGGGCTGGGAGCCCATTTGGAAGGAAAAAAAGCCTTCAATCTGATTTTGTTTTCCTACCTACTATTAGATGCTGTCAGAGACCAGGTAGAAAGTTGGGCAGGCTGAGCCAACTCACCCCTTCTTCCATACCTAGATTTACAATAATAATTAAACTATCACCTGATCACTGTTTGAAAGGATTCCAGCATCATAATCTCGTCACCTTTTTTTTTGTTTGGTTTGGTTTTGGTTTTTTGTGGGGTTTTTTTGTTTGTTTTGTCTTGGTTTTGTTTTTTGTTTTTGTTTTTTTTTTCACTCGCCTCTCCAAGGACAGTTATCTGAAAGTTAAACCACATTTGTTGTCATTAAAGCATCAGGAAAAAATGAGACCAAAGATGCTTCTTGGGCAAAATGATTTATGGCAGCACTGCTGTGCAAAATGCTGCTACCAGAAGTGTCTCTCCTGCTTGGGGCCAAGTGTTCCACCTTACTTTTTTCCCTGTTTCACATTTACAGAAATCTCTGCCCTACTGCTTTGGCTTGACTTAGTTGTTTGTGTGGCTAAACCCAGGAGATAAAAGCAATACCCCTTAAAACACCACTTCCAACAAAAATCATCTTCTTTTATGAAAAATTTCATTTCTGATGAAACAATATTATGTAGAAGTGAAAAGGTGAAACGTTTAATAAGACTTGGACTTATTAAACATTTCACCTTTACACTTCTACATAACATTGTTTCATCAAAAATGAAGTTTGCAGTATCCCAAAGACCAGCTTTGCCAACACCTTTCCTTAGTAGACAATGTGTGTAGGTTAAATTTTACTGTTACATCCTAAATGTGGTATTCAAGTAAGTGATAGGAAATGAGATTTAAGAAAGGACAGAATATTATTCCAATTTACACCACGTAATATTGAATTCAATTAGTCATTGCTATGAAATAAAAAAATAATTTCTCAGACATAAAAAGGAGGTGGATCTGATCAGATGGATATAACACACAGGTATTCCAGACATTTTGCAGACTTCACAAATCTGTTTAGCCCCCTACTCTTTTTGGTTCTAGTGCATCCTTAAAATTAATTTTTTTGAAAGCCTGATTGCCACAAGAATACCTCATCAAATTTTAATTAATTCCCAAGATAAACCTGCAATGGGCATCTTGGGGAATCTTCTCTATTGAACTGACACACTGGCTAAAAAGCAGAGCAATAAAATTCCAATTCTTTGGAGGACTGTTGGGATTCCAGAAAACCATCAGCACATTTAAATACTTAAAGCAGTTTATGTGGAAATTCTGAAACATAGTTTTTATTGAAGTCTTGTTTCATTATTTCATTACTCTAGCTGCTTTTGTAAGTGTATATCTTGTTCTAGTTTTGATATTTTGGGGGTGGATAAGGACAGGTTGGGAAAGGGGGCCTGTTTTTGTCAATTTGGCCTATATTGAGTAGGAGGAAGACATAAATAATTAGTGGTGTTTCCCTTCTTTCTAGAATCTGTCGGAATTTTCAGTCAAGATGTTTGTGCTTTAATGAACTCTCCACCCCTGAGAGTGGAGAGCATCACATCTGCCAGGACAGCAGTGTTGGAATAGTTTATTTTGGCTGCTGAGAAGCCAACAAGTTTTGGAAAGTTGCAGAACCGGTCTTGTGGCTGTATGTTGCATTCTTCAAGTAGGAATTCCAGCTAGCAGAGCAGCAACAATGAAAGCAAATTGAGTGTTATGTGTGAATAATAGCAATTGTAACATTGAAAGCTCCATGTGTGTTATTAACCTCTCTCCCCAGAGTCACTCTTGCCTATCTCAGGACATAGAAAGAAAATCACCAATCCTCCCTTGCCCCATTCTCAGTTGTCACGATCTTGCAGGAAGAGATTAGTAAATGTGATATATCAGGGACTCAGTCAGTCAAATCAGATTGGTAGGGTTTGACTGCTACACTGGTCTCTTTTTTTTTTTTTTCCCCATCAAAATATCAATTCCCACATTAAAAATGTTTAATTTGAGAGTATCTGTTTTTATTCACGGTTCTCAGCTGTGAAATTATTCTCTTCTCATCGAGAGTTTTACTTTACAGCTGCTTCTCTTGTGTGTTTTGAGAACCCTGAGGAGCTACAGTTATTACTTTCAGGGTATTTATGCTTCAGTTAAGGATAGGTGTATCTTTCAGAGAAAGAGATATTTTTTTTCCTGGAGAAATCAATTAAAATGGGACTAGAAAGGACACTAAGAGGTCACATAGTCCATCTCCTTTCATAAAGACAGGGTCAGTTATGTCACTTGTGACAAATGCTGGTTCAATTTTTCTTTAAAATCTTGAGTGATGAAAGCGTTTCCTGATGTTGATTTTAATCTTCTTTACTTTATTACTTCTTGGCCTAACAACAGTAGACAGAAAAAAGAATTTAGTTCTTTCCCCAAGCTTCCTTATACCATTGAAGACTGCTTCCACATTTTCTCCCAGTTTTTCTTCTTACTATAGTAAAGTATATTAATTTTTTAAACTTTTCTCTTAAGTCATATTTTCTGCACCTGAGTCTCTCTGTTGAAATTTCTTCACAAATTGTCCCCATCCTTCTAAATTACTATGTCATCTATGCACCAGCACAAGGTTTTGACTCGAGTTGAGACTGAGAAGGTTGTGTTGTTCAACCTGGAGAAGAGAAGGCTTTGGGATACCCTAAAGCACTTTCCAGTGCCTAAATCAGCTCCAAGAGAGCTGGGGAGGGACTTTGGACAGTGGAATGAAGTGACAGGATAAGGCAAAATGGCTCTAAACTGTCAGAAGGAGGTTTATATTAGCTATTAGGAAGAAATCCTTCATTTTGAGGAAGGTGTTGCCGTGCCTAGAGGATGCTCCTTCCCTGGAAGGCTGGATAGGTCTTGGATTGTGGCCTCATGGGAGGTGTCCCTGCCCAGGAAATTTGAACAGGTTGGTCCCTTCCAACACAAAACATTCTGTGATTCAATGGTGAGTTCATCTGTGATTTTTGTTTGGCTCAGTTGAATGTTACTCAGATCCAATTCTGCCACACCTCGGCCAGACCAGAATTCCCGTTTGGTGTGTGTGGTTCTGTGTTTCCAAGAGAGTCATTTCATGTTTGACTTTCCTGAACAGTACTGTACTTTTATCTCTACTCTGTCCAATTTTTTGAATTCTACTCCTCTTCCCCACTGTCTCCAGATGTTCACCTTGGTGCTCCCTGTGACTGCAATAAATATGTTTTCTGTACTTTCTTCCAAACCATTTATGGAATTATGAGACTTAAGACAAAATCCTAAATAGTCCACAGTGTTGACTGGGGGTAGCTATCTAATTCTGATGCTCTGGCAGTAGCTACATAATCCCACACCCTGAAGAGTCACCAGGATAATGTTTCTCAGACTTTTTTCCGAGTCTTTTATGTAAGAGTGTCAACGCTTAGTAAAAGTCTAAGTATATGACATTTCCTACTTCTCCCTTATGAACAAAGCCAGTTACTATGTCATAATAGGAACTAGATTAGTTTGACATGATTTGGTTTTGATGAATGTAATTTGACTGTTGCTGTTCTCATATTATCCTCTAGGTGTTTTCAGTTGCTTATTCCAGTACTTTTGTGGGAATGTAGCCTCAGCTAAATTAGTACAGATTACTGTTCACTGACTCTGTTAAAGATAACTATTGTGTTTTCTCCTTTCAAGAAAGAAGCCCAGATTAACAAGAAAAAAAATAAAACAACCCTGAAATTTTTCTTTTTTAGTATTCAGCTTTTTTTTTTTTTTTTTTTTTTTTTTTTTGGTAAAACAAGAAAAATGTATAGGTGTTATAGTTTATGTAAGATCTTTCTGTACATTTGGGTTTTGAGTGACATGATAGATACTAATGAAGGCTTGAGGTTCAGGCACTAATAAACCCACAGAATTGCATTTGTGTTAAAATATCCACCTGTCTACCACAAAGCACAAAAAGCAGCACTATGGCATCTGTACTAGAATTGTAATTGTGCTTCTTCAAACTGAAGACAAGGAAAGAAATCTCTGTTGTTAGAAGCTTTATTGAAATGACATAGATGGCCTGTCCCAGCTTGGGAAGGAGACGTAAATGATACATTAAAAATTGCATTAAAAATTTTCACTCTGTCCCACACCTTCTGCAGCATTCACAAATTTTTGAGGTCCATCAAGTGAAAATACATAACTCAAAGGGGATCAGACTGATCAAGTTTCAAAGTACTGTTCCCAGATCTCTTGCCAAAATTTGATCTGAAGAAGTTTACAAATATGGTAGGTAATGGATAAGCAAATAAAAAAGGCATTGACATACAGGAGCTACATAAAAGCCAGCAGCTCAACTAAATTTAAGCACAGGCAATAATTCAGAGCTCTGAAAATACATGGACTTGCAGAAAATGCAACCAAAATGCCTTAATTGGAACACACTGACTGTAAAGGAAGAACACTAAAAAAATCCAATTGTCTCTTCTTCATCTCTACCATGAAATAATTAATTTAAATCTCTCTAAGGCACACACTGTCTATATTTAATTTTTTTTGGTGTTTTTTTTTTTATTTGCTCATGAGGATTTATTTGCCTTTTGATTCACTTCCAGTTGTTCTCCTTTCTCTGCCCAGTCTGAAGACAAGCAGGGGAAAATTTGGTCTTTCAGCACCCTGTTAACTTACAGATAGTGAGCTGTGTAGGTTTCAGCATTTCTTGGAAGCAGGGTCCCACTTTATTTATAGCTCTGCTGTTTAACCTTCTGTGTCTTCATGCTGTGGTACCTTGCCAGAATGCCTACTGAATATGCAAGTTCATAGGCAGCCTCACTAGCAACTGAAAGCTTCGTTTGTAACTGAAATAAGGGACGTGCTTGTAGCAATTGCACAGAGATTTAGCATGGGTAAAGATTTGATGAGAATCTGACAGGATGTGGTATCCTATTTTGACATCCTGTTTTGGTATGTTGCTACCCTTGACCTAGTGTTTGACAGAAGGACCTGAGTGAGTCAATCCCCCTCACCAGGAATAAAACATGGTGCTTCTGATTTTGGTATGGTTAACACATTTTCCTACGGGAAACACTTCATCTCCTTAATGGATGAAAAGAGAATAATTTCCAAAATCTGCTCTAATGGGCCTCCTTGCTCTGGACAAGTCCACACATAACACTCAACTTATTTTTAAACCCTGAAACTCCACTGCAAGAAACAATTTTTTAACCTTTATTGGTTAAAATATCCAGAATTAAGTGGCTGTATATGAGTGTCTACTTTTGTGCTGGACGGTGAAGTTGTCATTACGGTCAGTGGGGAGCTTTTCAGGGAGGTTGGTCCTATGGAATTGTTCTCTGGCACAAATCACTATCACAAACTGATTACTCATCTAAATTCAGAGAATCATGGAATCCTAGAACAGCTTGAGCAGGAACAGACCTTAAAACTCACATAGTTCCATCTGTCATGGACAGGGATACCTTCCCCTAGACCAGGTAGTGCAAAGCTCCACCCAACCTGGTTTTGAATTTGTGCACTGAATTCCAATGGGATTGTATTATCTCTTTTGTATTATTGACTATAAAATAGCTCAGAAAACTACCCCACATACAGACCCATACATCTGAAGGCCTAAATTGAGCTCAGCTAAGACAAGATCAGACTCAGTATCTTGAACAACTGTACTTGCACAGCCTGAACCAGCAGGCTCTTTTTCAAGAGACAAAGACTTTTTGTTGTGGTTGACAGTTTCCTATGCATTTTTTTTTCCCCTATATGACTTGTATCTTCGTTTAATGCCTTAAATTTCCTGAGCTAAGGATAGTTCAGCCAGTTCCTGAGACTAAAATTTCTTCCTCTTTATGTGATGTTTTCCAGTCTGAGCCAGCAGAAGCATGTTCAGTGCTTTAGAATTTTGAGTGCTTAGACACACAGGAGATGCATTTTAATGCATTGCCATCTATCTCATGTCCATCATTTCATCTGCCACATGATTTTTCTGGGTGCCACTTAACATTCCTCTCTGAAGCTGTTTGCTTTTTCCTGAGGGATACAAAAGACCCATTTGCACATGGCAACTACTTAAACACCTCCCACCCCCAGCAGCTGGCTTAATATATATTTTACTAATGAAACAAAGGGTCACAATGCATAATTAGGGGGGAGTTGAAGCAGAAATGCTGAGCAGCTGTCAGCACCATCTGACTGAGGACCCAGGCACTGGGTCTCCCTTGGGGACACTGTTGTAAGTGTCTTGTAATCACTCCAACTCACTGTTTGAGGGGGGCAGGATGTTTTGGTGTTTGTAATAAACTGTGCCTGTTTCTTCAGCCAAGGTGTGTGTCCCATTGCAGCAGGTGCAGCAGTAACTCATAAAAGAGAGGTGTTCTGTTTATTAAAGGAACTAGGAACAGATAGAGACAAAGGATGGTGGAAGTGAAGCACAGTTGTTCTGAGCTGACAGGTGGAAATTGATTCACAAATAAAATGTTGCAAGGCTCAGTAAAACTGGGAACAGATAGTGAATTATGGGTTTATGGTAGAATCACAAGGTAAGTGGTAAAGACAGTCTTATATAAGTATCATCTGAAATCCAATGCAGAACATTGATTTTTATATATATAGATATATATTTTTTTTTTATATAATATATATGTCTATGTTATGGTTACTGGTTATTTCTGCCCACCAGAAATAGTATTTTCTGACAGTATTTTCTTCTTCAAGACATTTCAGATACATATGGTTGTTACATCCCAATTCCTGGAAATGATTGTTTTCAGATGAAGCTGTGTTTCAAGTGGAAAAGATTCAGAGGTGATATTGTCATGTCTTCTTTTACACGAAGATCACAAGACCAGTAAGATAGTATTACGATCAGTAACATAGGTCATTGAAGACAAGTTAGCATGATTTTCAGATTAAATCTATGGCACTTCCTGCTGCATGAGCTGTGTTTTCAATTCTTGAAGTTTTCAAAAGACAAACTTATCCAAAGCTAGCAAACTGTGTCAGCAGTTATTTGATTCTTTTTCAGAAAGTTCACAAAATATGAATTTCAATGACTTTTGACAAGATTCATGATTTATTATGACAGTTTCTGTGCAGCTTTAGACTTGATAACATTTTGTACCTGTAGTGAAGCTATTCTTAATAATGAAATGAATTTGCTATTTCTTTTTTCTCTTTTACAGCTAGAAGACCTGCCAATAGAATGATCACAGACTAATCCTTTGATCTCTTAGTACCTTACATTTATTCTTCTACAAAACACAAGTTGCAAATTATTCCAAGTGCCTTGAGCTTCTGGAGCTTCTATGTTATCATGTTGTTGCTATTAGAAATCACATGCTAATTTTTGCCTATTGCTCTTGCAATGCTATTTTCAGCCCCAATGCAGGATAAGTGCACTTGGAAGCAGTGTCTACTCTTAGTCTGTGTGGGAGGGACACCAGATGGATGTGACAGGGAAATGGAGGAAGCGCAAGGTACCAGTAGCTTGATTATGATTTGTGTAGTAAGTGGCAGTCACAGAACTCCCACTGTCTAGCTATTGTCAGGCATTTTGTAGTCATTATGGAACAGCAGGTAAATATTAATGGGAAAAGATTACATACTGTGAGACAAAGCATTAGCCTGTGTAAATCACGAGAGCTCGGCTGATGTGACTGGAGCTGTAAGATTTCAGACTAGCTAAGGGTATATGTGCCTTAAATTCTTCCTTTTCGAAGGAAAAGTACATATCTGGAGGCTCTTCAGCAATATGCTTCAGACCATTCTCTCTAAACAGCTAGTTCTTCAAGTATACATATGTATATATAACCCAATGCCTGGGGCATCATTATTTTGGAGGAGGGAGGGCAGCACTCACTATGTGCACCTGAGGGAAAGGTTTGTATCTGTCAGAGTCAGCAGTTCCTGTAACTACACCCACTGTCAACATCAGCTCAGGGAATTCCCCTTTGAAACCATCACTTTTGTCCTCTTTCATCAGCAAGGCTGAGCGTGACATCCTCTAACAAGGTTGGTAGGGTGGTTACACGACTCAATTATTAACTCAAATGCAACTCGCGTTCTGCTGCAAATAGAATTTCTTCTGACAGGCTGCTTGTCATATTATGGCCTTATTTGATTAACTCACCCCTTTGGAGGTGTTCATGATCTCATTATATCTTTAATGATAAAATTCCCTTCTGCTATGTGCTATTTTATATTATGTTAAAAGGAATTCATTCATTTTTCGCTTGTCACTTGCATAATTGGATAAATATTTAACAGGGGCAAGTTGATTAAATTTCTGCTAAAATTGTACTCACTCCCAAGATATACTCTGGACACCTTAAATGTTGGTCTGTAGGCCATTGGTGGAGCAGGTGGTAAATCCAATGAGGGTCCCTATCTTGAAAGTCACTTCTGCCTACATCTGTGAAGTCACACAAAAAAAAAAAAAAAAAAAACCACAAAAAAAAACAAAAACAAGAAAAAAAAAAAAAAACCAAACCACCAAAAAACCCACAAAAATTCCTCTAGTAAATAATGGGTTTAGTTGATTACAGTGCAAAAAATTTAAATCAGAAGGTGGGAGCCATTACTGAGGTGGCTGAATTCTTCAGAAACAAGAGGTAATGAATACTATGGTTAAAAGCTGAGACAAACAGAGTCCTTGTTATGAGTCTTTGACACTGAATCACAAAGGCCAGGAACATATTTTTAATCTCTCTTTGAAGCAGTTTTAATTTATGTCAGGAAATACAAACTGTATCTACTCTTCAGGTCTGCTGGCCTGTTTCTCCCATGATGATGTTTGCATGTCCAAATATTTTGATTTAGTCAGATCTATGGAACACAGGATTCAGTATTTCAAGTACTTTATTGACTCAGGGTATTGATTGTCCAACTGGCTCCTAATGCTTGAAAAATGGGCAAAATTATGGCTTTACAGGATTCACAACTATTTCAAAATAATCTTTTGTTTGTTTGTTTTTTCTTCTCGTTGCCTCTGTTTCACTATCAATAAATTGATATGATGTCAACACCAGTGGATAAAAAGTTTCTTTCATTTACTTTTAAACTATAACATAAAAATCATTAGAGAAGGGCACATAATTATTAAACAACTTTATTTTATAAATAATATATTATCTGAGTAATATCATCACTGACATTTTGTGTATTGACAAAATAAGGGTAAATTTACATTCTTCAAAACTGAAAACTCTAATTGAATTACTTTTATTTTCCAGGGGGTGACATGAAATTCCAGTTATAACCACAGCTACGCTATAAAATCCTGGGCTCTAAATAACAGAATAATCAGGGTCTCAGTAGGTCTCTTGGTCCATCCTTTTTGCCCCAGGAAAATATCAGCAGGCAAATGTTTGCATAGGCTGTTCTTAAAATGCTAAATGCTCTCATGGTAGAGATTTCACAGTTTCCCCTGGCAAGCCACCAATGTTTCCCCATTTTTTCCCAGGAGATTTAGTCTTAAGTCTTCCACACTTTATTGTGTATAAACTCAGCTAATTTCAGGTATACTTTTTGCTCTCTCCAAATACAATTTGCTTTATAAAGTCAGGAATTGAAAATAAATAGACTTCTGAGGAAAAAAAAAAGGGGAAAAAATAGAAGAAAATTTGAATTAGAGATATTTTTATGCATTAAAGGAAGAGTAGGATTTTCCAAGTCTCATGTGGATCAAACTATTCATGACTTCCAACTACATAAAGGCAGCAAAACTCCTCACACATCATGCCATTTCCCCAGATGAGTCTTTGGAGGCACATGTTTTCCTTTAATAGCTATAAACAAAGATAACTGTAGATGGTGTCAGGTGACCAAATTACATGCCTGAATTTTCTTGGACACACTACATTTTTCTGATCTTAAGTAAAATGGTTAATTCATCAAAAGGCACCACTTTCAGACTGCATGCTGCTCTCCTCAGAGGTTTAAATTGCCCGAGGACGTTCCCAGGTTCTGGAGAAAGGTCTTTCAAATGGTTTGTTTGTAGAAGTTTTAACTTTTGTGGCACTCACCTGGGCTGACTCTCGGTCTTACATACAGGTCCCAGAATAGACTGGAAGTTTTCATGGGCAAGAAGCCAATCTCAGCTGGCACTTTACATACAGCCACTCAGCTCTGGACAGCGAGAAATGTTATTTGTGTGATCTGGGTTGATCCTTCCCTGTTAGCCTCACTGTCAGAGAACAGCACTAGAAACGTCTAATTTACCAGGACAGACATAGCCTGTGGTGCACAGCCTTATCCTGAAAGTTCCAGGAAAGGCTGCAGAGAAAGGTCATATTTGGACATTTGACATAAAGGCATCTACGTAAATAAAATTTATCCAGAGGTCTGCAACAGCTTGAAAAATTTTAGTGAGTTCATCATTTAAGAAGAAACAAACCCAACCACACCAAACCAAAAAACCCCAGGAGTGTATCCCAATTGATTATACAAACAGATTAAACCCTTTGCCATATGATTCAGATGGGCAATCACTGACCAGCATTCCAGACAACAAGCACTATCTACTTTTATTGGCAGCCTGCCAAGGGCTGAAAACTATGGAATGAAAAATGAACAACCAATAAATTAATAAAACAAATCTGTTTGAAGAAATTAGGGTTGATTGCTATGTGATTTGCTGCCTGAAGCGTGGGGCTACATTATCCCTGAGTTTTGGTGTGCAGTTGAATGATCTGGCTTTTACAGTACCTGACTGAATGCAACTTGAATTCAGCTGAAAGGTTCTCAGCTACTTCAGCGGACTTTGAATTAGGCCCATGGGACATCATGCATTGTTATATCTTCCCATGCCCTTGGAAAGAAAGTTGTCATTATTTTCATTGCACAAGTGTGGAAATTGCAGTACAAACAGAACGTCCATGGTTGTAGAAAAGGTTACTGGTACAGCTCGTTGACACAGAACAGATGGAAAATGAGAAGAGTCATGTCCATGAGATTTAATTGCTGTATACGCAGAAGTAATAATAATCCATAAGAGTCTGGGGTTGATTCATTTGCTATTGGGTATGAATAGCAGTGTTTCGAGGACAGAAGGTGAAGTTTGGAGTGCCTATAATAATCAAATCGAAAGAATTATTTTTTGAAAGAGCAATTTTTTTCTTCCAATAAGTAATTTTTGATCTGCACTTTAAAAAAAAAAAAAAAAAAAGTCTGCCACTGGAAGTCCTGAGCAATCCTTTCCCAGACCCTCATTTGAAACCAGTGGGTGACAGTTGTACTACTTCACCCAAATTCATCTGCCCTTTTAACCTGCAGGGGCCAAATAGGGGAGGTAGAATAACTTTTCCTCTTAACAGATCAAACCAAAGAAAAACAGTAGTGAGAAATGGGTTTTGTGCTGCACTCTCTCACTCATTTGAGGGAGGGGAGATTTATTGACTGCAGGGGTCAATAAAATTGCAGCGCAAAGTGAGTTTTCATTCTGAGCCCTGAATTAACTCTATGAACTTTGGCAGGAATTTGCTGCAAACAAGTTATATCCCAAAGAATTTGTGAGTATAAACTATTCCTAAACCAAAGCAGACATAAATGGGGTAAGGGAAGGCAAACCTCACACCCCTGTGTGAGAAAAATCTGCGTTGCTCTGCTGCTGGTGCAGAGGGCATACAGCTCGTGGCAGCTGGGACATCCTCCTGTGAGCATGAGTTGAAGGAGATGGGGAAGGAGTGAGGATTCAGTACCACCCTTATTTTTCCATTTTTTGAGACTAAAGAAACCATGGCCAGCACATGGTCCTAAAACTGGATATTTTTTCTGTCTTTTTAAATAATTTTCCTAAGAAGGTTGGAATGTTAATAAAGATATGGGACCTAAAACGACAATGAACAACACAGAGCCAATACCTCATAAGTTTTATTCCTAAATGTCCATGATTAGATAGATACTGTCATAAACTCCCTTAAAATAACAACCTGAGGTGGAAAAAAAATAAAATCACAAAATCAGAGAATCACAGAATATTTTGAGTTGGATGGAACAAAAAAGGATCATTTAAGTCCAATTCCTGGCCATGCACATCACGTGTGAATCACATCATGTCTGGGCTAAGTTAGGTGTTATCACAACAAAAAAAAAAAAAATAAAAAGTCTTTCTTGCATAACAAAAGGGGAAAAAAAATTGACACCATGGATAGTGAAGGGAAAGCAAATTATTCCCTATGTTTCAGATTCACCAGTTGATCACAATAATATGCACAACTTTTCCAGGGAATGAATAGTCAAATAATGGAAATAATGGACAAATGGTATGGATAAAATCAATATCTTTCTCAAATCAAATAGTTTTTTTGTTATAAAAAGCCTGTTGTCAGTGCACTAGTTCTAAATCATAATATTAAGTTTCGTTGTTGCCACATAAGGTATTTTCTGTTAAGGAATAGAAAATGAGCATTCCTTTGAGACTCTTTAAAGAGCTAAGAAACTGTATTACAAGAGATAATAGGAGGCTAGAAATAGCTTCCTATTATTACTAAAGGCTGGGGTCATGCATTATTAGTTTTTTAAACAATCTTGGCATGAAGTACTGGAGATTGCTTATGAAATTTACTAATGAAATGAAGGAGGAGGGCATGATAAATGCAGAGGAAAAATTGGATAAAACAGGAAGAAATGGTTAATGTAGTTGTCAGGGTTAAAGATGGTTAAATTTTTTACTACAATGTGGAAGGAAGCTCATGAGCAGAGGGAGTAATAGCAAGAACTTGTGCAAACGGCTAGGTCTTCATTTAATAACATCTTAGAGAAGATCAGGATATTCTTGCCAGTAGTAGGAGAAGAGTGTTTGACAGCACATGGACATGAGAAAAGCAGTTCTGATTGCTCAGTGAGGCATCTTCACTAGAGGCAAGCAATCACTAATTTTTCCTGCACAAATGTGCAGTGAGAACTCACCTGAAATTGTACAGTCATTTTTGACACGTGGGCTTAGATAAGAAGGAATAAGCTGGAACACATTCAATGATAAACCTTTAGAGAAAGAAGATGGTGTAATTTGTAAATGAGGAGGCTGACACTATGTCTACACTGTGTTTGCCCACAGATCCCAGCTCCAAACCCACCACAAACTGTGTGCTCACAGATAACGAGGCAGCAGCTCCGAGGTCACAAGTGGCAGTGTTTCAGCACAGATTTGATGCCTCAGTAATGCAATGCAGTAACTTGCAGCCTCAACAGAGAGACCTGGCATCTCCCTAAAGTGAGAGCAAAGGGGTGCTTGGACTACAAATTCCTTTGAAAAGTGATTGCATTGTTTAGCTGAAGCCAACAGGAAACAAAAACTGCTCAGGATATTTAGGATGTTGTAGATAAAAAGGGTGAAGCCCTCTGAGCCAAGGAACAACTCTGGCACCAAATAATCCATGTCCAATTTATAAAAGGGCTGTTTGGATGTTGGGCTTTTCTGGTCTTGTGCTGACATGGGAGCTTAATTTTTCTTTATACTCTGGGTCCTATTACAAGATATAAAATATTGTCTTAGTAGTCAATACCTCATTAGTAAGAATCACAGAATGCTTTGGGTTGGAAGTGACCTTAAAGATCATCCAGTTGCACCCCTGTCAGGGGGAGGAACACCTTCCACTATCCCAGGTTGTTCCAAACCCCATCCAACCTGGCCTTAAACACTCCCAAAGATGGGGGAGTCACAGCTGCCCTGGGCAACCTGTGCTTGGTCTTCACCACCCTCACAGGAAGAATTTCTTCTTTATATCTAATCTTCTTTATCTCTAATTCTTCCTAATATGTAACATATTTTGGAAAACATTATGTTTTTGTGATTTCCATCAGTTATGCAATGTTGGCTGCTTCTTACTGCTTTGGCAGCCTTTGTTTGCTGAGCTGTCTTCACTGACCTGGTTTTCAGCTCTGCTGACACTCTTCTTAGTGTTTCTTCCATCACTCAACAAGTTTTGGTGGCCATGCTGGGGAAGGATAATGGGAAAAAAGTGGAAGCCAGGATTAAAGTAGGAGGTTCCCAGAGGTTAATTCAAGGACTGAATTAGGTGCTTAATCAAAGACATTACGCAGCTGCCTATCCAGAAGAGCACAACTGTTCTTCAGGCTCTGTGTCATGTCTGTCTGTCCTGTGTGGATGTCTTGTGTGCCCAAGACCATGCCACACTGTGAAAAAGGCCTCTGGAGATAACAGAGGCCATCAGTTCTTTGGTGCCTCAGCTCTCCAATGGAGCATCATTATGCCTCTGATGGTGTTTAACCTGGATTCCACATTTATTGAGGAAAAATCAGCATCCCACAGGCACAAGGGTACAGAGACAGAGCTATCTTCTTGAAAATTTAGGGTTTGTTTTAAGATACACACACACACTTGAGAAAGGGGGGTGGGGAGAAAACGTTCCATTTATGGATTTAGTAGTAGGACTCAAGAGACCAGAAGGATCTGAGTAACTGAACTGGTTAAAGGTTTCAAACTTTTAAGCCTAAGGTTAAATATGTCAGCAGTTTACACTCCTCAGAAATCAAACTTCCTAAATTCCAGTTCTAGGAAACCAAATTTTTGGCAGCTGAACTGTACATGACTGGAATTCAAGTCAAACTGTGGGATCATTTCAGCAAGGTGTCATCTCAACATTCATCACTTGACAGCTGTGGAAACCGTCCATCTTACATGTCTAAACTCACACCACAATCATTCTCCTCTGAAACTTAAGGAGATGCTTATATGAATGTTACTTATTGTATTTTAAACCCTCTTTAAAGACTGATTATTTAGTTTTAAAAGTAAGAAAGTGATGGCAGACAGTCACATGTTTTCTCTATATTGCTGTAGTTTGTTTTTTGTTTTTTTTTCTGTCAATGCAGCCATACCATTCCAAGATTGTACAATCTAATTATGAGCAAGACAAATAGAAAAAAATAACAATCAGCAGCAAGAACAGCAGATGAGAATGAAAATTATTCAGTGGTGCAGCTGCTTAGATTTGTTATCTTCATGCCTTAGAGATTCTATTAAGTTTCCAACACAGACTGCCTGGCTGCTTTCTTCTTTTTTTTTTCTTTTTTCTTTTTTTTTTTTTTTTTTTTTTTTTTTTTTTTGTCTACCATTGCACTGAATATCCATAGAGATAAAATGTACCTAAAAAAAGTCTCCTAAGCCAGAGGGAATAGAACTGTAAATGTGCAAAACTCTGCGTATATATGTCACACCAGTAAAAAGGAAAGTATAGTTTCTTGATTGCCTATACAAGCTCCATTTACTAAACAGCCAAAGTACCAGACATACATTTTTCAGGAAGCATTATATTGGCCAAAGGTCGCAAAAACAATTTCAGAGGAAGCCTGCCCATATTAGTTTCTTGAGATCTTGATTACAAATTTATAAGAGACATACCCTAGACATTGAGAGATGGTCTCAAAGATTACTGTCCTTCCTGCCATCTGCACACTCCACTGGGAACATTAGAAGCCCTGTCCATCAACCAAAATAAACAGCTTTTCTCATGAACAGGCCCAAAGAATGCCCTATAAATCATATCTGTCAAAAATGCTAGTAGCATTGCAGAAGACAGAAATCAATCCCAAACTCATTAGTTCATCTGGCAAGTGCTTAATCTTATATTGTTTAATGCCAACCTGAACAACCCAGACAGAATGGAACCATGCAAAGCAGTGCCTTGATTTTCTATTGCAGAAACTTTCTCGGTGATTATGGCTTAATCTTTCCTTTATATCTTCTTCCTTTTAATGCTCCTGTTCTCTTCACCACCTGACAATAGATATTGACCCCAACAGAGTTTTCTTACTTCTGCACAGAGAGTTACATCAGGACTGCCTCATTCAGTAGCTTGCTAGATGGTACCTCTACATTTTGGACATGTCCTCTGCTAATCAGGATAAGCAGCTATATATTGGATTATATGTAGTGCTGTTTGAAAAGGTTGCCAGACAAAAGGGATATATTACTTACTTTTTATTAGATTTGTACTAAATCTTTTAATCTGCTGTCGTGAAATAACTCCTAGATCACATGAGAGAAAGGGAAAACACAAGTACTTCAAGAAAATCAAGGTGTTCTGTTCACAGATTTGGGGAAAAAGGTGTATTACAGTTCTACATGGAACTAATATCTTGTGAATCTCTTAAAGTATTAGAAGAAAGTGTAGTTTGGTTTCAGTGGTTTTATTCAAGATACTTAAAATGTGATGAGGGACTGTTTTTTTCCACTCAGACCTGTTGGTGTAAAATGTGTGGCAACCATGCTGTTGGGCTCCCTGCTTCTCTAATAAAGGATGTATTCCCATCACCAATTCTGAAAGTGTTGTTTACAAGAGCCCTAAATGGCAGTGACCAAAGTAAGATGCACAGGATGAGTCCAACAGTTTTAGCAAAATCAATGGCTGACTTCCCATGTGGAGTTAAATTTATTAGAGAATACTTGTGCTTGTTCTTTCTGTTTAGTTTATCAGCATACACAGACATGTAATGCGCAAACAAAAATGTGTCCTAATGTAAGAAAATAAATTTTAGGAAGGAAGGCATTATTCTGAGATAGCTTTTAAAGTGACACTAACAACATCCACATAGCATGAAAACGGTAGGTTTGCCCCTCATTTGCACAAAATATGAACTGAAACTTCAGAGGAATAATAAGGGAATGCAGAATGGATTCTGATTTTACATGCTCAGGTGGTGAGTTTGACACACTGCTTGTCACAGTAGCGTCAGGTGTCCCTTTGGATCTGTTTACATCACAAAAAACCCACCAGAAACTCAGCTCTGAATCAAGGAGTGCACACAGCAACTCCTACACAAAGCCAACAGGTCTGCACAGAAGCCTTCTGTAAATTCCAGTGAAGACCCAACTCGCATGGAACATACTCCAGTCAGGCCCCAAGACACAAAGCTGGTCTGCCTTGGTGCAATACCTCTGGATTTTGGGTGCCAGAACATGAGTTATGGGAGGAAGAAGTAGCCCTGTGTTTTACTGTGTGTTTGTGAGTACTCTGCATACAGCTTAATTGCCAACTGTAGTTACAGCAGGGATGTAATTAGCTTTTTATTCTTTCTTCTTTTTTCTTTCTCATTAAAGAGCCCGTTCAGTTTTTGAAGCACAGAGGATCTTTGTCAGTGATGTGCGCTGCTGCACAAGTTAACTTCCCTCATCTCATGGATTTTGATAAGCCAGGCATTAGTTACAAATCTGGAACTGTGAGTGCTAATTGATTTATTCTTTTATTTTAGTTTAACTGTTTCAAGATGAATACAAAGAAACCGTTTGTTATGAGGGCTGAATATCTAAGGGCTTGTTTTAGGATTGTGGGGAGATAGATGAGATGCATTCTGAAAGAACAAATGGTTTGATAATATAGGTTTGGAACTGGAAGGAAGGGGGAAATAAAAATGAAATTAAAATAAAAAAGAAAGAAAAAAAAAAAAAGAAAGAGAGAGAGATCTGGGAGTTATTCAAGGGAAAACAGCTGAAAGGATATGAAGATGTAAGGGAGGAGATTTGGTGCTACTGCTGGACCAGAACAGGGTGAAAAAGCATATTCAATTTTGACTTCACAGAGATTTTATCAAACGGCTCAGGACATCCATCAGAATCTGATAGCAGATGCTCAGGAATAACTTACAGCCTGTGCTACTTTAGGAACAATAAGTTCTGTAAATATATCCCCTGTCTGCTTTTTACAGTGCAAAATGATGAGAGAGAAGCAGAACAATAGAATGGGATTATAAAATGCTGTAGCAGTAGGAGTTAAGGAAATGGAAATAGTGTCTGGTTTCTGTGATAGGCCCAGGAGAGCATGAGCACACTGCTTGATGTGGCTCCTGGATCAGTGGGTGATTTTTTATTTCACTACAGTTCCCCTCCTCACATGGCTTATTTTAAGAGGGGA
>CM031878.1:3647304-3676918 GCA_018697195.1 Certhia americana | reverse complement strand
TCCTCAAACTGTCCTCATCCTATCCATATCCATTATAACATCCTAGCCTAGCCCTAGCCTAGCCTATAGCCTAGCCTAGCCTAGCCTAGCCTAGCCTAGCCTAGCCTATCCTATCGAGACCACCTGTTTCTTCTGCTTGGTTTGATGTATTTCGTTGAGGACATCCAGTTTTCCATCCAGTTTGCACAATCAGAAAGAACCCAGCCACATGTCTTTTCCAGGGGAGGGAACCCAAAAAAAGACCTCAGGCCCTGCGCACTTTGCCTCGTTGTGGACTTCATGCCTGTTTATTTTCCTATTTCCCCATGGGAAAAGTTTCTGTGTTTCATCTGCCCAAAGGAGAGCCAGTCTGTTTCAGGATGTGCAGCACAGCAGAGCACCATGGAAATCTGATCTTCCCTTGCCTGGAGATATCACCCCTTTAGCAGTAATTAATCTCCAGGTTAATCATCAACTTCCTTTTTATATATGAAACTCATATTTTCAGAGTTGATGCAGAAAAACAGTATTGCAATTGGACTACTTTTTGCTTAGAAATTATGCGATATGCTTTTTTTTTTAATTAATTTTTTTCATGTTCATTACCAGAATCACAAATAAATTTACCATCTACCTAAGGGGACTTTAAAAATAGTGCCCTTGCAGCATGTCTCTAGGTAAAACAAAGCCCTGTCATTTTGTAATGAGATTCTTATTTGCAGAGTTGCTCAGAGCTGCAGCTCAGCAGTATGACACACTATCAGACCTGGTCTGGAGCAGTGCTTTGTGAACAGAGATGAGGTTTCATCTCCCTTCTGTAAGTGTTCAAGGCCAGGTTGGATGGGGGACTGTGTAACCTGATCTAGTGGAAAGCGCTGCTGTCCATGGCAAGGAAGCTGAAATTAGGTGGTCTTTAAGGTCCTTTCCAACCCAAACTGCTCTGTGTCCTATGTGCAAAATGGCCTCCCTGAATTCCCCGTGGGATTCCCACATAGCACTGCCACTGCTGTGCTGCAGGATTTTGATAGGCTTTAAAGCCACCAAGACTAGATTTTGGTCCCATAAATGCTGTGTGACAGACTGCCACATCTTGAGTGTCCCAGAGCCATGATACAAAGATATGACCCCACCTCGTTATTTATTGCACATGAAGAAAGGAAGGGATGAGCCTCAGATTGCCAAGATCCAATGTCTACAAGCACCACATGAAAAAAAAAAAAAAAAAAAAAACCAAAAAATAGAAAGGGGGGCTTCCTAGAGGAAGAACAGCAGATGTCTGTAGTGTTGTGGGGGATCAGTATAACCAGCACAAGTCTTGCCCGGTACTGAGCTACATTTATGGGAGTGATTAATAGATGTACTATCCTAGTTTTATGCATTTGTTAACTCAGTAAAGAAGTCAGCCCAGGAGTGAATGGGAAAAGTCAAACTGGCAGCATCCCTCAGTGAGTGGTAAATCAATGCAATGAACCACCATCTCTTTGGCTTGGTAGAAGACCTTGAGGGCTGTGGGAAAAAAAAAAAAAATCCCAAAATGAGAAACTACCCTGTTTCCATAAGGAAAGAAACTCTCAGATTGCATTTACATAGTCTTATTCTCCTTTGATATTTTGTGGCATTTCTGCAGGCCTTGCTCTGGTTAACATGTTTAAACACACACGTTTTCAAGGTTAGTTTGACATTAGTGCATTCACTGCTCAGGGCACTCTATAGTCTGAAACACTGGCTCAGCTCAGCCTGCCCAGTGTTCTGACATGTTCCACAGCTCACTTGTGAAATCTGCTGGGAGTCTGAGCTACACACAGGGTGTTATTGATAATAGAGCAGCATTTGCACCTTCCCTGGGGAACCCAAAATCCTCACACTGCTGAGTGCCAGCATGTGTGGCCTGAAAACACATCAGTTGAGGTCCTTCCGACAGCTTTGGCAGAGTTATGGAAAGGTTCTCATCCCCTGGACACCTGAAACACCTTTAGCAGTCTCTTAGTTTAGTTTGCTTCATCCAAGGTTTTCTGTACTGTTATGAAATTCCAAAGTGGTTACAATAGGAAAGCATCTCCTTTTCAATCCTGGTTGATTTTAATGCCACTCAAAGAGTGAGGGCATTTTTATAGGAATTCTGTCTTTTGTCTCTGTTGATAACAGGGGCTCTTATAAGAATAATTTATATTAGTATTTAATATATATAGCCTCACAGTTTCTACCTGGTATAATTTCACACTTGGGGAGGCCAAGCCATATTAAGATCAGAGATTTTTTTTTTTTCCCAAGGATAGGAACGAGTTAATAATACTAGTAAGAATGGAACAGACAATAAAAGTCTTGTCTCTTTATTTCCTGCTGTACTCAATTATCAATTTCCTCTTACAGTAGGAGTGGCTGTAATTAGGGAAATGGGTGGCTTTGCACAAACAAGTTATTTTCATTCAGTATTGAAAATATTGCCTAGCAGAAGTTCAGTATCTGTATGACTTCTCAGCACTGCCTCAATGTGAGTAGGAAAATACTAATTTAGATATACATATGCACATGCATACACTTGCCAGCACTCTGTTGTAATGGAACATTAAGCTAATGCCACATTAAGTTACAATACACTTCTTATGGAAACAAAAGCAGCATCTATATAAATATCAGATAGATGTATTATGGTTTGAAAAATTGCAATAAATAGCAGATGGCTACGCAGTAATGGGACACTAAAAAATATTTATCACGTCTTCGGAGTGTGCTGCTGCTCCTGTTTGTTGTCAGGACAAATGGGCAAGCTTGATGTGTGGTGTTTGTGACCTGGCAAATCACACTCAGAGCCACCCAGGGAGGTTAAGACTGGGAGGCACCACAATGAGGTCATCTAGTCCCACCTCCCTGCTCCAGCTGGGCCATCCCAGAGAACAGGGCACACAATTGTGTCCAGAGGGATCTGGAATATCCCTAATGAGGGAGCCTGCACCTCTCTGCAACAATCTGTTCAGTGCTCAGTCACAACCCAGGATGGAAATTCTGCCTCACATACAGGGAGAATTGCTGGGATCAGTCCCTGCACATTCCAATTCCTGGTGCCATTGCTGGGCTCTGGAGCAGAGCCTGGGCCCTGCTCGGACCCTCCCTACAGATAATAGTAAACAATGATGAGGTCCCCTCTCATTCATGTCTTTTCCATGCTAAACAGGCTCACCTCTCATGTGTACTTGGAATCAGGAACCACAGGACCATAGAATGATGTGGGTTGGAAGGGACGTCCCAGATCATTCAGCTCCAGCCCCCTGCCATAGGCAAGGACACCCTCCACTAGACCAGATTGCTCAGAGCCCCACCCAACCCAGTCATGAAAACCAGTTAGTGTTTTGAGGGAAAATTACCTGGTCCTGGCACAAATACTCAGGTACACAAAACTCACAGTGCTCTGGGTCTAGAACAGCATGAGTGGTGAATAGGACATGGAATTTTCTATCTGCTTGGCAGGAGGGTGGATGAATTGCTGAATAATGTCCCTAAAACTCTCTGGGCTTCTTTTTTTTTGACTTTGTCTTGCCAGGTCAAATTTTCCAAAAGGGTCTCCTGGAGGAGGAGTTTCTCAGATCTGGCAGCTTTTCCCTATATGTCTGCACCTCTCTGAAGTCAGAGACACATCTGTACAGGAGAGGTTTGATTTGTACTTCAAACTCAGACTGCTAAAGAAGAGAATGGAGGTCAAATGTGCATGCATAGAGAAGCTGTTTATTTGAATGAGTTTGAAACTTCAGGATTTCTTTCTTATATTTCTGGTTTTAGTCTTCACTGATGATGACTTGTCTGTTTCCCATTTTGTCCCTCTGTATTAACTCTTCTTTCATTATTTAGGTCAGTGTTTTTAGCTTTACCTTCTGTCTGTCTCACTAGATTCCCTTTCTTCTTCATCTCATGACCAACCTGACTTTCTTGTTCACTTTATCATCCTCATACGTGTTATCAGCAGGGCTTATGGACTTCCAACTGGGGACCTTGGTCATTTTAGTGCTGCAATTTTTTTTAACAGAAGAAAAAATTACCAGGGCTCATGCATTCCACTGCTTCCTGTCCTTCCAGGGATGAAGCCTGATGGTTTCATCCTCAGCCTAGGAAGATTTTGGGTCCTTAAAGCTGAGGTGATGGTTGTAGGTTCCCATTTTAGTCTATTATACATGAGGCAAGTCAGCGTTCTTTACAATGAGTGAAGTTAGTTTGAAGCTTTGCTGGATCTGCCTGTTTGTAACTGAATACAAGTACTGAATACAAAACTATGTTTCTAAGGACAGACAAACAGGGATATACATCACATATCCTTTAATCTCTGTTATTTGTATTCTGGATAGTTAAGGGCACTTGAGAAAAAATAATTAAGACTCATTCAGGTCATGTCTGTAGCTGCCCCTTTCTGAGGGAAACACCCACCCATGGCTTCCTCACCTCTCAACCCACATCAGTCTCACGTTCTGATAATGAATCCAAGTTCCCAAACATATATGCAGGGAGAGGAACCTTCTCTGACTTTGTTACTAAAGATGATCTCCCTTAAAGATATTTCAGTCTTGTAAAGTAAATCTCAGCTCAGCACTACGTGCAGTCAGAAGGTCTTTTATGACAAGAACTGGCAAATCGCTTCCCTGATTTTCATTTTGACTGAGATGTTTCTCTGTCCTGTGTGGCTGTGGCATATATCAAAATCCAAAGTTTATCATATCTCTGTCCTGTGTTGCTGTGGCATATATCAAAATCCAAAGTTTATCATATAAATAGACAACAGAGACAAAAACATCTTTACGGAGGACAAGAGAAATTCAATTTTTACTGTGGTTCCATCCATTTACCTTTTGTGTTTTGTTTTTGTGTTTTGTGCTTCTCCATTCCACAGCAATGCTACCAATCACAGAATCATGAAGTCATACAATAGTTTGTGTTGTAAGGGAATTCAGAGACAATTGAGTTCCATGGGTCGGATCACCCTTCCCTAGACCAGGTTTTTCAAAACTCCATCCAACCCCATCATCTTGGATGATGGACCAACAATTTCCCTGGGCAACTCTTGCCAGGGCCTCATCACTCTTATAGAAAATAATTCCTTCCCAGTATCTAATGTAATGTTGCTCTCCATTGGTTTGCAGCCCTCCCCCCTTGTCCTGCCCCTCTGTGCCTTGTCCCAAGTTCCTCTCCAGCCCTCCTGAGGCCCTTTATGAAGGTGCAGGAAGGGGCTCTGAGATCTTCCTGGAGCCTTCTTCAGGTGAACATCCCCAGCTCTCCCAGACTGCCTCCAGAGCAGAAGGACTTCTGATAAACTTTGTGGCCTCCTTTGGACCACTGCAGCAGCTCCACATCCTTCCTAGAACTGCTGAAAGGAGCCTCAAAAAGAGCAGAGTAGAGAGGCAGAATCGCCTCCCTTGATGTACTGATCATGCTGGCAAAGCAATTTCCACCTCACAGAGAATGTTGTGAGCTTGTGCTCAAAAGCAGGTGTGTTAACAGAGCTTTGAACACTTGTGGAGTGCACAAAACACCTGGAGATAATTGTTAATGACTTAAAGAAGCATGGTGGAACCTGTGGGCACGTGGAGAAAAGGGTTAAAGCCTGCTGCTTCCTTACAGCATGCTGGACAACACCCAAAGCTCGTTGTGCAGAGCATCCATAGCAGCCCAGAGTCCTTCACCAATTAGTTACTGCTCACATTTCCCTTGTTTCATACCTCACAGTTCAATAACACCTGGTCACAGAAGACCAGAAGGTGGCTAAGATATTTTATTTGAAGGGGGAAAAATGGGAGGGGGAAAAAATAAAAATAAAAATAAAAAATAATAATAATTAAAAAAAAAAAAAAAAAAAAGTAAATGTACTTACAGTATTCTCCTTTTCTGATTTATACCAAAGAAGGAAGCAAGTTATTCTCAACACACAGAAACTGAATAATTACCTCTGTTCCTTAAGGCAGTGTTATCATATTCAATGTATTTTTTCATTAAGCATATCAGACAGAGATCAATGAATGTAGAAGAGTTCTCTCTTCCCCGTAGCACTGAATGTTAATGGTGCTGAACTGCCGTGATACCACACACCTCTCAGAAAGAAACAAATGCTGTGCACTCCATTAGAAACCTGACTCTTTGCTACAACCAGAATAAAGCTCCATTTTGAGCAGTGATGAATGGAAAGCTACAAATGCACCGTTAAGACTGAGAAAGGATCTTTTTTTCCTTCTCTGAGTGCCCAGCTAACACTACAAAGGCAGGAGATGGGAGGATGGCACAATGCCAGTCTCTTTTCCTGAAGGTTGTTTAAAACACAAATGTCCACATGCACACAGCCTCCCTACAACTATAAATGCAAAGGTTGAAAAATTAGGAGTTTTTCAGTTATCTTCACACATGAGAGCCAGCAGACCCACCAGAGGCAAGCATGATTTTGTGACTGTCTATTTTTCACTGAGTATCAGCACCACACATGCTGGTTGTACCTGCCAGTTGATTGTGATGTAAACATGGTGTCATTCCACTAAAACCTCTATCTGACACTTTTTCAATGCCTGGAGCAATCTGGAGCTTCCATAAGCAAACACGGAACAAAAAGCTACACTTCAGGGCCAAAAGAAAAATAGTAATTTTATTTGGTATTCATGACTTCTTTCCCATTTCACCAAAAACAGCTCAGAATTAACTTTGAGTAAATAAAACTTAAACAAAAATAAAATAGATTAAATTTACTTCATCATGCCTGATCTATAGAATTTATTTTGGAAATACAGACTGTACTATGGATATGGGTGCATTTGCATTATTCACTCTAGTCAAAATAGAAAAAAAATGGGTATTTTGTCAGTATAGTTCATATGAGTTTTGTGTCTTCTTTTGTTCACATGAAACCCAACCAAAGGAGTCTTAATAACCAGTGTGCCTCTGAAAGAGCACAAACTTGTGTGTATGTATGTTTTTACTGACCAGCTAAAAAATTACCTGCTGCTGGAAACATTAGCATAGAATTCATAAGGAAAAAAATAGATCTTGAGTATAATTCATCTGTATCATTAAACACGTTGAATTATACTTCTGCTAGAAAAGTCTCAAGAACAGAAACATGGAAAAAACTATGTGTCTTTTCAATAGGATTTCTCATAGCGTTTAGGTTAAAAAGTAGATTAAGAAGTTATGGATTCACTGACCTCAATAGAGCAATTACAATTTCTATAAACAGAATATGTCCTGGGGTCTATTGAACAAATACCATATAAAAAAAAAAAAAAAAAAGAGTCAGGAGAAACTATATTGTTTGACACAAAATATTCCCAAGGGACTCCCACTGAAGTACTTTGGAATAATTCAGGGGAAAGATGAAAGATTGCACAAATCCTGCACAAGAGTTTTCTCTTGATACATCAGCTGTTTTCCTGCAGTGCCTTGGCACTTGTAGTATGTGATACTACACATATACTTGTAATACTTGCAGTGTTCCTGAAGTATGAATTAACCTTGGGATTATTCAGCCATCACATTTAAATAGCGGAGTTATGTAGTTTACCATTATCTTTGTAGTTAGATTGAGGATAAATGGTGTGATTTCCTGGTTTGTCAAATTTAACTTTGCTTTTGCTTTGGTTGAGAGGTCCCTGGTGAAAACTGTGTAGTTTATTTATGGTTCATTTGTAAAGCAGATAGGGTCTGTAAAGTAGTTAAAAGTAAACTGATGTGAGTTAAAAGTAAACTGATGTGCAAGCTGGTGAACATATTTTGCCCTACTTAAATTACATTTACCTCTGTCTGTAAGGCTTCAGTGGCCTGCAGACACCCTACATTTTATGTTCTGGAGAAACTCATGTATTTGTGGATATTTATCTTAGCTGGACTATATCTATGCATCCAGGTTTTCTCTATTATGGCAAACTGGGCCTATCCTGCATTTGTATTTTCTACCATTGTTACTCTGCTACCACACACACCACACCTGGTTCTGCACTAACTAAAAGGCTCAAGCTGATCTGTTCTATATTTGCCCTGTATTGGCTTTCCCTGGTCACCCTGATACAGTTGTGTAAGTATGTTTGATATCTTACATAGGAAATAATATTATTCATGCTAACTGAAGGCAGCTTGACTTGATGTGGCCAGGAATATTAAACCCAAGGAGATAAAAGCCCCCCCCCAAAAAAGCATGCTGAACACTGAAAAGAAGTTAACAACTTTAGAAATTTTGAAGGCACTCTCTTGAATGGAAAGATTTGGGCTCCTGAAGCAATGGCCAATATGTATGTGTGTCGCTGTCCTGTAGGAGCCCAGACAGCAGAGGGTGGGAGGAAGCAGCGCCACGACCCCCTGAAAGCATCTCCGTAAAGAACTTGGATATATATACTTCCTGTTGTGGGTGGGAGAGGTTAGAACCCATCCCTACACACCTTCCCAGACCCAAGGAAAAAGGAGACAAGGAAAAGTAAAAGGGGTGACCAAAAATATAAATGGGGGTCAACAAAAAGTCACGGGCTGGTCTGCTTGCTTCCGATCGATCCTACCTCATGGAGAGGGGTGCTGGTTGCCCTTCAGTATCCCCTCAATAAAACTGAGAGGTGCCCTCAGGGAACTGGCAGTGCTGAACCTGACTTGGATTCCAGCACAGAGAGACTGCTGGAGACACTTTCAGGGTCCCCCAAAAGAGGTCCTT
Organism: Certhia americana; assembly: GCA_018697195.1. Lineage (NCBI taxonomy): Eukaryota > Metazoa > Chordata > Aves > Passeriformes > Certhiidae > Certhia > Certhia americana. The sequence continues at coordinate 3,668,283 of CM031878.1, read as the reverse complement.
GTTTGGGCACCAAAATGTTGCTGTCTTCTAGAAGCCCAGATAGTGGAGTGGGGGATACGGCACCGTGACCCCCCAAAAGTGTCTCCTTAAAGAAGCTGCTGGGTGGGACTGGCACACGCTCACCACTCAACACTCACCAGCACTCAGACATGGTCGTTGGTGATGTGGCAGGCAGACAAGGGCAGGAAGGGTCTTTGCTTGGAGTTCCAAGGTGGTTTATTAAATCCAGAACTTGAAGGAGTCCAGGGCAAAGACAGAAACTAATGGAGGGTCCAGGGGTTAAATAGATGGACTGGGCAGGGAGGAACAGCAAATGGGGAAATGGGGGACGGGGCACTGTGGCAAAAATGTGACAATGGGAAAGCGGGGAAGGGAGAATATTCCAGGAAAAATACATGTAAGGAATAAAGGGGTGGGGGGCCAACGAGACAACTGGGGAGCCAACGAGACAACTGGGGAGGCAGAACTGGGGTACATGGGCATGTACATTTCAGAACCCTGTTCCCCTGGGCCAACTGGCTTCCACAACTCCCCTTTCTTTATTAAATAAAAGGCATTAAATTTAGACATTTAAAGCAACAGGACAAACATAAGAAAATAAAGATAACCAGAAGCACCCATAAAAGGTTTCTTAAAAGGGAGGCAAGCCATCCTTCTAGTCCCCAATGTCCAAAAAGGTCCTCAAACCATTCAGGGGAGGACTCGTCTTCAGCTCTTGGGTTTGGTGTTGCATTTTCTGGATGCGTGCGTGGATGCTCTCGGCTTCCACATATGTGAATTAGGCATCTGGAGAGATTATTAAAAAAGAAACTAATTTAGAAAGAATTAAAATCCCATAGAAAGTGGCCTAGTCATAAGGAAAGGATGTAGCCTGTAACTCATGCTGAGGAAGGGGTACATTAACACATTAATTTTAAGAGTCTCAATCTCGCTTTTATTTATATTTAAGCTTTTAATCCTTGAATAATTAGTCATTACTAGTATTTAATGACTGGTTTGCTAATTAGGTATCCCTAGATGGAAGTAAAGGCAGTTAAACCCTAACAAACTGATCATTAACTACAGCAATGATCAAGTTCTTCAGGATTATTACTATTATAAACCATAATTAACAGTTCATAACAGATATATTTTATTTTGTATTTTGTTTTCTCTAAAGAAAACATCCTGGAGTGCTGCTGTGAGGCTGTGCTAAAACTCTCACTATTAGGAATGTAGTGAAAGCACCCATTTCCTCCAGTTACAGAGGGAAATATTTAAATATTTTCCTAAAACAGCTGCTATAGTGTGTGGGTTTTCTTCAGATATTGGCTGAGGAATACGCCAGTGATGCATTCTAGTAGCTGGGAGAAGAAGAAAAAAAAAAAAAAAAGGCAAAGAAAAGAAAACAACTCATAAGATATGGAGTGAAGGAAAGCCTAACAGAATCTGTAAATTTGCGGTTAACCTTTCTAATGGGTCAAGTCCCAAATTCTGCTCATTTTTGCCCCATTTCCTACCACAAAGAGCTTCTCTTGCAGTTTGCCAGGGAGAATTAAACTTGTCTCTCATTGCTAAACCATCAGACCTCGGAAATGGAGCTGACTTGACTCTTTTTTCAGTAGTTGCAGTGAACTTGCAGTGAACTTTTCTTTTATAGGGATAGGATAATAGTAAGGATAATTAGCTCAATTACCAGCTAGCTAACTCATTTTTAGGTATGAACCAAGATGGGTGCCTTTTCTCTTTAAAATTCTCCTAAGAATTTCTAGTAAGTGTGTTCATTATCAGAAACATATGGCTAAATATTGCATTCTGGGCAGAAAAACAAAGTAAGCCAACCTAAATTTGACCAGCTGAGTGTCTGTATTTCATTTTATACATTGACTTGATCTCCATTGATGATAATGATAGCTTGGATATTTAAGTCGTATACAGACAGCTCTTTTCAGGTAGATGTCTACCTCTTAAAGATGAATATATTTCAGAAATACATCTCTTTATGGGTGAGTGATTTGCAGACCTTCCAGGAAGGACTTGATGATCAATAACAGCTCACCATTTCTCATTCACTCACTTATTCATATTCACAGCTCTGCACCACGGGTACTATTTGTTAGTCTGTCTCCCCGTTGTTGCTTGAATCAGTACATTCATATGTAAATACCTCATGTTCCTTAAATTCATCTAAAATGCTTTGACCCAAACATCTGGGATCTAAAGGTGTGCCAGCTCCTTAACATATTTGTTTTCAGTTATTCTGCAGCAAAAAGCAATTGCTGACAGAATACCAGACTTTTTATGCCTCTGTCCTCATTTCATCTCCCAGGTACTCTTCCCAGGCTTTGTAACAGAAACTGGGCCTGAAAGCAAAATCTGATTTTATTTTTTCCTTCATTCAGTTCCTGATTTTATTGTTTATTACAAGAGGAATTGAATCTGCTTTTCAGTTCTGAAGTGCAACCCACTTTAGTCAGCACAGACTAGATTCCTCTGTGTTATCTGAGGATGTGGATTAAGCAGTCTAGTCCTGCTTTGTGATTCACCTTCCTAGTCCTCATCCACCCCTCACATTTTCCCGAGTGCTTCTGCTGCCTTGTAAAGGTTAATTCTAGGAGCTGTACAGATTTTTTTTTGAAGGTCCCTTGGCACTTCAGTTGTCCATTTTGACCATAGCTGTCTAGTTTACCCAGGACTTATCTCTCCGCCAACTTAGAGGTCTAACCTTAACCTAAGTCAAACTATAATTCACTTGCTTTTTCCCCAACATTCCTGTCTAAATGTAGTGGACTCTGGACTATGACAAATGTGCTCAGGCAGTGCAGGAAACACTGAGCCACAAATTGTCTTGTCACGGAAATATAAACCCACCAGTTTTTCTCATTAGCAGGAATTCTGAACAGAAAGAAGTTATAGAGCAGAGTAGGGAGTATCTATTCTTTTTTTTTTTTTTTTTTCTTTTCATTATAATAATCTTGCTTTGTTTATTAGGTTATTTAGATGGTGAAATACCTTTAAGTGGGAGAGGCTAAAAATCAGAATAGGGGTTTGATGCAGACTTTTTGTGGTGAGTGGAGTAGAGAGGGGCCAGAAACAGGGAATGGTAGTATAATTCAAGGGAGAATCCTGGTATGGGTGGCCAGGACAATTTTAAAGATGCACTCTTAGGAGCTTGGACTAACAATACAATCTGAATTTTGAGAAGAGAACTGAATGGGTAGCTCTCTAGGAAGCAGTCCTAAAGGAGGTATCAACAATGATTCATAAGAGACCTGCAGATAAGTGGGTTCCTCTGATATGAAAGAAGCTGCTGGAATTCTCACATTTAATCCTCATTACGTGAAGGATGAATAACATAAGCCAGCCTAGCTACGACATTTTCCTAAATCAGTGATATATGAAACAAGAGAGAAAGGTACAAAGTTAAAACAAAGCTAAGAAATTGTCCGGATTTTCATAAAGGCAGTGAAAAGCAGGAGGGATTATCTGCGACCAGAGCCCTAATTTTGCAGAAAATACCTATAAGAACAAGATAAAATAAGGTAGTGTGGCAACCAGTGTAGCAACCAGGAAAACATGATTCAAGGAGACAGTGAAGTAGTAGTCATGCCCTAGAGCATAAGTGTGGACTTCAGGTTGCAGTCCCATTCATCTTTAAAAAACACAAAAACAACACAACAATCCATGGCAGGAATTAACTGGTTCATTAGTGGGGGTGACAACCAAAAATCACTTGGTTAATTTAGGCAAACATTCATGGTTAAAAAGCACAGAAGAAGAAAAACACAACTTGGGGGGTTAGGCTAAGATTTATCTGTGGCCTCAGATCATCAGTTTGTGTCATCCTGCTCAGCAGGTGATGGGATAGGGGCTTGTAGCAGCTCCAAAAGCAACCTGGGGGAACCAGGAATGTATATCAGAGAAGTCAACCCTGTCAGAAGGTCAGGATGGTCCAACTACAGGTCAAACCTGAAACATCAGGATCAGAGCCATAAACTCTGAGTTCCCCACTGGATTTCATACATAAATCATCTTACTCAACATAAGCTGATGCAGTGGGTTCAGCCAGGGTGACACATTGCTGTCCCTCATGTCACAGAATCCCAGACTAGCTGGGGAGCAGCAGTGGTGTTGGAAGCAGCTCAGGCCAACTTTGCTGTCTGCCCCCTTAAGCCATGATGTTGAGCTGTGGCTTAAGAGGACAATATAAAGTCTACGGTGGGAAGCGAATTTTTAGCAGATGAGAATCTGCCTAAGTATCCAAATGCAAAATGCCAATACTGCTGCATTTAATTTACTACGTGTACACCAGTAGTCCACCTGTCAGAGTGCAGCCACCCATTTTTCTGGACAGGTTTCTGATTCCATAGGAACCCTTTTTCAGGGCAGGAGATCAGAAACTGTGTGAGAGCACAATATTTTCCTCAGCCATAAGGCAGCCCAAGAATCTATTGAATCATGAGAGCTTCTTAATCTAAGTGTACTCAAAATTGTAGGTACCACACAGTGGTGATAGCTTCGCTGTACAGTTACCTCCACTGAAATAACTTTTCTCATTGGAAATGTAATATGCAGTAGTATCAGGCTACAGTAGCATCAGGAAAGCAGCTCCAACTTCCACCATTATGAAGCAGTTTGTCAAAGTTCCCCAGGGAATCCTTGTGCTTCCCATCATGTTTGTGTTCCCATCATGGAATGCCAGCTTTGTAACTCTCAGTTCACAACTGGCACATAAAGGATGTGTGCTTTTAAATGCAGCTTGTATATGTGAAATGCAGTTTTCTAAGTGATACAAATTGTCTGTCTCTGAGGTTTTATTAAAGAGAACTTGATGCTTGATGACTGACTTCGATTTACATAATTAAGACAGATGTTACCACTGCAAAAGGCACTCCAGCAGACTCTTATTTTTGTTGTTTTATCTCTATATCAGTTGGTTGGTTATATGGTGGTTGGAAAGTTTGGAGCTGATATTTTTTTTTAATGCTAGTACCTGGTCATAACCAGGTCTGCTGTTGTTACTTTTGGTTATACTTATATTAAAACATGTCCTAGATCCTGTCTGTGCACTAAAAATGAATAGGAAGACAGTTTTAAATACACAAGAAAATAAACAATTTACAAATTAAAAGTCCTACTTTTTAAACGGCAATTTAAGGGAAAAAAAAAAAAAAAAAACAAAAAAAGCAAACCCAAGCTAAAAATCCAGGTACCATCTTTTGTCCTGAAAGGAGCGATTCCTTTTCAGTCCAAGCCAAATTAGACTAAACATTGTTACCAGCACCAAGCCTGCTTATCAGCTTTGCTAGGAAGGTCTCACTTCTCTGCTGGTTTTTCTGTCATAAAAAATAATCTGACTCCCTGGTATCTATGGGTCAAACAGTCAGGGATCACTATTTTGGTTTTATAAGACATTTATTAAATCTAAACCCTTATCAGATTCAGCAGTTAGAATTAAGTAAGTTTCTTGCAATAGCCTTGCTTTTGCTGTTGGGAAGGGTCTTTTGGTAGCTAATGAGTTGTTGGTAAAGGATACACATTTCTGTTCAAAGAATGTGGGGTTGCAAAAAATGTAGGTTGGACCTTTACACCATAAAGTATTAAGAAAAAGCTTTGGTTTGATGTGCAGTAGCAAGTGTTCATGTCTAGGGCCTTTGTGCCCAGGACTAATCATTACAGTCTCACTGCAAAATTCAAGTTACATAGCAGCTGGAAGTCACACTGAAATGCACAAACAAAAGAACAAAAACCTCCATCTTTGCTTCCTTTTTTTTTTTTTTTTTTTTTTTTAAAAAAATTTCTGTTCCCATACTGTCCCAGAATGAAGAACTGCAGGGATGGAACTACCAGTGGAACTCATCCAACACAGAGGGCTAAAATATTTGGAGTGTTAAGAATCACCTCATCCCAACCCTCCTGCCATGAGCAGGGACATTTTCCACTATCCCAGGTTGCTCCCTCACAGGGAAGAATTTCTTCCTAGTATCTCATCTAAACCTACTCGTGATTTGAAGACATTCCCTCTTGTTCTGTCACCCCAGGGAAGTTCCTCTACATCTTTCCTATTATGCTTGCATAATAGGAGAGAGAATTGGGCTCCCCATTATCTTTGCAAAAACATTGAAGCCTCACCTTATTTATTTTTACCTTTTTTTTTTTTTTTTTTTTTTTTTAATTTTACTTTTAGGACCATTATTTCTTGCTTCCATACTACAGCATATAGAACAGTTCGATCCTGTATACCCATTATTTAGAAAACAAGCAATTTCACACTTAAAGCCCTTAGTAAATGAGTTTTACAGAAGATGAAAAAGTAGACTGAGTGAAATCTAATAAATCCTTTGGATGATGTGAACATTTCCCTGAATTCTTTATCATCATTAACTATTAGAGGCATGTTCACAGCACCCTTTTGATCTATCACTAAAGTCTAAATTACATTCTCTCTGGCTTTCTCCATTTACAAAGCCTGAAAATCAAAGCAATCCTCATACTTTCCAGTGTCTGAAGTCACTTAGATTTGGCCTTATAAATCCTCATGAGGGTCATTTTTTGGTAAAATACCTAGTGTATTTTAGCCATCATCAAACTTTAAATTCATATAAAAATCAATGGATGCATTAGAAATTATAATCTTAGCTAAGAAACTACCATGAAAATTTACAGCATTAAATTTTGGAAACCTGTTTTACATGCTTGTGTTAGTTGTCTAGCAGCCTCAGGCTTCACAGATAAATGATAGGTAATGAAAATCTTACTTAAGATCTTTGAGTTGTATTGTGAGTTCTTTCTCTATATTGAATATAAATGTCATGGGTTGCAGTGCAAAATGTAACCCAAACTCTGTATTCTATCACCATCTGCTCAAACTGGGGTGTGTGGGGTGGTGTAATTGTCTGTCCATGGCCAACTGTCAATAAACCTGCTGGGGCAGTTTTCTGATCTCTGCCACAGCCCAGCCTCCCTCCAGGCAGAGATCTTCTGCTCATGGGCCAGTCAGTGTCACTGAGAGAATTCCATCATCCCACTGGGAAATGCTCCAGCCAGGGGGAGGAGCCAAGTATTCCTACCTGGATAAAAATCTGGGAGTTGGAACACCAAGCAGCCTTTTCCTGGATTCCCAGAGGATGACCAGGCCCATCTCTCACCACTGGACCTTCAGTGAAAAACTCCACTTTTCTACAGGAGCATCACTTCAGCAGAGCCACATCTGCCACTGGGACTGCAGCCACCATGGAATGGCACTGCCACCAACACCCTGACCCACAGGGGGGCAGGTTGGATCCTGACTCTGTCAGTGAGTTTATTTATTTATTTGTTTGTTTGTTTCTTTTTCTCCATTGTAATACTGCATGTGTTTTGGTTTTATTGTTTATTTTAGCTCCCCTAAGAAAGAACTGTTATTCTTATCCCCATATCTTTGCCTGAGAGACCCTTAATTTCAAAGTTATAATAATTGGGAGGGAGGGGGTTTAAATTCTCCATTCCAAGGGAGGTTCCTGCCTTCCTTAGCAGACACCTGTTGTTCAAACCCTGACAATATATGAAGGTTATGGAGACCAGCCTCCAAACAAATACATCTGAGGAAAATTTTCAAAGTTAAGCAGAGCTAGTAGGTTTGTTTTTTTTCTCCATCCAACATGAATTCCAGTAACAAATCACTTTTATAGAGAACTTTTAACACTTTGGGCATATGCTGGTAGGTAGATATCATATCCATATTTATCCATCTCCAGATGCCACCATGAATGTGTCCCTGATGAGGAACTGGGAGTTGTTCCCTGGAGTGGACCTGGAAGAAAATCTAGTTTTCCCCTTGGTGAATGTATGCTTAAAAAAACAAAACAAAACAAAACAAAACAAACCCCCCAAAAAAACCAAAACCAAAAAAAAAACCCAGGGAAAAAAAGAGAAAAAGGGAAAGAAAGAAAGGAAACCTTTCTCCCTCCTTCCTCAAAGTGGATATATAAATATGCTTGGAATTTTTCTTGATTTTTCAACCTTGGACCTTTTACATGGGCAATTAAAAAAAGAATCAAGATATGATAAAATATTGATGTAATTCAAACTTATTCTCCAGGAATCTTCAAGAAAGGTTTCTCAGGTTTCTCTTTTCTTCCTCTTATAGCAGTTTTCATTTGTTTGTTTGTTTTGGTTTTTTTGTTGTTGCTGTTGTGCTTGTTTTGTTGGTTTTTTTGGGGGGGCGTGTTGGGGTGTTTTTGGTTTTGTTCTTGTTTTTGTTTTGTTGTCTTATTTTCTCATCTGTAAATAAACATGAAATTGCTTCAAAGACTCTACAGCAAAAATTTACAAATTGGACTTATGGAGCTTTATCTGGTTTCCAGAGACAAATTGTAAGCAATATATCTGTGAGTATGGAAAAACAATTCAAGATGTGCCAAGCCTGTTTAACAAACATTATGTATTTACTGTTATGGGAGAAATCAAGCAAGCAAGGGACACAGAGAGAAATCAATATTGTTCACCACTGAATAACCACAAATCATTTCATAAAAAAAAAAAATTGTATTCTATTTTATAAAGTGGTGGCAGTTGAAGCTATCAAATGCTCAAGACTTCTGTTTATCTGGAAACTGTCTGGCTTCTGGAAGAAAAGTCAGTTTAAATGGTATATTAAAATTATATACATTATTATATTATATTTATTATATATTATATTAAACAGTATACATAAACAGTAGGAATTCTCAGTGCTCTTATGTTAAATGTATCAAGGACTGGAGAAGTGAGCCACAAGTGCAAATCAAACGTGGGTAAGGACTTGCTAAAACTCTATGGAAACCACCAATGAGTCTGGAAGAATCTCTGCATGTCTACAGCCTGCACCCCTAAGAAGCCAGGTACTTTTTGGCACCCAACCAAATAAGATACTATTTTCCTAATTCAGATGCTCAGCCTTTTGGTAGAGAGACATCCAAATGGAGGTATCTAGAAGATATATTCTGCTTCCCTTTTACTGGTCAGGGAAACACAACACTGATTTACAGACTATTTTATTAAGTACACAAAATGAAGTACAGCTTAGATACTCAAATTAATTAAATTGACTGAGTGTGCAAATAAATAAATATATGTATAAATATGTGAATGACTAAAAGTAATTAGAGATGGTGGATGAAAAAATGAAAATCTCTTTGTTTCAGACAGGAGACATAACTTTCTCCATGCTGAAAGCTGTCTAGTGACAGTAGTTGATCACCTTCATGCAAAAATGTGTCTGCATGTTCTTGCAGCAGCTCTCCTTGAAGGCAGTTGTCCAGGAAGGCTGGTCCTAGTGCCTTAGTGACACAGTGCCTGCTTTTACCACTGAATCCAGAATGTTTTTTTCTGCAGAGGCACCAAGCAGGACATCTCTGAGACATTTGTGGATAAAAGTCAGTCATGAGTTTGGGCAAAAATAAGTTGTCTTTTAGATGGCAGTATACAGAGCTTTAGACTGGGACTTGTTAATATCTGAATGGTTCAGAAAGTAAATAAAATAATTGATCAAAGTTAGGGCTGTCTGGGTAGATCTACCCATTGATCCACCTACCGATATGCTGGCCCCTGTTGAGATAACTAATGACAGTAACTGGACTAACATTTCAGGGCCCTGAAAGTCTAATCACAGACCAGTTATCTACAAGGTGGTTTTGCAGAAAGAGATCAGCAAACAGGTAATTTGATAGAAACATTGACACAAAATTGGGCATCCAACAAGATACCTGATTGCTCTGGAGAGTAGGTTCTATGATGAGGGTGTTAAGAGAGCTGGGAAAGGGGCTCAGGCTGGAGCAAAGGAGGCTGAGGGGGGCCCTTGTGGCTCTGCACAACTCCCTGCCAGGAGGGGACAGCCGGGGGGGTCGGGCTGTGCTCCCAGGGAACAGGGACAGGAGCAGAGGGAACGGCCTCAGGATGGGCCAGGGGAGGGTCAGGTTGGACATCAAGAGGAATCTCTTCATGGAAAGGGTGCCTAAGCATTGCAGAGGACTGCCCAGGGAGGTGCCAAAATCATCAATCCTGGAGGTGTCCAAGGAACTACTGGACATGATACTCAGTGTTCTGCTCTGGTTGACATGGTGGGGATCAATCAAGCTTGGACTCAATTATCTAAGAGGTCTTTTTGAACTTAAATGATTCTGTGATTCTGTAACAGGGCAAAGATTCCCTGAAGAACAATGGACATTTGGAAAAGAAAGAGGCATATTGGAAAATAAATGTCTGTAATTGGGGCGGGACATCTTTGCAAGAGATGCAATCAATACAGCAGTCAAGCTACAGCATGCCTGAAATCACACAAAATCTTCCTCTATTATTATAAACCTAAGGATCTCTTGGGTTTTGTTTTTGTTTTTGGTTTGTTTGTGGGGTTTTTTGGTGGTTTTTTGTTTGTTTGTTTTCTTTGGTTTTTCCCACCTTTTGTTTGTTTGTTTGGTTTGGTTTGGTTTGGTTTGGTTTTTGTTTGTTTGTTGAGGATATTTTGTTTGGTTGGGTTTTTTTTGTTTGGTTGGATATTTTTGGGGGGAGGGTTGTTGGGTTTTTTGTTTTGTTTTTTTTTTTTTTGTTAGGAACAGGGAATCCCAGAAGCAGTGATCCTGGGCCAGCTAGTGGCTGCTTATGATATTAAAATAATGACCTAAATTTCTGTGATGTCATTACACCCTTTAAGTATCTCAAAGCCCAATCATTCAGGAAAGCCTGAAGTAATTTCATTGCCTTGAATTACATTCTTTTAACTTCCTTTAATTTACTAGAGTACTCTGAAATCCAGTTATGACAGCGATCACAGCGAGTCAACATTACCCACCCTCTGTGAGGGACACACTACATGAATCTGTTAAATAAGAATAATTCAGCCAGTACATTGTTGAGGACCAGAAATTCCATGGTGGAAAATACAAATTTAGCTTAGGGAAAATAAATCCCAAAACCCTAGAGAGTCTACAGTGAACTGATATGAATCAATATAAATTGAAGTTTTTGCTAGATAATCCTTGCCAATCTCCCTGCCTTTGAGAACTTCCAGTCTAACATAAAAAGATACAGATCTGTGGGAAAGCAAAGCATAGCTCAACATAGCTCAAGCTCCCAAATAGATTTCATTGCTGCCACGAGAATATAATGCATAGTACATTTCAGTTATAGGGGTGGAAAAATAACAATAATTCCCCTTTAATGCCAGTGGCTCAGAAGTCTGCCTGGATAAAATTAACTTTGCAATTATTGTTATGATTCAGCACTTTAATAAATTTCCATTTATACAAACCACTGGAAGAAAAGAGATGGCTAATTATAATTGATGAGGTGGAGCACCTTAGCAGCCTGCTTTCTTAAGAAGGATAATGCTTGGGACCTAGCTGCAAGAGATCTGTGTTTTTTTCCAGTAATTGCTGTAATCAGCTCTGGAAAAGTAGGTGATCTGTGAGTAAGCCAACTCCTACTCTAACAGCAGGAGATTGCATCTGACCTTAATATTCATGCCATGTGATGATGATTGCACACATTCTTGCCTCAAAGAAGTAAGAGTACAATCAAAGGTTTTAAAATTACATCATGTGGAGCATCTCTGCCACACTCTCCCTGCACAGCAGGGTGTGCAGGCAGCAGCCGTGCTCATCCCTGACTTGCTACTGAGCCTGGGGTTTAATGAAAGTCCTGGTTCAGTCCCAGAAGTATGTCAGAGGGCTTTGAAAACTTTGAAAATTATGTGAATGTGTTGCTTAAGGATATGGTGATGTCTGGGCAGAAGCAGAGCCCTGTGTTCTCTGCAGCCCCCACCAACTGCTGGTCTGGCACTTAGCAGATAACATCTGTTACTGAAAACTGTTCCAAACCTTTCCCAAAAAAGTGGATTAGTGGAATGGATCTTAAACAAACATGATAGACTTTCTTGTCCACGAACATTCTTGAGAAGTTTATCTACTCCCATGTCCTGCTGAAACATATATATATATATATATATATATAATGATTTTTAGATGTACTGATACTATATGAAATTTGGAATGATCTTCCATAACTTAGGCCAACTTTATGTGGTAGTTTAGGTCTTGAAGACATGGAAGGAGTCCAGAAAAAAAGTTATTTCTTTTTTGTTCCACTTTTCTGAAAGGCTTAAAGGCAGAGAAAGTGCATTCTCACATTTGAGATTCTGGAGATCCCATTCTGCCTCTGTTCCTGGTTTGTTCAGTCTGGACATGCCTTAAACCCAGCTGGAACAAAGGCTGGAACTTTTGCCTTCCCTGCCTTCAGTCTTCCTCTCTGTGAGGGAAGGTTTCCATTACCATTGACAATGAGGTACATTCATCACTTTCTAAAGAAGACCCATATATTCAAATGAGTAGCATTCTCATGTTCATTGGCTTCACAAAGATTTCTTCCAAATTGGGATGTCAGTTTTTAAAAAATTTTGACTTCCAGTTTTATCCAGACATTTGAGTGGATGGGAAAACTGGGAAATCAACCATACTAGAAGGTACCTGTTTTTTCCACTCTGGCTAGATCTGTCTTCATAAAATAAACATCAGATACTGAATATACATTCAAAATTAAATCAGTGTTCAGTAAAGAAAAATATATTTGGGCAAAAAATGACAGAATAAAATGTTGAAACTTTCCTGTTTGATATTGGAAGGTTTTTTTAAATAATTCCCAAAAGATTTGTTTTTGCTTCTATTCTACTGTTCTTAGGTTTTTTAGCCATTTGTTTGTTTGTTTGTTTTTGTGGGTTTTTTTTCTTTTCCCCCCTTTTGCTTGCTTTCTTTGTTCTTCATTATCATTGAGTCATACAAGCATACAAGACTGGACAAAATGTTAGAAAATGACCCTAAGGGAGCAATCCCACACTGGGAATTGTGCCAGATGATCTATGTAGTGTTCTCCATCTGTTCTATCCCTTGCAGTGTACTTCTCACTGACTGGTTCCATGGACTGTCAATATGAACTGGAGGAGAGGTGTGGCTTTGTATTTGTAAAAATGTTCCTGTGATTCGTCACAAATTTTTTTGTTTCCAGTAGTGTTCTTTATGTTTCATTCTTTTATGAAATCATGTTAATAAAAGGCATTTCAATTGAGGGACAGCAGTGAGAGGGGAAAAGTGGCATCTGGGGCACACTGCCAGGTCCCTCCACACAACATCAGAGCTGAAGCAGAGCTGTCACCCAACACCATAAAGGCCTGAGTTATGAAACAGTCTCTCTTGCTAGCCCTGAACCACCATGGTAGCTCACCAAAAGTTTGTGGTTCACCAGCTTTTTCTGTGCAGAAAGAGACATTGTTGAGAAAATCTCCTTCAGGCTGCAATTAGTTTATTCAAGTTGAAAATAGGTAAACTAATAAGTATTTTTTTAAGGACATATCCCAAAATGTTGTTATCTCTAGACCCTGCTTTCACTGGGCTAATTTAAAGCTATCTGTGCTGAAAGAGCTCCAAATTAAACCCCCTCTGCTGAAGTCTCAATTTAATGCGGATTTACTATAGAGTACCATTAAAATGAGTAAAAAATAGTCTAAGTTTTTCAGTGCCTATTAAAAACCCAGACTATTATTAGTTGAAGCTATAGGAAAAGAAAAGATGTCAAAGATTCCTGAGAATCCTCTACATTCCACTAAAGCCTCATAGGTTGAGAACATTCTTTCTGTGTGCTCGTCTCTGGCATTCTTCATACTCTGCAACACTCTCTTAACCAAGAAAAGCAGCTGCTGAAGGGGCTTTGGGAATTATTTCCTTCTCCTCACCCCTCCCCGTATCCCCCATCCCCGCATTCCCCATATTTTCCTCCCCCTCCTTCACATTACCTAAGAACTACTGCCTAAGAAGCTGCTTTGAATAGAGACAGAGAAGGTTACGAGCTAGTTATCAAATTAACATTAGATATCTTTATACCCCATTGAAATCCACAGGAGGAAGATATTTCTGGCTACTGCTTGTGTTGAGCTTGTCATTTTAATTTCTCAGCACGAAGAATCAAGTGATCACATCACTGAGCAGCAGCCTCCCATCCAAACTGTCTGCACGACCACTGCTGAGGTTCAGCTGCACTGGCAAAGACACCCTGCTCTCTGCTTCATCGTGATTTTCATTAGCACAGCCATTCTCTGATAAAACACACCCATATCAACTTGCACGGAGGGGAAGTGCTCCTTTGTGCACCGTGTCATGCTGCTTCAGCAGCAGCAAGGAAAAAAACAAACACTCCTTCCATGCCCCCAGGATACAGTGAGTTTTCAGTGCTGCTGTCTTTTAATTCTGGTCTATTACATGCTCCCTAAATCTCAAACTGAAGTTTGCCCAGTAGAAATGTTCAGAACATATTTATCATGATCTCAGCTTGATGTATCCCTGATTTATGTGTTTGTGTTCAGGCTTCTCTCAAATCTGTCTCTGTGAGGCTCCATCTATCATAGGACAGCTCTGCTCTGGGTTCCCCAGTAAGTTAACACTGTTAGCATTTTCCATCTGAGACTAAAATGAATCCTTCTCTCTCTTTTTCTCTTTTTTTTTTTTTTTTTTTTTAATCTGAAAGGGAGCCAATAGCTACCTTATGTAAACATCCATCTCAATTATTTGACTTGCAATAACTGTCTTTTCTGATTGCGCTAGTCAGCACTTAGAGAATTCCTTCTCACTTTCCATCCAATGGCTGTCCTTTCAATTTTATGTATACTTTTATGATTCCTTTTGCTCCATATGAACTGGAATCTTGACTTTGCTTTGCCTTGCAGAACTTTCTGGTTTTTTTTCCCCAGGAGTAACTTGTCACACTCGTGCATCCCTACTGTTTCTCCTAAGGAAAGTGTGTGTGCAGCAGCATGCTCTGCATGATTTTCCAGGGTATGCCTAAGTTGAATTAAATGCACAGGCTACTTCTTTTCATTCCTAGGCTGAAAGGGCTGAAGTCTGAAATCTGTGAGTCCTGATATATGATGTGTATCTTTACACACACATCATACAACACCACTGTGCACTAACAGTGATCCAAGACACTACAGATCTTTCAGTCAGTGCCAGTCATCCCCGGTCACTCAGAATAGATGATGTTTTACACAATTGCAATGCACAATCTCAGGTGAGGTGTTTTATTCTCATGTGTAGAAGGATATATTGTTTGTTTAGGTATCCCTTCATTGTGTTCCACTGTGCAGCATGGGTTTGGTCCTGGGTATCCATCAATCTTGCACAGTGCTATGAGTGCCCCTGTGACAGGCAGACTCTTGCCTGAACTGAAGATGAAAGTCTGCACTACTTTATGTAGTTTAGAGCTTATGCTGAAGAACCACAAGATTATAGTAATGAATTTTAATACCCTGATTACAGTATATGACAATTACCTGTTCAGTTCCTTACCCTCATCCTTCCTAGACATGGCAGATCCTAGAGGGGAAAAGTAGAAGGAAAACAAACAAACAAACAAACAAACAAACAAACAAACACAAACCATAAACCCCCCAAACAATCTGAAAAAAACAAACCAAAAACACACACACAAAAAACCCCAAAACCCAAGCCAAAGAGTCTAATCCTTGAATACCCTACAAAGCCCAGAAATCAGGCTTTGGAAACAAAACTTTGCCATAAGGAAATGACGTCATGAAAGCTTGCATTGGGAAGTCAGAAAGCAGTGCCAGGCTCTGCCACACTCTCCTTCCATCTGTTGATAGTTATCCCTTAGGCAGGTCCATGATGCTCAGCAAACTGACAAGGAAATGCAGGAAGTGAGATAAACTCAATGCAGCAGTCAGATGAGTGGTCGGGAGTTTGCAGTATCTGAAAACTGTTTGTCACACAAAATGTGGGTTGAAACCTGAAGCCAACCAGACACCTTTTGCTTACTCCCTAGCAACATGCCCTATATGTTCCTGTGTTAGCAGGACATCCCACCCTCCCTTAACCTGCCCCCAGTGCAGAAAACCACGGGGACACACCTCTGTGGCACCTTGTGCCAGCTCAGTGATTGACCCCTCGCTGTAGCTGATGCCAGCCATGAACATCAGTGGAAGATGCACATCTGTCTGCAAGAAAAGGGTCTGGCACCACCAGCTTGTGTCACAGAGCCCTCAGAGTGGTGGCCAGATGTCAGACATGGCTCCTGTCCATCCTAGTTTAGGTACAGATGATGGCTGGGCTCAAAAATGCCTCAACAGAGACTTTGCTGGGAGTAAAGCTTTCATTCAGATTCAGAGGTGGTGACTCCATCTTATGGCCGGGAAGAAATCCATATTTGGAAAGAAATCACTTTCTTTGCAAGTATAAAAGAATAAATTCATGCATGAACTTATATATATGTACATACACACAAAATAATATGTGTATGTAAATATAGGCATATAAATATATACATATTTATGCTTGCATGGCATTTCAGGGAATAAAAACTCGGAGCAAAAATTTAATTTATATCTATTTTTTTTGTTTCATCTTCTTCAGAATTGATGGCTTACAGAATAGTTGGGGAAAACCATATAATAGGAACTGAAATATTTTTTGCAGATAACACAAACTGCTCCAATTTCTTGATTGTGATTAATGAGGCATAAACATCAGAAAAGCTTTGCTTCAGAGGGATGTCCAAACATTCAAGTGATTATCCAAAGCTTGCTCAAAAATCTGTTCTGGAAGAAAGAGTTTTGTTTTTATTTCCTTTTTGGTTTTGGCATCATTTTGCAATATATGTATATTAATATTTCCCAGCTAATATGGGAATGGACTGGGAGTGACTTTTAGCCCCCAGTTATAAATCCATTTGCAAGGAATTTCCATAAAGAATATAGAGACTGTAGAATATTTATAAATCACTGAATGGAAAATATTCCCAAAATTAATTCTTCATATATATTACAAACTTCTCAGGAATTCCTTCGTATGTGGTTGAAAAAAATAACATATACATTTTTATAGTACTTATTTTACAAGTACTATTTTGCAGATTAACAGTTAAGCACCAGTGAAACAAATTTACATGCAATTATTTTATTATTTTCAATTAATTCATCTAATAAGAAATAGCCTTTGCCTCAAAGAGAACACAATAAAAACAGAGAAGGCAGAAAACCAATATATATATATATATATATTTAAAAAAAAAAATGTTATTATCCCTGTTGCGAATCTGGATTTCCACACTATGAGGGATCTCAGAAGCCAGGATGAAGGCTCTAATATTAATGTTCATTGTGGAAAGAAAAAAAATAAGAAGAGACTTGACATGGTAATGCTGGATGTTTTGGTGCGACATTTTCAATTGAAATGATGTTTCCAGTGTTACTGAAGCAAAGTGGGTTTTTTTCACCACATTGCATCAAATAGAAAGGCTTAAATTTGATATAAAGTACTATTTTCTTTAGGCTGGCAAGGAGAATTAGGACTTCAGTGAGGTCAAAGTGTTAATTAAAAACTTATTTGCTGTTATACCGCTTAATGGCGAAGCAAATTCTAAGGTTCTGAGGGAAAAAAAAGGTCTGTGTGCTTGTAAAAGGCCTCTGCCAGCTGAGCAGGGATGAGGCAAAAATCTACATGGGTCATGTAGTATGACAGATTCAAGATAGATGAAATCCTCTAAAATACTAAAATCCTCTCCAGGATATTCCTAACTTGTGATTGCTTACTAACTTCTAAATTATTAGATCTAGATAAGAAATTATTTATTTCTCAAAGGCAATTGTAAAACCTAAAGAAAATATTAGGGATGTTATAAAAAGAATCAAAATAAATTAAAAAAAAAAAAAAAAAAAAAAAGAAAACATGGGTCTGACATTGACACATTGTGTGTGTGTGTCCAGTTTTTCCTTGAATATCTCCAGGGAGTAGTACTCCATCCATTCCCTGGGACTTATAGAATTGAGGCAGAAAACGTGCTCCTGGATGAAGTTTTGAGGAACAAAAGAAGAATGAAAAGAGAGGTAAATTCAGGAAGGAAAAGGTAGCTCAGAATAGTGAGGGCGACAGTAGGGTTTCTTTCTCCTGAACAAAAGTGAGCCAAAGTAGGTGGTGGTGGCAGTGCTACTGATCATTCTTTAATCTGGTTTGATCCTGATGTCTCAGAATAGTAAAATTGCAGCTGTGATTTCTGCAGACTGAGAAAATTGGTATTTTCACACTTGCATTTAATGACTCAGGCAGAACAGTCTAAGAGCTTCTGGCGAGTGGGGGAAAGTGCCAGAGCCTTAATTTAGGCAGACAGAATCCTTCTCCAGAGTCGTTTACACACCCATTTAGAATAACTTATTTTAGAATAATGGCTTTATTAGGTAGACACATCCCTACCACCTATAAATCTGGACAACATGGAGCATAGTTTAGGAACATGGAGAAAATAAATTATATGGCCAACTTCTTTCACGGTACCCCTCCCATGGTCAGTGTTCATGACTCTTGGGAAGAATTTCAGACAGTTTAGGGATAACAAGAATTCCTTGATGAGTCTGTGGAAATCATGTTGCAAAACCCAAAGTCCAGTGATGAAAAAACAGGTTTAGTCAGAAAACACCCACTGTTCAATATAAACAATTTCCAAAGAAGAGAATATGTGTCTTTTTTTTTTTTTTTTTTTTTTTTTCAGACAAGAAGTGGTTGAGCATCATGACACCAGGGACCTTATTCCACTATGTTATCTAGAAAATAAGTTCACAAATTAATAGATATTAACAAAGAAAAGAAAATTCATTGCATCAGCAGATAGCAAATATTTGAACAATGAAGTGAATGAAATGCCAGATGGAGGATTTATGACACTATAAAAGATCCCCTGTGGGAACAAGCTATCTTTTGTCATCCAGGAAAAGTATGGTCTGTGTTTCTGTCCTCTAATAAAAGCCCAGGCTAACCTCACAGGTTATTTATATGTGGGGGTGGCTTTCATTTGGTTTTCTTTTTTTTTTTTTTTTTTTTTTTTTCTTTTTTTAGAATAGCTGGTTTTTCCTACATGAGCAATAAGCAAAATCAGACTCATAAAGCTGTTACCATTGATCATTAAGCTCTACTGTGAATTTAGAGTGATCTAGAGTAAATTAATTAATATACTATATTTTCTGGTACACTGCACAGTCTGACACATGATGCAGATCGGCCACAGACTCTCTTTTTGTCTCTATTTCTTCTTTGCCTTCTGCACTAAGGACAGATTCTTTTTTTGTGACACTATCTCTGGCTGAAGAGGAAACACAAACCCAACAAAACAAACAAACAAACAAACAAACAAAAAAATACAATGAGGAAAAGGACACACAAAAAAGACAGAAGGTCAAAAACTTATACCCATCAGAAAAATCTACTAGTTGTACTTAAAATGTTTGTGAATACAGGTACAAAGTTTCATTTACTCTTTTTCCTACACATCTCTATTGGCACTGAACACAGTCCTGGATTCCTCCCCTAAAAAGACAGTCCATGTGTCTTTGAAGAAAAGGCAGCTACCTTTTGAAGAAAAGGCCACTACCTTTTGAAGAAAAGGCCACTGCCTTTTCAGGCACCATTTTTAGAGAGCTCTGCCCAGCTTTTTTTGCTGCTTCAAACGCCAGAAGACCAGCAGGTGCTGTGTCACATCTGTTGGCCTCATGAGGGCACATTGGATGGTCTTGTGTGTCTGGAATACATCAGACACTCGAAAGTCCAGAGATCTCTCACACTGAGTTTAACTAAGGGAAAAAATCTGCTTTCTTTGTCCCCCCAAAAAAGGTAGTGTGCCATAGCTGTGCTTCAGTTTTCAAAGTAATTCTTCCTCTGACCCTTGGAGTAGCCTTTTGTGACCATTTGTGCTGCTTCTTTTTGCCTCAGTTCCCCACTATGGAACAGAAGATATCCTGATGTCCGGATCCTGCGCAAAATAAGCTAATTTTTTTTTAATCTAAAGATATTAATTGATTGTATTCTCTTCCAAGAAAACCTTGTGAATCTTTGTAATGGAAATAACTTCCGTGGGGTTTTGGGGAGGATTTTTTTTTTTTTTTTCCTTCTCAGCTTGTTTGCTTTCCCACTGTTTGCTGAAGAACAATATTGAGCTTGCAGTTTGATTATGTGAGGAATTGTGGCTTTTAATGCAAAGGCTAAATATCATCTACCAGCTTCTGTCTGATTGCAGAGTTCTGATGGCATGCAACGTAAATAGTGGTTTCTTATCATTTCTGCTCTGTCATGAGGCATAAAATTGCAGGGTTTTAGTTATTTGCTAATGCATTGCCTGTTTCCATAATTCCAGCTGCAATGGCTAAAACAAGCGCATCAAAACTGTCATAGAGCTGTTTTGGATAACAAAGCAAAACAGTGACACTTTTGTGTGAAAATGAGGCAGCTGTACTGGTGAATACGAGCAAAATAGTAAAACAGAGCCTAGTCTCAGCCTTAATCACTCGTTAGAGTTACCAAAGTGACAATTATTTGCAATGGGAAGCAGAACTGCATAGCGAACAAAGTTTGTCACATTTCAGTGAAAATCAAAGCAAAAGCCAATCTCTGCACACATTGTGGAAGTGCATGAAGCCTTATTTAAGTACTTTAGGAAAATACACGCGTGCCTGGATGTGTCATGGGTTTATAACAAAGCACAGCCATTGGATTTTTGTATTTCATAGATAATAGTTTTATTTTTCTATGAAGAGATGTTTTTATTTTATTGTATCCTAGTCTTTGCTCATTTTGTGCACAGAAACCCTTGGGACATTGTGCCATGCCATGCTCTGCCACACCATACTGACCAGCCTTTGCTCTCTGAGCAGACCACTCCCATAGGTCTCTCTCCATTTTTAAGGGTTTGTGATCTACAGAAGTCCTTGCTGGATAAAACTGCTGTCTATCCTAGTCTGTGCAACATTTGGGGTTTTTTTTTGAATCTCAGAGTAAAATCTGTCAGGTTTTATAAATCACAACGGGAACATTTAAAAAGCGTTATCAGTAAGCTTTGAATAAGAGACCAATCTTTCTTGATCCTAAGGTGAATTTGAATACTTTTTTTAATTTTCTCTGGTGTTTTTTTTTTTTTTTTTTTTTTTTTTTTTTTTTTTTTTTT
>CM031878.1:3559388-3642097 GCA_018697195.1 Certhia americana | reverse complement strand
ATATATATATATATATATATATATATATATATATATATATACACACACACATGCATAAATACAATGCAATTTTACTTTATTTCATTTAATTTCCCTGAGCTCCTTCACTTGTTATCTGTGCAGGTCAAAAAAATTGATCTTAGTTCCTCCTTTCTTCATGTGCCATCTTGCAAGAAAATAAATGTCATGGAAACACTATGGAGAAAATGGTGGTAGTAGAGCAATCTTTTTGCTTTACACACAAACCATGATGATGATGGCACACAAACTACCCTCGATAAAACAAAAATGTCCACGCTACTTTCTCTGTTACACTAAAGACCCTTTCTTCCAAAAATAATCCATTGCTCAAAACCTCTCAAAATATGAACAAGGAAAAAAAAGTCTTAAGAAACAGACATTAATCTGAGTTCTCTCATGACTTCTTTTCATTGCCATAATGTTACAGCTATTAAAAAACCCACAATCCGTTGTATGAAATAATAATTTATTAATCTATTGTACTAAATAATACATTAACATGTTTAGCTACTTTCAAAAATTGGCAGTGTTTTCAAGCATCAGAGCTCAGTTTTAGAAGGGGGATCTGACTTTGAAAAGTTGAGTGCTCAGTAAAATTGAAACAAATGTCATTGAAGGTGTTACAAATCTAGAAGAAATTAAATAGGAGGGTTTTCCGAAATCACTAGTGTTTTTGATAATCAGCCTTGACCCATTCCCAGAGCCTCTTGAAGCATGCCAGCCTTTCACACCTTGACTTAGATGCTGCTGTCTGGAGCAAAGATCCTTACTAACCCCGTTGCTGTCTGCAAGGTTCCCATCAAAAGATCAATGTCATACAAACAAATAAGGAAACAAATGCACATACCTCCACCCCCCTCCTATTATCTCTCCATCAAGAAAAGAGATTGAGTCTCAAGATAGCTTAGTAAGTGTTACACTAAGTTTTAGATCGTTTCCCTACCTGACATGACAGTCAATAAAATATAGAAAAAAATTGTAGCTTCTGCAGTTTGTCTGGCATTGCTTTTGGCCTGATAAACTTGAGGTGTTTTTATTCATTACCCTGTCAGTCAGTCCTTGAAAGTTGAGAGATTTCTAACTTCTTCCTTGAAATGTGTCATGATGGATAGAAGATGACTGTAGGCATTCAAATGGGAAACATGGAGATGGAATCCTTCTCTTCACCAGTGACCAAACTGAAGTAAAATGAGCTGGTACAGAAACTTTCAGCACAAAGTCTGGTAAGGGTTCTAGTCCTCTCCAAAGAGCCACAGCATGGTTTGAGCTGAGAGGTCAAGGGTATTGCAAATAAGAATTTAATAGAATTCTGGTTTTATCACATGAATATCCCTGGAAATTTACTTTCAATAAGATAATTGATACAAATGAAGCAACTGGAAGTCACAGATAACGTATTTATATCTTTCTGTTTAAACACACCAGGAAATTCTGCTGCTCTGAAACTCCCACTTGGGATTGTTGGGACAGTCTGGGGTACCTTATTATTTGCCTCAAACCGGCATTTTTATTTCAGAGCAGTTCAGAAGTTAGCACACACAAGCGAGTATGTACAATAGAGAATTTGCATGCAGTTGCTCTCTTTCAGAGAGTAACAAAGTTTAATACTATGGATATTGACATTTCAGAGTGGAATGGACTGGGAATAGTGGTGGATGTATCTAGACATTTGTTAATAAGGCTTATAGTCTTAGCTACTGACTGATCCAGTTTTAGCTGGTTGTCTCAAATGAGAAGTGCTGTAATTTTACTAAGGTTAGAAAGGTATAATTCCTATCAGCAGGAAATACTATTAAGAGAAAAATACGTGTTGTTCCATTACAACTTGCCCCTGTTGGGTACATCATTTAGACTAGTTGCCCAGGAGATCACCCCTCCAGGACCACAGATAAAGACTGGTGTTCATTTAAAGGTCTTTCACCCAGTTGTGAAGAGGTGTGTTTTCTTTAGGATTCTGCCCATACTCTGGATGGCCCCAAAACAAACTATTTTCTCATCATCTTTATATAAGTTCCATAATTGTGATTCATTATTTCAATAAAAATATCCCCAAAGTTTTCAGAAAATTGCCCAGAAGAGGACACTGTTTCTGAAAATGCACTATAAATAGCAAAAATCAAAAGCAGTCGGTGAAAAATTATTACAGTAAGATCATTAGGCATTCTTAAAAATAAATAGACGCTAGAAATATCCAAAGATACAGCTAATGTAGTAAAACTTTTTTTGACCCCAATGACCTCTCTTGATTCATTTTAACTACAACCACATACATTTGGGACCTTATGCATCTCTTCTATGTAAAACCCAAAAGATTTATTTATTTCATGCCACACACTCAGAATTTACTAGTTTTCATCATTTAAGTAGGCTTTTCTTTGTCTTATTGGATTTTTTAGGATGAATAGAACTTCTTTATTTTAGATAATTATCAGGACCAATCAAAGTATCAAAATGCTGAATATTTTTCCTAAATTTTATATGTACCTAAACATTATTTTAATCATTACACACAGCTTATTATCTGTTCTCTTTTCTTTACCATCTGATGACCTCCTATGCATTCTAAGATAACTCCACATTTAACATCTCTTACATGAATTTTTAAGGAACTGAAATTTTACTCAGCTATCTGTTTAAGAAGGACTTGTCAACCTAAGTTTTCATAGTAGGACTAATACAGCAGCAGTACATGATAAATATAGTTTAGCACATTGCCTCAACATTTATTTGTTGATGTTGCTGAATATATACATAATATACACAGAGGTGCAAAGATATATGCCACACTGCCATGAAATGAATCAGAGCATTTAATGACACAGAAAATATAGAAAGTCATATTGTAGCTCATGGTTCATGTAATCAGGGTCATCCAGGCTCTCAAAATTGAAGATTAAGCTTTTAAAACTACCATAAATGAGTCAGAAACCTTCAATTAGACGCAGTAACTTCTTCAATAACATTCAAATGAAAAGTAAGTCTCATTTAATAGTGAAATAGGGGGAAGACTGTGACTGGTGTAATATAGCATAATTGTGAAATATAGGAAAGATAATGACTAGTGCAGCCATTAGCTGAGCACATTGAATAGCTGAGAGAGAAGGCAGTGGCAATAAGGAACAGCATCTCACCTTCCTGCAGGGCTTTCCATCATGTGATCTCAAGGAATCTCACACAGTAATAGCAGCCATCGCAACAGCAGCTGATTATCCTGCTCAGCATTTAGAGCTCTCAAAGCCTGGGACACCGAACTACCCACTCCCTGAATATTCCTAATGCTCCCTCTGGCCACCATCCCTTTTGTTCCTCTCAGGATAATTTTTGTTGTTTTCCCCCAAGATTTTCTTTTTTTAAGGAAGAGAACTGAAACTCTCCCTTCACTCTGCACCCTTTGGAGCATGAGCTGAAACATCAAAATTCAGCTATCATAAACTTAGTGTGCAATAAGGAGATTCAATGTGGAAAAATAAAGTGGCTTTGACACTTGACCATACAACTCTGAGCACCCAGACAATGGACTATGCTACTGTGGTAGAGTTTGGGTTTGCTTTTTTTCAAATCTCTATTGTAAAATTATGATTTATGAGTCAAACTTTAGGACTATATGGGAAATTATACTGAATATTAAAAAAAGTAATTTACAACTCTAAAGTAACCCCAAACTCAGGGTCTTGTGTGAAAATACAACCCCAGAGTAAGCTGCTCAATGTAAGATTGCATTAAGATTATATACTGCAACAATTCATCTTCCTAATTGGTATGGATATTATCTAGCTCAAAAAGAGTAATTTAAATGATATCTCATCCTGAAGGAACCTGGAGCTGGCTGATGCCCCCTCGATGGACTGCACATTTCCTTGACCACTAAAATGCATGCTGGCATATACTTTCAGAAGCAAATGACCTGAGCTGGGATCTACTCAAACCCAGTGATCATTCATATGCATATTCCTTTAATTTATACATGTTCAAAGGGATAAAATACAAGCACTGTAAAGTAAAGTTACAGCCACCAGGTCTCAAGATATACTGTCTGGACACTAATGTAGTTTTTGCTCTGGAGTGACGAATGCTAACATGATTGACAGAGAGAAAAAAAAAAAAAAAATCCTAAATGCCTACAGTAGGTACTTGCACAACTATCTTATTCCAACAAGAAAATTTATTGGTGCATATTTAGAGCCTTAATACATTTTCCTAGTCTGGATTGTGCTGTTGAACTTCACATAAGTTGATTACAGGATAAAACATTTCCCTTGAATGAGTTTAAGTTAGTATTTTTATTTCTCTGGTGTTTCTGCATCCATATGTGTACTCTACAGCCACACAATCGCTTACACATGCTAGCACATCTTTGAAGATATAAATATGGCAGAGAGTGTTAACTACTTGCTGACAACGTATACAGCGTGACAATACCAAATCAATTCATGCTCAGTGCCCTTTGGAAAATGAGATGCAATTTTTATCCTAAATCAATGATGAATTAATTGACAAGATGGTAAACAAAGGCTGCATCTAATACATCATTGGGCCTCGGTCTGCAGGGGGCCTGCAGCTTTGACAAAGTCACTAGTGTTGCAGTTCTCCGGGACTGAGTTCTGACCAGGGTGTGGGCAAACCTCTCTTGAGGTCCACAGTGTGATTTAATTGTGAAAGGGTAATGAGGGCCAGGAGGAGGTTGTATGGATTTTGGGTGAAAACAATGTTGGAATCCAGTCTGAATGCCTTGATGAGTGCCTACGTTTTAAACACATAACATAAACTTATTGGAATTCTTTAATATTGTATTATGTTTCTGCATCAGGGAGCTTATATGAAGTGATTGTGACTCTTACTTTCTTTTTCCATATGCTTCCAGAAGAGAACTCTTTCACATGCTTCACCCAATTCCCAATCAATAAGTAAGTTTTTCATGAACAGTATTTTTTTTTTTTTTTTATTTGGGTTACATGCCAAGGTAGTTGAGAGTCATTAGCATAGGTATGTCTCATGTACACATCTCTCATGTACATTGGTATAAATGTTCTGAAATCCAAACAGAAATAAGATGCTGAAGAAATCAATGCCTAGTCTTTATTGCAAACCCTTTAAACTAGCCACAAAAAAATCAATTGAATTAGGATGGGAGGGGAAAGTTCTTTCCTCTTGTGGAAACTGACATCATAATAAATCTCCCTGCCTTTCTCATCCCTTCTAACACTGGGTTTTTTTGAATTTGATCTTTGTTTAGTTTTTTTTGTTTGTTTGTTTGTTGGGGTTTGTTGAGGTTTTTTGTTTGTTTGTTTGTTTGTTTGTTTTCTTTTGTTTTGTTTTGGGTGGTGAATTGCTTGGTTTTGATTTTTTAATGTTGTTTTGTTTGTTTGTTTTGGTTTATTTTTTCAACCAAGCACCCTCAGGCAGTTAAACTTAACCTACAACTCAGTTTTTCTCTTTTTGTCAGTGATGAAGAAAAGAGACTTCCCTTCTTCTTTCCCCAGAACTAATATTTTGATCCTTTGGTCAGTTAATGTTCTCTCCTAAGGGAAAATTGTGAGAAGAATCTATGTAATATTGACATAAACTGTGAGGCTATATAAATTCAAATTGACACCTAGAACATATTTTATGATCCCTAAAAAACCAAGCCTTTTTAAAGTCAGAAATATTTAGTTGCACTTGAATAATGAAAAGGAGAGTTTGACAGGAGCAGCAACTCACTGAGTAAATGGAGGGGCCAAATTCCCCGTTAGCACTTGAAAGAACTTGAAGAATCAATTAAGTTACGGAAAATTCTCCAAATCATTTTGCCTACTTCTGCACTCTTATTACCTCCTGCTTGTAGAACAAAAGAGCTGTCTTTTGGTTTTTTGTTTGGTTGGGTTTTTTTGGTTTTTTGGTTTTGTTTTTTTTTTTTTTTTTAATATCCTTTTAATGAAGACTTTTAAAATTGTGAGATGAAGGACACACAGTGGATAATTCAATCTCTTCTGAGAAGGTTCTCCTCAATTTTAGACCAAGGTTAAAATGTAAGTTTTCCTTCTGTTTCCAAACCTGCCTTATTGAGTGACTTTCTACTGTGTTTCCTCAGTTTTCCTAATTATAACATAAAACAAATTTGGAATGAGGTAAAAGAAGTTCTGTAAAGACTTTGTAGTGTTTCTGTTGATCTAGATTTGGAAGTGAGATCTGCCACCCTCCATCTACTGCTCTTCTCCCTCTCCTGAGCTCCTACAAAGTACCTATATGGCTGCTTGCCATGCCCTGAAAAACAGAGTATTTATTTCAGTGGAAAGCAAACCATAAACCCATGCCTTTAAGAGGTGATGCCTTCTGTCATCAGGATGAGAGAAAATTTGCAGACCTGTGTGCAACGATGAGGGAGAAAGACACACACAAAGACATACACCTCTTTCTCACCACAGCTTATAGAAATATCTCCTCTCTCACATAGAGTCAGAATAACAATGGTTATTCCTAGCTCACTGTAAGAGCCCTCAGCAGCAGCCCAAAAAAAGCATTTTGCCAAAGGCAGCTGAAAATGACTCACCACTCCTAATTCTTCTAAATTTAGCAAATTCTATTTCCCCATTCCAGCTCAACTGCCTGCCCTGTGACATCTACTCATGCCATGTCCTCCAAGACACTTCACCAGAAGCAGTCCTGGGTCTGAGGTAGCAACTGAGATTTCTCAAGCTTCATATTCCATCATCCTCTCTCCACTTAGTAATCACTCTCTGGGACATATATAAATAACCAGTCTTTCACTGACGATGCCAATATGGTTTGGGAATCACAATCTGGTCAGCAAAATTGTGGGACAAGTATATTAGCTCTCAGTGCCCTAGCACTGAGTTTTACACAAGCCTGACGTGGAGTGGGTGAGGGAGCTGGGAAAGGGGCTCAGGCTGGAGCAAAGGAGGCTGAGGGGGGCCCTTGTGGCTCTGCACAACTCCCTGCCAGGAGGGGACAGCCGGAGGGGTCAGGCTGTGCTCCCAGGGAACAGAGACAGGAGGAGGGAAATGGCCTCAAGTTGCACCAGGGAAGGTTTAAATTAGACATTAGGGAAAAAAAGAAATCCACTGAAGAGAGTTGTCAACCATTTTGAAGAGGCTACCTAGAGAAGTGGTGGAAATGTCATCCCTGGAAGTGTTCAAAAACATGCGGAAGTGGTGCTTGAGGACATGGTTTAGTGGTGGACGTGGCTGTTATGTAAATGGTTGTACTCAATGATCCTAGAGGTCTTTTCCAGTCTAAATGGTTCTGTACTTCTGGGAGTTGTTACAGAAAATGCTAGCATCACCATGGAGAAAAAAAAAAAAAAAAAAAAAAAGTCAGGAGATAGGAACCTGGCAGCACTATGTGAACAAAGCTGCAAGTAAATGGGGTATGGTGTTACTAACATTGCTCTGGTAAAAATGCAAAAAGTAAAGTTCACAGAAATAAAATATTTTGACATTGTGATCATGCTAAAGCAATACTGTGAGGAAATACACCTATTTCTTCACAGACTGGGAAATTCTATACAAACTGAAACGTCTTGAAAAACTCAAAGTTCTGTGCAGTAACAACCTCACTTCAGAGAACTAAAGGATGGACATCCAAAACTTAACTGATGTAGACTATATGATTATAATGCAGGTACCTCAGAGAGTGATCATTCTCACCTATCCTAAGCTCTTGCTTAGACAAACCATTATCTGAAAGTGCTTATAATTGTTAACTTAGCCTGGGTGACCAGGATAGGCTCTGATTTCCAATATGAACTTTTAGTTACGCTGTATAAAAGAAATGTTACCATAAGAGTTCAATTCAGTTAGTTATATTAAGGCATCTTCTCGCTTTTTTCCTCCCCATCACATGTGGATATCTGCTGCAGATAGCTATAAAACATGACACAGGTTCTGCAGAAGTCCTGCTCTCCCCTGAAGCACCAGCTGGAGGACAGGCAGGATGACAGTCATCATTCCAAATGGCACCAGACAACCTTGTGGGGAAACTGAACTGAGCTTCAAGTGTCACTGTGCTTGACAGATTCTGCATTATGGTTATTGTGTTTTACAACACCAAGCATTGTAGTTTGTTGCTGGATAAAATGGCAAGTTTCTGCAGATGTTATTAAAATGTGAAGTTCCAAGTTTTCAAGATGGTAAGAAGTTAACAACAGACTTTGAAGTTTTACTTTTCTACTTAGATGACGAATCACTGCCCTGAGCAATTTGACAGAAAGAGGGAGGCAGATAAGCTGGACAAGTCTTCAGAGGTTAATGCTGTGCTCAGTTAAATTTATGTATGGAGCTTTGGTAGTTGTGTTAGTGGACTGGATAGCCCTCTTAAGGCCAGAAACTCATAGAGCTGGTGATGTGGCATCTAAATAAAGCAGATGGAATTTCCTCTTTCAGTTCTCAGGGGCAAAAGATACTCAGCTTAGTGTCAATGCGGTATTAACCTCCCAAAGAAGAATAGAGATGACTTCAGAGGTTATATTCCTGGATCAGCTACAGTTTCAGTTTCTGATTTAGCTTCTCTCTTCTTGCAATCTCCTGTGATGTGCATGTAGATAAAACATACTTAACTATTTCCCAGATCTGTTTTGAAGCTAAATTACTAGATATTTGTTAAGAGCTTTGAGGCATTTATGATCATAAACTGAAAATTACATTCTCTTAACTTGCTGCTATTAAGGCTTATTATTTTCTTATAGCTCTACAGCTTGCTTTCTTTTCAGAATATTGAATAGTCTCATAATAAAAGCAATATAAATGAAAGACAGACTAGCGCCGTGCTTCCTCAGCAACATTTACAAAGAAACTGTAATTCATGCTGTTTGAGGAAAAGAAAAAAAAAAAAATCTTGTCATTCTTTGTCAAAGATAAAAGCTATATCTAAATCAAGGTCCTGTCTTTCTGCAGTTATTTCTGCAACAGGTCACCCAGAGAAACTCTGGGTGGCTCACACTTGGATATGTTAAGGCTAGGCTGGATGGAGGTCTAATCAACCTGGGATAGTGGAAGGTCTTCCTGCCCATGGCACGGAGTAGGAACTTCATGATATTTAAAGCCCCTTCCAACCTAAACCGTTCTAGGATTCTGAGATCTGCTTTTGTCCCTCAAGAAGAGATCTGCTTTTACATACATTCTCTCTTTCACTCCCTCTCTTCCCTCTTGTCCTCTCCACCTTTCCCTTCTCCTCCTCTCCCTGTCCCACACAGCCATGCAAATTCATTTTTGCTTGGGAAACAAATCCACATATCAACTTAAAGAAAAACTTTTGAGTCCATTACATGATCCTCCTATACATCTCACCAAGGGACCAATAGGATGGGGAAGAAAAAAAAAAAAGAGTTCCCATTTTAGGTCTTAGAGGTGAAAGTAAATGATTGGTTTGAGACTCAGCTAACTGTAATTATATTGGTGTGTTGCATGAAAAGCACTTTGTCTTTTGCCATCAGCAGATATCTAGAACCAGAGAAACCAACAGGTAGAAGAACAACCTATAAAATGGTTGGGTTTTACAGAGTAAAAAAGGTCTCTTCTCTTGGCTACTCAATTTTCTACACAGCAAATATACAGGACAACTTCAGAGTTTCCTCCCCAAAAAGACCAAATCCTGGTGTATTTCTATGGTTATTTGAGTCCAGGAACCCTGCCTTATTTAGTAATACTGTTGATTCAGTTACAGAGCTGATTTCCCTTAGCATGGTGCAAAGACATTTTTGAGGTGTGGGGTTGGAACCTGTGCAGAAGAGAGATTGTATCTCTTAAGAGTTTCATTTAGATGCAGTAATAAACCTCAACAACACAAACCTATAATCCATTTTTTTATTCAGCCTTGTTCCTGTGCAGCAGATGGAAAGTCCTTGCTGTATTGAAGGTGTCAAGGAGATCTGCAGCTTCATGAAGGTGAGTGCAGATTTGCTGCATGAGGGCGTGTGCCTTGACATGCTCTGGACTTTTGCTTCTGAGACAGTTGTCTAGAGTAATAAATTGAACATATCAAAGAATGTTTCCAGGCAATTCACTTGTCTCTACACTAAATTTTTAGGACAGTCTCTAACGCATTTTTTTTTAATCTGTGCCAACTGGCACTCTCTCAAACTATTTTTGGGCACAGAAAAACACCCGCAGAAGACAGGAGCCACAACCAACAGGCAGTTTGCCATCACCTGGCTGACCCTGGGAGAAATCACTGAGGTAGGTGCAGGTCCTCCCATGCCAATCAGCATCATAACCTGGGACTGATTTGGGATACATGCAATTATTCATATGGATGCAGTTTCATTGCCCAGTTTGGAAGTTACTTTTTTTGCCTAACCTATGCTCTCAGGAATAATTTTTTATTCAAGAGATGAAACCTGAGCCAGAAGGGGACTAATGAGTATTTCTGCCTTTCTTTTGTAAAGAATTGGGATGCTGTCCTTGACCAATGTAGATTAATGTGACAATGTGGTTAGGGGAAGTTGCACCAGATGAAACACCAGCTTTTCAAGAGCTTCTTAAAATTAAGGCTGGAACATGGTCCAGACTCCAAAAAAGAAGAGAAGGTTCATCCAAACATAAGCATTCCTTCTAAATTTGAATCGCTAACACATCCTGGTGTGTTGGTGGCTGGCAGCAAGTCCCTATTCACCAGCTGTAAGAGGCACTGGACTTGACAGGGATGGTGACATTTCTGAAGAGATACTGTTTGCCGAAACATTGCCAGTTGAACCTGAGCAAGACTGCCTGCTCCTGTGTGGTTGCATAGCCACAACCTGAACATGGTCAGGATCAACCTGTTGTCCATGCCAACCTGCCCCATCCTCTTTCCTTTTTTAAACATAAGCCAACAACTTCTTTCACCCCAGTTTCTGAGTGATCATTGATTCTTCAGCTTTGTTGTCTGCATTTACCACACTACTTCTGTCTAAAGCATTGGAGTGACAAGAATAGCTTCATTTCTAAAGTCTAAAAAGCTCAAGCACTTGGGTGAAACCATGATGCCTCCTACATCATGCAGCAATAATAAAACATAATTGCATTCTTTTATTTTTTATTATCTGTCCCAAGAGGTTGTTGTAAGTAGCAGTCATGATAGCCCATAAGTAGGTTTAGATAACAAAAAAAAAAAAAAAAAAAAAAAAAAAAAAAAAAAAAAAAAAAAAGAAGAAAAAGAATCTAAAAGCAAAAAACAAAGGAAAGGAAAAAAACCCACAAAATAACAACGTAATGACAGCCAACAGAGTAATTCCCTTTCTTCAGGGTAGGAGACAAACTGATATACACTCAGCCTCTCACTTTCAGAGGGCAATAAACTCAAAGCTGGCAGCTACAAAAAACAAGCTTTCTTTATTTTCCAATTTTAGGGTTCTTGGGCCACAATAAACTGGCAGTTTCAAGTCTTCTATATGTTCTTTAGTAACAATAAAACATACCTCTAGCTTCCCATAAGGATAACACTGGGAATTCCAAAGCTCTCTAGACAAGCCAACATAAAAGATTGTTCTTCCTGTAACAGTTTTGAATCAATAAAACCTACCTTTATCAATTCTGTCTGTGACCATAGAGGACATATATTATTCCAGGCTGCCTTTTATTCAAATTATGTTCACTGTTGTTCTGCACAGATTCCATCTGATCTGGGGGCTGGAACCAGCATGGAAGACCAGTAGTGGTGGAAACTGCCCAGAACTTTGGGTTTCCTGACATTGTTCTTATGGTGTCAGAGAGTGGTGTGTTCTAGTCAATAATCAAATATTCCTTGAATCCTATAAATCATGAATACTTTCACTAATTAAAATGTATCAGACAAAGGTTTTTGGGTTTTTTTTAGTTTTATTTCTATGAAATACGTTTTATTTTGCTTTGTGATCAGTTTGCCTTGGCCTGTCAGCATGTATACAGTCTCACTTAAGCGTTTAATGTACACACTTTATTAAGCAAAGAACATCTTGAAAAATCCAATTTCCAAGACTGAGGTAAACAAAACAAAAAGGAAATAAAAAAAAGCATATAACTTGGAATCATTCGACCACAAGGTTGTACAAAGAGGGCACTGGCATAGTTGAAATTGTGGAGTTGAAATTGCTTGGAGAAACCAAAGATTTCCAACAAGAAAAATTGTGTTTTTCATTGCAGCAGTTTAGACTTGCATATAGGACACAAGAAACCCTGTTTCAGGATGGCACATGTTGGTAGGTTAAAGTTATGTTACCTTCCCTTATGAATTATTGTTAACAACAGCAGCAAGAAAACCACATAATGCCATATCCAAAATGGGAGGCTTCTAATATTATGACCTGAACATTTGCATTTTAATTGCACAGACAAGTGAATCAGATTTAGTATGTAATTGAATATATTGTCTATTAGTAACAGCCCAGGTAAAACTTGGTTTTAATTTCATGCTATTATACCAGGGTAAATCTCCCAGTCTTTATTTAAATTCTAATTCATTCAATAATTTCCTAAAATAAATGACCCATGAAAGTGTTTTCTACTTTTTTCTGTTCATTTTATTTGTGGAGCTTTTTTTTTTTTTAAACAAACAAACAAACAAACAAACAAAACAACCCCTGAAATTAATCATCTGAAATTTTATTTACTTTAGTATTGTAACTATATTTTGCACGCCTTCCAGCTATGGTAAATCAGAAAATTAGTGCTGAACTATAGAGGTTGAAGAATAAACCATGGACAAGCAGTATAAAACCTCCATGACTGCTATGTAAAATGTTTTTCTACCGAGCTTCTTCCCAGCGAATCTGAGAATCTTTGTAGCAATTCCCTTATGTTTTCACTCCCATATCAATATTTACTGTTAGTAGAAAGATGCATTTTCCCTTTTTGAAGTTATATATTTACGGTTTGTGATTAATCTTATACGGAAAACACTCTTATAAAGCAGTTCCTGACATGGTAACATCACAGTCTTTCAGAAGCAGGACAGAACACCTTTTCTGCCTTCAAAGGATCAGATTTTTTGTAGATTAAAGGGCAATTGATTTTGGTTTCTGTACTGAGGGGAAAAAAAAAATTAAACAATCAAACAGCAGAAAGTAGCTGTGATGCTACTGGTAATGTGTGATGCCATATCCATTCAAACACTTAGAACCTGAAAAAACATTAACTTTGTATAGGAACAACCACTGCATATAAAATACATATTTTCTTGTGTTTCTGGCTGTGGTTAGCTAGAGAAAGCCGACTGGAAGATACCGTGCTGTACGAGGAGATAGGGACCCTCTATAATGCCAGCCAATCACACCCGATGTAGCAGCGTAAGGGAGTTACACAAGCATACCACGGTTACTTAAGCCAGCGTTTGCCGGAAATAAATGCATTTCGCCATCCACCGCATCGGCATAGTGTGCGCTTTGTCCGGCCAGTTTATCGTTCGCCGTGGCCTCCCTCTGAACCACCTGCCTTGTCCCCCCGCAAGGCAACATAGTGGTGCTGAAACCCGGGACCGCTCCCCGACACACGGGTCCGAGCGGTGGGTGATGGGATTCTCGCTGGAGGAGGGAGGCGGCCGGAGCAGCAGGTCTGACTTCGGCGGGGAGGATGCTCCCGTACCGCCAGCACGCAAGTGCTTGGCAAGGTAGTTACAGAACTGCAAATACACTAAGGTAAATTAAGAGACTTTGAATGCACAATCATGCGATTGTTGAAATTAAGGACTATTGACCGGGTCCCATGGACATCATGCATTCAGGATGTTGGGAACGATGCACTAACGCCCTTGCTAATGATATTATTGCCGCCTGCACTAGCAGATGCCTCAAAAGCTGGGGGAAAGTTATTTGGGCTTTAGAAAAGGCTCTGCTAGAACAGGAGACATGGAAGGCAGCTCAAAGTTGTTTGAAGATCACTCCGAAGATGGGGGTGGCAGCTGCCACGCAGACCGCGTTCGGCGATTGCGCGCTGTCAGAAACTGGCAGGCAGGCTGGCAGTCACTCACGACCCCAGTCCCCTGGCTCTGACCCCAGCCTCATCACCGGGAGGTCGCCGGACGGCGAGAATGTTTGCGGGCTTCGGGGTAGTCTTGACATGGCGGGCCCAGGGGAGGTTCAGGAAAGGCCACCACCCTATACGCCACAAAATGGCGCTAGGCAAGAGGGAGAGGGGCAGGACAAGGAGTCTTTTCCCGCCACAGACATGCACAGTCACAAACATGAGGGGGAAGGCGCGGCCGGTGAGGGGGAGGAGACCCCAAGACCCAATCAGGGAGTACGCCCCAAGACACTCCTTTATAAGGCCAGAGACCTCCCTGAGAGGAGATGGAGGAAGGGAGGGAAGGAACCCGCCCACGGGAAAGTCAGAGGGCGGAGTCCAGACAAAAAATACCGCTACCCAGAAGACTCTTACCATTCAACTTTCTCCGACTCGGACAGCGAGTATGGGTGGGCCGGGCGGATACCACGGAATAAGTGGTGGGGAAAACAAAAGGATAGAAAGCGATACTCATCCAGTACAGAGTCCGATTCCGATTCGGATACGAATTATGCGCCAGCCGCTCCTATTAAACTTACTGGCATGTTCACACCTCATACAAACTAAAAAGGCCCACCGGACTCCCTGCCACTAACAAAATGGGAAAAAGTCCAAGCAGCACTCACAGATCTACCTGAAACAGCGGTGTGAATTTTCCCGGTCAGGAGGGTAGATGACAATACGCCAGTCTATTCCCCTGTGAACCCTAAGGATGTACAAGCTGTTGTCAAAGCCATTGCCAAGTAAGGTATCAATTCTGCCATGGTTTCTACTCTAGTTGATGGCCTTTTCAGCAATGATGACGTGCTCCCTTTTGACATCAAACAAACGTGCTGCATGATTTTTGACGGAGCAGGAATGATTGTGTTCCAGCAAGAAGAGGAAGACAATCTAGAAAAAATGCTCGCCCGAGCGGGTCGCCGAGACCCATCGTGTAACTCCAGCCTGCAACGGCTGATGGGCCACGACCCGGAAATGGTTAGCCCCCAAGCACAAGCCCAAGGCCTGCAAGCCTCCGAAATCACCGCCACAACCCGTGCGGCCAGAGAAGCCATTTGCGCTGCTTGCAGAATTGTGGCCAAGACGGCCCCATGGACCACTGTTAGGCAAAGAAAGAGCGAACGCTTCACCGAGTTCGTGGACCGCCTCCAAGCAGCCATAGAAGCTTGCGATCTGCCGCCGGAAGCAAAGAGTCCAGTCCTGGAAGGATGCCTCCGACAGCAGTGCAACCAACTCACCAAAGAGCTCTTGCGCTTACTGCCACCCGGTGCCAGCTTTGCGACAATAGTCAAGCATGTTGCAAGAGAAGAGAACCTGGCCCCAGTCCAAGCTGCTGTCGGTGCCGCGCTGGCTCCACTCCCAGCTGTGGTTAGCACCGCTGTAGCTGAAGTCATGGCCATTCAAAATAATCCCGGCCAAAATCAACCACCGCCTATAGGTCCCTCATGCCTGAGGCCAAGAGGACCCTGCTGGGCCTGTGGCAGAAAAGGCCATATCGCCCGAGAGTGCCGAAACCCAAAACAGGGAAACGGGTGGGGGAGGGGGCAGACGGGCCGCATGCAGCCTCCTCCCAGCCGGAATACCCAGCAGCCCAGCTACGTCAACCCTACATGGAGTGGGCAGTTCTCGAGCCAGTTGCCCCCTCAGGAAGCCGACAACTTCACGGCTCAGCACTTACCCTCACAACAAGCATTCCCCCAACCAATGGCCCCACCAGAACCCACCATGCCCATCCCCTCACAAGACTACTTGAAGAATGCAACCCCTGGGTGGCCCTGGCAGTGGGCTGCGACAAACCCCCAATAGTCTGGGGGACTTGCCGAGAATATAAAAACAACAACATTGCTATTGAAGCACTCTTCTTAATCAACACCAGCTCAGACGTCACGGTCAGTCCACAGTCGCTTTGGCCCGCCCCCGACTTAGAGGCTGAAAAATACCCCCGCTGTGAGTGGAATAGAAGGAACCTCCACTGCAAACACCTATAGCAACCTAATTGTCGCAACTCAGCATGCTAAACCCAATTCCAAAGCCACCATCCAACACTGGCCAACAGCCATGGCCTGGCTCGGAATGCCAAAGCAAATAAAGACAGACAATGGAACAAACTTTACTTCCAAAGCAGTCTGAGAATTCGCCACCAAATGGAGCATCACCTTAAAGCAAGGCATCCCATACAACAGTACAGGGCAGGCTATAGTGGAAAGGGCCAATCAGACCGTAAAGTCCAGGTTGGAAATTTTAGCTAAGGCAGAAGGGTTTGCCAGTGCTATCCCCCCATCTGACCAGCCGTGCCTACTGGCAACTGCCCTGCTTGCGCTGAACCAGTTTCCCAGAGGAGACCAGGACCAGGCCCCTTCCCAAAAACATTGGGCTGTAGAAGCCACCAGGGAAGGTCTGTCGGTAAGCATCAAAAACGAACTAGGAGAATGGGAAACAGGCTGGAAGATAGTTGTGACGGGTAGAGGGTACGCAGCAGTTAGAAAGGATGATGTCATTAAGTGGTGCCCTCTAAAATCCATAAAGCCTGTGTTGCCCAATAAAACTAATGAAACCTCTGAGTTTCTTTTAACAGGCCTGCCGCTGTGATCCATCTCCTCGACTTCGCGTTCCACCGTTGTGCCTCAGTGTCTTGCTGTTGCTACACCTACTTTCTGCCAGTCAAGCGAAGGGCGTACCGAGACCAATGCCCCCAGCTGGACGATATGCATGCGTAACATCTTTTCTGACAACCGAAGTGAGCTCGATAATGGCCTGATCCCGACTGGACCAAGAATGTACAGGCAGTTGACCTGAAGTTCTTTTTAGCTGTTTGCTTGTTACCTGTTAGCTTGATAAGTTGTGTAGCCGAAGTTGTAACCGCATTTGACCATTTAAGACAGTTTGTGCTTTATTACTAACATGTTTTGCAAGTTACTACTTACATAAATTTGACCGTTCATGGAGAGGGTGGAAATGTGGTTAGCTAGAGAAAGCCGCTCGGAAGATACTGCACTGTACGAGGAGATAGGGACCCATCCCCTCTATAATGCCAGCCAATCACACCCGATGTAGCAGCGTAAGGGAGTTACACAAGCATACCACGGTTACTTAAGCCAGTGTTTGCCGGAAATAAATGCATTTCGCCATCCACCGCATTGGCGTAGTGTGCGCTTTGTCCGGCCAGTTTATCGTTCGCCGTGGCCCCCTCTGAACCAGCTCGCCCTGCCTTGCCCCCCCGCAAGGCAACATCTGGCAATATAGTTTGGAAAGAAAAAGCTGTACTTCTATGTAATTTTTTTTTTTTGAAAGATCAACATTACCCATTAAGTTAAAAAAAAAATAAAATTAAAAAATCTACTCCTCTATGATTCTTTGTCTAAACTGCCAACATCATGCCCTAAAAATAAGCAGTAAATCTCAATTAGATTTTTATGTTGTGACTTCCAAAGAAGCATTGAAAATGGATAGATGAGACTGTTTTCAAGACGGCCTTTAAAAAAAAAAAAAAAAAAAAAAAAAAAAGAAAAAGAGACAGTATGAATTGAAGAACTTAGTTCAGTTTTATCTTTCACTGTCTTCCTATGTTGAATGATATACAGCTAACGCAATAGAAGGAAAGGATGTCACCCAAAGGGACTTGAGCAAACTTGAAATACGGGTTTACAAGAACTTCATGGCTCAACAAGTCCAAGCAAGATCCTGCAACCAGGCTGAGGCAATCCCAGATACCAAGACTGGGAGAACTCATGGAGTTCTGCTGAGACGGACTTGGGACAGTGAAGGGAGGAGTGCTGGATGTGCCCCAGCCCTGAAATCCCCCATGTGCTGGGCTGATCCCCCAGCACAGGGGAGGGGGAGATTCTGCCTGCCCAGGTGAAACCTCACCTGAAGTGATGTGTCTAGCTCTGTGGTCCTGAACACAAAAAATAAATGGACCTCTTAGAGCAGGTCCAGAGGAGGCCATGAATATGCTCCAGGGGCTGGAGCACCTCTCCTATGAAGACAGCTCAGAGAGCTGGGCGTGTTCAGCCTGGAGAATAGAGGACTTGGGGTTTAGAGTCCCTTTCAGTGGCTGATGAGGGCATAAAAAAAAGAATGAACAGAACATTTTATACAGGAAGATGGTGACACGACAAGGGGTAGTGGTTTTAAACTGGAAAGAGCAGGTTGAGATTGGCTGTAAGAAGAGGTCCTTTACTCAGGCGCTGATGAAACAATGGAACAGGCTTTCCAAAAGGGTTGAGGATTCCCCAGCCCTGAAAGTGTTCAAGGCCAGGCTGGATGGTGCTTGGAGCAATGTGATCTTGTGAATGACATCCCTGACCATGGCAGGGGAGTTGGAACTACATGATCTTTAATGTCCCTTCCAACGCAGAAGAGTCAGAAATTCTCTGATTTATAGATATAGGAACAACTGAAAGGAAGGAATACTGAAATACCTGACAGAGCTGCAGTAAATATCCATTCATGGTTGAATAGGAAGCACTTAAATTTTGTTAATGATCAATGGATTGAACCATAGAACAACAGAATGATTTAGGGTGGAAGGGACCACTGGGGTTCATCTGGTCTTACCCTCTGCTCAAAGCAATTATGCATGTTATCCATCTATCTATCCACATATACATAAAATTTTCTTTTCCTCTCTGTTGGTTCATTATGTGTGCAAATAAGTACAAACAAACACAGAATTTCTAATACAAGACCAAGAATAAAACAGACTCTCAGAAATAAAATTTAAAAAAAAAATAAAATAAAATAATAATAGAAGAAGGAAACTTAATATCATGGCCTTTACCTTTATTGATTAAATATCCAGATTAGATGGCTTAATTAGATAATGTAGTTGTTCTATGTGCAAACTGGGAAACATAGCATGGTCTGCAGAGATCATCATTAAGTAAATCTTTCTGTACCATCCCTCTAAATTGATGTATGGTTTATATAAATGGTTCACAGAGAGAAATTTGTTAATTATTCATATGGGATTTTTGACAAACCCTGTGGCAATGAGGTTCGGAGCTACAAATAAACTGCAAATGCATGTATTTTAAATACAGTAATGAAGTAATAAGAATCATCCATTCAGAAAAAAAAAAAAAAAAAAAAAAAAAAAAAAAGTCATGAATTGACTACCTTAAATCTTGATATAGGAACTTTTAGATATTTTCAGAAATAGGTTCTGTCATTCTTGAAAGAGCTGTAGTCAGAATGCAACATTTACTAGATGATGCTCCAAGCCCCATGTTACTGAATCACTTGAGCTAGGTTACAGAAAGAGACCCTCCTGGTATTGAAATCTGTTCATCCATGAGTAGTCTTCAACAGTGGAGGTCAGCAGCCACTCAGAACACAGTTTAATTCCAAATTTTAGATAAAGGCCCTTTCCCCAATATGTCATGCTCTGGTGATCTAATGTAATAAATTCAAGGCGAGTAATTAAGATTTCTTCCCATGCCAGTTCAAAAGACTTCTAGAAAATAGACCACCATCCTTTTAAATTAGGGTGGCAGATGTGTACCAAGCTTCATCCTCTACATCTAATGTTGTCTAAGAATATCAGCAGTGAAATTTTGCTTCCAGTTCTTAAAGTAGAATTCTTCACCCTAAGAAATGAAAAAAATAAACCCCAAAAAACAAACAACAACAACAAAACCCTCACAAATAGCTCAAATAACCCCCAAAAAATTCTCCTACAAAAAGCAAAATGTAAGGGCCCATATGCTGCTGCCCTTAGTGATACTGCATAATCATTTATTTTGTTAATACTTCCTGATGCATATCTATGCTTGGATCTAAATTTACATCCTGTCTGTAGTCTGTGCACAGCTGACAGGGTGCAGGGAGAACATCAGTGGTGCCCAGTCACCACCACAGTGAATTCCCTCTGTTCTCACAGCAGTGTTGTGTGATCACAGTTCAAGTGGGATTTTTCTGACAAAAGTTTGATATTGCCCAGTGAAAGGGTAATTTGGATTTTAGACTCACAGAGTTCACGTTGCCTTACTTTGGATGGGATAATTCAAGCCATGGTCATCTGTCAGTATTACATGGAAAAGCACTGCTGGATCAGGGTTAAAATCAGAGGCTTTATCTGACTATTTCAGTGATTCACTTCTAGTGCCATACAATTTGCACCCAAACTGTATATACTATTGTGCAGAATAAACTGATTCTTTCTAGCTAACCTTACACTTATTCTCTGAGTCCTTTTTCCTCAGTAAATTACTGATAAGGTTTCTTGACTGTCTTTGGAAACAGATGAGATCAAATACAAAAGAGAAACAGAGGAAAGAAAGTTCAAGATAAGGGAAATGGCTAGATCCACCCTATACCAAGTAATTCTCTCAAGGTGCAACCACTTCAGGCGTTATCTATCTCCATTTAGCAACGAAGAAGTTGTCACTCGGAAGAATGTTAAAAAAAATAATGATAATTCAATAGCCAGACCAGGAAGAGCCGTGGAGGAATTCTCCCTTACCTGGAGAAGCCATTTATTCCAGTAGAAAATCCAAACAGATCTGACATAGCTGCATTTTGCACAAAATATATGCTGGTACAAATAACCATGCAGCACCAAGTAATAGTGCCTTGGAGTGACAGGAACTCACATGAGATTTCTGCACTGATAGGTGGAAACGACACAGTGAAGTCATAATTACAGAAATGGAAAGGAATACATAATAATTAACAAAATTACACACGGCCTTCAGAGCTCTGCCTGTGTTTCTGAAACTGTGCATGGTTTTTAACTGACCACATAGCTCATTATCTAAACACATGCGAAGAATTTTCATCCTCATTGTGTATAAACTAGGTTTCTTAAGTTACGTCCACAAGGACTTTAGACTTCCTCCTTAATTTATTCAGCAAATTTCACATCTCTTAGAGAAGATATATTGAATCTCAGGGCCTGGGATTTGATTGATCCCAATGTAGAGGCAATATGTTACCACGTTGCAGCAATGTCTGACAGGCATTTATTATGGACTTTAAAAGGATAAGGGGTCTCACACAACAGCTACAGAAGCCTGAAATCCCTAAAGGTCATGTCCAGAGGAGAAATGTAACACAGAAAAAGCCATTCTACTATTAAGAAAATAGCGATCTACTCTGGAATAGAAAAAACCTGATCCAAAGCTCACTAAATTGGAATGGGAGTCAGATAATTATGAATTTTTATTAACAACATGAGAAGGGCAGCAGAGGGATTCAATTATTATGCTTAATTGGTTGGGGAATACCAAAAAGTGCTGTATTGCATTTTACTGGAGATAGTATTAAATAAACATTAAGAAAAATTTATTCAGATGAGAATTAAGAGGGTTAGGAAAAGAGCATATCTGGTGAATTGCAAGACAATGATTAGTTATTCATGTAGATTGTAGGGCCATTAGCCTGAGTAACATGCTAGCTTTCCATTTCAGATGATTACATTTTACTTAGTGAAAGTGTTAATATTTTTATCAATTAGTTATGACATCTCTTTTAGTCCGTCTACTAAGATGAGTAGTTTTAATTGTTCCTGTAATAGTGAATAAAAAGCAAGTAAAGACATGTGCATGGTGCATAGAAATATGTTAGAAAATGCTGTATCACCTCTACAGAAACTGATCATATTTCAATTTGAAATTTAGCCTGAATACTAGGGTATTTTTCCATATTTCTATATTCTGAAGGGAAAGCTGCATTTCAGTTATAAGTGAGATTATTATTATTAGATGGGTGTATTACTTATGTCCCTTGTTCACCGTAGGTTTCAAGATAATAAGCTTTCAACTGTGAGTTAAGTAATATTTTGAGTCACTGAGACATTTTCAAACAGACTGAAAGATTCTGTAAACTGTATTTAAGGATTTCAAAGCCAACTTAAAGATGCACATGCAAGGAACCCATTAATCTCTCAGTATCAGTGGTTTCAGATCTTCTGAGCAGCATTAAAATACCACTGTTTATTCAAAACACGTTTTTAAATAAAACCATACTTCATAGACTGAAATGTGCATTCATTAAATCAAAGCCTTGTTTCTGCTTTACGTAACTTGGGCTGATTTGTCTTCTCTCTTCTCATGCCTAAAATAAATAAGGTGTCAAAAGCTTTTGAATGCTGATGCTGGACCTGACTTGTCTGGCTTAGGACTGGTACAGATGGGAAGTGCTCACCCCTATGCTGCCACTGAGGTGTGTGAGTG
The DNA here is from genome assembly GCA_018697195.1 of Certhia americana. Taxonomy (NCBI): domain Eukaryota; kingdom Metazoa; phylum Chordata; class Aves; order Passeriformes; family Certhiidae; genus Certhia; species Certhia americana. Next base: position 3,619,953 of record CM031878.1, on the reverse strand, counting down.
GTCCACCCACCTCTGGATGCAAAACACCTCTGGGATACAGCTGGAAAAAATCTAATATCACAGGGCAACACAGGTCTATCGTCAGTAATAATTTCACCAGGATTTTTACCAACTTGGGGCAAAAATCTGTCTGAAAGCCAATGGAATTCTTACTCCAGTGCTTAGATTTCTGAACCTAATAATTATTATTTTATATTAATAAATAACTGTATTATTTATTAACTAAAATATTAATAAAATTTAAATTTAATATTAAAATTATTAAATTTGTACTATTTATTAATTTACTTCTTTTCAGAAACAATTGTTTCTGAAACTTTTAAAATTTATTTTCTTTTTTTGTTGTTAAAGTACTTCACTAGTGATGCCACAGCATGTCTTAAAGAGCTGAAATATCTGTTCCCTAAACTCTTCTACAATAAGTGAAGAATGTTTCGAATATAACAAGAATTTAAATCATCTATAGTCAGTCTTTCTTATCTGGTGCTTAAATGTGATACAGAAATCATCCAAAGGAAATGTCAAGGAATATCCCTATAGGCTGATGAGAACTAGCTTATAATTCTTTTTGTAGAATTTTTACCTCCTGCATTAGTACATCCCTTGAAAATCAGTAGCACCATTCAATGACTGAGATGTAGTTCAAGCCAAAAACCCATAAGCAAGGCATCAGGTGACAATTGTATAAACCTACACTACAGTAATCAGTAGATGTGTGAAAAACTCAAAAGAGATACACAGAACATAAAAAGTGCTGTGCCAAAGGCTGGATTCAGTATCTAACAGGAAAACCACTTCGGCCAGTTACTGAATTTTATTACTATAAAAGGGCTTATTCACTGCATTATGCTCTGACTGCTCAGAAAACGTGTTTCTTTCAGGCTACTGAGCTGGCCACCATGCTGCTAAATCATTTAATGTGCTCAGTGTTACTCTTGAAGTAAGTGAGGTGAAGTTCCACAGGGCATGAAACAAACACAGCAGCAGCACTTCAGCTTTAATAGTGTCTGACACCCAGCCCAGCTTGCCACCCGTTCTTCGCAGCTGGAACACAGCTGGTCCAGAAGGAGAGGCAGAATGGGATATTCTTAGACTGAGGGAACAGCAGCTCTCCCAAGAACCTGTCAAAGCGAGCACTGGGATTGCTGTTGGACACGCTCTCATTCAATATGACACAGGGCAAGTCTGAAAGATGAAGGCACACAGACTTAGCTGAACCCTTACACAGTTGTTTAATGTTTAGGGAAAACCCAGGATCAGCTCAGTAACACTTTGGCAGTACACATTACCAGCTCCCTAGGAGCCAAGAGTTTACTTTAAGCTCTGACTTGATTCGTATAAACTGCTTGAAACCAATTAACACAATGTAATCACAGTAGTGGTGGTAGTGCCCTACCTCCAGCAATGTGTACTGACAGCTTGATAAAGGGTTACAGGAACGAAGGGAACCTTGGTTTAAATTCGCGTCAGTTTACCATCTAGCACCATGGGCTGTGCTTCAGTGGGGTGCAGTGCTGACTGAAGCATTCACCTACTTTGATGTCCACATTGCACCAATATTAACACACAGAAGAACTATTAAAAAAAGAAAAAAAAAAAAAAAAACCAAAAAACAAAAGAGGAAAAGACAAAAGAAACAAATCATTATTTATTGGGATTTATGCACAGCGGAAAGCTTGCATGGGGACTCAGGTTATTTAGCTCTCTGTTAGCTGGAGTCAGTTTCCACTGCAAGGGTCCCTTGGAGCAACATCTTCAGTTGGATGGGGCAAAAAATTCCTCAGTTCTTACATCCATTCCACAGCCCTGCATGACTCGCCCTGGACACTGGTGATGCTTCATTATATATAATCTTATACCAAAAGTTATACATACATAATTATAATTATATAGATATAAAATCTTATTACATATAATCTTATACAAAAAGTCTCCCAACTACCTTAGCCATGTACAGAACACTGCCTTATGTGGCCATTCTTGCACCTGCAGAAAGAGCTGCTGCTGACTTAAAAAAAATGCCCTATTTAAATACACTTTGGCCACTTCCTCATCAAGAAAAGATTGCATGGGCTTGTTTCTTCTTCTTTGGAGGATTTTGAGCTATTTTCCAGTTCCAGAGTCTGTAATGTAATTCAACAACCATTGTACCATGGAACACCTACAAAATTCAGTGACGCTGAGATTGAAACACAAACAAAATGCAGTGACTTAATCTCTCTATCAGGTTGAACTATTCTTTGCTCCATCTGTCCTTTATCTCATTTGAACTGTTCTGCTGTGTACCTCATTCCTTCTGCTGCCCAAATCTTCTTCCATGTGAACCTCGAAGAAGACACTTCAAATATAGCTGTTACATATAAAATTATAATCATATTCCAGAGAGCTTCACTTACTCTTTTAGTGGTCTGTTAGTCAAAGAAATGCAGTCCCTATAGTCTAGACAGACAATTAACCCCAGTAACCCCAGAATACATGGTTAGTATTCCCCTGCATGAACTAGGAATAACTTAATTAGAAGTTCAGCCTAGGAAGTGGCTGCCTATTGGTAACAATGTTAGTTCTTCTCCATGGTACTTCATAAAAAGTCTCTCTCAAAATAGTTGACGGAGTAAAAAATGTATCTATATATCCCAGAGGAAAAGAGAAATTAATGGATTTAAGTAATGATGAAAAGACATTCTGAAATGAGATTTGAAATAGATGAGAAAGCTGATGTGGAGAGAAACGTGTAAAGAATATTTTCATATGACGTAGACTAAAAAAAAAAAAAAGCTCATGAAAATATTTTATTTCTTACTATTAGAGCCCAAACTTATGAAATTGTTCAAATATACCTGCAAATATTTGTTTTAATTCCTGATCAATTAATTTGGTTTTACCTGTCTTTTTCAGCGTGAATTTTCCTTAAATATGGATGCACTCCACATGTATTTTTCTAGAAATATTATTGAAAAATGCTTTTATTTAAATATTTTTGAAAAATGCATCAAATGTTACACATTTGTCCTGAAAACCAAATATTCACATCCCATTTAAATTTAGCATTATAAACTGAGTCCTTATTGCTCCTGTATTTGATATACTGAAACAGTAAGGTATATCTAGAGGCCTATTCCAGTCTTCATCAAGTTCATATCCCCGTTTTGGGTTTGTGTGGCCAGATTTTGGCAGCAAGAGGGGCACAGGGGTAGCTTCTATGAGAAGCTGCCAGAAGCTTCCTCCATGTCCCAGAGATCCAATGTGAGATGGAGCCAAGACAGACCCTGCACTGGCCGAGCCCAGGCCTTTCAGAGTTGGTGGTAACACCTCTGTGGTAACAGATTTAAGAAGGAAAAGAAATTATTGCATGGATGTGGCTGTGCTCAGAGAAAAGCAGGGTAAGAACATGTGAGAGGATCAGCCCTGCAGACAGCCATGGCAGAGCAGAAGGAGGGGCAGGAGCTGCTCCAGGCTCTGGAGCTCAGATTCCCCTGCAGCCCCTGGAGCAGCCCATGGGGAGGCAGCTGTGCCCCTGCAGCACAGGGAGGGCACGGGGGAGCAGAGATCCACCTGCAGCCCTTGGAAGAGACCTATGACAGTGCAAGGGAATGCTCAAAAGAGGGCTCTGAAAAGAGGGAAGTGGGAGTCCGGACAGGATCCTGCAGACCCACAGAGAGAGGAGCCCAGGCTGGAGCAGGTTTGCTGGCAAGACTTTGTGACCCCATGGGGGACACTGGAGCAGGCTATTCCTGAAGGACTGGCCCAGTGGAGAAGAGACACACATTGGAGCAGTTCATGAAGAGCTGCAGATTGTGGGGAGAACTCTGGCAGAAGTCTGCAGAGGACTGTCTGCTGTGGGAGGGACCTGCTTGCTTGAGCAGAAGCAGGAACGATGTGCGATGAGCTGACCATAACCCCATTGCATCACCCAGCACTGCTGAGGGGGAAGACCTAGAGCCCAGGGAGGGCTGGGGGGAAGTGTTTTTATGATTTGTTTTTCTCCTCATTATCCTGTTCTGATTATCACTGGCAATAAATTCATTAATACACCCAAGCTGTGTCTGGTTAGCGCATGATGGTAATTGTTTTGTCATCTTTCCCCATTCCTACCTCAACTCATGAACCTTTTGTTACACCTTCTCTCCCCTGGTCACTTGCAGAGGGAGGTGAGAGTGGCTATGGTGGGCACCTGGCATCCAGACAATCCTTTAAAAGTGATACAAATCCTTAACTATGTCAGGAGGCTGAAAGTTTGCTATATAGGTCCTTGAAGTTAAACAGGTGGATCTGCATAAAAATGTTCAATGTTTTCCCCAACAAATAAACTCCATGTATTATATAACTTAAATAATCTCCAGATTTTGCAGTGTGTTTTTCTTTTAATGTTTAAGAATTTAATTGTCAATGGTTCATCCCCATATTCCCCCTTGTTTTTCCCAAATTGGTGTATCCCTAATTTGGTATTCCCCCATGAACCGCCCTTCATTGTATTCCCCACCCTTTCTTCCAGTACCTTCCGTGTCAGTTCCCTAAACCTTGATACCCCATTGGTTTATTTGAATTGTTCCCCTCCCCTGTGTTCCCCCATTGGTTACAATATTGTCAATCCCGCCTGTTACACCTCCCCTCTCCCTACTCTATTGGTTGTGCATTCGTATCCACCCCTAAGACCTCCCCTGTTTAAAAATTGCTTGCAGAGGCTTGTCCTTGGCTTTTCTGTCATTGTTTCAATCTGGAGTAAGTCATGTGGGGAACACAAGGGGCTCCTCTCTCATTCTTGTCCCGTTCCTAAGTGCTACACCAGCCCTACGGTAGAGTCTGTGTGCTCTCCAGCTGCACCCTGGATCACACGGCTTTTTGGGGACTGCCCCCCATGACCGCTGCGTGGGGAGCTGGCCAGGGCTGGCAACAAAAACTGACACAGTGCATCATCCATAGCTTAGGCACTACACATCCTGGAACTAACTGAAAACTGAAGCACAGCTTCAAAATGCTGTCCAAATTACCTGTAGAAAATGTGGAGAACAAAAGGAACCTCCTAATTCGTGGTTAGCCAAAGACTTGGGTTCTCATTGGAGGTATCAGATGCTATGTATCAGTACTTCGTGCTGAATAATGTGTTAGCTAAAATCCATATAATGCTTATGAATACAGCTTCAAAAGCATATTTAATGTACTGAGTATAAATTGAACCATGTATTCTATGAATACACCTAACATGTCTTAAGTATCCATTTGCAGATACCCTGGCAGCAAAAAAGGAGATAAAACACATGGAACACATCAAAAGAGGGATGATGAGATCTGATAAAAACGCTGAGCCTTAGGAAACCATTCTTTTCTTTCTTCATTCAAGTCTGCCCAAATTCTGAACAACAAGATGATGAGTAGCTGGGAAAATAAGCCTAATGCACCAAACTTGGTGTTAGTTTGCCTCATGTATTTAAAACTATGCATTAAGTCAAACTCATTCAGAAATGTGGGTACTCTTTACTCTCAGACAGGTCATAACTTATTGAGTGAAAACCTAATCAGCAATGGGGCGTGATACTTCGATTTCTGATCTTTCAATGAAATGTTGTCTGTTTTGCTCAGTCAACATTTGCAAAAAGTACTTAGAAAACCCTGACATGTATCTCGACTTCAAGGTGCAGAATATCCTAATCCATGTTCCAGATCTGCATTTATCTATATTTTTAGGGAGACTATTACCAGCTAGCACCATCAAAAAGCACAAGCCAAGCACTGAGTAGCTGTGATTTTGAGTTACAAGTCTGTTTGCTAACATAAAAGGCCCCCTTTTTCCCTGAGATACTTAAGTGTCAGTCTGGTCCAAGCTCTTCTTTGTACAAGGCTGAAAAAAAATCTGACGCTGAGATTTCTCAGCATTTGATGTCAGGAATTTCATGGTATAGAGAGCAGGTTTAAGAGATTTAAAGTTCATCAGCTGTAAGTTGAGATGCGGTATTAAATATTACTGTAATTCACTACAACTTGGTTTTCAGGCTTAGAGTGAAAACATCTAAAGATCTGCATCCCTAGCATTAATGATGCAAATGATTTAAGATCATTACAAGATAGATAATGCGAATGCTTGGCACCAAGTGACTTTTCTGGAGACAACTTCGTGTTCTGTTGTCACTTAGGAATTTTTCCCATCACAAGATGAATTCGGTCAGTGCAGCTTAGCACTCCCCTAGGTCACCTTCAAGGAAAACTCCAATTGCCTCCCAGAAAAAGGGATTACTGATTCATGGTGATTTTTTGTTTGTTCGGTTTTTTGTTTGATTATCTTGTTGCAGACACTGAGAACCAGATCAGAAATGTTTACCTTAAAAATCTAACCTCAAAAACCTTGACAGTAGCCAGGAATAAACATTTACGAAAAGATGGTAAAAATGAGGCAACCTGTCTTCTTGCAGCTTCCAGAAATGTGGTCTGCAGTGTGAATTCCTGACCCTGGGGTTTTTCGTAGTTTTGTTTTGTTGTGGGTTGGGGGGGGGGGGGTTGGTTTGTTTTTTTTTTTTTTTTTTTCCCTGTCCCTTTTTTAAATACAACTTTTTTCTATTATTCTCCTAATGCAGTAGAAGCTATGCTGTCTCCCAAATGAAGAGAACAAAAATGAAATTTTCAACTAGTCTCAACATGCTAAGCAACAGCTTCAATTCCAAAAAAACTCCACTATAATCAAAAAGAATTACAAAATAACTGGAACAAGGGATGAGTTTTTTGAAGGAAAGTGCTTTCAGGAAAGGCAAAAGATGCAGATCTGCAGCTGTCATACGCGTTTTCTCCAACTTTTTTTGTATAGGCTCTGACATCATGCATTGCTGAACCAGTTCCATAACAGACACCACTTCCCTTTACATAGTAAGGGAAATAATATGCACTGTGCAGGATATAATTGAACATCTGATTTTGGACAACAAAAAAACAGGGGAGCAACAGAAACATAACAAGAATTCTTAGATCACACTATTATTTGTGTTGTTTTATGCTGGTAGAAATACACTTTTGATTAAATTTTAATTAATTTGTTTTTCCCTCGGGTTGAAAATATTTAAACCAGAAATATTTTTAGGCTGATTTGTTTTTCACAATAGAAATCTTCCTTATGCGTGAATTATGCTTACAGCTATGATGGAGTTTAAATACAATAGAAGAGATCACACACTTGTACAAGCACCTGGGAGAGCCTAAGTGAGAAAGAAGCATTACTTGAAAGGAGAAAACCTGGCCAATGTTACAGCATTACAAAAGGAAGAAGGAAATTACAAAAGTAAGAAGGAAAAGAAACTACAGTAGAAGGAAAAAAAAACCAGTAAATCATATTGTCTCACTAAGCCTGCAATAACAGGAAACAGCTTTTCCTACTCTTTTTGGTTTGCTTGGGACTTTTTTGTTTGCTTTCTAAGGTTCTGTTTCAGAGGGGGTAGGGTGGCTGGTTTGTTTGGTTTTGTTTTTGTTGGAGGCTCACTGTTATTTCCTGGAATATTTAACTGTGTTGCTGTCCTTGTGTATATATCTAAGTATAATTTGGATGTCAAAGCTGCCACAGCAGTCAGAGGCTTGTTAGAATATAATTCCTGCTGACGCTAGACCTATGGATGGAAATATATCCCTGCTTTAAGGTGGTTTCAGCTCCCTTCCTGGGCTCCAGTGCATGCAGTAACGTGGTTTCCATCAACCCCAGTGGGACTTCTAACTGAATCCAGACACTAATTGAAGTGTCTTAATCTGCAGCTGAACGCCACTATTGGAGCTCAATTTATTTGTCAGCATCTTAGAATCAGAATTCTTAAGGTTAGTAAAGACCTCTAAAATCACAGTTTTGAACCAGAAGAGGGTAGATTTATGTTGGCTATTAGGACAAAATACTTAGCTGTGAGGGTGGTGAGGCATAGGTTGTCCAGAAAAGTTGTGGCTGCCTCATCCTTGGGAGGATGGACAGGGCTTGGAACAAGCTGGGATAGTGGAAAATGTCCCTGCCCATGGGAGGGGGATAGAAATGGATGCTCTTCCAATTAAATATGATTGGATTCTATGTGATAGAATCTGTGATACTGGTTCTATGATCGTCAAGTCCAGCCATCAACCCAGCATCCTCACCAAATATCGAGTCCTTTGAGATAGCTCAGCTTTGCCTCCTGACCAATTGAGAAATTTATCCAATTTATCCTTTATCAAACCTGCAAGTCTCCTGTGGCCATCTCCAATATACCCTGTGTATCTCAAAAGCCACTGGGTGTTTAGCCAGCTGTGCTGAGCAATAGACATATCAACATGGAGATCATAGAGAAGATTATGCATTGCTCTATGCCAGGGTGTCAAAGAAATTCAGAGTAGTGGGAAGTGCAGGGGTTATAATGCCAGAACAAGTTAATTTCAGAATAATTATTCATGGCACCACCTTCTGAGGTCATCATGCTTCTCCCCACATCTTCATCATTACAAGAATACAACAGGAAAACGTTGTTGAAAAAGCCTAGGAGCAGGTGATAAGGTGTGTGCAATTTATTTGGAAGTGTGTCCAAGATCTTCCAAAGACTGGAACATGAAAAGGTCCTATAATTGACATGATGACTCCATTTGTGTTATCTCTAGGGTATTAGGCCAGATTGTAAATAACATAAACAATAAAACCTTCCAGGTTTTGCAAAAAAACCCCACAAAACAAAACAAAAAAACACCTCCTCCATATCTATTTCTGTGGTTTCTACTCCATTGTTTTTCTCTGCACCCCTTACTAGGGATTATTCTACCTAATAAATTTCATGTAGTCATAGCAATGTTTGCAATTTAAAAATTTAACAGATTTGAACCACAGCTTCACTATCCTGGCAAGCCAGACCAGCTTTGGGTAACAAGATTTATTTTCCTCGTATGCTGCCAAGTCAACCTGAAGACAATGTTAATAGAAAAGGTCACAAACTGATAAGCTGACATGTCTCTAATTCTTCAGGACAAATCCGTGGATGGTGAATTGAAATGCTACTCTGCAGCTCCTCAGGGGCATAGGCATTAAAGTTAAATGTTACAGATGTGAAGGAATGGCAGCAAGCATGTTTGGTTTGCAAAAGAGCTTATGGCTGTGGTGGTGGGAATGCAGGAGACACCCCCAGAATTTATTTTCTGGGCTAAAGGATATTTTAAGGACACACTGCAACCTCCTCAACATAGTGTAGATCCATCTGTCAGGATGCAATTCGAGGTGGTTGCAAATGACACAGTTCACTTAAAAGGAAGGTCTATTTTCTCTATTTCTGCTAACATAGGCTTTGCAACGTGCAGAGCAGAGGAGATAAAAGAAAATGGAAAGATACCTCTCTATTTCAGGATAGGGGTTTAAAACATAAAAAGATAAAACATAAAAAGATTCCATCTGGAGATCACCTAATGTTCCAATGTTCAACAATTTGAATGCAAAATTTGCTTTTACCCACAGTGGTGACACTTATACTATTGAACTAGGACAGGGAAGTGCCAAGGTTGAGAACAGAGATACCTCAGTTGTTAAAGGGTTGGAAGAGCCCTTGGTGCAACCCATACTCTGCTACACAAATTGTAGCAATAATTTGTAAATTATTAAAAAAAAAAAAAATAAATTACCAGTTTGTAATTTAGGACAAACCAGTTTTGTTTCTGTTTTTAACAAGCATTTTGAAAGGACAATCTGCTGAAGAGAACAGATTTGGATTGGAATTTTTTTTTTTTTTCCCCCTGGAACAGGTTACACAGGGAAGCTGTGGCTGCCCCATCCTGGAAGGTTCAAGACAAGGTTGAACCTGGGATCTCAGCAACCTTGTCTAGTGGAAGATGTCCCTACCCAGGGAGGCAGGAGGTTTCAAATTGAGGGTCTTTAAGGACTCTTCCAAACCAAGTTATTCTGTGATTCTTTGATTTTAGATTTGTTTGGAGAGTAATGGAGGTTATAGGTTGGAAGCAGATGATTTTATTCCAGCCAGTCTTAGCAAGAGAACAGTCCTGGATTGTTTTAATTTACTAGTCCAGACACAGAAAATGGCAAAAAAGTCTATCATTCTTTCTCCAGATTGTTAATCTGTAAAGAGTTTTCAGATGAAGGCTCCAAAAACTGAAGAAGAAACCTATATTAGGGTTCTCAAGACTGATGGAAAATGAAGGAAAATGAGGCTTTGCTTCTTTTCCCATGAAGATGAACCAGAATCTGCTGTACTTGCCCCTTCAGTTTTGTCTTCTGCTTCAGGTGAACACTTTGTGGTGCAAATGCAGTATAGCCTTAGAGAATATTAAAATTCAGCGGGAGCAAGAATAGCCCTTTTTTTACCACAGACTGAAGACAATAAAGGAACATGAGATACTACTACCAGAACTGCATGATTAATTCATATGAATATGGTGGCTGCTAAGGATATTTTCGTACTGTAACTCAGGGGAGACTACTAAGATAAATGATTTTTTTTTTTTTTTCCTGCTCTCAGCCTGAAAGACTGACACACTATAAGCAAAGGATAATGAAGAAGTTTTGCATTAATTATTTCTGTTGATTCATGCTAGGGCATCCTAGCAAAGATCAAGATCCCTCTGTGCTCCATGCTGTATAAACACATTGTAAGGGACTGACACAGCTACAAAAAACTTGCAGCAATGGAATGCCTGTGTGAAAAAAGAAATGAATGCTAAAATCTTATTTCCAGTATAAGCTTTAATGGGGATAATATATCACAGCAATCAGCCTACAGGATAAATGCTGGTCACCTTTGAAGAGCTCTCCCAAGAACAGGCGTAGGCAATGGCAAGTGGGGCAGAATGACTTGGCTGAGCAGCAATCTTCTTTTAGAACCCAGGCACCAAAGAAAAATGTGTGGCCACTGGAGGCAAGAATAGGTGACACAGCAGGACTACACAGGTGCTGTTCACCACAGCAGGGAGAACATTTGTGAGCCCAAAACTCTTGCGGAGTTCCAGCTGGCCAGCACTGGGAAAGACAACAAAAAGGACTTTTTGAAACAAGTCAGTAGCAAAAGGAGAATCAAAGAGAACACTGGTCAGTTACTTGATGAGGTCAGGTACTTCCCACAAAGGGACATAGACAAACAAAGCATATTTAATACCTCCTTTTCCCCTTGTCTTTAACACCTATGACAGGTCCTGGGAACTCTGGATCCTTGTCTTGGAAAACTGGGATTGCAGAGATGATAAATTCTCAGCCAAGCTTGCTGCTCCACCTCGATGCACACAAGTCTATGAGGCCCACGGAATTCATCCCAGAATGCTCAAAAAGTGGCCAATGTTGCAGGATGGCTTTCCGGGGCAGTGTTCACCATACCAAACCTGTCAGAGCTGGACGAGCATCTGGATGATGGTGCTTTTTTTTGGTCAGTTGCCTTTTGTTCAGCTCGACTATAGAAGAGTCTGATGCACTGAAGCAGACCTCAAATGCATAGCCCAATTTCTTTTGACTACCTGAGTACAACCATCTCTCAGCCTTGGGGGGAGCTGAGGAGACATTAGTGCCCCTCGCTCCCTGGCCAGGACACGCAGGATGTGGGTGACTCCACTGCTTCCCCAGCCAGCCTGTTTCCAACACTTGACAACCTGATTAAAATTTCCTTAACGTTCAACCTGTATCTCCCCTAGTGACACTTGAGGCCATTTCCGCTGGTCCCGTCTCTTGCTATCTGGGAGAAGGGGCTAAGCCTCACCTTCCTGTTACCCTTTAGGGAGTTGCAGACAGCAATGAGCTCTGAGCTGTCTTTTTTTCAGGCTGAGCTGCCCCATCCCCCTCACACTCTGGTGCCCCAGACCTTATCTCGGTTCAGGCTCCCGCCGCTGCTCCGGCCCGCCTCCTCCCCCTCATGCTGCTGCCTACATCCGGCCCCTGCTCGTGTCTCGGAGCTTCAGACACCCCTGCAGCTGCTGAGAGGCTCCGGGCCGGGATGCGGGCAGAGGGACAGCGGGTCCGGCATGACCTCCCGCCCTCCCGCCCCCGCTGCGCTGAAAGGAGAAGGCGTCCCGCCATTGCTGGGCCTGAGGGAGCCGGGCAGGCGCTGAGCGTGGTACCGGCTCCCTTCCACACACCTTTGGCCTCGCTCCCTCCACGAGGCGCCCTGCATGTGTTTGGAAGCCACCTGGCAGTCCCCGAAGAAAGAGGCCCCGGGGGCCAAGATCGGTCGGTGCGGCCGTGGCTTCCCCGGCTGCCGTGTGCCTCAGACGGACTGTGCAAAGGCAGCCTTTGTCACGCCGCCTGCCCCGGGACACTGATCCCGACAGCACCTGTCAGGCTCCCCTCCTGTCAGGGCTCCACGCCCGCGGCCCAAGATCATAAAATCCTGAAATACTCAAGGGTTTGAACGGCCCTTCAGATTTGTCAAGCTCTAGCCCTATATGCCATAGCACCCCACATGCTCTGGGCAGTGTGTGCCAGGGCTGCAGGACCCTGCTTTGCAAATTTTCTTACTGCTCTCAATAAAACTTTTGTAACTCATTCCCATTCGGGGTCTGAGAAGTTTATAACAAACGTTATTAGGTAAAAGGATGAAAGTCGCTGGTTTTGTTCTGTATGCGTAATTAGCTATGGTTCGGATTTGTTTTGGTTAAGCTGTTGGGTGTTTTTGAGTGCCGAGATTGGGTGGGGGGGCTGAACACATGACTAAAAAAGGAAGGAGAACGAGAGGGGAGGGGACAGAAGAGTAGGCAGTAGGGACAGAATGTGAGTTCCAGAGTACCCATCCAATGGGAGAGGGAGCAGGAACCACCCCCCTGCAGAAGGGTATAAAATGAAGCCATTTTGTTGTTTGTGGGAGTTGATCTTCAGCTCTCTGTGGGGAGCGAGCTGCTGGGAGCTCAGCAGAATTGTTACAAACAAGCGGTTTTCTTTGGCTTCGATGACTTTCTCCCCACTTAATTGTGTATCAAAGGCCCCAGGAGCACCCCGCCAGCACAGGGCAGAGCTCCAAGGGATCTGATCCCTTCCTGCCCCACATCTTGTAGATATCTGTGCCTGCTGCTCTTCCAGGAGTTCCCTTCCAGCCTTCCTGCCTTGCACACACACCCCTTCTCTTGCTGCTACAGCAGGCCATGGGGGTCATAGTATTCCTTGTCTGAATTGTGCACAGCCTTCTCCAGTCCCCACAGGCAGTGGGAGATGGGCTGGATGAGGCCACACAGCTGCACATGGGCACATGCTTCAAATACCTGGATTAGATAGATTTGATGCTGTCTGAGCTTGAGCAGGGCATTCTGTATCAGAGTGGTGGGGCATGGGGAGCTCTGCTCTGGGCTGCCTTGCAGCACTGTCAGTTCTGGGCCCTTGCTGCAGTCCTGGTGCTGCTCTTGGATTTGTGGCTTTGCTGTGAGAAGTTTGTGACCCAGACAGTGGTGGCCAGGAGCAGAGCTCTGGCACCAACTTGGATTAGGATGCAGAGGAGGATGTAGTAGGTGACCATATGCGGAGGTGTTGGAAATTAAGAGGTTAGTTCCTTTCTGAATCTCTCAGAGAGTGAGAAAAATGTACAATTTGAGTTAAAGCCTTTAGAGAAACTTGAGATGTATTATTCCACATAAGGAAATATAAGTTTTAGTTAAGGAAGTAAGTTAGAAATATGCCTAAGTAAAAAAAAGCCTTCACGCTTTCTAAGTGCCTTTTGTGGAAGCAGAGTGCCAGCATGTCTGTTTAGAAGCAGAGGTGCCAGACCTGAAGTCTAGTTAAGAGTTAACCACTTCATAACTAAAACACAGAATATGGTTTTGCATTTTTTACATAGAACTCAAAACATAAGCAAGATAGAACATGTACAAAACATAAAAAAGAATAGAACCATTAACATAAAATTACGCAGAAACACGTAAGAACTGACTCTTAAAGAATAATTTTAATATGTGTAGAGGAGATGGCTTTAGTATCGTGTTTTAAGGTTAAAACCTGATCGTAGCGGCCTGCAAAAACCATCCTACCTACCTACCCTGCTGCTTTGCTTTGCTTTTGTTCACACAAAATCATGGAAGAGAACAAAATACAGAAGAAATGAGGTCACATGGATCCTGCCAGCAGTGTGGAGCTCCAAGCTCCAGAGGCTGCCCAATCTCTGCCTGCTGCCCAGACTCCTAGCTTCAAGACTTTTGGGAAGTCCCGTAGTTCCTGAAGGCCTCACTCTGTCCTGGTTTAGGGCAAGTTTGGGAGAAACTTCCCAAAGGGCCCCTTCAGAGAGCAAACCTACACAGCCCCTCCCCAGCTGGTTTGGGAAGGACTCTTCAGAGAGAAGTGGAATGAACCTGTTTATTTAACAGTCAGAGCATCCCCCAACACACAAAATGAACAATACTGGATGACACAACTCTTTCACTGTTCTGAAGAGATAACAAATTCAGAAAGTCTCTATCTGGTCTCTCTGGGGAGTGGTCGCTCCGTTGTTGATCTCTCCAGTGCTGGGGAAGGGCTGCTGCAGGCCACAAAGTGCAAACTCTTCGTGTTTCCCAGGTCCCAGTCCAGAGCAGGTTTGAATGGTTCCACGAAAGGGGAAGAAAAAAACAGTCTGGAGAAAATTCCGACTACCTAGCTAAACTAACTAACAAGCTGAATCAAAAGCAAGAGCAAGCAAGCAAAGCCAGCAAGCAAAAGCAAAAGCAGCAGCAAAAGCAGCACTGTGTGTTTGTGTCCCTCTCACTATTATCAACAAGCTGATAAAAACAAAACAAATCTTTCCCAAGCCAGTCTTGAAGAACATATCCAGCCTAAGCAGAAGAGAGGACTGGGGATACAAACCTCGTAACACCAACGCCAGGACACACCCTGAAAGAATTTTGCCTGCTGTCTGAGCTATGCCATACAAGAAGCTTTGGAGAATACCTGTAACTCTTTGAGGCCTCACCCTTAAAAAAACCATTTGTCAAACTTGAACTGCACCTTTGGACTGACACAGACTTACTTCATTCAATAAATAACTTTATAGCACTAACACCAGCCTCAGTTAGCTTGGCTCCCCCGAAAACACATTAGCAGCTCTGGGCTGCCTTACAGCAGTGTCAGTTCTGGGCCCTTGCTGCAGTCCTATGTCGGAGTCTGGAATTGTGACGAATAATTCTTTGCATGTTTGAGAGATTTTAGAATATCTGACAAACTGTGTTTTTAAACCTTTGTTCATAAAAAAAGGGCTTTTAGGCTCTGAAATGAAGCAGAGGTTTCAAGAGTGTGGATTAGACAGTAGAATAGTGAGTAGTTTTATCACAGCGTGAGAATTTTAGATATATGGGGTTTCTAGGATGGTAAGCAGGTGATGGCAAGATAGAGGAAGCACATGGCTTTTGAGTTTCCTTCTTCATCTGACTCCATCTGCTGTGAGGTGGCACAATATAGTGGCTTAGAATAGAGTCTAACCTTCTAACACAGATAATAGTTATTGGAGTAGAATTATAAATACTGATTACGTGGGTTGTAGTATAAATATCCATGCTACCCTGAGGGTGGGGACATTTTGAGTTGAGCATTTTAGTATGGAGCATTAGGTAGTTAGTAGTTGGGGAATTTTGCATTTTGTATTTGGTAATGGGGGTTTGGAGGTTTGTGCCTTGAACTGACCTGCAAGGAAGAACCCTGCATGTCAGGAATAGAATGAAATGATAACTCTCTGGCTGGGAGAAAAACTGTTTAGACTCTCGGGTCAGCGGTAAACAGCCGATCAACAGAGACAAACACACACAAAAAAATATTTTTTAAAAACCCGAGACTCATGCTGCTCTTCGATTTGTGACCTAGCTGTGAGGAGATGTGACCCAGACAGTGGTGGCTAGGAGGTAGGGAACTCTTGACAGCAGCTCAGAAAGGATGAAAAGGAGGATGCTGTAGGTGGAAAAGGAAGAAGTAGAGGGCAGTTTTGGAAAAGCACAGGAGGACAATGAGAAAGGAAATGAAGAACAATTCAGCAATGCTGACCAAATACAGGACGGACAGTGTTGGACATGAAGGAAAACAAGGCAGAGGGGATGGGAATGCTGAAGAGGCATAGGATGGTGGGAAGGTAGGGGAAGACAAGCAAAGTGACGAAGGTGGCATCAGTGTTCGTTGCAGGCAGTGTTTGTTTTAAGCCTTGTTATATTCATTATTGTTAAATCATTGATAATGGTTTGTTCAGTGTACCCCTGTATTTTCACCAAGTTGGTTTACCCTTGCATTGTTTCCTCCCCGTCTTTGCCTATTACGGTATTCTCCGCCTTTGTTCCAGCTCCTTCCCTATCAATCATGGCAGCCCTACCCCTTGTTTTGGTACCTTCCCTGTCACTCCTACCCTGGGACAAACCTATAAGGGTACCACCCCCTGGGCATTCCTGGTTGGTCCCAAACCTCACCATTGTGGCATGTGACCTGCCATCTCCTCCCACCTAACCTGGTTGACTCCAGAGAAATTGATGTAACCCCTTCATTCCACCCCAAGGATCCCCCATTGGTTGTTCACTTGTATCCACTCCTCAGTTTGAAACTGCATTTAAACCCAAGAACAGCAGTGTTCCAGCTATTCTGTTGCAGTACACTGCAGTGTGAGTAGTCCTTTCCTACTAGAACTGCAATACAGAGAGCGCACTCTCCTCTCCTTCACTGGATCCCCATTGTGGCAAAACTTCTTGGACCATAGAGCAAGCAGCTCTATAGGTTCTGCTGTTGGCACAGTCCTACTCCTCGGCAGGTCCCCACTCCTGCTGTGGCGCCAGAGATAATAGAGCTAGCCCGGGCTCTGGTGAGCTGTGTTAAGTGTTGACCAAAATGAGGAAGATGATGCTGGAACTGGGGGGAGGAGGAAAAGGACAATCTACATCAAAATATGCCAAAGTGTAGGCTTTTGAAAATAAGCTTGGAAGGCTTGTAGAGGAGCACATGCAGTGGCCTGTCCTGGAACTGGAAAGAGATTGTGCCAAGAGAAGTGTCTTGAGGGACAGCTTGACCCCTGCCTTTGGACAAGGCTTCACCAATCAGTTCTCCCCAGTTTTCGCAAAAAGCCGCCAGGGTAGGCAGGTGCCATGAACCGATTTAAACGCAGAAGAAAAAAGATTAATCTGTGTATATAAATATAGACCTGGTCTGAGACATGGGTTCTAAGGAGACCTATGGTGGTGCAGTTTGTTATTAATGGATTGTATTGTTGGTACATCTCAATGGAATAATCTCCGACTAAGTTGTCTGTCTTCCCCTGACCCTGCCCCTTGTTCCTGAATGTTCCCTGTCAATCCTCCCTTGGGCCAGCCTCCTGCCAAGACCTGCCCTTAGGAAATCCCCTAATACAGGATGCTGTACTGGCCCAAGTGACCTACTGTCCTCCTAGTTTCCTGCTAGTGTTTCCCTCATTCGTAGATGTTAAGGTAGTTGTTCCTCCTAGCAGTCCTCCTCTGTCCTTCCCTGATTGGTTGAAAATTTGTACCCTCCCCTAAAACCTCCGGTGTATAAAATCCCGTGACACACAATCGTAAGTTGCCTTCAGTCCCTGTCCCCTTCAGCTGGTAAATGTTTCTGTGGAATTTACACTGAAGGCCTTCCTCTGGTCCTTGCCTCCCACCTGTGCCTGTTAGATATCTTTGTGCTGTAGAGCATTTATCTCTTAAGTCATGTCTCCGGTCAGTCTCTCCAGAGGTGTGATCCATTCCCAGCGTGGAGTCATGGAAGAGCTAGCTGACTTGGCACAGCATCAGAGAGCTTCTGGTGGCCCTGGAGAGAATCCTGATGCACAGAGCTGAGCCCGTGGGTGCTCACTCAGCCCCTTGGGGGAGACTTTGTAGATTAGGAGTAGTTAAGAGTTGAGTAATTAATCTGTAGTTAGTGCACTTGTCATAGGTGCGAGGCAGAATATTTGTCGGGAGAGTTCCTGCATTTAATCACTGCCAGTGCAAGGCTGGAGCTGGCATCCAGAGTGTCAGTGGCCCTCATTGACAGCATCTGGTTGTTACTGGAGTGTGGGAGCCCCTCGATATATGCGGACCTTGCTATTGGAGTGTTCCTCTGCCCCACGGCATTGGAGCTTCTTGTGCTACCTGCAGCTGATCTGGCCAATGGGTGCCTTTCTTCTGTAAAGTTCTGGTTTGATTTTGGTTGTGTCCAGTGAGAAATTAGGGCATAAAGATGGGGTGATTTCTGCCAATAAGGGCATGTCCTACAGAGGAGTAGGAGATGTGTATGTTTTTCTTCCCCATTGCTCCACTGTGTTCTTTGCGAAGCTCACATCATTTCCATGCAGCAATAGATGTTATTCAGCGGGTTGTTTGGTGTTTGGAATTCTTTATAGATGTTTCTTTGTTTTCTGGGCTTCCATTTCCTCAGCAACATGGTGCCTCATCCCTTCAGGTCTTGGCACTGCAGCCCCTGGACTGTGCTGTATCTCCTATTGAAATCTGCTCACGTGTCTGCAGTGCAGAGGGATTCCTCTCACCCAGGTACTGCTTGGATGAAGCTCCAGGTGCTGCAGAGACACGCTCCCCAAAGAGGTGGTGTGGAGGCCTGTGGGGCTACCAGGGAGTGAAAGGCCGTGATCTGGGGAGATGGGGAAGGATTGACAGTAGGCTGTGGACATTCCCCATGGGTTAGGGCGAGTCAGAATGCTTCCCTGATTTTGCACGGCAGGTTTATGTTAATTTACCCAGTCCTGTTGGCCTGGATCGCTCCAGTTTTAATTCTATGGTTGAACCCCCTGGAATGTTCTCCCTTCCTGGCGACTCTGGTGACTGTTACCCTTTGCGCTGCCTTTGTACAGCCCCTGAGCCCTCAGCCCACTGGAGTCTGAACACTGCTCTGACCCTACTACCCCATATTTCAGTCTGGGCCCTGAGATGTTCCTTTTCTTTCCTGCTGGTCCCCTTCAGTGTGTAGGAATAAACTGACACTGGAAATCATACTAAGCCCCTTCCTGCTCTCATTGTTGAGTCTCTAGTAGCGTATGTGAGTAGCAAGGTGTGTCTGGCTGTCTGTGTGTGGGGGTGCTGACCTGCCTGCTGTAGCTTCTTCCACGGAGACACTGATCAGGAAGATCGTGGCAGTAGACACCCACCGCAATAGGTGGCTGCCTGAACAGGGACCTCTGCCAGGTACCCTGAAAGCGTCTGCAGTGGCTGCTGCCAGTGGGCATAAAGCTGTGTTTGGGTAAGACAGCTCCCTGAGGGAAAACGTCAATTTTCTGAGGTTGGTCTTGAAAGAGGGATCACCAACTCTCTGTGTGTGGCGGCAGCAGCAAGATGCTGCTGATGGACGGTGATGTCAACAAATTTCCATGGGATTTCTTCAGTTGGCCAGTGGTTACGATGTCTGTGGAGAAGTGGGCCATGCTGAGTTTTTGTTTTCTCTATTTATCTTATGGATGGGAGAGACGTGCAAGACAGGTATTAAACTTACAATCCCGCAATATTGGGAAGTATATGTCCAATTCCTCAACACCCTTTCTCTTAAAAAAGTAAAGTTTTCTAAAAGAGATTTTCAAATAATTCCTTCATTGTTTTGGCAGTGTGTTTTTGCAGGTAGCAAAGGATTCAGTTTCATCAGTTGATTTTTGGGATGATGTCGGGAGAAAATTTTATTAGCTGCGAATTGAGGGGAATATTACTGTGGAAAGATACCATTGTAATTTTCATTTAAGGTAGGAAGCAATTGAGGATTTGGGGAACAGTTCAGTTTGGGACCCTAGTTAACTCCCCAGTTACTGTTTTCATCCCTCTCTGTTTCTTAGTCCATCGTCCACTAAGGATGGGCTGGGAGACAAACCTGCCTAAATGTGCAGGAGTGCTACCTGCCTTCTGCCACCTCCTGTCTTCTTCTGTCCTTTTCTCAGGATGACACTGGCCATGGCATCCTGAGGCCTAACTTATCCCTCTTCCCTGTGCCCTTGTATCCAGTTTCTGCCCCCAGTTCTAGGATAGAAAAATGGAGAAAAATCCTGCGAGCTGATGAACTCAGGATTGGGAGTGAAGGGTACAGACGGTGTAGACGGTATATACGGACGACTTTGTGATAGCGGATGGTGCTTGTAAAAGCCACAGCATTATGGACGGTGTTAAAGATACAAGACTCAAGAAGGATGTGGAACAGATGAACGAACGTATGGGATTTTGGGGAGTGATGGTATGGAGTGGATTCCACAAGGGTGGGTGTAGTTAGTCCAAACCGGACAGAAGATCTCTGGCTGTACGAGGAGGCAGGGCTCCCTTTTCTCTCTTTAGCATTACCCCGCAACCCCTTCTGTCAATCATCTGTCAGAAAACACCACGTGGGCGCACCGCGGTTATTTAAGCGGACGCTCACGGGAAATAAACCGCATTCCGCCGTTCACCACATTGGTGTCACACGTGCTTTGTCCAGCTAGGTTGTAAGTTCGCCGTGGCCTCCCACCTGACCAGGTCTCACTGCCTTGCTAGCCCGAGGCAACAGGTGGGTGAAGCCGTATGTCTCCAAACATCCAAAAAGACTGCCCAGTGCTGGAAGAGATGGGTCAGTCTCCCTCATCCACCAGGAACAGCCAGTGGGTGGGGAAGGACCCAACTGCTCCTTCAATCCCGCATTTCTCTTCCCTTAATGTGTTTGTTGATAATTTTTATAACGCATGTTTATATTATTTGTAGAAGTAAGCTAGCCATTGCATCATGCTGTGAATGTTCTGCATCCTCACCTGGATTCCCCTCAGGCTAGCCTGGATTTTCACTCAGCCACGGAAAAATATATGGGTCACCCTGGCTCAGGCTCTGAAACTCTAGTTGACAGGTGCCTGTCACTGGCTGCCACTGATGACCTTTTGTTAAACTGTCTGGTGGGAAATCCGCTCCAACCTGATACCGATACCCAAATGATTTAAGTCCCTAAAAATGAAAATTAATTCCAAAGTGCACTCCCAATCTATAATGGAACTCACCTGTCCTAACCTGTCCTAATAGCAAAGTTTATTCTGTCAAGGTGCCCACAGCCAACCTTCTCATGCCCTGGAGAGATAGGAAGGATAAACCTCTGGTGCAGGCTCTGGGGATTCCCCATAGTTTAGAGCGAGTCAAAATGCTTCCCTGACCCAATGCAGTCCTGACCCAAATATGAAACGGATGAAATTCGATGTGAAGGAAAAGAAGGCAATGGGGATGGGAATGCTGAAGAGGCATAGGATGGTGGGAAGGTAGGGGAAGACAAGCAAAGTGAAGAAGCTGGCATCAGTGTTGACCAAAATGAAGAAGATGATATTTGAAGTGGGGGGATGAGGAAAAGGACAATCTGCAGCAAAATAAGCCCAAGTGTAGGCTTTTGAAAGTAAGCTTGGAAGGCTTGTAGAGGAGCACATGCCTGTCCTGGACCTGGAGAGAGGTTGAGCAAGGGGAAATGATCTGAGGGCCAGCTTGACCCCCTGCCTTTGGACAAGGCTTCTCCAATCCTTTCTCCCGAGTTGTCATAAGAAGCCATCAGGGTAGACAGGTGCCATGAACCTGTTTAAATGCAGATGAAGAAAGAAGACTTATCTCTGTATATAAATATAGACCTGGTTTGCCACGTGGTTTCTAAGGAGACCTATGGTGGTGCAATTTGTTATGACTGGATTGTTTTGTTGGTACATCTCAATGTATTAATCTTCTCGTTCCTGAATGTTCCCTGTCAATCCTCCCTTGGGCCAGCCTCCTGCCAAGACCTGCCCTTAGGAAATCCCCTAATCCAGGATGCTGTATTGGCCCAAGTGACCTACTGTCCTGCTAGTGTTTCCCTCATTGGTAGATGTTAAGGTAGTGATCCTCCTTGCCGTCCTTCCCTGTCCTTCCCTGATTGGTTGAAAATTTGTACCCTCCCCTAAAACCTCCGGTGTATAAAATCCCGTGACACACAATTGTAAGTTGCCTTCAGTCCCTGTCCCCTTCAGCTGGTAAATGTTTCTGTGGAATTTACACTGAAGGCCTTCCTCTGGTCCTTGCCTCCCACCTGTGCCTGTTAGATATCTTTGTGCTGTAGAGCATTTATCTCTAAGTCATGTCAATCACTGCCAGTGCAAGGCTGGAGCTGGCATCCAGAGTGTCAGTGGTCGTCATTGACAGCATCTGGTTGTTACTGGAGTGTGGGAGCCCCTCAATATATGCGGACCTTGCTATTGGAGTGTTTCTCTGCCCCACGGCATTGGAGCTTATTGTGCTACCTGCAGCTGATCTGGCCAATGGGTGCCTTTCTTCTGTAAAGTTCTGGTTTGATTTTGGTTGTGTCCAGTGAGAAATTAGGGCATAAAGATGGGGTGATTTCTGCCAATAAGGGCATGTCCTGCAGAGGAGTGAGGAGATGTGTATGTTTTTCTTCCCCGTTTCTCCAGTGTTTCTTTGTGAAGCTCACATCATTTCCACGCAGCAGTAGATGTTATTCAGTGGGTTGTTTGGTGTTTGGAATTCTTTATAGATGTTTCTTCATTTTCTGGGCTTCCATTTCCTCAGCAACATGGTGCCTCATCCCTTCAGGTCTTGGCACTGCAGCCCTTGGACTGTGCTGTATCTTCTATTGAAATCTGTTCAGGTGTCTGCAGTGCAGAGGGATTCCTCTCACCCAGGTACTGCTTGGATGAAGCTCCAGGTGCTGTTGAGACATGCTCCCCAAAGAGGTGGTGTGGAGGCCTGTGGGGCTACCAGGGAGTAAAAGGCCTTGCCCTGCAGAGATGGGGAAGATCAACAGTAGGCTCTAGATATTCCCCATGGGTTAGGGTGGGTCAGAATGCTTCCCTGATTTTGCACGGCAGGTTTATGTTAATTTACCCAGTCCTGTTGGCGTGGACTGCTCTAGTTTTCCTTCTATGGTTGAACCCCCTAGAATATTCCAGGAAGGGAGCTTCCTGGCTACTGTGGTGATTGTTAGCCTTTGCACTGCCTTTGTACCACCCCTGAGCCCTCACCTTACTGGACCCTGCTCTGACCCTGCTACCCCATATTTCAGTCTGGGCCCTGAGATATTCTTTGTCTTTGCTGCTGGACCTCTTCAGTGTGTGGGCATAAACTGATGCTGGAAATCCAAGACCCTTCCTGCTCTCATTGTTGACTCTCTAGTAGCATGTGCATGCAGCAAGGTGTGTCTTCCTGTCTGTGTACATGGGTACTGCTCTGCTTGCCATGACTTCCTCCATAGCAACGCTCCTTAGGAAGGTAGTTGCAGTAGATCGTCGACACCTGCCGCTACAGGGTGGCAGAGAAATCTCCTTGCCTTGAACAGTGGCTTCCCTGTGACTTGTTTAAACCTTGGGGTCAAAGGCCCCAGGAGCACACCACAAGCGCAGGGCAGAGCTCCAAGGGAACTGATTCCATCTCACTGCAGAGGATCTCAAGGGGCAGAACATGCTTGGGTCATTTGGGCGTTTGTTGCAGGTGGTATTTATTTTAGGTCTTTGTTTTGTGTTAATAATTGCATTGTTAATGGTTCGTTCCATGTACCCGTGTTTTTTCCCTGAGTTGGTTTGCCCCTATTTTGTATCCTCCCTTATCCTTACCTTGTATGGTATTCCCTGCCTTTTGTTTCAGCACCTTCCTTATCATTCCTACCGTAAACCAATCCCACGTGTGCACCACTCCCTGGGTGTTCTGGGGTGTCATCCTAAACTCAACGCCCCGGTGGTGCATGTGACTTCCATTCTCCTTCCCGTTCACCCGGTTGGCCCAAGGAGTATGATGCAATCCCCTTCACTCCTCCCCCGAAATCCCCACATTGTTTTTTCATTTGTATCTGCTCCTCCCTTTTTCGTTGTATTTAATAACCCCCTGGCTCTCCTGGTGGTGTCTGCTTTGGCTTCACTTCCTTGCAATAAACCTTTCCAGTCAGAACCTCACTAGAGTCCCTCCTCTTTCTTCCTTTACCTGATCCCTGTTGTGGCAGTCATCTCTGACCACCATAGAGCTTCCACCTCTGCAGGTTCCACCACTGGCTTGAACTCCCGCTGTGGTGGTTTCCCACTCCTGGCATGGTGCTGGAGTACTTTAGAACTAGCCTGGACTCCAGTGGGTCACGTCAGCTGGCGCCCAACATATGGCCTTTCCAAGAGGATTTTGACCCCACAAAGGACTGGACTGTCCACTCTGTGGACTAGTCAGAAGTCTTTGGCTGTCTGCTACCCCGGTGGGAGCAGACCAAGTTTTATGTGGTGGCACTCCTGGGGAAGGAGGTGACAACACCTACAGCACCAGGGACCATCTCCAAGATCAGGATCGTGGCAACAGTACCTTTGTCCAGTGGACAGGTGAGTATCTCCCGAGTGGGGAGAGTGTGTGTAAGTGTGTGTAACTGGGGACGCTTTGGGTGAGTTTGTAGGGCACTACATTATGAGCTCTCTCCCAGATTGCTCCTAGACCCTTATTTTGTTTTTTTTCTGTTGCCCATTTAGCTGCTGCTGCAGGTAGAGTGGTTGAGTGGATGTGTGTGTGTATCAAAATGGGTGCCAGGTTGTCCACTCAGCAAAGTGGGATCTTTATCCAAGTTGTGGGTATCCTTGAGGATGGAGGGAAACATTTTTCTAAGGAACTGTTAAAAAGGTTTATCAGGTGGCTGTTCCTCCACTTCCCAAGAGTGCCCCCCCCCCCCCCCCCCGTGTCATTTTGGGATGCGGTAGGAGCTAAATTGACAGATTTGATAGATCAGGGGGACACTCAGACACAAAAATATATCCCACTATACATTTTAATCAGGAATGCCTTATGTCAGATCTCTGGAGTGGAGAAACAGCCACAACCCAGTTCTACTCCAGTTACCCCTTTCCTGTGTTCCCATTTGCCTCATCCTATGCCAGGGGAGTCACTCAGAGCAAACTGCTCAGTGCAAGGCTCACCTCAGTCTCCCTGGCTCTCTTGTGTCTCCCTCAGCACTCTTGCTCTAGCAGTACTGGCCACACTGCCAGAGACCTTTCCTTTCAGGTCTCTAGCCCAGTTTCTACTCCCAAAGTTGTCTGAGGGAGCAGAGGACAAAATGCTGGGGAGAAAGAGCAGGACTGTCTTGGCTGTGAATGTCTCTTGTGCCTGGGCCATCCCAGGACCATGTTACAATGGGGACAGGTGTCCATAGCAGCAGGAGGCAGCCCTGCCCCAGTACAGTGAGCAGTAAGTGCACACAGGGGCTGGAGGCTTTGCTGGACGAGAGCCAGAGCACAACCATGGGTATCTGAGACAGTGGTTCCCACCCTGTATCCAGGGCCCAGTGCCTGACATCAGCTCCTTGGGCACAGCACACCACTGCTGCTGCTGCTGCTTTGAGATACCTGGATTAGCAGATGACTCAGATGCTGTCTGAGCTTGAGCAGGGCATTCTGTATCAGAGTGGTGGGGCATGGGGAGCTCTGCTCTGGGCTGCCTTGCAGCACTGTCAGATCTGGGCCCTTGCTGCAGTCCTTGTGCTGCTCTTGGATTTGTGGCCTTGCTGTGAGAAGTTGTGACCCAGACAGTGGTGGCCAGGAGCAGAACTCTTGCTGCAACTTGGATTAGAATGCAGAGGAGGATGTGGTGGGTGGAAGAAGTAGAGGATGGTTTTGCAATAGTGCAGGAGGACAGTGAGAAAGGAAACAAAGAACAACGCAGCAATGCTAACCCAAACATGAAACGGACAAGGTTTGATACAGAGGAGAAGAAGGCAATGGGGATGGGAATGCTGAAGAGGCGTAAGATGGTGGGAAGGTAGGGAAAGACAAGCAAAGTGAAGTAGATGGTATCAATGTTGACCGAAATGAAGAAGATGATGTTTAAAGTGGGGGGAGGAGGAAAAGGACAATCTGCAGCAAAATAAGCCAAAGTGTAGGCTTTTGAAAGTAAACTTGGAAGGCTTGTAGAGGAGCACATGCCTGTCCTGGACCTGGAGAGAGGTTGAGCGAGGGGAAATGTCCTGAGGGACAGCTTGCCCCTGCCTTTGGACATGGCTTGTCCAGTCCTTTTTCCCCAGAGCCACAAGAAGCCACCAGGGTAGACGGCTGGTATGAACCGGTTTAAATGCAGAAGAAAATAGAAGACTAATCTCTGTATATAAAACATAGACATGGGCTGCTGTGTGGGCTCCAAGGAGACCTGCTGGTGCCTCTGGCGAGAATTCTCATGCACAGAGGTGAGCTGGTATGGTGCGGGGCTCACACAGCCTCTGTGTATATTAGGAGTAGTTAATAGTTAAGCAATTAATCTGTAGTTAGTGCACTTCTCATAAGTGTGAGGCAAAATACTTGGTAAGCAATCTCCTACCTTCCTACCTGCAACCACCAGCAGTGCAGGGCTGGACCTGTTCTCTAGAGAGTCAGTAGTTCTTATGGTATCTGCAGTGCATCTAGTGCGTCTGCTGGAGTGTGGGAACTCCTTGGTAAGAAGAATATGCATGCCTTGCTAATAGTGTGTTCCTCTGCCACTAAATTTGGGCTTTTGTGCTACCTGCATTTATTTATTTAGATTATGAATGTGAAATAGAAATTTGGCTGTGGACTCCCTCTGCCACCCTTTTTACTGGAGGTCAATGCCATTATACAACTTACTCCTTTATCTAATAAAACACCTAGTGGTAATGGTAAATTTGGCACAAGTAACTTTTGTAGCACAGGTCAGTCACAGGTTTTCTGGACAAGCTCTGTTGGGACAGTTCAGACAAACTAGATACGTAGTATAGATGGCAAAAAAATTGAAAGTCTTGTTGATACTGGAGCTGATGTCTTCATTATTAAAAGCGGTGAATGGCCTAGTAACTGGACCACAGTCAGCCCCACATCAACCCTAATTGCAGTGGGAAGAATGCAGCACCCTAGACAAAGTACTCACCTTCAGTTTGTCCTTGACCCTGATGGACAAATTTCTCTGATTTCCCCATTCATTGCTTCTATACTGTGTACATTACAGGGGACAGATGTTCTGGGATGCAAATAGATTCAACCTCACTGAAAAGCCTTTTTCATACGGGCTGTTGATCAGCCATTCCAAAGTCAAGTAGTGGCCAACTCAGCGGGCTGAAGATGCTGTATGGGTCAACCAATGGTTCCTTATGAAAGGAATGACTACTAAAGTTACAAACAGCTTGTAGAAGAACAATTGTCTTTGGGCCGTATCTGTCCATTTTCTAGCCAGTGGAACTCTCTTATATTCTGTGTAACTAAGAAAAATGGCAAATGGCAATTATGATTTACAGGTAATAAATGCAGTTACTGAATCTATGGGTGAAAACAGTAACTTTCAAACTGTGCTTGCAGATTTTTCTGCACAATTATCTGTCCATTATCCCTCCTGTTGTTTATGGACAAAGATGGGTAACCTTCTCTTGTACGCAGAATGTTGCTGCAGCATGACCCTGTCGATGGACCCACTCTTTTTATAGATGCATCCAGCAAAAACAGTAAAGCTGCTGTTGTCATATAGGTGACTCTGTCCAGTGGCGTAAGAAGGTATTGATATTAAAGAATGCTTCTGTGCAAATTTTAGAATTGGCTGCTATTTAGTATACCTTTTAGGTATTCTCACAGAAACCACTTGATAGTGTAACTGATTACTCATATGCTGCCAATGTTGTATTCGGTTTAGAATCTTCCTGTTTAAAACATGTTAATAACCGCCTTTCAGAATTTTTAATTTCTGAATCTCAATTTTACAGAATTGAGAACATTATGGCCCGTAATTAACAATTGGCAGTATGATTTTTATGTTTTACATGTTCGCTCCCATACAGGTTTACCTGGTCCTATTGCAGAAGGTAACAAGTATACAGACATCACTGTGATTGCAGCTGTGGTACCAAATACTTCTGCACAAGCCAAGTTGTCTCATGACTTTTTCCCATCAGAATGCTCTCTCTCTTCACAAGCAGTTTAAATTACTTTCTCACAAGCTTGTCATACCCTGTTGTCTTGTCCCTCCTGTCATGGAGTTACTCCTGCTCTTTTAGCAGAAGCAACCCCTCAGTTGCTAACTAACCCCCAAGGTTTAACTACTAGCTCCATTTCACAAACAGATGTTGGCCATATCCCAGAGTTTGGTCGGTTAAAATATTTTCATGTATCTATTGACACCTATTCTCATTTTCTAATGGCAGCTGCTCTCACTGGAAAAAAGGCCCGTGATATTATCTGGCACTGGCTTACCTGTTTTGCCACTCTATGCCTTTCCAACTCCATCAAAATGGACAATGGACCTGCCTATGCCTCGGAGTGAGTTCGTAACTTCATGCAGCAGCAGGGGACGTATCTCACCATACGGGCATTCCCCAGTCTCTCACAGGGCAAGCTATTTTTGAGCGTGTCCATAGAACTTCAAAGACTATGCTTGAAAAACAAGGGGGAGTTAGGGTGCTCTCCCAGCAGACTGGCTAAAGCCCTATATGTCCTTAGTTTTGTATATCCCATGACATGTATATCAGGATGAGATTGGACGGACTGCATGTGAGAGACAGTATTCCTTCAACACAAAGGCACGTCTAAGACCTCCAGTAATGGTGAAGCTCTTGCTAACCGGGCAGTGGAAAAGACCCCTGGACTTAGTAACATGGGGAAGGGGTTATGCCTGCATCTCCACAGGCCACGACGTGGAGTGTGTGTCACCTTTTGGCGCACCATCCTGTTCCCATGTGTATATAGCTGTTGCGTTGTAGTTACAGTTTTTGAGAAGTTGCTACAGGTATTATTGTTGTCACTGTTTGCGAATGCTTTAGGAATTGCTTAGGTTTCTCTTAGTAGGTTCTTGTAACTTGAAAAACAAAAAGAAGGGGGAGATGTTGAATATTGGGTTATATTTGTTAAGGTTTTTAAGGCTTATGCTTACCAGAAGGCCCTGCAGGAATGGCACAGATACTGGCTGGACAGTTGGAAGTCGTTGGGTCAGGGGTTGCCTGTGCCGTGTATTGCGCCTACGTGCCATCTTGTTTGATGTTCTGTGTTACCATATGTGCAATTGGTGCCGGTGGAGGCGGTGTCTGGGTCAGGACGTTGGGACGTGGTTTGGGCTATGAAGTTGGTAATTTCTCTGGGGGGCAGCGGACTTGGGAGGTGCTCCGCCCCTGTGGGAGTGACATAACTGGGCCGCGGGCTGTCCCAACGGGGAGAGGGTCACATGCGGCCCGATTGCCCTCTCCCCCGCCCATTTCCCTGCTTTTTATTATGAGCGCAGCATCGAGCAATGTGACCTTTCCTTCCGCAAATCCAGCAAGGTCCTCTCGGCCTTGATGAGGAGAGATCTGTAGGTGGTGGCTGGCTGTGAATGTTACGGCTTTGGATGGCCATTACCTCTGCTACAGCCGCGCCGACCACTGCAGGAAGTGGAGCCATTGCGGCGCTGATCAGCGGCTTGGACTGGGGCTAAATTTTCTTCTTTCACCACGTTTGATTATGGTTGCGATGCTGGCGCCAGGAGGCACTGACCACAATAGCTCCTTGGTTGATTGATTGCCAAGGCCACCCAACGACATCCCCCAGGTGGCCTTGGCAATAAACTGTGATACACCACACCCCCCGGAAGTTTGGGGAGTCTGCCAACTAACACGCCAACCAGACAACTGCTTTGTCGCGCTTCTCTTCACAGTGGACACGGGGTCTGAAGTCACAGTCATCCCAGATACGCGCTGGCCCCCGAGCTGGCAGCTGCAAGATGCCGCAGCACTGGTCGGAGTGGGAGGAGTACAATGTGCCCTGAAAAGTGTAGACCCAATATCAATCACCGTATACACCCCGGACAGGGTTGAGAAACCCGTCAACATGCACGTCTATGTTCTCTCGGACACCCAGCCGCTGCTGGGACGAGATGCCCAAGCCTTGCTGGGAATAAGGGTGACAAATTTACCCTTTAGGGCCACTCTGACGTACCTGCTGCTCCCAGTTAAATTGACCTGGAAGTCATCAGACCCAGTGTACGTCGAGCAGTGGCCCATCCCCGAGCCTCGAAGATCCGCTTTCCTCCAACTCGTCTAGCGAGAACTAGAAAAAGGACACATCGAACCCTCAGTTTCACCATGGAACACGCCAGTTTTCGTCACCCCCAAGCGCAGTGGCGAAGGTTTTCACCTGTTACATGACCTATGAGCTGTCAACAAAAAGATTCAGCCAATGGGACCAGTGCAAACCAAGCTGCCCAGCAACTCCTTTATACCCACAAACTAACCTTGTGTCGTGGTTGACATTAAAGACTGCTTCTTTCCAATACCGTTGCATGAGCAGGACAAAGAGCGATTCGCCTTTTCCATCACATTTCCAAATGGCCATCAACCTAGCCTTTGGTTCCAATGGAAGGTCCTACCACAAGGTATGATTAACTCTCCCACCATTTGTCAAATCGTTGCGAGCAAAGCTTTAGCCCCAGTCCGACTAAAGAACCCGGAAGCAACAATCATCCAATACATGGACGACATTTTGATTGCCGCCTCCTCATCAAACCAGGTAGATGTCATCGTGACAGAAGTCTCAAGTGCCCTGAAAATCAATGGGTTTGAAAGAGCAGAAGCAAAAATAAAAAAAGGGGCCTTCAGTTACCTTCTTGGGTGTGAAAATTGACAGTTCTCACGTGTCACCTCCTATAATTAAAATCCGGCGTGACATCAAGACGCTGCATGACATCCAGCGGCTAGTAGGGTCATTACAGTGGCTGCGAAACACCACCCTCATTCCTCCAGAGGTCATGTCCCCCTTGTATGACCTCCTAAAAGGCAAACACCCATGGGAATCCAAAAGCATCTCAAGAGAGGCCGCTCACTCGCTCGATTACATCGAATGACAACTGTCTGTAGCTACATTATCTAGATGGAATCCCAACCTGCCTTTGGACCTGTACGTGCATTTTACAAAGGAGGGGGGAGTTGGAGCATTAACTCAAGGGCCTCCTGAGTCGGCCAAACCAATACAGTGGATAGTCCTGGGAAGATCCCAACGAGCCTTCTCTCCCGGAGTTGAGTGCCTCAGAAGTGCAATTATGAAAGGCAGAAAACTCGCCCTGAACCATCTGGGCTTCGAGCCCGCGAAAATATATCTCCCATTCCGAAAACAGATTCCTTCTGCATCAGTAGCACTTTTAGAACACCTTGCACTAGCCTTGTTCGTATTTGGAGGAGAACTCTGCTACGCCGCAAAGCCCCCATGGATCCAGCTACTTGCCGTAGTGGAATTGATCTCCCACCACAAGTCATAGACCGACCCCTGCCCGGCTCAACTCACCGACGCATCATCGACAACCTCTACAGCTGCAGTCGTATGGCAAGAACAAGGTCGATGGCAATGCGTGAAAATGAAAGATCAATCTCTGTCAGTCCAACTGCTAGAAGCGTCCCCAATAGTGTTGGCTTGCAATCTGTTCCAAGCCAGCCATCTCAACATCGTCACTGATTCCATGTTTGCAGCAAAGCTCTGTCAGGCAATGCCTCACCCAGGCATCTCCATCTCACTGTCCGCTTTAATGATTGAAGAAGCACTGCACTCACGACAAGGCACTGTGACAGTCATCCATATCAACAGCCACAGCCCTATTAAAGGATATTTCCAGCTAGGAATGCGCAACAGTTGCATGAGTCCCTTCATATAGGAGCCAAAGCACTAGCCAAGCTGTGTGACATCCCCATGTCCGATGCCAAACACATCGTGGTCACTTGTCCCTACTGCCAAAAGTCTCCACTGTAGTCCAGTGGTGTCAACCCTAGAGGCCTGAAAGCCTCAGAAATTTGGCAGACAGACTTCACACTATTCCAGCCACTAAAACCCAGAGCGTGGCTCGCTGTTACCGTAGATACATTCAGCGGTGTCATTATCGGGACTCAACACGCTAAGGCCAATTCTAAAGCTTCAGTCCAACGCTGGCTATCAGCCATGGCCTGGCTTGGTATCCCAAAACAAATCAAGACAGACAAAGGAACTCACTTCATTTCTGAAGCAACCCAAGAGTTTGCCACCAAATGGGGCATTGTCCTAAACCAAGGCATTCCGTACAATAGTACCGGACAGGCTATCGTAGAAAGAACCAATCATACCCTAAAGCCAAAACTGGAAACCCTGGCGAAAGCTGAAGGGTTTGCTAGTGCCATCCCCCCGTCAGAGCAGCCACGTCTGCTCGCAACTGCCATGCTCTCTTTAAATCAGTTCCCTAGAGGGGATCAAGGTCAGGCTCCTTCACAAAAACATTTGGCTGCAGAAGCAGTTCAGGAAGGTCCCCCAGTCAGCATAAAAAATGAGCTAGGAGAGTGGGAAACAGGTTGGAAACTGGTTGTAACTGGCAGAGGGTATGCAGCAGTGAAAAGGGATGATGATATTAAATGGCGCCCTTTGAAATCCATAAAGTCAGTATTGCCTAACAAAAGCTAACAAACACTCTGAGTATCTCTCCGCAGGTTTCTCGTTGCAAATCATCAGCCAAGCCTCCAGCTCCGTTCCTGTGCATCTACATCCTGTTAGCATCAATCCACCTCAGCACTGGCCATCACCCTTACCAGCCTCATGTCGCGACATTCCGAAACTTCATCACCGGTGCTGTCATAGGCCAGACCGAAACCAACACTCCAGCTTGGACTGTGCGACTGGCAGACATCTTCACCAACAACCGATCCGGTAAAGCCTCCAGAGTCATCGAGGTAGGGACATATTGGTGCCCAAGCAATAATCCCGGAAAGGAGTATTGCACCTACCTGGGTTATTGGTTTTGCGGGTATTGGGGATGCGAAACCATAGTGACTGGTAACCGATGGAAGCTTCCCAAGGAGGATGAATTCTTAAAAGTGACAGGTTGGCCCAACAACTGCATATCAAGAAGCACCTACCAAGGTAAACATCCCGGGAACTGCACACATCTCACAGTCACAGTCCTGCAGACAGACGACCCATCTTGGGCAATAGGCAAATTGTGGTCAGTGTATAAGTGTGAGGACCCGTCTGTCCTCTGCGAACCTGACAAAGGCACTGTTGTGCAAATTATTAGGTCCCCATCGCGTAGAGGACATGTAGCAGTAGGGCCTAATGAATTGGCAACTTTCCCAAAAACCAAACTGCCCACGGCCGGCCCTTTGACGGCGAAAAAACCGCTTGCCACCGCTACCTTGTCAAACTCTGCGCAAGTCATTCCTACACCCGAAACCCCTTCACAGAGCTTGTTCACCCGAATGATACATGCTGCCTTCATGTCCCTTAATATGTCACACCCCAATCTCACAAAGTCTTGTTGGCTGTGTTATGATTCCAGACCACCCTTTTACGAGGGAATAGGTTCCAATAGAACATTTAAGTACTCCCAAGAAGCCAGCCCCAAACAGTGCAAGTGGGATGCCCCCAGTAAAGGAATCACCCTAGGAATAATCTCAGGTTATGGAGCTTGCATAGGTAATAAAAATGTTAAAGCCCGAAACAAAGAGCTGTGTGGCTCCTCTACCCGCTTAAACAAACACGAAAAGTGGGCCATCCCTGCGTCAGGAAATATATGGGCTTGTCACACCACCGGGCTTACCCCCTGTGTCTCTATAAAGCACTTTGATGAATCTAACGACTTCTGTGTTCAAGTCACTGTCATCCCCAGGATCCTGTACCACACAGATGATGAAGTCATGTTGCACTTTGGAGCTGAGCAACGCTGAGTGAAACGAGAGATAGTAACCGCTGTCAGCCTAGCAGTACTGCTGACCCTCGGAGGAACGGGTGCAGCCACTGGCATTACCTCGCTGGCCACACAGAAACAGAGCCTGCTGCAGTTGCAGCGAACAATAGATGAAGACCTCCTTGAGATTAACAAAAACATTTTAAAGCTAGAAGAATCCCTGTTTTCTCTGTCTGAGATGGTCCTTCAAAGCAGGCGAGGTCTGGAGCTCCTGCTGATGCAGCAAGGAGGACTGTGTGCTGCCTTAAATGAAG
The DNA here is from genome assembly GCA_018697195.1 of Certhia americana. Taxonomy (NCBI): domain Eukaryota; kingdom Metazoa; phylum Chordata; class Aves; order Passeriformes; family Certhiidae; genus Certhia; species Certhia americana. The sequence continues at coordinate 3,586,225 of CM031878.1, read as the reverse complement.
AGTGCTGCACTTACGTAAACCACTCAGGCCTCATCCGACAATCCATGGCTGAGCTCAAAAATAGACTCGAGCGCCGCAGTTACGAGCTTCAACAGCAAAACTGGTTTAATTCTCTTTTCAGCCAGCACCCCTGGATTACCCCTGTAGTCTCTACCCTAATAGGGCCAGTTATCATCATAATACTCGCCCTCATATTCGGACCTTGCTTGTTCAACAGAGTAACCCAGTTTGTTAAAGCTTGGTTAAGCCAGATTGATATTATGCTTTTACAACTCAGTTAGCTTAAAATGGCCGCAGAGCTAACTTTCGCTTACTAATAATTTACCTCACTTGCATGCTACTAACAAGTTGCTTACACAGTTTGCGGTTGTTACACTTGCACAAGTTTAATTGTTCATGGAGAGGGGGGAAGTGTAGTTAGCCACTACCGCTTGGAAGATTTCGGGTTGTACAAGGAGGTAGGGTCCCTTCCTCTCCATAGCATTGCCAAGTTACAGAACCACGAAGGAAGTGACGTGGGCGCACTGCAGTTATTTAAGAGCGTGCCCACGGGAAATAAATGCATTTCACCGTTCACCACATTGGTGTGATGTGTGATCTGTCCAGCCAGTTTGTAGTTTCCACCGTGGTCTCTCTCTGAGCCAGGTCGCACTTGCCTCGCCGCAGGCAACATTCCTGGCACCACGCACATGGAGGAGTCACAAAGGCACCAGGAGCACCCCACAAGCACAGGGCAGAAGAAAACTGATCCCATCTCACTGCAGAGGATCTCAAGGGGCAAAACATACCTGTGTCAAATCACCTGATTTTGAGTTTGACAAGAGTTCAGGGGAGCTTCATCTCACTTTGTAAAGGGAGGCTCTGGGGGCCCTACACCAGAGTGGTGGGGTCTGTGTTTGTGTGCATTGGGCCTCTAAGTGTCATGGCCTTCACAGAGCTAACAGTACATTTCTGTTTCTTGGGGAGTTTTATTCTCTTCCGTATCAATATTAGCAGATGGTTCAAACTTTTTAGGGCAATTTCTATCACAGCACCTCTGAACCTTTATGAATGAAGCTCAGCAATTTGATTAATTAGATCTTTCATTGCTGTCATCTTGCTTTCTGTCTTTTTTTGGTCTCTGCAGTGCCTGTTTGCTATTTCCTTTTTGCATTAGACTTCTTAGGGGTGGACATAAGGGGTATCACTTGGCATTGAAATTGGGAAATTTCAGGTAATATTGTTTTGTTTTGTTTTGTTTTGTTTTTCATTCCAAACTTGTAACAGATTAACTGAGGAAGAGAGTTTAGTTCATGGGAAGCAACTTATACCACATCCATCTAAGCTGCATAGCACAGCCTGTTCTGCTGTGATATTTAGGCAAAATATTTAGAATTTAACAAGCATTAGAAAGAAGCAAACAAACAAACAAATGCAAAATCGAAAATACAGGGAGCAAAACCAGCTAAAATGAATGATTCACGTATAGTAAGTGAAGGACCTATCTAGTGTTACATCACTTACTTTTCACATTATTTATTTCTAACCATCTCTTTGGAGTCTGTTTTCTGTTTTTCCATGCATCTTGACAGTTGCTGTCTAGCCAAAGACTTCTTTGAAGTCTGAGAAGTACTCATGCTGGGGAAAACAACGTTTCGCTACTAACAGTGAAAAAATCAAAACTCAAACAAGAAAATGCAAACTTACACCCCCAACAATCTACAAGACATTTGAGAAGAAATTTGATAACCATCCATCCACATTATAAAGAGGTGAGAAAATGGTATTAAAATGACTTTACAGGGGTGGATCAGATTGAAATCTCATCCCTTGCTACACGAAAAAATAAAATGTTATATGTACAATTTGGTAATAGATCTTTTCATAGTTACTTTTTCTGCATCCTTATGAGTGATGCATGGTAGCTGTTGAAAAGAATAATAAGACACAGAATAATCAGACTTTTAAATCATAGATTTAAAGAATCACAGAGTAGCCTTAGTTAGGAGGGCCCTTACAGTTTATCCGGTTCCAACTCCTGCCATGGCAGAGACACCTTACACGAGAACAGGATGCTCCAAACCCCAATCCAACCTGGCCTTGGTTACTTCCAGTGGTTGGGCAGACACAGCTTCTGTGGGTAACCTGTGCCAGGACCTCACCACCTTCTCATTGAAGAATTTTGTCAAAATACCTAGTCTAAAGCTACTCTGTTTCACTTTGGACCCATTGTTCCCTGTCCTGTCACTCCAGGGAGTAAATACTCACTGTAAATACTCTATCTTTTATGTAGACTCCTTTCAAGTACTAGAAGGCTGCAGTTAAGTCACCTCAAAGCTTTGTCTTTTCCAGCTGAAAAATCTTAATTCTCCCAGCCTTTCCCTATAGTAGAGGTGCTCCGTTCCTCTGACAATCTTGGTGTCCTCCTCTGGACTCCCACCAAAAAGTCCAAGTCCTTCCTGTTCCGGGCATCCCAGTACAGGCTGGGTCTCACCTTGACCTGACAGGCAGAACTGCCTCCCTCAGCTTTTGTGGTCACATTGCTTTGGATGCAGCAGTAGTTGGAGTAGTAATAACAACAGCAACAACAACACCCAAATCACATTGCATATAATTATCTGATTTTCCAGTTAGGGAAATGGAAATCATAGTGTATCTATCAACCCTTTAACTGTAGGGAATTGCAGGACATTTACCAGGGTGTTGAATAGACACACATTGGTACAGCATCAGGATGTCCTACATTCAGTATTTTAAGACACTTTTTACTTCAAGACATACCTATATGTTCGCAGTGAAAAACTGATTGCTAATGTTCTGTTTGTTCTCATCTTTGTTTCTTAGTTTGTGTCTGCAACTTCCAGGAAGGGTAAAAACCTGTTGTGGGCAGCTATTGCCTTAATTTAAAAACAATAATTAACTTATTTGGTTATCATCTGAAGCTATGACTCAGTTTCCAGTGCTGCAGTATTGTTCATAATTCCCTGTACTCTTTTATTAATTGCACTTGCCAGGTTTTATTAAGAGGGCTTTCACTTTTACTTTATACCCAGAACAAAAGGAAGAATTTCAGTGAGTTAGGAAAAGTTTCATTCACTGCATATGTGTAGGAGAGAGACCAGAGTTTGGCCTCCTCTGAAATATGCCACAATTTCTCTACTGTACTTTTAGACTGTCAAGAATGAAAATCATTTGTACTCTGTATCTCCACAGCACAGACAGTAAAACATATCTCTAAGGCAAAAACTCTGTAAATAGCTGACTTGACTGATCTATATTCATTCTCCTGCATGCTTTACAGCTGAATTGTATGCTAGCTTGCTAATTTACAGCCAACAGTGCTTAATTCTACGCAAGAAGTGCAGACCACCACTGTGAGAAAGAGCTAAAAAAAAAATCTTGAACACAGTGTAAGCATTATTAACTGTTCACATTCACTTCTTAGGTTCATGTGCAAGTCAAATGGTGCACACAAGCACAAAACCCAGCCGTGGGCTACACAGAATGAAAACTCATGTCAATTCAGGGCCACAGTGTGCTTGCAGATTGGATTTTGCAACTTTCAGCCTTTCTCTGGCTGTTTCAGCCCCTTTTTGTACACTGATCAGCATTATTATGAGTCACACTTTGTTACTGAACAGTGGTTGTGTTTATATTGATCAAAATCATAAAGAGTTCTTCTGGGACTGATCATTTTCTCTGTGTATGTTATTATCTTCATCAACAAAAATATTAAAATATTTTAAACTATTTTTTTTTTTTTAAATTTTCAGTTTAGAAAACACAAAAAAAACCCCAGCCAACAGGAAAAAAATCAAAACAGCTTGATAGCAGAAAACAGAAAGAATTCAACATTCCTTCAGATAAATAAAAAGGAAATTGTGATTTTGGGGTGAAATATGCAGCTATGTACCTGAAAGGAAATTTGTAAGCTACCTTTACTGATTGAAGGACTTTTAGTGTTGACTCTAAGCAGCACTTAATGTTGTGCTGAATCATCATCTGATAAGGAGCTTCAAAATTCCATTTAGGATTGGATTATAGAGTATTGTGAAACAAACAAGTATATGTCAATCTGTCTGTGTTTGGTGCTGGTGCTTGCTTGGCAGTGGGATATTATGTCCCATTACAGCAATTACTAACCAGCTTCCAAAATAATCTTCTTTTAATGGCCTGTTTAATACCAGTTAGAGTGAAAGAAAGTCTGAAGTGAATGGAAGAATCTGACTCTTGCGTTTGGAAAAACACCTGACGCTTCAGCAGTCTGAGATGGAGATTGTATGCTGCGTCAGCAGGGCACAAAAGCCTAGCACAAGTTTGTACACAGTGTTCTTATTTATATCTGCTGACAGAGTTTATGAACTTGATAAGCCGTGGCTGTGGCAGCATCTCTGGCCCACACCTTTCCCCTTCCCTTGCTTTGACTCTCAAGCAAAGTTAAAAAAAGTCTCAAAAAAGCCTTGTTAAAGGCTTGAACACCTTCAATGCTGCATTGATAGACTTTCTTCTATCTCTGCAGGCATCTTCTTGGGGTTACTCCAGGCACCTGGTCCCTTTGCCATTTTTAAAACTGAGTTAAATACCTTAGAATGACATTGGTGTTTTCATGAAATGGCTATTCCTTAAGGTGCATCACACAGTGATTGCTGGTTGAAGAAGGGAATTCCCACTTAGCAGGACAAATGAAGGCTATGGCTGTCTGAAGGAGTGGGGAAAACTTAGGGTTATTTTCATGGTATTTTGTTGGTTTGTTGTTGTTTTAAGGTTTTTTTTGTTGGGTTTTTTTTTTACTACTTTATATGTTCACCCTCAGTGAGAATTAATCAAGGCACACGGAATGTGCTTGAAAGTGGATTTGTGCAGATATTAAATGGGAAGGCATTGTCTGTTGAGTTTATTTCTACTCAGCTGCAAAGAAATTGCAGCGAAACCAGATCAAGTTGCAGTTTAGATAGAGCTGTGTAAATACAAATGTCTTAGTCAACTAAATTTCCAGAATATATAGAAACAGATTCTGGTGATTAACAGAAAAAAGTGAAATGTGTTTGTTTCTCGACTCCAGGCCTTTAGCCATTGCTGGCTTGATGGAGGTGATACTGAGCCCACACAGGTGATTGTATGATTTGTAGGAGATTTAGGCTTAAAAATCCTGCTGCTGCTGGAGTGCCAGACTTAACACTGTGCTGGGGAAACACCTCCTAAGTACTTGGACTACAGCGTTCCTGATGGGGGCCATGGGAAAAAATAATTTTAAAAAAAATGAAAAAAATTCATCTGAACCTTAGGCTTACTTGGTATTTCTTCAACAAAAATGCACAAAGTAGTGTTCTTCATATACCTCCCAAATCGACATATGCCAGTTATTAGTTGCATAAATGCTGGCAACAGAACGTATACCAATTTTCTGCTGTTTTTTCTCTTCATAAGGCTGCAAACTGCTGCCTTCCCAGGCTACAGTGAGTCTCACAAGAAGCCATTGTAGAAACAGGAGGCACAAAGCTTTGCAAAGCCTGAGGCACCAGTTTCTCTTTAATCTCACTCTTATGATGTCATGAACCCTGGAACTGGCCCCCAATGGCCTGGGGCTATTATCCAGACAAGTGAGGGATACCTGTACACTGGTTTAGCCTGGCTTATTTCTTCAAGAATGATGGTGTGTCTAGAAGCTAAGAACAAATTATGCCTCATTTGTTCTGCAAGATCATGCTGGCAACCACCTTTCCCACCCACTCTGCCTCTGTAAGCTGTATATATGTCAACTGTGATGTATAGGCACTGGTCACAGATATCCATTTACATATCAAAATGTTTTTAATATATAGGAGTATAATAAAATGTCTAAATGTTTTTTATATATTACATGCATACTAAACAAGAATGAGAGCTGATGTCTGTATGTCATCCGACAGGCAGAGCTGCCAAAGAGCTGAGTGCCTCTTAGTATTGCATGGAGAGACTAATTTAACACTAATGAGAAATGAGGATATCAGGAAGCATCTTGGCACAACTGCTGCTGGAAACCATCTCTGCACTCTCTCAAGCTTTTCCTATTGACAGGCTGCCGAGGTTTGGCTTGTGGGATTCAGTGTGAGATCCCTGATAGAATGGATCCGGTGGAGGGTGATAAATCACAGGTATCTTGAGTCTGGAGAAAAGGTGTCAGAGCAACTCTTTTCAAGCTCATGTTGGCACACAGGGGAGGCATCTGGGATGTGGTTGGATGTGAACAGATTTACACAGGAACATCCTTAACGCTAGGCAGTAATGTCCGCTAATATTTGCAGGCAACATTTTATTATAAATTGCAAATCATTATCTTCTCCTTTGGTATTCAATGTAATAACATTTATCATGTTGAGTTATTTTGGTATTCATGGGGATGTCAGATGCAATTCCATAGGAATTACTGTTAGAATGAATGCCCACTAAATTACAATGGAATTAATATGAAATTATATATTACAGTAACATTATTATCAAAAGAGGTCATCGTGATTGATGTGCTTTTCAAATGAGGATACCAAAAGAATTACAGTTGGACCTGATTATTCCAAATCAGTGAGCAGACTCCATTTTTATGCAGATTATAATGCATTTTCAAACTGATAAATCAGCCAGAAGTACTGGTAAAGAGATGTAGACCACTGCCCAGTTTTCCAAAAGGGCACCACTTCTGTATACTTCAAAATGGGATATTGAAGAATCCAAATTGCACCTATCATTAAATAAATAAGTGGAAAATAAGAGTGAGTTTATTCTTGATTTTGATTATGGATATAATTTTGTGACTTCTACATTCATGGTGGAGAGGAAGGCATTAGTATTCTGTTGGCTCTTTTGGAATAAACTCAGTATCTGTGCTTTCTTATGATCTGTGATCCAGGAAGTCTCTTTCACTCCTGTGGTACAGATTCCTCTCCCTATGAAATTATGAAAGATGTAAGATCTTCTGTTTTGTTCTACAAAGAATCCACCGACATTGACATGAGCCATCATTCTACTGTCAGACAACTGGGTTTGGCAGGTTGGGCATAGTCCTTCAAATATATTCACACTTTTAATTCTGATTTCACTTTCCTGGAGAGCTTGACACCCCACCATTTTACACCTGTTTGTACTCACCTCTTTTCACATGTCCCAGCTGTCAACCTGATTTTTGTTTACTGGGTGCCAGTAGCACAACACCTTCTGACTGTGTCCAGCCTCTCACTGAAAGAATCTCTACATCTCTGAATAAAGCCAATGTTTTTACTAAAGTAAACAACACGCTTCTTGCCAGCTACACTTGTCCAGTGGTGGTCACCAGAAGGTGCTTTTTCAGCAAAAAGTGAATTAGAGCCAGGTAACCTGATGCAGAAATCAGAATTATGACTCTGCAGGTTGTTCTGAGCGTTTTCCACAATAAAAAGTTAAGTTTCTTTGAGTGGGAACCTTTTAAATATTTGGCATGCATCATTGCCTGTGTCCCAGTGTTTTGCATTAGGACATTTTAGTTCTTTTTTAAATCACCTGAAGTCTTCAGGTGTTTTCCTTGCCCACATTTTCTTTTCATGGAAAGATATGAAATGCAATTAGAGGAGAAAATCCTACTATTTCAGCATCTAACATTATAAGTCAAATCTCCCTCAGAAAGTAAGTACAAAGCCTTGTTCCAGGAAGATTCTGTGTACAGATACAAGCTGAGAGAGGTGGGGAAAAGAAAAAGGAAAAGAAAAAAAAAAAAAAAAAAAAAAAAGGATTTAACCACAGCTTTTTATGCAGACAAATTACCCCTTTGAGCAAGGATTTGTGGCATGAAGATGAAAGAAAATGCATATACTGCAAAATATGCAGGTGGTAGAAGACATTTTTAAGCTCCAATTACACCAGGTGTTTTATACTTTGATTATCTTTATCTGTCCAGCCTCTGAATTAGGGGTTAATTACTGAGAGTAAATAGGCACTTTTAGACAGAGTGCGCTATCATGGCTTTTTCAGCTGATCAGCAGTATAGCAGAGAGAAAAATTACATGGCTCAGGTTGGGAAAGACTGCAATATTCCCTAGGTTTTGTTAGGGATTCAGTTGCTTTATGAAACTGCAGGTCTGAAACTGAGACAAGTGAGCAAACTCATTTCTCATTATATGTGGCTAAAGACCGTTTCCAGGTCCAACAATGGCACAAAGGTTTGGAATTCCTTAATAGCCAGGAGCAAACCTTAGAATCTCATAGTCAAAATAGTCACAGGCATTATTACTTCTCTCCCTTTCAGTATTCGGTGTAGTCCAGGAATAGTTTTGTTTCCTAAGCTTTCCTCTGGTGTTTTTCTTAAGATGGGACTCTTTTTTTTTGTTTTGTTGGGGTTTTTTTTGTTTGTTTGTTTTTGTGCAGAGTTTTTGGTTGTGTTTGGGGGTTTTTTTTGGTGGGGTTTTTTTCGTTTTTTTGTGTGTGTTTTTTGGTTGGTTGGTTGGCTGATTTTTTATTTGGTTGGTTGGTTGTTTTTTGGGGGGATAGCGACAATTATGTGTTCATTTTTTGTGTGTTTATCTTTTGCTGGTTTGGGGGATTGTGGGGCTTTTTTTTAAAATTTATTTTTTAATTTTGTAGCTCTTTTTTGAAACATTTTCTATCTGTTTTTCTGTATTGATACCTTTTTGGGGGGGTTTTCTTATGAAGAGGCAAATTTGCACTGATAGACGTGAGATAAAACTATATAATCTGTCCTTGAGGAAAATAGCAGTGCAACCCACTGCCCTTGTTAACATTGCTAACACTCATCTCTCTCTGAATCTGAATTATATTCCTGGGCAATGAACAGGTGTACAGGCCTGACTGCTGGAAGGTGTGTGGATTTACATTTTTGTAGTTTTTTAAAATACCCAGGAAAATAAAACAATGGATCCTTTCATCAAAACAAAGGATTAAAATACAAATTTTTTTTTTTTTTTTTTTTTTTTTTCTCTCAGGAATGCCAGTTTTGTTCATTTCTTTTTTCATGTTTTTTGGTATGTACATGTAAATATCCAAGAGGCATGCCTGAAGCTGACAGGCACTACACAGGACCTAAGGGTGACTTTCACTTCTAAATCACCAACTGGCGGTCAGACATCCTTCTCTTCACCAATTGTGTTCAACATCCAGCCCAGGAGGTGGTCAAGGGAATTCATTAAGGTGTGTAAAGAAAATAACTTTGTACTGTTAATAAGTAAAATAAAATAAATATTACTGTGCAAAATCAAGCATCTAGCTTACACACAGGCATCTGAACTCCGGAGATTATTCTCACACCTTATTTTTGGGTGGTTGACCATTAAAATGGGGAAAATTCTTTAATATGTTTCCTGTACTAGCACCACAGTCACCTCTGTTTTGTGAGATGTTAGTAGCAAATATAGTTGCATCCTCTCCTTCACATAAAAATGCTGCAGGTAATTTTTTGAGTGTGAAATCCATAGGGTCCTGTTGAAAGATATCCTGAAATATTTATAATCTGATTCACGTTAAGCATACTTGCATAACTTTTGTGGTACACCAGAAACCTTTGCTATAACACTGTGAAATACCTGTAGGAACTTTAATGTGAATGAGAATATGGAACTCAAATTGTATATAAAATTGTGAAGCCACAGAGTGTAATAAAAGTAATAAATTCCTATTGTAGATTTTTTCTCTTAATTTGAAAATGTTATAGTTCACTATCTGACTACAATACTTTTCACATGGGCTACCTGCTTTTCGCTAGCAGAAACAGTTTTAGATAGTTTTGTGTGTAGTTTAAGGTATATTTTACTTATAATAAAATAACATTTCAGTAAAGTAAAGAAGAATTATCTCAGTTGTGGAAGTATCTGTGAAGTCTGTTATAAAAGAGATAAAAAGCCATGGTAAATAATATATGTGTAAAGAAAGGTTTAATATGCTACTGAATTCAGACTTTAAATGGGTTGGCTTTTGTTTGTTTTTATTAGGAAAATCTTACACTTCTACAGAAAATTATTATTTTTGCTCTCATTAAAGTATGCAGCAATTTTCTTAAAGGGTTTATAGATTATGTTCAATTACATAAAGACTTGTTCAAGAGAAAACCAAAGCATAATTGGAATGAAAACTGTATGCCTCGATTCAGTAATTTTCTAGTTTGAATTTTAAGTTCCTATTTCAAACTGAGTAAATGAAATTCCATCATACAAAAAACCAAAACAAAACGAACAAAAAAAACCCCAAAAACCCAAACAAATAAATTAACAGAACTGATAGTGCTACTGCCCAGGACTACATAAGGCCAAGTATGCTTTAATTTTGAGCCCTTTATCTTTTTGGTTTTTGGTCACCTCCCTGGATCATAGCAGGGTTTGTAGCTTACTTGCAGATATTTAATTTTTAGGAATAGCAAAAAGGAAAGTATTATTTTCTGCCTTCTGATTTATGCAAATTCCTGTTTCACAGCAGATGAGATGCCCCAAAGTTTGTCAATAAAGTGAAAGGAGAAAGATAAAGATTCTTATAGGTCATGCTTTTGTACTTATGCAGCAAAGCAGAGCTTCATTCTTATTCACAATAAATCCTCTGTATAGAAGAAAAAAAAAAAAATCTTCTGAACTTTTCTGCCAGTTCAAAAGGATCTATAATGCAAGGAGCAAACACAAGCTGAATTATCAGTTTCCAGGTTCTCACTGACTGGCCAAGTCAACCATAATTGAAGGAAAATGTTCTTGTACAAGTGAAACAAAATTATTCTTTTGATTTACTCACAGGTTAAATACATATATTTCCAAAAGCAAATTAAAGGAAAGTATAAATATGAAAACAAATTAATCCTTTTAAATTATTTAATAATAACATATCTCATGAACCCTGAGTACAGTAACAGTAGTCACTAAAGTCCCAAAAGCCACATCCACACTTTGTCCTCAAAGTATTATGAACCAGTGAAGTGTTCTTAGTTATAAAAAATGTCAACAGGGAATGTTCTTACAGATAAGTGAGATCTGTTTCTCCTTCCTTCCAAGGCATATTCCAAGAGGTACTAAGCACTAGAGTTTGTGCATGGAGGAAACACTCCTGATGTGCCAGACTACTAGGATGTGATAAGGTGCTCATTTATAAGTTTATTTTTCTTGGAACACCAAGAAGACCTCTGTATTGTGAAATTTGATGGGCCAGGCTGTAACTCTGCATTGCTGTTAGACATGACTGGATGGAGATGAGTTGAAGAACACAGGTAGCTCCAAGGCAACACAGACTGGAGTCAGGCTTTCTGCCTTTATTTCATGTCTAGTCTGCTAGTCTGTGATGATCCTCTGTGGCATGCCAGGTGTCTGAATTACGTTTAATGGAGCAAGAAAGAAGATATTCCATACATTTTAATGTGTTCTGTGCTCTCCCCAGCTGCACTTTGCCATTTTTCTGGGAAATCCAGCAACGTGCTTAAACCTGGAGATGACAGAGTTGTTAGGGATTTTTTGTTGTGTGTTTGTTTGTTTGTTTTGTGTTTGTTTGTTCTTTTATTTTCTTTCATGTTTTTGTTAGTTTGCATCTTTTTAATGATATTTCAGTTAAGTCCTACGTCTTTCATTTTTAATGAAAAGGATGACTTGTCTACCTTATTTTTCCCCCCAAAAAAATCCCTAAAACCAACCAACCACCACCAGCACCAACAAAATGTTTTGCAGCTCTTTTGGGAAGTGTTTAATCTAAATGTCTCATGCACAAGAAGTGTAATGTGTAATTTTATTACATTTCCACATAAAGATACTTAAAGAATATATGATTTTATATTGCTTTTCATTTATAAGACAGTCTAAAATCTCTCAAGTACTTGGATATTTACATTTTGAACAAAGATCAGTAAATTAAAATGAAAAAGCTTCAGGATTTTTCATTAAAAAATACTGTTTCTTTCGTGTGCTCATTTCACCTTTGTTTACCAGGCTGTTGCCATGTGCAAGATGGAGAGCAGATCTACAAGGCCACCATGGATTACTTAGAATAAGTTAGAAATAAGACTGTCACAATAAACAGATTCTGTTGCATACCAAAAGCTTAGAGCAAACCAAATGATTTTCTATACCATTTCACCACATAATAGACCTGTCCCAAAAAGCCTGCATGAAATTGGTTTCACTCCTACTTAACTGGAACCAGTTATTTGAATAAAAACTATGAGTTTTACCAGTTAAGTATCCCTGCAGTATGATGGCACAGAGAGGGGAACCCAGGTTTCACTGGCTGCAGTATAGCTGCTGTTAAAAGTAAAATAAATAGAACTTCCTTAAATGTGTCAGTTCTTCCTCTAACCCATCTGATCCCATTCTCTGTTTCAGAAAAGTTACAGAAAAGAAGCAGGCTCTCCATACCAGTGGTCTCTAAAAAAGAGTAAGACATTTGTGCATAGTGAGAGAATTTGAGAACTTCAGCAGTGCAAGTCCATAATTTATATATGAATAATTTTATATACCCATGATATATATGCTCAGAATTTTTTTACTGAAGTGATTAAAAATTGTGTATACCACGACTAGTTGAAACAGTTCTTTAATTCTCTCTCTGTTCTAGAGACTTCTGGTGTAAATTTTAGGGAATGAATATATTTCTCTGCCTGATGAAGGGTGAAATTCCTACTCTGATGGGGCGTGTAACTTTGCCTTCTCTCCTGGTGTGGATATGATGGATGAATGGATATAGGTGTGCACATTATTGGCCAAAAGTCTTCATGGTAAATAATATGTGTACAAAGAGCAGTGCTTTGTATGTCTGCACGGTGGTGAATAGTTAGATATATGTAAAGAATTCAAATATTTTTGTGGGGAATGGTCATGAGAAAAGTATCTCTGTTTCAATGTTTAAAACCTCGTTTCAGTTAGAAACTTGGGGGGATAGAAAAAGTTTAATCCTTTGTGACTGAAGCATTTCAACTTGTCATTGCTCACAGTGTTTCAGACTGCAGTGTGGCTTTGAAAGGTGCGCTTAAAATTTGAACAGAACATGCTGCTAAGCCTATAATGTAGTTTTCTCATTAGAATAGTCATTTCACTGGTGAAATTTCTTTTTCTTTCTAGTTTTTTTTTTCCCGGGATAAAACATCAGTGAATTTAGATGTGAAATTCTCAGCATCTCCCCTGTACACTGACAAAATGGCAGAGGTATTATAGAGCATTCTTAAATGTCATGGGCTTTGACCAGGGCCATTTTATCAAGCACAGGGACTAGGAAATGCAATTCCTACAAACATCCATCTATCTCCATCACAATACCCATGGCAAATGCAGATAAACAAAGGCATAGGTAAACCTGAACCTTTTCTAGGGGAACTGAAAGCCAGAAAGAAGAAAAAATGGGGTTACCAAAAGCACAGTATGACTTTGAATAAACTTCTGCTCAAAAGTCAAAGGGCAGGTGCTTTCAAACCCAGATACACAAATTTGAATATTGATTCTGCTCAAACAAGAACAACAGCTGATTAAACTAATTTCATTTCTGCATTTTTTTGCCTTTGATATTGCTGAAATTGGAAAGAAGTGATGATGAAAGAGTCTTCTCTGTGCTATTTATGTTGTTACTAAAGATTTTGCAGTAAATTTTCTGGATGTGTCTAGCTAACTTTGCAGATCTTAATGTTTGGAGATGAGTTTTGAAGGGCAGCACATAATTTTGGCCCAATATCCAATGAGGTTGAGATACTAAATATGCTGAGTGTTTACCCATTATGAGCTAAAGTTTCCCTGAAGGCATATTTCAAATTGATATATAGAACAGAAGGCAAGATTAAAACCCAGAAACAGTCTGCTTTAAAATTATAATTAATGTAGGGAGACTAAAGAGCCTCCATGAATTCTGTTGCCTTGAACAGCTTTCCAGAATATGATATTCCTGTAAGGAAAAAAAAAAACTAAGTGAAAAACATGAAAAACAAGTTTTGGGTTTTGTTTTTTGTGTGTGGTGGGTGTTTTTTGTTTGTTTGTTTATTTTTCCTTGTTTCCCAAGGCTATTTCTTCATTACAGGTATTAAAGTATATGTGAATCATTTTAGAATATACTGTATGGTGATTCAAAGTAGTCAGAAAATTCACTTCTCAGGGAAAATGCTAATTTTTATTGGGAAAAAAGTAATTAATGTATTCACCTAATAAGACAATATTTTGTTTTTATAATATGGCTATGGTGCCATGCCTACCTGGGGACTTCATGCTTCTTTTCTTTTCCACCATTAAGATTTGACATAAAATCTCTCCCTTCTTAAAGTAATGAGGATTCTGTGTTTGATAGAACACTTCAGAGCCCTTTATCATTTGGCTAAAGGATGTGCCAAATCAAGAGTCTTAGGATCATGAAGCTCCTGAACTTCACCTATGTGTATGACTTCTGAATCAAGTATTTCTTAAGGGCAACAGAGTATATTAAACTTTGCCATAGTGAAAATTGCTCTGAGTATCTCCAAATCTTCTCCTGGTCTACATTTCTTTGATGCAATTTGTCTGGATTTTTTTCAGCAACCCCCCAAGATATTAACCTAGGAAAAAATCCCCACCAAAAAAAAAAAAAAAAAAAAAAACACACAATAAAAATAAAACCAACCACCCAAAATACCAGAAGGATGAAAAAGAAGACTAGACGTATTGTACTAAAAAACCCAAAACCAACCCAACCAACCAAATGCTAAAAAAAAAACCCAAAAAACCAAACCAAACAAAAAAAAACCCCAAAAAAACCCAAACAAACAAATAGGAAAACAAACAAACACCAAAGGGAGAAAACAAACAAACAAAAAAACAGAAAAAACAACCAACCAAAACCCACCAAAAAACCCACAAACAAACAAACAAACAAAACCCCACAAGTCTTTGTTTTCCAATGATGAATTATTTCATTAAAAAATTCAGTCATTGATCTAGGACTGCACTCCCAGTGCCAGAAGTCTTTGGTAGCACCTATAGACCAGATGACACAGCAAACTTTAAGAGAAAAGAAACATTAATAGATGGCAGCAAAATAATCACATAGGAAATTTCTGAATGTCACAGTTCTGCTGAATTGATAGTCAGCTTTTCTTAAAGGCAATACTGCAGTTTCTTTAGCTCAGGTTTTATGTTTTGTACCATTTTCTGCCAATCCATAAATAATACACCAATGGTAATTTAATAATGCTTAAAGTTCATAAATGTACACATGCAATGACAAGGACACTAATATTTTGTATATATTTTAATAAATATATAGATATAATTATGTGTGTGTATATAGATTTATATATAGGATTACAGACATGTTTGGTGGAAGGGACATTAAAGCTCATTCAGTTCCAACCCCCTGCCAGGGGCAGGGACACTTTCTACTATCCCAGGGTGCTCCAACCTGGCCTGGGACACTGCCAGGGATCCAGGGGCAGCCCCAGCTGCTCTGGGCACCCTGAGCCAGGGCCAGCCCACCTTCACAGCCTGGAATATCTTCCTAATATCTCATCTAAACTTTCCCTCTTTTAGTTCAAAGCCATTACCGCTTGTCCTGTCGCTCTAGGCCCTTGTCAAATGTCCCTCTCCATCTCTCTTGGAGCCCCTTTAGGCACTGGGAGGGGCTCTGGTTTTCACAGAGCCTTCTCTTGTCCAGGGTGAAAACCCCCAACTGTCTCTGCCTGTCTCCAGAGCAGAAGTTCTCCTGTCTCTGAGCATCTTATTATCATTTACATACACACATCTCTCCCTCTCCCTCTCCCTCCTCCCTCTCCCTCTCCCCCTCTCTCTCTCTTATCTGTCTATCTATCTATCTATCTATCTATCTATCTATCTATCTATCTATCTATCTATCTATCTATCTGTCTGTCTGTCTGTCTGTCTGTCTGTCTGTCTATCTGTCTGATCTTATGTGATCTACTGTGAGAAACCAGAGGTGTTGAGCAGGACAGAAGTTTTGATTCATAGGGAGTAGTTTGTCCATCTTCCATTTGAAAGTGCAAAATCTGCTCTGCTTTATGGGTAATGTTTCTAATGCTGGTCTTGCCCATTACTGTTATTCACCCTGTTTCCCCAGACACATTTAGTTAAATAGCTATCAACAGCAGACAATTAACGTGAGGGGACAAGGGGATGAGCCAAAACATAAATCAGACAGTAATGCTGTCTTCAGCAGAGAAGAGAGTATCGACCAGGATGACACCTTCTGTGAACTAATTATCAAAGCAACATTCCAAAGTAATTGTGAAACAAGCAATATCTCCTTATATTTTTTCCCCTTTGCTACTTTAGTTAATGACCATATATTAAAAAGAACATGAAAAGGACAAAAATAATAATAACAACAATAATCTCAATCATGAAAGCAAAACAAATAACTCTATTTCACTGCCGATGGCTCTCCTTGTTTATAGCCTCCATCTGCCATGAGCAAATAGAGCAAGAATATACAATTTCTTCCACAGCCTTTTAATTCCCCTGTATCTTTCTTCTGTCCACATTCTGTTACTTGTCTTTTGTCTGCCTTATGAGAAACTGTGATTTATGTGGCCACAATACATTTCTGATTGTCTACTCTTGCTTCAGGTAAGAAAATTTTATGTGCAGTCTAATTAGAATAAAGTAGGAAGAGAGGCACAGAAGGGGATGAAGTATACAACATTTATATGTTTTTCAAGAGGTGAAATGACAAGAGAAGAGACGGCATGCTAGTGCTCTCATACGGGAAAAAACAGCAAGTTCAAACTCTGATAGATGACTGAAAAAAATGAGACAGGATAATAAAGTCTGGCTTCATTAGTACCTCCTTACTGTTTCTGCTCAAGAGTAATAATAATCCCTCTGTTCAGAGATAAATGGATCAATGTCTGTCTCTCCTTGTTAGCCTGCTGTATGGATGAGAACAAAATGACATGTAATACTACTGCAGATGTGGATATCCAGTGCAGATGAAGTTGTTCCAGTACAGGTTTTAAGTTCAGCAAGAGGGATGGAGGATCTTAGGTCATGGTTCCCAGCACTAGCATATAGGAGTTCTTTTCACATCAAAAATACAGCATGAAAGCTGTGAGCCAGTTACCATGGCTGTACTCACTGTACATCACAACACTCTCTGTTAACATCAACACTGCATATTAGAAACTTGTAAAAGCCCTGACTATTTTAATTTCTAGTTGAATATGTCATTAAAGTTTCTTGGACTTTAAATTTGGTTCAATGCAGGAATGTAAAACATTTAATCCAAAATTATGTTCAGTATTTCAATGTGTATGTTTTAAAGACTGATGAGCACAGAGGCTAAATTTGAAATGTAGATTTGAGTTCAGGAAAGAATTTCACATTCTCTGCTGTCATCCATGAGCCACGCCTACAAGCACTACAGTTAGCAAGCAACAGAATTATGGACAGCTTGGCTGAGTGCTGGGTTTCAGTTTAGACATGGGATTTTCTTGTGATCTATAATATTGAATGGGATAATCTACAAAGAATACCAAAGATATATCATATTTAATGACATTGGGTCCCTGAGGATCTTGAAATTCAGAACTATCTAAACCTGAAATCATTATTCATGTAAGTAGCTATTACTTTGAATGATATTAAATGGGAATACTCATTGTCAGAGCGAATAATTCCACCTTCTAAGCAAAATGTGATAATTAGAATTGGTTCTGGTAAATATAGTTACTGCAGCAAGAATTCTGGTAGCTTAAATTAGACATCTTCAATCCTGATGTGAGTGTATATCAGAAGTTTTATCTTGCTATCCCTGAATCTGCCTTTAAGCAGACATTTTCTTTTTTTGCAAAATAAAATGTTTCAAGTAGAAAACTTACACCCGGTGAAAATAGCTTCCTAAAATTAAATACATTCAATTATCCTGCAGGATGAAGAAAATAAATTTATGTATTTTAAAATATATTTACTAATGCTTACTAATTACACAGCAGATATAACATGAGAGTGACAGCTGAATATAGCACCCAACTAGAAACCTTCATTAACATTTTTTAAAATTCAAAGATTTTAAAATTGCATTACTTCAAGACTGAATAAAAGCAAACCCAAACAAACAAAACCCAACCAAACTTATTAACTTCCTCCTAAATTAGTTAAGTGAATTTTCCAGTCAATTCACCTCAGTAATGAGGTAAAGATGGCTTTGTATTTGTTTGCATCAAATCACTGGATTAACACTCTCATCGCCTCTCCCAAGAAAAGTTTTTCTCATAGCTCATCTGTTCACAGGCCTGAAATACATAATCCCATGCAATCTAGCAACAATCAAGCAAAACTATGTTATTATCCTTCCTTTTCCCCACCATGATTCCTTTTGTTAATCCCCTCTTCAAGTTCCATAGAATTTTCCTGGTCCTTGTTTTAGTAGAAGCTGAAATTCTGCTGTAAAAGGCACCTGGCCCTCAGCACAATAAAATACTGTAGCATACTGATCCAATGAACAGACGGAGCAGAGACAGCAAAAATGAAAATATTTATATCACCTTTGTGCTGCTCTAAGTTTATCACAAAAAAACAGAGACTGGGAGGAGATTCTTCCCCAGATGCAGGACTTAGTTCTTCCTTTTGTTGAACTTGAGCAGATTCCCATGGGACCAGTTCTCCAGCTGGTCAAAAGCCCTTTGAATGACAGCGCAACTCTGGTGTATCTACAAGTTTTGCATTGTCTGCACTCTTTCTGAGGCTGCAGTTTGTCCTATCACCCAGGACGTTATTGAAGATGTTAAAGTATTCTCAGCCCCAACCCTAGGAGTCCAGCGCTGGCCAGATGGACTTTGTACCACTGATTTCAGTTTTTCAACCCCAGCACACAATTCCCAATCCACCAGCATCCATTTTAGTGGCCCACATTGCACTGGTTTCTTAATGAGGATGTCATGGAACACAGTGTCAGGGTCTTGTGAATGCCTAGAATGAGAATGTCTCTTGTGGTTCTCACCCAGTCCACTGAGATATGCATTTTGTCATAGGAGGCTGTCTAGTTGGTCAGGAACAATTTCCCTTTTGTAAATCCACAATAACTACTCCTAATTACCATGTTCTTCATATGCCTGAAAATAGTTACCAGGATTATTTGCTCCCTCACCTTCCTGTGGACCAGGGAGAGGCTGGTCTGCATCTAATTCTTTGCACTGTCATTCTTAAAGACTCAAATGACCTTTCTCCTAGTCATCAGGAGCATTTCTGCTCATCATGAGCTCCAAAGTAATTCAGAGTGTTCTCACAAAGATTAGAGTGTGTAGCAGGCACCTGCAATGATCATAGTCCTGCATCTGCGCAGGAATCTCTCATTTCTTCTGCCTATTCCCAATGCACGTGCACCAGTACATCTGTCCTGCAGAGACACACTCAGTCCTGCTGATTTCCCAGAGAAAATTGGAGTAACTTCCCCCATCGTGTTATCTCAGGGGCACTTCCTTACGTGCAAATGCTTGAGGCAGATCCTTTTCAGGCCTAGGTTGTTCATTTGGACATCCCTTGTCCACATCACCCTGCACTGTTTACTTGGCAAGCCTTCTTCATCATTTGGCTGTGGGTTATTTCACTCTCCTGTTGTGTCTAAGTTGAAAGTTCTTCTTACCAGGTTAGCCGGCCTGCTAATGATTTTTTCCCACTTTATTGTTTCTTCATGATATTCCTCAATCCTCCAAGAATCCTGTGGTCATAGAATACAATCCCTATTGGAACACCAGTCACGCAACTAGTTGTTGAAACTGAAGATCCTTCAGCTCCCTCTCAAGTCCTTCCTCTTCACAAACAGAACAAAGGGGAAAGCCACAAAGACCCTCAAGACCTTGATCATTGACCTCAGAGTTCCTCTGCCATCTCAGAGATCTCAAACTGCAGAAATCGACCTACAGAGGAGTGCTTCACCCTAGACATTATCCCTGATTTGAAGTTACAATATGGTTTTGGAAAGGCTGAGGAAATGTCCAGTGGGAATTGAACTCTCTTAGAATTGTCTTTAAAAATCCAACCATATTTATTCTGTTTCAGGTTAAATGTCAGAAGCTACGTGCTCCTTGCTTGCAAAATTCAAGATATTATAAGGTAAAAAGAAGGTTCTCAAAACTAATAAGTCACACACCTGCAAATATTCACATAAAGCAGCTCCTCCTCAGAGAATTTAAGGCAAAGAAGTACTTCCTTAGTTTTCTGGTTTCCTCTGGAAATTTTGCACAGAAAATCTTCTGTGATTTCTTATGAATCAAGATAATTTGGAAGTTTTCTACTTAATCTGAGTTATTTCAAACAGTGAAGGTAAATTACTTTTGAAGTTTCATATGGAAGAGACAATTATAAATTATATATTTTTTAACTAAAAGGAAACAGATATGGGGACTTAATTACTTGATAATCATTAGGTCTAAATTAAGACTGAGCAGAAGGAGAAACCACACACACGTGAGAAGTCCACACATGGGAATGAGGGTGACATATGTTTCTAATGAAGAGCTCTGAGGTGGCCACGTTGTTCACAGATAAATTAGGGGGTACATGATAATTTTTGCTTTCCATTGATACTAAAAACTAATCACACCCATAAGTTTTATGTTTGGAGAAAAAAAAAAAAGCAACAACAAAGAAACATGCAATTACATACACTTATATGTGTGCTGGTGTGTGTTTATACAAACAATTTTATGAGATGAATCCATCAAAGAGTCTCTGCAGATTCACCAGCACCAGCCTTCTCCTTGCTTTTAGCCACATGTCATTCATTCATGCCCAGATTGCTGAAATTCAGATTTCATTTCAGATTGCTGAAATGCTGGTTATTCTCTGCAAGCCTGGTGAGAAAAATGTGAATTTTAAGGCTGTCAGAACAATGGGAAAAAAAAAAAAAAAAAAAAAATCTTCCTACTAACAACCTCTTCCTGTTCCCATGGTGCTGCAATTGATTATAAAGGGAGACAGACTTGGTTCTCAATCCCCTTCTGGCCCCACTTCCCAGCCCTGCTTATTGAGACAACACCAGAGGAATGATACCTAATCTTCCTAATGGGAGAAGTTAAGTGCGAAAGAATTTTGATGACTGTAATGACAATTAAAAAAAAATAAATCAAAGAAAGTAACATAACAAGTTGGATTTTTCTTTCTTACTGCTTGTTTCTTAGATAGCACCAGCTATCAGCTGTCATCTCTCCTCATGCAGAAACTCTATAAACCCCAAGAGATCCTTCTTACTTGAGTAAATTAATTATTTAGTGAGTGATGCATTACAAGGCACAGAAGTAGATAAAATGCCCCAAGGATATGATGAAAGAGTAAAAATTCTTGAACCATCTTTGGATGAAGACAGCAGCAAATAGCTAAGTTGTTTTTTGCTTTTTTTTTGTTTTTTTTTTTAGTTCAGTCCCAAGTGAAAACTGGAAAGGAAACATTCCTTCTTAGGGCAGTCCTCTATGTACAGTAGGCCACTGTGCTTTGGTCTTTTGCATTCAGATTGCATTTTTTCATCTTTAGTGTGCTCACAGAGGGATATTATTTTTATATTGAAAAGTTTATCTATGGACATAATGTCCAGAGCGTGCTGGTGACTCAGATTTCTCAGGTAGTTTTCCAATTTCTACTCAATTTAAAACATTTAGGTGATGAAAAAGGTCTGTCAGTTATGAGTATTTCAGTACAACTGAGTTGCTCTTTACACACAAATATGATTTTGCAAATTAAGCTGATATTAGTTTTTTCTACTTGCTTTTGTGTGTGAGAAAAGGAATTATTTCCATAAAGTAGCTGTCTTTTTCTGCAATAAATAAGTCCAGCAAATGACACTGAAAATGTGTTCATTTGACCACGGTACACTCTCTCAAATTACTTGGATGCTTCAAAGCTGTGAAAAAAATTTATATCTATCACACCAATAAAGCAGTATTTCTGGTCAAACTGATACATTTAATTTTTGTATCTTTTCCCACAGTGTCCTGAAGAACAGGGTCAGAAAACACAGAGGGGCAGTTTTAAAATTAACAGAGAAGGATGGAAAACTCTTCCCTAGGCAGAGCAGAGCTCAGGACTCCTGTGTGTCCCTGCACAGCCTGCTTGTAAGAAATAAGTAAACACTGATTAATTACTCTGAAATCTCCATGGGTGGGTAAAACACTTCAGGAAAAGTAACTGCCTTCCTTTCATTGAAAATATCTGCCTTAGTTACACCTGATGTGCAGGGATATGGAAGAAAAGTCTTGGAAAGCTGTAGGGATGGATAGCAGCGACATGGTTAAAAATCTGTAAGTCACAGGCTCATGGAAGCAAAATTAGGAAGCCAGTGGCCCATGTAGCTAAATTAAAGTGGATCTTAAAGGTGGGTGTATGAAAGAGTTTTCTTAATAAAATGGTTGAAAGGAAATGAGAGTTGATGGCTGCTGTAAGTTGCCACTGCCCCAGATAGTCCTTATGTGTCTTCAAATATGTCCTTAACTCAATCCCTTGATACCCTTGAAGCCCCAATAGGATGAGAAATTAAAAAAAAAAAAAAAAATTAAAATAATCCAAAGTATAGAAACTGATACATCCAACAATTAACTCCTGATTCAGAGGTGTCAACACTTCCTATGACATTAATAACACAGAATAATGTGACTAATGTGAATAAAGTGCAAATAGGACTGGTAATGGATTTTCTAACAGAAAATGGAGTTTAATGCACTTCATAGTAGGAGGAAGCACATTCACTAAGAAATCTTCAGATTTTGTCTAAGACTATCATTCCATGTAAACATCTCCAAGTTTGTTCTCTCAGGTCTCTTTACCTGGAACTAGGACTGAATGAATATTGTCCAAAGCTAATTTAATTCATCAATTAAGTGTTTGATGCAAATAGGAAAAAGAAAAAAAAAAAAAAAAAGTGGATCTTGGGAAGGTCCACTTTTACACTCAAAACTGTATTGTTATCTGTATGTATCTTTATGTATAGTCTGTTTCATTGGTCCTTTCTGTAGCAATTAGCTGTGTGGTGATTTTGGATAGTCCATGAACTCCTCATCACCATCAGTGAACACTCTAGAAGGCCAAATCAGGAAGCTGTAACTGATGGCAGGGCACACAGAATTACAGAATTATAGAATATGCTGAGTTGGAAGGGACCCATCAAGATCATCCAGTATAACTCCTGGCCCTGCACAGGACCATCTCCAAAAGTCACCCCATGTGTCTGAGAGCATTGTCGAAACACTTCTTGATTTCAGACAGGCTTGGTGCTGTGACTGCAGCCCTGTTCAATGCCCAGCCACCCTCTGGGTGAAAAACCTTTTCCTGATATCCACCCTAAACCTCCCCTGACTCAGCCTGAGGCAATTCCCTTGGGTCCTGTCACTAGTCACCAGAGGGAAGAGATCAGAGCCCGTCCCTTCTCTGCCCTTCATGAGGATGTTGAAGACATCTGAGGTCTCCTCTTCTCCAGGCTGACAGACCAAGGGCCCTCAGCCACTCCTCACATGGCTTCCCTTCCCGACCCTTCACCATCCTCGTGGCCTCCTTTGGACACTCTCTAATGGATTTATGTCTTTTTTTTTTTATAATGTGGTGCCCAAAACTGCTCACAGGATTTGAGGTGAGACTGCATCAGAGCAGAATAGACTAGGATTGTATTGTGTTTATATTTCTTGACAACAAAGAAATATAACTTTTATTAAAGCAAAAAAACCCCTCCAAAACCTAACCTCTATTTTCAAATAAATGCTGGACTCCCAGTAGTATACCAGCCTTTACCCTATCTGTTTAAGAATTACACAGAAGGACATTTCTGGTGAGTAGGGCATGGTGGAAGAGAAGTCTGAATTTCAGCTGTCAGGACCTTTTGTAAGCTGTTTGCTCTTTCATTTTGAATTACAAATTGTTCTTGGACCTAAATATATGCACATATATTTTTCTCTAAAAATTAGTAGCTATTCCCAACTCCTTTCATGTATAAGACATGAATGAAGTAAAATAAAAAAGTCAAGAGTAACACTTTTTT
The DNA here is from genome assembly GCA_018697195.1 of Certhia americana. Classification (NCBI taxonomy): domain Eukaryota; kingdom Metazoa; phylum Chordata; class Aves; order Passeriformes; family Certhiidae; genus Certhia; species Certhia americana. Next base: position 3,562,345 of record CM031878.1, on the reverse strand, counting down.
GCTTTAGTGAAGTACTGCAACATGATGATATCACCAGGTTAAACCCTTTTACCTTGAATTGGACATGAATAATTCAGGCCTTCAAATTATTGTTCTGCCACATAACCTTGTCTGTCACTCAACAAAGGCCATTCTTTCTGTCCCCATCCAAATTTAATAGGTGTTGATTCCCCTTCTCCCCACTGTCTTTTCTGCCTGAGACTTAAATTTACATGGACGTGCTGTTTAGGTGGAGTGACTTGTGTCTGTACAGGTCTCTACCTGACAAACTTTGTCTCTTCCTATTTCATCAGTGGCTATCAACAATCAAGATACATGAAAGCTTTGCTGACTGTGCATTATTGAAGTAATAACGAAATGCCTCATTTGAGCTTGCTTCTTTCATGAAGAGAAAAAAAAAAAAAAAAATCCAGCAAGGAATTATTTGCAAACTGTAGCATTTCCAAATGCTACAGAGCATGGTTGCAAAATTGACAAAGGAAATACATCCTGGCTCATAAATACTTGCAAATGATGATTTGATGAGCTCATTTTATAATCACTGCTGGGGTCCAAATAATTATGGTGATAATCTTTCAATTTATAATTCTTCCAGGTCTAGATTATTTGCAAACTAAGGCCAAGGAAAATATATTAAATAAATAGGCTAAAAGGAATTCACATGTTCAGCTTCTGTATTGTTTTACTCTGAAGTCAAAAATCTGATGTCATTCATCAGTTCTGAGCATGAACTGGTAAAAAAGATCCTTAATATTTGGCTCAGATACAACTCTCCCATCATCTTACCTGGTTTAAATAAAAGATGGCATATATCTCTTTGTTGTTATGTTCTCACAGAAGTTCTCATGCTGGGGTCCTGGTTCACAGCTGGGATTCCAGGGTGCTGTTGGCACAAATGCAGGAGAGACCCTGTTCCAAGTGATGTCTTGCCTGTCAAATGAAATCCATTAGAAATCAAAGGCAATGAATCAGAGCTGAACTAAGATGACCATCTAGGTAAAACAGATTACGTGCCCTATCTCTGAATGTTGCAATGTTTGCAAACCATGCTCACGTTTCTCCTTTTCAGCTCTAAAATTTCTTTACACACTTATCCTTTCATGCCTTACTTCTCTTGCATTTAATATTGCACAAACAGGAAATATGGTCAGATATGATTTCTGTGGCTGACTCCTTTCTCTCGTTCAACAACCAAGGAATTTCAGTGATCATCAGATTATTCTCATGTTGTGTAGTGGCAAGACTGATGGATGTATTGAGGGTAATTTAATTCTGGTTATCCTCAAGATCAGAAGAGGGACGCTTTACAGGTTGTTTCCTGGCTTAGGCAATGGCCAATTTGCCTGTATCTTGAATTACTGTTCAGTTGCCTTTTTCTGACCCACTCAGGCCAGTTAGATACCTCTGACCCACTCAGGCCAGTTAGATACCTCCTCTGCTAATTCTGGCACATTCAATTCCTTGGAGTTTGCAAGCATTTAATAGTCCTGGTTCTCCAGGCTCAGTGCAGCACAGCAGTGAGGCTGTCCTCAGTGACAAGGAAACACAGAGTTTTTGTAGCTTCCCTTCACTGCTTTTACGGGCAAATAAAAAAAGCAGACAATCTGCATTACAAAATACTTCATAGCTCACTTAAAGACACAGGGAAATTATTGGGCTGTAAACATAGGTTTAACCTGTATTACATGACCTGTAATAGCAGCTGTAAATTTCCCAGCCTATTTGGAAGCAATTCAAGTCAGCAATGTGGAGGTGAGCAGGCAATGTGGGGGAGAGGACACAGGTTCAGTGCTTGGCTTGAAGGCTGAACTCCTCCAAATTTTGCTAAAGAAAGGACAAATTTTTTTTTTTATTTATTTATTCCAATTTTTTCTCACAGATCAGTTAGTGAAGATAAGTTAGACATTATGTAACCTTACAGTTTTTCTATGGGACCACCATAAGTTTTTGAAGTCCTCTATTTCAAGCTGTGCAATTTCAATTTTTTTGTCTTAGTATTATTTAAATTTTATGAAGCTAAACTTCAGTTAAATCCAAGGTCTCATGTTCACAAACAAAAATACATAGGACAAGATTGTTTTATATATCCCAGTCAGGAATCAAATTTTTAGGCCTGGTTTTACAGATGTCTTACAGGTTTTATGTCAGCCTTTTAAGCCAAAGTAAAATGAAGTTCTCAAAATGTCTTCAAGGGATATTTTGTCCAGTAAATATTCTGGCTGCAAAATTAATATTAGAAAGGTCCATCTGATCAAAGTTAGCCCACCTTATCCTTGAAATAGCTTCTCACACAGGTGTTAGAGGCCAGTGTTTGGGAGCAGCTAAATTACTTACATTATTAAGAGCAACATCAGAAATTTAGTAGGGACATTTAAATTTATAGGCATTTCTCAGAGGGAAAAAAAATCCCCATGCAGTGACATTGGAACTGATACATGTTTCTGAAGGTAAACAAAGTTCTCAGTGTGTGACTTTGTAGATGAAACAGTGAAGATGATTGTCATGCTTAAATAATAATGAGAAAGCTTCAAATTTGGTTTTCTGCATATCGTATTAGACCTGCAGATTTATCATGAGATGCAAGAGTGAATTTTCTCTAGAGAAACCAAGCTTCCTTTGTGGTTTATCATAATGGTTAAAGTATGACTAGAGGTAGACAGTGTTGTCAGACAGCTGTCAAGGTCCTGGAAACACCAGCAATTAGAAATCTGGAAAGTGAGTTGAAAATACAAGAACCAAAAGATCACCTGCTTGCTAAAAATTAGTTTTTTGTTTTGTTTAGTTTTGTTTTCTGTTAGGAATAGTGAATAATTCAAGGAAAATAATGCTGATTTGCGTCTAAAACAGAAAAAGTGGGTAAAGGCATAGAATGGGAAAAAAGAGACAAAGAAAAAGTATATTTAAAAAAAATATATAAATGTAGAAAGGAGAAATATAAAGACAACTGAAAGCAGAAG
>CM031878.1:3517264-3558988 GCA_018697195.1 Certhia americana | reverse complement strand
AAAAAACCCAAATAAATGCTACAGAGGTTGTGGAAGTGGTAGAATTGCCAAAACACTTTAAAAAGTAGTTGAAGCTAAATTATTGTTGCTGTGCAAGGACACAAAAAGTGTAGGGTAGAAGTGCTCCAGGAAGCCAGTAAAACCCTACACATGAGCACAGCTTTTTTAAGATAAAACAAAGAGGCAGCACTCTGACACATGGGAAAAGCTGACAAAATCTCATCTTCTGAGGAACCATCACCTTTCAATTAAATATACAATTGTAGATTTCAGACTTACGCCTTGAACTCGAAAAATAAATACTATGGAATCATAAAATGTTGCAAAGTATCCTATTATCTTCTAATAGATATAGATGTAGATATAGATATAGATTTTTAATTTTTTTTTTTTTCTGTTGTTGCACTATAAGATAGCTTCTATTACTCTAGTCTTGAGGGGTTTTTTGTTCACAAGCAGTGATCAATTTTACAAATTGGTGGAATAGGACATACATTTTGCCTCCATACCACATTTTATTCTCCCTCATGCAACCTTCAGGTCTGGTGTTTATTTACCTCACACTATCCAAACTCTCCGCAACTTTTCAGCTCTTTATGGACTGTTCCATAATGATCAGCACTGCAGCATCCAAACGTGTAGCAGAGAGGCACCAACCTCTGCAAACCTTCTGTGAGGTAGGGCAGCATTCCCCATTCTCTTTGAAGCTGATATTGAGATGAGCCACTGGGTGTTATTATGTGTGATGAAAATTCAGGAGCCTGTTTCAGACAGAAGAAAATCAAAAGGGTTTCTCTGTTAACTTAATTGGGCTTTGAATCACTCTGTGTATCAAGAAATTCTCATTGTTTGGTTTACATCAGCTCAGAGTACATCTGGGCTGGCCACTAGAATACTAATTCCATTGTTTCATGCTGTACAATACTTACAGTAATATTATAATAATAAAGCTAACTACTCTAAAAAGCCTCTTGAGCTCAGACGTGCTTTGGCAGCCAGGGCAGTGAGGGCCTGTTTCCCAGAGGGAGCCTGCATGCAGACACCCTGTTCTGGAGCCTAAAATTAATTCCTCTCTGCTCTGTTTGTGTGCTCCAGAAATGAAATAGCTGACCTGATGCTTAAAGACACCACCTAAAGAAAAAAAAAAACAAAAACCTCCAGACAGCTGCATCAAATCCCCCCCTATGTCTGCACTTCCCTACAGTGATGCACCTGGCTGCACATTGCTGGATTGGCTCTTTATGTATCACAGGACAAGAGGAAATGGTTTCAGTGAACATACAAAGCTAAAAGCTGGCTGTTTAAGCTAGGACAGGTGTCTGGGCTCTCTCAGTTGTCACACAAAAGACTGGCACCTTGAGAGATCCACCTTCTTTGCTGTGAGGGTGACTGAGCAGTGGCACAGGGTGTGCAGGGACATTATAGAGCTTCCTGCTCTGGAGATATCCAAGGACCACCTAAATATTTGGATCCTGTGCAGCCTGCCCTACTGAGTAAGCGTCTGGGAAGAAATTGAATGAGGTAAACATTCTGTTACAGAAAGGCATTAACAGAGTAGGACATTCAGGTAATTCCATCAAAAATAATCATATTCTGAAGTTTCTGAGACTCTAGGATTTGGTCAGCACAGAAAAAAAGAGTTGAGTAAGATGATCTCCAGGGATCCCTTTTTACCCCAGCCACTCTGTGGATTCATCTGAAGAGAGCTGCCTCTCTTTCCCCATCACCATTTCCCTTAGAATGAATTATGGAGCACTATTTTACTATAAAGAATATTGATACATTACTGCAGAGCAGAGATTTGATCATTTCCATTAAAAAGTCTTTGCCTTTTAAATGACATTTTCTTTGCTGATGATATAAATAGCAAAACAAACAAATTAGCAAACCTGCATGCAGTTACAAGAAACATTATTCCTTGTTTTGATTAGGGACTGTTTTAAACCCCTAATGTACCCACAGCTGTTGATAAACATTCCATGGAGTCTGTTGTCTTTAAGGAACCTAGAATTTAGCATGGGTATGGCTTGCACTTTTAATTAGGGATCTCTGGCACCTGATCAGAGTTTAATTCGCGTGTCTTAAAACACTTAATATATAGTGGCATTCAAGCTGAGAGTAATCATCCACAGTCTGCCCATACAAACGATACAAGTGAAAAAATGTGTCACTTAATGAGCCTGAATCAAACCTCAGTTAAATCAATGTACAACATATGCAAACAGCTGTCCTCAACATTAATAGGGTTACCTTGGATTTACCACAATTTGGATTTGGTGCAGCTGATTGGGATCTGTCCCATCACCTTGCATTAATTATACATTGCTGTTCTAATTATCTCCCTGATTGTCTTCTGACTGTTACAGATGTGTGTACACCTAACACCAATCCTCCTTGTCATCCACAGTCATTAATATCAGATACCAAAGGAGCACCAGGGTGAGCTTGAAGCACCCAGCATCAAGTCATCAAGCCCAAACTTCTCTCTTCAACACCAGCTATGAATAAGTGTCTGGGAAGAAACTGAATGAGGTAAACATGTTTGATACAGAAAGGCATCAACAGAGGAGGGCGTTCAGGCAATTCCATCTAAAATAATCATATTCTGAAGTTGTTGAGACTCTAGGATTTGGTAAGTGCAGAAAAAAAAATATTTGAGGCATAAATAACAGAAATAGTTGTTTTAAAAATAATTTTTAGTTCTTTTCTGACAGCTTGAAGATAATCAGTCTAATTTTTCAAAGATTATGAACAGGAAAATGAGCAAAATAGGAAATTTAATTAATTAATTAATTGAGCATGTCACTTCTACCTTTCAAAATGCAGTTTCTTGCTTAGAAAACTGTCAGAAGTAGGGGTTTAGAAGAGGAATTGTGCATAGTTAGTATATGTAATCTATTGATTATGAGTATTAATTATATATAATTAATTACATATATTAAACAGAACCAGACTTCTTTCTTAAGCCTGAATTTTTTTTTTTCATTTTTTGTAATTGCAAATGAGTAACAATTTGGGAAATATTGCAAAGAGTTTTGTTGTTTTGTTTTGTTTGTTTTTGTTTGTTTGGTGGGTTTTATTATTATTATTGTTATTAATTCCAAGCTTTTGTGGCTAGGTGATGAACCAAATGACCAGTCACTATCACAACTTTCCAAACACCTGGAACATGCAAAGCCTTAGTGTGTTATATTGATGGGTATTTGCAGGTGAGAGAGTGTTTGAGGGCAAATAATCTCATCCTATAACATCCATGAAGGTGAAAAAAAAACTGGTAGAATCCAGTGTTTTCTGAGCACTTCTCTCTCAGCATCCACAGCTGGCGCTGCCTGCCTCCTGAGCTGCTCCATCACTGGAGAATGATCACAGGGAACTTTGAAAGGATTTAGGAAAAAAAAAGATACAGGGGAAAACATGACTAAGAAATGAGGAGGAGAAAGAGAAATTAAACAAAAGGTGCAGTAAAGGTTTGCAATAACACAACAGCACAAATAGTGAGTGTCTCTGTAGGTCCCCTAGCAAATGTTGTTGGCAAACCCAGCAGCACAATGCTTGTCAAGGGCAGTTATCTAGTCTGAAACCAGGTTCAAAGTTACTTTCCCCAAACTCTCTCTCCTGACAAAAATTAGGGCTTCTGTATCCTTCTATGTAGAAGTTGTGACCTAAAATGTAAATGATGCAATTAAAATATTAATATTTTATAATAACATGAAGCTTCTGATGTAAGTGTTGAATTCAGTGGAGCTGTTTTGGTATAAAGCTACACTATTAGAGTGAGGAATAGAATTTAGGTTTATGCAGTGATGGGCTTTTAAGCTCACAGAGGCAGGCAAATCAGAGCTGAGCAAGTTTAATGAAGCCTTTTTTTTTTTTTTTTTTTTTTTTTGTGAATGTGTTTTGAAATTCAAGAGCTGTTCTTATAACTAAGGGAGCTGCCTTATGAATGAAAACAGGGAAGGGAAGACCAGGGAAAGATTTATTTCCCATATACTTACTGTATTTTTCAGTTATATATATTTGATTTCATAACCTCAAGAGTAATAACAGGAGCAAATATTTTGCTAGGCTAATGCATTATTAATCATAGAATAAAGTCAGGGAACCAGACAACTTTGGCACCTTATTCTAAGACCACATGAAAAACTCTGCACATAAATGACAGTCAAAATAAGCAGCCTGGCATCTTATTGAACACAGAACATGATGTGCTGCAAAATCAAGAAGCAGCCCTGATTTATCCTGTGGAACTTGACATTTCCTACAAGCCAGCATTGGCTTAACATTAATTAAAGCTTCACATGAGTGTTATCTTTTTTTCTCCCCCCTATTGTTCTCATGGTGTGCAACCTATATTTTTTTCTGAAACTCTGCAGTTTGTGGGTATGTATAAACCTGAATGACAGAGCTGGATAGCTGACTGCAAATGTCAGAATGCCTGTAGGTAATCAAAACAGCGACTTCTCCTTTATTAATAATGTTACATGAAAAGTGCGTGTGAAACCTGTGGCCTTCAGAAAGTTTGAGAGAAAGGTGGATTTTAAAGCATAAGGTAAGTAAGGATGAGAGAAAAATTCATAGCTTTTCACCCCCTGCTGATAATTACTTCATTTTCTGTCCATAAATGATAAGAAAAGGAAGAAGTCTCATCCTTTTAAACTCCATTTGACAATATTATGACAGTTTTTTCCTGGGTCTTTGAAATTCAGAATATAAAATTCGTTGATTCCTGAATGACATACATGTACTGCACCACCACTGTTTCCTTTGCAAATAATTAGTGCTCTTTGTGCTATTTTTTTGTAACAAATGTTAAATTGTAGCTTTATTTTTAACTATGTTCATATAGCACTTAATGATTTAAAAACAAAACAAAACAAAAAAATAGACTAACATTTATCTGACTAACTCTATCCTGTAAAAACTATGTGTTTCTGGTCATAACCCATTATTAAAAGTGTCTCAACAGTCATGGGAGGAGAGCATGGTATCACCAGAGAGGAAGTCATCCTACCCTAAAATAGATCTTTAACATGTACTTGATGAGTCATTTTCTGAAGAGATTGTTTCCTCTCCTTTCATTAGAGAAGGCATTTAGGTGACTACCTTAAGGAAATAACTAATTTTTATATGGCTAAGTTAGGCAAGGTGAATCTCAGCTGAAAAGAACATTGCAAGTCTAATTTTATATATATATATATATATATAAATTTTCTTTGTAAGCCTGAAAGGAACCATTCCCCTGTTAGGATCCACCTGCATTTCTGCTGTCTGTGAAATAGGACACAAGACAGGCACAACACAATGAGTGTCACAGGGAAAGATTAATCAGGGAACAGAAAGGGAGAAGTGTCAAATTTCTAAGTACCAAGTAATAACCTAGAGCAAGTACAAAAATGATCTTAAACTATAAAATTCCTGAAATACCTCCAATATTCAGGAATTGCTTTAGGTTTATAGATGGAAAATACTTTCTTAGCACTCCTATTGGTTAAAAAACCACATCTTAGCAAATCGTATCTCATGATTTTGAGGAAGCAGTCTGGGATATGTGCAGACCATGAGAATTCCAGTCAAATCCCATGCCAGAAATGTTAAAACTTCAAATGCCTCCTTCAGAGAGTTTGTGGAGGGTGTGTGTCACAGAGCAATTTATATCCCCACAATACAGCCCTTATATCCTTCAAGACCTAATTTCCCCATCTGTAATATCAGTGCTGTGATACTTGCTTCTCTTGCAAGGGTTATATCATAACTCCTTGCATTTGCTTTTAATATGCCTTGTAAGGGAGACAAAAATAAAATGTGTTGTAAATTATTAATGCAGTTGTATTTCTGGGGCTTCCTTTTATGGAATAGCATGAACTAGTAAAGACTGAAGACCAATTCATATATTGTGAAAAAGCACAATACATTAAACAATCCCCCCACCATTTCTTGGTATAATTTTAATTTTTTTTATATTATATTTTGAAACTACTCCCCAACTCGGAGAAGAAGAATATGCATTTCTTTGTGATTGGACAGAAATAGACAAAATATAGGGATTTCAGCTGTCAGCATATTATTCATCCTATAGTTCTGTTCATATGATATTTATGCCAAACTACTGAAAATTAACCAGGTTTACTCTGTGACAATGGAAAGAATTCATGACCAGTGACAAGCTGGATGGAGAAATAAAAGAACTATTTTCTCTCATATTTATTCTAAAGAAATAGAATTGGTGTGAAGATTCAGAGGTAAGGCATTTTATTCTAAGACGTGGAAAAATTGTTTTCTTGCAGTGACTGAGTGAATGCTGGAGTCAAACTCACCTCTAGTTACCACTTATATATATATTTTAATAAATCCAATCTGGCCCCCCAGACTCTCTTTCTGTGAAGAGATGGAGACCCAGAGATGAGCAATGAACTGAGTTTTAGCATTCATATTCAGGTAAAAGAAAGAATAGGATTTTTTAAGGGATGTTTTTGCTACTGTATTGTCTTACAGAGTAGGATATGGAAGGTGTTAATGTGCAGATTTTCTGAGAGAAAAGTACCTGCAAGGTTGACAGAGAACATGACAAAAAAAGATGTAATAATATGTATACTAGGAATTGTTCACATTGAGAAATGATCCCTATTGCTAACTCCTGTATGAGCAAACAGGGAGGTACAGCCCCATCCTCCAAGCATTTATGATCTTCTAATCTATCTCACTGAGTTATGAGGACCCTTCAAAAGAAAATATATATATCTGTGGATGTTTTGGGAAACAATAATTTAAGTGAGTCTGGAAGTATAAGCATGACATTTGACATTAGACTGATTTCTTTTCTTTCTAGAATTCGTGCTCAGCTGCAAGTTCTGTGTGCCTTCATTTACATTTCCACTCTCAAGTCTTTTGCACCTTTCCCAGGCTTGTCATGTATCTTTAATCTTCTTTTTTTCTATTTTTAATTTTCCCCATGCAATTCCTCGTCCCTGTCATGACACCTGAAGCAATCTCTGGAGCATCTCCACTCTCCAAATGCCCCCAGTCCTTACTTAGGGAAAGGGGAGAGACATTTTAAAAGAGCATATTTAAGGATCTCTATGAACATAAAAATGTAAGACCAGCTACAGTGAGTCAAAGAGGTCCTTCTAACATTTCCAACAACAGTCAAATCTGGATGCCAGTGAAAAAGTGAAATGTCAGAGCATGCATGTGTGATTCCAGCTCTGATCTTTCCCTCAGATATTTATTAACAGGATGCTAAACCTTTCTAGGACAGGAGTGCTTTCCATGCATTTACTGTATGGACTCAGATTTTCTTCTTGCAAACTTGTCCAGTCTCCTGATCCCTTCCCAGATTTTTGCATCTACATCACCCCAGGGAAGGGAATTCCATGGCTGAATTATTTCTGCTTACACCTAGAAACCCCAGGAAAAATATGTATTAGGAGTACACTGGAGTAGCAAATACACGAGTAATAATTGCCTTTTAAATGGGACAAATCTGGAATAAATCTGTGGTATTCTGCACTGCCAGGGGAAAAATCTGGTTGGTAAATCTTTTTTGTTTTTTTGTTTTTTTGTTTTTTTTTTGGTTTTTTGTTTGTTTGTTTTTTTGGGTTTTTTTTATTCTTAGGTGAGATCTGAGTTTTCTTTCAAATAACTGGACAGGAGTGAAACTCTGCATGTGTGGTACCGTGTGGCCTTGGCAGCACACACTGCTGTTTGACCAACAGGCTCTCTTTTAAAACTTCAAGCCTCTTGGAAAGCTTTTCCTCTCCTCATCTCGTGGAAATAAACATTCTTTTGTTTTTATAGTGTCATATCTGTTTTGTATCAGGGAAAGAAATGACTCTGTAGCTCTCTCTTAAATTGGCACCATTTTACTAATAGCTAGCAACACTCATCCTCTAAGCATGGCTTAAGCCCCCAAGGTGTCTGCTCTTACTTTTGGATGTGCAAGGTCTCAAAGTGACTTTCTTCCCTCTGGAGAAAAGCGATGATCCCTAAATTGCAGATAGAGTAGGATTATCCTCAAAATGGAAGAAATAACAAAAAAAAAAAAAAAAAAAAAAAAAAAAAAAAAAAAAAAAGGTTGTTTAGTCAAAGGATCAGAATCTCTTGGAATTATTCTATTAATGCATTTTTACAGAGCAAGAGGTTTGCAAATATAGGTGCCAAGGGAAAATTAAAACGGTCAAAATATCTAACACACAGTGAAGAATTAGGAGGGAAAATCTGATAATGTGATAATGGAGCTAGAGCATAAAAAAAAAAAAAAAGAAAAGAAAAGGCAGTGCTGTCTTGGGTTTAAAGCGACATTTCCTGTCACCCTTTTCCTGCCTCCCTCAGTTGAGTGTAACCATTAATTGTACGAATCGAAGAGTTGCAATGGCTAAATTGGACAGGAACCTCAGGAGGTCAAAGCATTCCTGCTTGTTAAAGCAACTGACATGTTTTACAGTTTTGCAAAATGTCAGAGTCCATCATGCTGTAACTTTGCTGCTGAGGATCCTGCCTCTCATAAAACACTCACAGCTGCCTTATGGAACTTTCAGGTAAAACCCCAAACCTGCAACTGTGTCAACTCCTTTTCTTCCTTCCCTTTATATTCTTGTTTACAAGCTTGTCACAAACCTGTGACTTTTGTTTGTTTATTTAGGTTTTTTCCTGTTTTGTTTGTGTGTGTGTGTCTTTTTTACTCTATTCATTTTTTTTTTATTCTTTTCCTCTCAGAACTGTAGGTTCATAGAACTTGAGTGACAGCAACCTCTGTGGCTTTCCTACCATTGCAAAATCTCAAATTGGTGGAAAGGGGCAATTAAAGTAACCACTAGGGTTTAACAATTGGCATTTGGCATCTGCTGTGCCTCTGTGGCCATGCACAGCTGTCTGCCTTCCAAGAGAAACACAAGAGTGTGTTGTGTCTGTAATCCCAGTGAACTGAGCTCTCTCAAGCATGCTGTGATGGCAACTTCATTTCATTCTGCCTTTTTCATCTCTAGGATAGCACCTCTCCAAAGGGGATTCATACCACAGAAAGGCTAGAGAGGTATTTTAGGCACTGCCCTAAACGCTGAACTCCCTAATCCACAGCAGAATACAACCAATTTTGTGTTTCTGTGATACAGTTGTAATATTGTGATCACGTAAAAATTCTGTTTGTGTTTGTCTGGGAAAATGCATTTATATTATGGTACGTTGTGCTAGGGTTTCACAGAATCACAGAATAGTTTGAGTTAGATGGGGTCACCTTGTTCCCACCCCTGCTGTGGGCAGGGACACCTTCCACTATCCCAGGTTGCTCCAAGCCCTGTCCAGCCTGGCCCTGAACACTTCCAGGGATGGAGAATCCACAACTTCTCTGAGCAACCTGGGCCAGGGCCTCACCACCCTCACTGCCAAGAATTTTTTCCCTTATATCCAGTATATATCCAATATGTATCCAAAATATATCTGCTATATGTGCAATATCCATGCAATATATATCCCCTCTTTTAATTCCAAACCATTTCCCCTTGTTGTATCACTTAAGACCTTCCTAAAATCTCTCTGCCCAGCCTTTTTATAATGCTCCTTTAATCATTAATAGGCCACTACAAGGTCTTCCCAGAGCCTTGTCTTCAGGCTGAAGAACCCCAGCTTTCTCAGCCTTTCATCACAGGGAACATGTTGCAGCTCTCTGATTCTAATATAATTTTTCGTGTTATATATAGCTGTGTTTTTGTCACCTGATTTTTTTATTAACAATTCTTTTCTTAATTAGCATGGAAGTTGATAACTTTCACTTTTCTTTGCATTTCTTCTTGAGATTATTTTAGGAGGAAATTATTTTTCCTGGAGTGTGACCTAGGGTCTATTTAAGAAATGTCATAAAAATTTTCCATAAAAAACTCTTCTCTAACATGCAGAACTTCTAGCAAAGGAGCTAAAATGAAACTCTAAATGACATATTTATGCAATGACTGTGAGGAAGGTGTCATTATGCCAATTCTAATAATTGAAAAATAAGTAAAGAGAAACCCTTTGCTGCCCTCCTGCACCAAACCTGGTGCACAAGATGGAAAATAAGAAATAAGACTTCTCTTTTCCTGTCCTGCATGTGAGTTCATCTTTTTCATGTCTAACCTTGAGATCAGTGCATGAGATTACTGTATTGAGATTAGTGTTGTGGAAGACCATAACATCACCTCCAACATCTTTTGAGTTGAGGCTGAGATGTTATGAAAATAAATGCTGAATTCTCTGCAATGAAATAGATTCTTTGTAAAATTCCTGTTGTGATCTCCTTGTTTGCCAGCAACATCTCTCTCATGATTTTAATAATAGGATTTTTACACCTGCCACGAAGGGCAAGACCATAGAAGCAACTTGTTCATCATCTCAACATGATGATCTGTCCCAGGGGCTATAAAAACCCTAGAAATCTAAACAGGATCACGATATAGTCCTGAGTACTGTGGTGCATTCAACTGTATCATCATAATCATAACAGTCAACTTCTGGCATGCTTCCTGCATGTCTTTAGTCCATTTTGGACAATTTATCCCAGGCTTTCATAAATATGTGTAGCATGACAAAACACTGTTCCCAGTAGGCAGCAAGTGCCAGGTCATGTGGATCTTTGGGGAGAAAGGAGATTTAGCTGTACAGGTGCAAACTGCTGCAGAGTTATGTAGCCTTGAGAATGGGATCCATAATTGGGTAGTGTAGGTGTTGGCAGGGTCCCACTGCTCAAGCAAGCTCCAAAGCTGCTCTAAGTTAATAAAAGTAAAAGATATGTTTTCACCAGTCATGTCACATCTAGGGATAATTGGTAGTGAAAGAATCAATGTTTCACCAGAAAAATCAACTTAAAATGGTGACCTTTGAGAAGCTCCAGTGAGCAGTAACTGAGGAAGAAATATGGAACAAATCTCCTGCCACATCATTCTGCAAAGAGAGGATTTATTTTTCCCTGTGTTTTGAGTCACACTGTCTGAGACCTCAAAGAGATGATGATAATTGTTGTTGTTGTTGTTTTGTTGTTGTTGATATTATTATTAGTAGTACAGTTATAATTGTTATAATAGTAATCATCATAATCAAGGTTCAGCATATGTGAGGGCGTGTGTACATGGCAGGTCTATTTTTAGGAATAACGTCACACTGAAGACACGTGCAAAAGTATGTCTGTGGAAGAGCGACTCTGTGTGTGCATGTGTGGTAATCATAATCAGTCACACTGTATTTCTGCCTTGGGGTGTAGAAGCTGAAAGAAAGGTTGAGAACACTGTTATAGATAATCCTCTGTAATGATTTTCCTTTCTTCAGGACAATCTTGACAACAGCACCTTGCCCTAGGAAAGTTTCCTTTCATCTATTTTGTGACTGAAATACAAATTCCCTATTTTTAGTTTGCCTCTCTTCAAATTAATGATCCCTGCAATAAGGATGCCCTGCCCAGGAGTATTTTTTTTTTCTTTTTTTCAAACAGATTAGAAGAAATAACAAAGCTAAACCCCAGGATAAGGAATTGGGTCTGAAAGGTGGGAGAATGCTTGGTCTTTATTTGCTTTTCTTTCTGCCTTCTTGAGGCTGCTGTCATGTCCTGTTACATAGATCATCTATTTGATATTACCACACTTATCAAAGATATAGGCAGGCAGCATTGTTAGCAGTAAGGAGAGCTGAGGATTTTTAAGGCATCAGAGAAAAAATTTTCATGAAATAATTATGCAAAGTAATGTATGAATGTGCATACAGAAAGAAAGCTGTTAAAGGATCTCATTGGCTTGGTGAAGTTATTTACAGTTTGCTTAAAACATGTATTCTCATGGCTGTGTAAAAGAATGTGATAAATCTGTCCACTGATGATACAGCTACACAAAAGTAAAAATGGCTGTGGGTGCTAGAGAGCTGAATCCCAGCCAGGTAAATACACATCTTGTACCAAAAGAGATGCCAGATAACATTCAAGGGTTTTGCATATATGTAATTTATTTGACAAAATCACAGGAGACCCAGGCTCTGTGGAGCTGCAGCAAGTGATGATTGAAGTATTTCCCTTGTGTAAAAAGAGCAGCACATACCCATGTTTAGGCAACTGAAACCCTCCCTTTATGGCCTGGGTGTACTTTTCCAAGCCTCTGCCCTTCCAAATTTAGCCTGATAAAGTGTAGTACTTAAAAACCAACCAACCAACCAACCAACCAACCAACCAAAAAAAAAAAAAAACAACCAAAAAACCAAAAACCAACAAACAAAAAATAAACAAAAAAAAAAAAAAAAAAAAAAACCAAAAAAACCCAAACACCCCACACACACACAAAAAAAACAAAAAAATAAAAAAAAAAAAAAACAAGCCAAGAAAAAAAAAAAAAAAAAAAAAAAAAAAAAACAAGCCAAGAAAAATCAACCACACATAGGGCTTTCTGGATGTCTTGATTTTTCTTTACCCTTTTCCTTAAAAAGTGGCAGCTGATCAAGGTGCATAGCATGACATGGCAGCTGATCAAGGTGCATGAGTCAGTGTGAGGACTCCAGGACTCCTTGGCTGATTATTTGCTGTCCCTCAAGTCCCCCCAAAACCCATGCAAACAAGAAATGAGAACAAATATAACTTAACCATATAATTTCCATAATTTCCTTCACCTACAATTGTCAGTCACCAAAAGCAGTAGGATTTGCAGGACAGGACATCTAGAAATACAAATCTGAATTCTCACATGGCTTTGGCAAGACAAGGCTCTCTGGCACACAGTTTTGTTGTTGGTACTGTCCTGTACAAAAAACTGAGAGTTGAACCTGTGTGATCCTCATGGGTTCATTCCAACTCAGAATATTCTATAGTTCTATCACTCTATAATAGAAAGATCACTGAAGACCATCTGGTTCCAAATCTTTGCTCAGGGCTGAATTCATTCAGACTTTAAATAATTTTAAGGGAGGAGACTCTAAACCTCCTTGGGCACCCTCTGCCAATGTTTGACAATCCTTAAAGGGAAAAAATAATAGTAATAATAATAATTAAAAAAACAAAAAACAAAAACTGTGAATAAACAATATTCAAACTGCTACTGTTGCTGTTATTAGTATTATTGTTATTTTTTTCTCATACTTGCAATAGGCCAGTAATATCTTAGAGCAAATCATCAGCTGACACTTGAAAGGGACACTAGTAAAGAAAAATAATGTAATGGTATTTGGGACCGAATCTGAACAGCTTAAAAAAGAAAGAGGTGTGTGTACAAGGCTTTCAAAAAAAAGGGTGCTTTTCTGTTACTACATTTCTTTTTTCAACTATCCACTTGGCCATTCCTCCTTTACCCACTATAAAACCTGCTTCTTAAATAATTATAGTGATTTCCTGATTGTAAATTAGGAAAAAAAGAAATATATACATGTATACTTGTGTGATTATTCCTTTGGAATTTTCTGCTATAAATTATACTAGGGGTTTATTTCCTTGTTTGGAAATTGTTATAGGAAGCACAGTTAAAAATTACTGAAGTGCAAGGAAATATAGAAACAAAACTATCCTTACAGGTAAATACCTGTCAGAATTTTTGTTTGTTTTGGGGGGTTTTGTTTGTTTGTTTGTGTTTTTGTTTCTGGGGGTTTTTCTGTGTGTTTTTTGTTTTGGTTTTTTTTTCTTGAATAAAAAAAATTATATTATTGCTAATTAATAGTAATTGCTACCAGTATATTTTTAACATTTACATCACTGCCTCCTTCTAGGATAAAGGTGTATTTAGATGTGGTTGATGCTGGTTTTGGCTTTATCAGGTTATGTGAGATTTTGGCTGGAGAACACTAAATTGAGAAGGTTCTATACTTTCCATGCTCAGTTATTCTCAAGTATGTCTTTGAAGCACATGCTGTCAAATGTGTAAACATACAATGATCTTCTGAGGTGGATTCCAGATTACTCAATATTTATCTGGGTTCAAACTTACTTTTTCTTACTTCTATGAGTTATCACTCTTATAAATATTTTCATTAATTATCTTTCTTATTTTTCTGATTTTGCTGAGAACACTCCCCTCCAAGGGAGAAAATATATGACTAATCTAGCAAATATGATATTGCTGTTCTACTACCTAGCTAGAGAAAATGTTAACTTTCATGAAGGTTTGCAGTTTGTTGCTACAGCAGGAAAGGGAACAATGGAATTAACTGGCTTTTAATTTTTTTTAAGCCTTTTCTTCCAGTGTCTGGATTTTCAAATTGAAGCAAGATTATTTAAATACAGAATTTTGGTATGTTTACTGCCTTAAATTAGGAAAAAGGTAGAGAAAACAAAGCAATTTCATGTGGTAAACAAGTTAAATGACTATTGCCCAGGGCTACCAAGTGTGTATGCAGAGCCATAATGCATTTGTAATACTTTGTTTAGAAAAAAAGAACATTATGTTGAGATGTAAGTAACACAGAATTAAATCATGGAAGCTGTGGCACTGGTTGCATATTTTAATATTCTTCCAAAATAGCAGACACAATCTGTTTTCAGGGAAGATGGATTTTTAGGGCGTAAAGCTGATAATGCTAGAGAACAAAGAGTTAAGGGGCCCAAAAAAAAAAGATGAACCAACTTTTTATTCCAGGGGCATATATCCTCAAATTGCTGCTGGCAGCATCATTGTAAAATATTTATTCTTGTGACGGTAGCAAATTAAAAGCAGGGTTCATGCCACCAGGTGCTGTCTATAGTTAAAATACATAACTACATGCAGATCTTTGCTCCAAACCTTTGACTTCAGGGAAACAAACCCTGACTCAGCTCTCTCCTGCTTCCAGCAGAGCTCTAGGAGCAGGCAGATGCAGCCACACAGAGCTGTTGGTCAATAGGCTTTACATTTAGCTGCAGAAATAAATAGAATAAAATAGAATAATAGAATCCTTAAGGTTGGAAAAGACCACCAAGAACATCAAGTCCTACCTTCAACCAAATACTGCCATGGCCACCTAACCATTTTGTGAAATATGGTTTTGGGTGTCAAGGGCAGAGGGGCTGCCAAATGATGAACTGGATACTGGGGTTGTGAGCATTGTCAAGATCAAGACTTCCTGATCTTTGTCAATGCCTGCTGGTGTGGAAGATGGACTGTCCTTAAACAGATTGTCTGGTTTGCCTTTCTTTTCATCCTCCAAGACATTGGAAACCACCATCAGAAAACAGAAAAAAAAATTACAATAAATTTTAAAATATCCCAGTGCATCATTGGAAACTCATTCAGGTGTGTTATATAAATGAGGTGTAGTGAACTGTGTTTATAAATTTTCTGTCCTTTTAGCATGAAGCACAGTAGGTTCTGTAACCAAGCTGTAAAGATTTCAAGAAGAATTTGTACAGCTGAAATGGTAAACTATGTCACAAATGGGAGCCAGTCTGAGACCTGAGAGCCTGGGAATGGAGTTGGAGGAGTAACGTACATGCACATGTTAAATGAGAAATTCCTAAGGTGAAGTCAAGCAGCTCAGGGGATTTGGGGCTAACAGCTCTAGAACCAAACTGTTTCTGAGCCTTTTGTTGTCATGGTAGTCTTGACAGACAGTCAGGGTTGAACTCTTTGTGAATCAGGCAAATCCCCTTTTTAAATAATCCTAGGTAGTTTGACTTGGAAGAGATTTGCAGCTCTGGAGATACCCTGGAAGTGTCTGGGCTGAAAGCTGACACTTTTCATACAGAAAACAGAAAGACCTTTGCCTTTTCTTAAGCCGTTATACGACCTTGGGAATAACTGAATACTTCAACTAAGGAAAGAAAGAAAAATGATCATGTAATCCAACTGCTTGACCAGTTCAGACCTGACCAGGTTAATGCATGTTCTTAAAGGCATTGTCCAGATGCCTCTTAAGCACTGACAGGCTTAGATCACTGGCCACTTCTCGAGGAAGTCTGTTGCAGTCTTTTGACCACCCTTTTTTTTTGTAGAGAAATGCTCCTAATGTCTGTTCTGAACCTCCCCTGCAAGGGATTCAAAAGGTACCTGACCAGGAAATTATTGAAATTAACTTTTATCTCTGGACACAGAAGCAGGGTCTTGGACCTGTTCCTGATCCCTACCACAGCTCTGCCTGCCTGTCCAGGTTATTTTCTAATACTCCAAACCACTGGGAATCTTCCATTCTACATGGCAACCAGATGTATGTGGCATATCCAGCTTTGCCCAATCCCTTCCTGCAAAAAACTACAAAGGGGTAAAGGAGTTGCCACCAAAAGATGCAGTGCAGGCCTTGTGCCTCATTATGTGACCAAATGTGAGGAGATGGCCACACTTAGGGGAAGAAAGTCTGCCTGCTTGCCTTTATTTACTGACAGTCAGAGCACATCTGTCCCATTTCCTTACAACAAACACAATTCATCATTTTTCAAAAGCCTTTTACACACTGTGGCCGTCACAAGGCAAGGGACAGCCCTTGTTTTGCAGAATGTTCATTGAGTTTGCTCAGTGTTTAGTCCATGATTTAAGGCTCACAGTGTCACAGGAGGAAACTCAGACACAGGGCAGAAAGGGACACAGGAACACAGAGATGGGGCAAAGGACTTGAGACCAATTTCTAAAACCTCACTGCATTGGCTGGGTGAGAAAATCTTTCCTTTCAGGGAACATCACTGCTCCAGATGCAGCAGTACAGCTGCCTACACCAGACTGTTCACCTTAAGAACTGGTGATTTATCAGCCACTCAGAACCCCCAGAGCATAGGGAGGTCACAGCCTTAATGGTGCAACAGATTAGTTTACAAAGAAACCCCCCAAAAAGACCAAAACAAAACAAAAACAAAAAAACAAAAAACCCAAGCAAACAAAAATAAAAAAAAAAACAAAAACAAAAAGAAAAACAAACAAAAAAAAAACACCACAAAAAAAACAAACAAACAAAAAAACCAAACAAAAACCAAACAAAAACCAAACAAAAAAAAAAAAAAACCCAAACCACCCCACATTTGGAAGGGCTGAAGTAGGTAAAGCTATGACACCACAGAGTTGACCTTTGTTAGATTGTAGCTCAGACATCCCACCCTGGGAATTGTGTTATTCCATTTACCCACAGGAAACATTTCAATTCCAGACTCTTCTGCAGAGAGCCCAGAGTAAAGAGGGAGATGAAGGATGAAGTATCCTGAGCACTAACACACAGCTCTTGGTCATTCTATACTTGTTGTGGGAAGGAGAAAATAATGATTTTACTGTGAAGCTCTGGAATGCTCTTGTGTGTGGAAGTGGCACTACAAACACATGGATTCTGATAACCTGATTCTGTGCAACTGACCTCTGGATTTTGGAAGAAAGGGTATCCTTTTATCTCCTCATTAAGCAAGAGAGATGCTTAATGAGAAGAAAAAGCTTTTTCTTTTTCTTTTTCTTTTTTTTTTTTTTTTAAGAACAAATGTTAAAATGTGTTACATTTCAAAAGGGTGAAGGGAATCCCAAATTCACTGAAGGAAAAATCAGCGTGAATTTTTCTCAGTGACAGATGAATGCCACAGGTGCATTCCCACCTCTCTGTAACTAGCACAGGGTTTGCCCCTCCAAAAGTTCACACAAAATTAAATTTATGAGGAGTGGAATAAATCGAGAGGCATACAGGGATGCTTTGATTTCTTTGTGCTGGCTCCCCATAAATATTAATGCCTTTCCTAGGTGCTGGCACCGTGACACGCCGTGGACGGGGGCAGGATGTGAGCTGGCCGGGCTCTCAGCCTCACTGCATACAGATGAGCCTCTCAGAGAGCCTGCAGGTGAAACATACACACACAGAGTGAAATTACAGCTGCCCCTGGGCAGCAGCACAGACCAGAAATAGCTGCATCTTCCATCAGTGGGTAATGCAGCCTTTGTGTCAGGGACCTACTCAGTGGTGTTGCAGCATTAAGGAGGAGGAAAGCTAATGTAGTTTGCCAAACCAGGAATCTCTTCCTCCCCACCTAGACTGCAGGAATGTTTTCCTTTTATCACACTAGCTCCTTTACAACTTTCTAGTCACAGCCTTTGTCATTATCATCACGAGAAAAAAAAGAGGAAAAAAAAAAAAAAAAGGAAAAAAGGAGTACACGCTATGTAACAGATTGAAAATGCATGAGATGTGAATACATTATCATGTCTGAAAGTATAGATTTAGCTTTAGTTGCAAGAAATAAAGGAAGGGAAACCAGTACCAGAAAAAATTCTCAGGGATTATGATTTCTTGAGGTATCATTATTTGGATGATGACACCAGGGGAAATTTTAAATCATAAAGGTATTGTGGTAAGAACAAATGGCAATCTTGCCCTTGAGATTCTGAAGTGTAAGACATAAGAGGAAGTGATAGGAGACAGATAAATGGGTTTTCATGAGGAAATTCTGATACATTGTGGTTTTATGGGAAAATGCAAATCAGTTTCTTAGTATCACAAGTAACTCCATACCATTTAATCTCAATTCTTTAAAAAAATAGTTTTAACATCTCTTGATAAATCATTATATTAGCTTGAGGGGAATTTATTTGCCATATGAATTTTAGAGAATAAGTTTAGTTTTGTTATGTAAATAAACCATGGAATAGGTTTGCTAGAGATAGGTAACATGAGTGAGCAAACCATCTAAAGCTTGATGAATTGTATCCTAGAAATGCTTAGAAAGATCCTAGAAATCCTTTTACACTGGCAAGGGGGAAACTTTGTGTTTCCCCCTTGTGTCCTGGTCTGAGCTGAGATACAGTTAATTTTCTTCCCAACAGCTTGTACTGTGCTATGGTTTGGATTTGGGATGAGGATGATGTTGATAACGCAGTGTATTTTTTGTTTTGTTAAGCAGTGATCAAGAATTCTTCAGCTTCTCATCCTGCTCTTCCTGTGAGGAAGCTGAGGGGGCACAAGGAGTTGGAAAGAGACACAGCTGGGACATCTATCCTAGCCTGTGCAGAGAGATGCTCTGTACTCAATGGCATCTTGCTCAGGGTATAAACTGGGGGAGGAAGCTGGCCATAGCCTGATGGCTGGGCATTGATCAACAGCTGGTAAGCAAATGCATTGTGCATCATTTGTTTTGTGTATTCTAGTGATTTTTTTTTCTTTATTATTATCATTATTCCTTCCTTTTCTGTGCTATTAAACTGCCTATATCTCAACCCACAATTTCCCTGTGTTTTTTTGGGTTTTGCTGATTTTTCACCCTCTTCCTATTTGAAGGAGGAGGGGAGCAAACAGTGCTGTTTAGTTGCTGGCTGGGGTTAAACCACGACAGTCCTTTTTGGTGCCCCAAAGTGTTTGAAGGAATGAGAGGTGGGACTGGGAAGTGCTGGATGGAATTTATATCTGTTAGTGCTGTCTAGGGATCAGCTGGCAGGCTCTTGTGCTTGCCATGAAGCTTCCTTCCTTCCTGTTTGCCAGTCTCCTGCTGGTTGGGGGCTGCTGTCTGCTCTCACTGCTCACCTAGAGCTGTGCTGCTCATCCCCTTTCTCTGCTGTGCCTGGGAATGTTCTGAGAGCAGCAGTGGTGCTGTGCCTGGGCTGGCAGACAGTCAGGGCACCTTTGCTGTGTCTGTGCTGGACAGGATGGAACCCCAGTGTGGGCTCCAGTGGAAGGGCTGTGACCTGTGGATGAGTCAGGGTGGGAGCAGGACACCTCAAACCACCTGTGGCCCATGGATTAGACCATTCTGGAACATGTGAGCCTCAGGTAAATCCCTGATGAGACTGGCTCATAGATAAGAACCTGCTTGGGGCAGGAACAACTTTAAGGGTCTGCTTTCTGTGGATTAGTTCAGGCCAGAGCAGGGTTAAAAGGAGAGATCTTTGGAATGTTAAACCAGATGGTCTGGTCCAAAGGGACAAAGGGTGGAGATTGTAGAGGAAACACTTTCAAATTGTTGTAACAAGGATTTGAGCTGCATGTTGTAGGAAATGCTGTAACAGGAGGCACCCAAATCAGTGGAGGTGATGCCTTTATTTACTCAGTTCAAGTGCAGCAGTGACCCAGGCTGAGCCCAACAGCCAGTGGCTTTGGTGCCCAATAGCCCCACACAACACACCACACCTCCTGTCCTGAGTGACTACTGTGACACTGGGAGCCTTAAATCATGGACTAAACACTGAGCAAACTAAATGAACATTTTGTGGATATTTTGCATGACTAGTGGAATGTTATTTGTGGATTACGTCAAAGGATGGGAAGGGGAGGATGTGGTCAGTGAGGATGTATTGGCTGGTGTGGAACCTGAGCATAAGTGATATGGAATAAGGGGTGGAGAACATATTCAAATAAAGAGAATTAAAAGTCAGCAACTCATAATTAGCCTACTTTCCTACTTAAATAGGAGATCATGTAATGAATTGTTTGCTCAATCTTTTGACAGTTTTGTTTTATTTTGTTGTTGTTTTTTTTTTTTTTTTTACATGAAGTAAACAATCTGTGTGGGAGCTAAGAACCTAAAACGATGGAGATATTTTCCTTCAAGCACTGAACAGAAACATTTTCTCCTAAGTTAACACTATCTTTGAACTTTCACCTTCTAAACCAGACTGGATTTAAATAACAATGTGCACTTATAAACAACAGAATAACTGAATAGCAGCACTGAATACGGAATGATTTCCTAATTGCTGAGTGCTAAGTACAAAACAGTTGTAAATCCTCTGTTTGGATGCACTTAGCAATGGCATTCAGGGAAGTTTACACCTTCCTTTGAGATGAGAAGATTTGGGTATACATGGCAACAGAAGTATAAAATATGAGGAAGGGTCTTGCATGCTTCATTCAGTGTGTAACTTTCGGGGGGGGGGGAAATAAAATAATTCCTTCAGATCTTGCACAGTACTTTCTAGAATATTAAGATATGAAGAAGTTATTATGAATAAACCAATCGATGCAACATGAAAGGGAGTATTTCTCATGCCAGCCAAACTGTGTCTAGACTGCATGATTGAATAGCTGGTCAAAACCAAACAAACAATCTAAAAAAGCTGGGGGTGGGGCCTATCTTGTCTACAACCTCACACATAGTTATTAAGAAATTGTGCTTTGCCAAGAGCTTCTTAACCCGTAGCATCTCTTTTTGAAGTATCACTTGATTTCATTTTATTTGATCTCCATAACCTCAAAATACAAGGGTTTTGATTGATGCTTTCTGCCTCCTCCTCAGCCATCCCTACAAAAGATCTAATAATACATTAAAGAAGTTCAGAGCCCCTTTTCCTGCACTGTCTTCTTCTTCACACTATTTTAGCACTGTTAACTTTAGAACACTTCAATTATCACTGAAGATTCAGAAGCTGACCTAATTGTGCTGACATTTTTTTATTGAGGTTGCAATTTTCAAAGCGCTTTTTTCCCATTACAAAGTCCATCTTTTATTAAGTCTAGTAATGATTAGACACGACCAACTAAAATTAAAACTGAAACTGCTCTGAATAGCTTATTATTAATCAACTTAAATAAACAGTTCACCACCCTGCATATCAGAAAATGCCAGATGGGAGCAGTTGCTGTAGTGCTACTGGAATAAGGTAATAGCATAACTAGCAGTGGTCACCAGCAGGAGTTAATATAGCTGGATCTTACATTTTCAAGACTAATAAGCATCTAATGTCTTAGATAACTTCTTCTTTTCATTACAAATGTCTGCCAGCAGCACATTCCATGAGATTTAGTGAAAAATTCTTCTTCCTTAATTGTATCAAATGAGATCCATGAGCAGAATCTCTGGGAACTTATAAATTAGCTCACAGGGTTAATTTCTTCTATACCTGGAAAAATTTTAGGCTTCAACCACCACCTATGTAAGTCCTGAGAAGGTCCTGTCCAATAATGACAAGTAATATTGAAAACATAAGGTTTAATTTCAAAGAATGAAACAATGATCAGCACTGAATAGCCTCTTCAAACATCTTATGAATACAAAGAAGGAAGGAAATGAGGTTTCAAAATGTTCTTTCAAGGTCTGTGAGGTTAAAGATTATCTATACATCTAAGCTTCATTCTTTTTCAAGAAAATAAATTTTCTATCATAGTCCTGATCCATTCATTCTGCATGATGGCATGAGTCCATCTACTTGATTTCCAAAGGATTTTTTTTATAAGATGCATCAGTCCCAGGAATTTTTTTTTTTCCTATCTACTATTTACACAGCTTGCTGTGATACTGTGCAAACACCATTTATTATTCAGATAGTTTAATATCAAGTAGCCATTTATTTTGGAAATCCTCTATTTCATGAAGAGAGATGCGAAAAAACTTCAGGAAAAAGAAGTGGAAAAATACGATACCTAAAAACAAGCAAACAAACAAAAGTCAGAAAATAAGCTTACAAGAAGAAGATAAGATGTGTCTCAAAGCAAAGCAATGAGAGGATGCAGATTTTTTTTTTTCTTGCAAATAAAGAACTTTTTTGAGATTATTAGATCAGAGAAAGATAATTAATTTGAAAAGCCACTCTGCAACATCCTTTGTGTCACATCTAGAACTACCTGTCTGACTATCTAAAGTTGCACAGGTTTTCCTTAAAATTATTTGTTCCTCAGCTTCACCAAGTCTGTTCCATCTTTGATAATTCACACTAGAACTGTTCTGATATTGTCATGTATTCATCACCACTTCTCTCTCAGTATTCCCCATTGCAACCTTGCATCTCAGCTGGGTTGGTGTACATTGAAAAAATAAAAAGCTTCTCAGTGATTCTCCTCTTTCTTGTTGATGAGAAATAGAGGCAAAAAAAGTTGCAAGGTGGACAGCTTCTAGAAATTACACAAGTGGAGGCTATTCCAAAGCCCAAGGAAGTCAATTAAGAGATTCCTTGGCTTTGACAGGCTTTGGAGCAACATATAATGATTGTAGGTTTCTCTCACTGTCTGATGGAGAGTCTCAGATCAATCAAAGCTGCAGCTGTTCAAGAGGAAGAAACTATTTGTAAATCAGTGATTCACTGGTTAGTTATGATGCTCTCCCCAAAGCATTTAGCTACTCAATTGTCAGTGTGCAGAACTGATTATACAGTGGCAAGTTTTAATACTGAGCAGTTCAGGGAAACACAGGCTCTGTCTCACAAATTATTTCTGAGGAATGATTCCATAGGCCTGATATATCCTGCTTACATTGTTTGGTTGGACTTTTATCTGGCCTTTCTTATTATAAGGCTTTTACAAGCCTTAATAAACTTATCCTCCCAGTGTGCCTGAGGCAACAGCTACATGAAAAAAGCTGCCCAAGAAAAGAAACCTCTAGGCAAAAGCCTGGAAGGAGATGCTGCAGGCAATCACCTGCAACTGAACAGTTGTCCAGAGAAGAAATTCGGCCCCAGAAAGCATTGACTGTGGGATAGCAGTGGAAAACATCCTTGATCAAGCCAGATTTATTCACTAATGTGGCTCCAGTTTTACCTTTCTCTCATATTACAGATGAGTGTCCCCAGGCTTTTTCATGTCTACTTCAGAAGTCATAAAAATTTTTCGACTTTGGACTGCAATTTTTGTGACTGTCCTCCTGCAACCTGGATCTAATAAAGTAGTTCATGGAGTTATTGTGAATATCACTTTGAAGCACTGTAGCCCAGTAAACACAGTAGTGCTACTGCTCGTAAGAGGCTGTGTAGTGTGTTTGCAGAACCTCAGGAAAAAAGCTGGTCTGGCTCACTTTATCTGAATTTGTGTTCTCTTGCCTGGGGCTTTGTCTTAGGTACTTAAGCTGAAACAGTGTTTTCTAACAACAGGCCACTGTCTAATTTGGTTTATTTTGTATTTGTGTACTGCAGGTATAGTTTTGGGTCTTTTTAACTAGATCATACAATCATAGAATGATAGAGTATCCTGACTTGGAAAGGACCCAAGAGACCATCAAGTCCAAATCCTAGTCCTGTGCAGGAATCCAAACAATCCCACATAGTCCCTGAGAGCATTATCCAAACACTCCTGGAACTCAGATTTGGTGCTGTGCCCATACCCTGGGGAGCCTGTTCCAGTGTCCAGCCACCCTCTGGGGCAAGAACCTTTTCCTGATATTCAACCTAAACCTCCCCTGACAGCACTTCATGCCATTCCCTGGGGCCCTGTCACTGTCACAGGGAGCAGAGATCAGTGCCTGCCCCTCCTCCTCCCTCAGAAGGAAGCTGTAACTGCACTGGGGTCTCCCCTCAGCCTCCTCTTCTCCAGCTGCACAGACCCAGTACCCCCAGCCACTCCTCACACGGACCTTCACCATCCTCACAGCCCTCCTTTGGACCCTGTCAAACAGTTTGATATCTTTCTGATATTGAAACCCCCCAAAGTGCTCCCAATATTGAGGGTGAGGCTGCCCCAGGTCAGAGCAGAGTGGGACAATCCCCTCCCTTGCCCGGCTGGCCGTGCTGTGCCTGGTGTCCCCCAGGACAGGGATGTCCCTCCTGGCTGCCAGGGCACTGCTGGCTCAAGTTCAGCTGGACACTGACCAGGACCTCCAGGTCCCTTTCCATGGCACTGCTTTCCAGGATCACATTCCCTGCTCTGTATATCCTGAACACAGCACTTTGCCCTTGCTGAACTTCATACAGTTGGTATGGCAATGGCAGTTTTATTCATATTAGAATGAATTCTACAGTGTTATTACTTTCTGCTATAATCATACCTGGGCTACTAAGAATTCACATTAGGCTGTTAATACATTAGTTATAACCAGAGTAAACTCCTGAATTTACACATATGGCATTTTCATTTTTTCTAAGCAAGTATACAGACAGTGCAAAGCAAACATCAGAGCAGTTACCCTGCCCTCTGGTAACAGATACTGCACAGCTCTGAAGATCAGAGTTCTCTGCCCAGAAGTTTACAAGAACAACAGTAAAAGGTTATTACAGGCAGTTTGGTGTGTTACAAAGGAAGGAGGCACAGTATCAGAAATATAGCCAGGGAATTAAACTGATTTATCAGATAATAAATACTCCTGCTGCACATTAAGCAACCTTTGTGAGATGCAAATTGATCAGCATTAAAAATAATTGTACTACTTTACTGATTTTTAAATCTAATTTATTTTTCAGCTAACATGTCTAGAGAATATTTGAGATATTTGCACCTGTTCAGAATCCAGTGTCCAGTCCTCTGCTCCTACTGATAGCTGGAAAACTTTCCTCTCCTTATAAATGCTAGTGCCTCAGAAATGGTACTTCTTTGTAGGTAGGGATTAAGATTAATAGATGATCTTTAAATGTCCTGCTAGTCTGTTCTTCCTCCTATTCCAGAGCACATTGCTTAATGGATTTAAATTTATCTCCCATTCCTACACAACTCTCACACAGATCTGTAAGAGGAATAAGAAAGTCAGTGCTGCTGAACCACCACAGCTCTGGATGTTACCATTCAATAAACTCTGAAATTCATTTTCTTCTTGTCTTATTGTCTTTCCCATTCTCCTTCAGCCATCACAGAGTGATCTTATGCTGACAGTTCATACATATTCAAGCAGCTACCCAGAAACCACACACTGAATATTTTCTCTCTTTTTGCAGTCATTTATTTGTAGATTAGCCTCTCTAAAGAAATAAAAACCATCTCATTTCTTCTCATTTATATGTACTCTCAAGACCAACTGATCACATTTTCTTCCACTTTGTAGGACTATCTTCAAGTGCATTGCTGCTTTGTAAGGTGCATGGATGCTGTATGGGAGTTTGGCTTAAATGATTGGTTAATGCCTCAAGTACAAAAGGAAATGAGAGCATACCTTTTCCAACCCCAGTAAGCTATAAATTATGCAATGTACACAAAGATATAGTGCTGCTGGGCCAAGCTTTTAGAGGCAATGGAAAGGGTTTTGCTGTAAATACAGTTACGTATATCCATGAATTAAAAACAAAGATCGAAGATGCTGACAGATTTCTGCAACACCGTCTTGTACAATCACACAAGAGATGCATTGGACACCAATATCTCTGCAGGCATTTTCAGTTCCAATGTCTACTGGGATGCATCAGGATTAATTGGGCAGAAACGTGCCACTTGAAAAGTCCTTCAAGGGTTAAGAAGAGATTGATATAAACATTTATGAATTGAGTTTTCTACTACAGAAGACACAGGTTTCAGACAAAGATTTCTGATGCAGAAATAGTTTAAAAAGGAAAAAAAAAGTCTCTGTGAGTCAGATAGCGAACAGAGATATTTGTGTTAACTGTGATGTTTCTTAGTTTTAATATA
Organism: Certhia americana; assembly: GCA_018697195.1. Taxonomy (NCBI): domain Eukaryota; kingdom Metazoa; phylum Chordata; class Aves; order Passeriformes; family Certhiidae; genus Certhia; species Certhia americana. The sequence continues at coordinate 3,532,888 of CM031878.1, read as the reverse complement.
GTTTGAGAAACTTTTAGGTGACATAATATGATGAATATTTCTCTGGGATATTCTAAATTTCAAGGAAAGACACTGGAGCTTGCTTTTAATACCATCAAATGTATAATACATTAAAGCTTTCTTGTTAAGGATTCTTTATGGTGTACTTCAAGATTCCATTTTTGAGGTGATTTAAAAGTGTTATAATACAAAGTCAGTCACATGAAATTCTAAAAGTGTTCCTGCTTAGCCCTTTTTACTGCTGCTGAACATCAATATGCCTTATTTGAATGTAACTCTAGAAAGTTATTTGTGCTTTTAAAATTGCAGCAAGGCTGTTCAGCATAGGAGTGATTTCCTATGAGTATTTGGAGCAATCGCTACATGTGGATTTGACTCACCTCCTTGCCTGACCCTAAAGAATGAATTAGCATGGCATAACTTTCACTAAAATCCCCAGGCTAAGCTGAATGTCCCTAACCCTCCAGAAATTGCCTGTGTAATTCACATGGGTGTTTCTAACCTTACTCTAAACCATTAACTTAGATATTGATGCCAGAAAAAGGGACATAGCACAACTCACTTGACACTAAACCCCTCAATTCATCAGCCTGCAGGATTTTTGGCAGCTGACCTGGTGAGTTACATGCTAGCCTATAGATACTTTAAATTTAAATATATTCTATCTTAACAAACTGCTCTTGGTGCAATAGCTCTAACAGAGCTGAGAGTGCAAAAATGTGTTAAAAACTGTGTTTCCTTCCCCTCACAAGATAACTGCTGGGGAGGTTATTATGGTCACTCAGGAGAAATTAAGAATCTGTGGAAGTTCATGATCACCAGGAAAAAAATTGAATGTGCTCAAATTACTCCTAACATGAACAAACAGAAAACAACAGATTCACAAGCAATATTCTTAGGGATCCAAAGCGTGTCTTGTTTTTCTTTTTTTTTACCAGAAGAGAGGAAAATAATAATACTGACTAAAGGAAAAATTAAGCATGGAAGTTGAATGAAATTTAGAAATTTCTTCGTGGCGGGTTAGTTGTGTACTATTCCATAACCACTGAGGAGAACAGGTATGCTTTCAAGCTCAGTGGTAGAAAAGGGGAGCAATTGGAAAAAAAGAAAATCGCAGTCTAGGTGAGAAGCATAAAATCTATGGTAATTCACTCTACAACTATTAGGCTTCATCTAGATCCACAAAGTGGTTCAACACAACTTTTCCCCTTCCTGTAGCATCAAATCAGCCCAATTACACCTGCATTCAATGAATCCCACACTTCAGAAATATCAGTAAGGAAAAGAGACATCAATAAAATGCAGACATGACAGCTAACTTCAAGAAAATCACATTTATTATTTGATGGAGTGTGTTGCCAGTCTGGATGTCCCAATCAAGTGTTTTCAGGGAAACAATGAATTCACTGTAAGAAAGAATTTGCATTCATCAGTGGCCAATTAACAGCTATTTCTTTCCTCCCAGTAGAGCTACAAATAACTGTGTTATCAATGTTGAGGGCAGATCAATCTGTTAACATTTTTGGAACACATCAGTGGGGAATCTATAAAGATCTCTTAATAAAGCATTTGAAGTCACAGGTAAATACCACACAATAAAAAGGAAACATTTATTTATATAAACTTCCACTCTTACCCATTACCTCTTCAAGCCCACTGCTGCATTCTCCACCTAACTGAGCTAAATCATGCATGAAATAGTATTCTATTTAGTTTAATGTCTATCAGAACCTGAATGCCTACATATACTGCACTAGCTTACTTCTGAAAGACTCAGTAATTTTTAATACAGCAAAGAACTGCTCAGTGTGTAACCTCAGTGAATAGGCCAGCCTTATTTCCATTATCAGCAAATATATTCCAGAAAGCTGTTCTGTATTATTCAGTCTTATATAATTTCGTCTTTTACAAAAAAGACACTAAAAATCAAACTGCCAAAGCTCCATATTCTCTGATTTTATTACTAAATATTATCTCTTCGGCAAGAAAATCTTAGTGTTATTCCACTTTTTATCCTTTCTTTCTGTGAGAGAATAGCAGTCTTTGTCACCATTTGCCCAGTTATCTTAGAAGCAAATTTGTCTTTTTCTGAGATGCCTCTTTTGATAGAAAACCTTTTTTAAAAAACTGCACTTTCCCTTAATACACAGCTATTAAGGATACTTTCTCTAAAGATATTAAAGAAAATTTCCTCTATGTTCTTTATTATCATTACATTTAGAAGGAAAGTAAAAGAAAACAAGATCCATGATAGAATGGATTTAGCATTTTTATTGCAATCCAATTAGGGGAAAAATGGTGCTGAAGTACAACACCACTGAAAAAGGAGCTGTGGAAACAGCTTAGGAAGATTTCTCCCCACTGAGTCTGTAGAACAAAAGATATGCATGTAACTCTTGCATTAATATCCCTGAAATTTCTTAGTTGAAGCCTGGAATCACACAACGGATCAGGTTAGAGGATACCACAGTGGTGTCACCGAGTCCAACTTTACAGTTTAAGCAAAGTCACCCCAGATGGAATCAACAACGGATCAGGTTAGGAGCGATACACAGTCGGTGTCACCTAGTCCAACTTTACAGATTTTAAGCAAGTCACCCCAGAGCAAATGACACAGGAAAAGGCAATGGAATGACAGAAAATTGAAATTATTGAAATCTTCAGTTTTTTTTAAAATTTTTTTTTTTAGTACAGTTTCGAATTTGAAGGGCTCGCATTATTAGAAACTGGCGACAGATTCATCTCTGAATGATTCCACAGTCTTAAAACCTCCTTAGCGTGTGCATAAATATTGGCTTCAGAAATTTCTGTTCCACATATTATATATGTTTCTAGATGTTTCTGTCAAGCCTTCTTCAACATCTCAGCCCCTACAGTGCGTGTCCACCCAGTGCAGAAACCCCAGAGAAAACTGCAAACTAAAGTCAATTTTCCTTGTTGTAATGTTATGCTGATACAGCAACACTGGTTTTGGGATTGAACCTTGAACTCCTCACCAAGTCTTCGAGCCTTATGTGGGCATTTCCTAAAGCATGCAGAGCCTTACCACTGGCTTAAGATTTCTTTTTGTTGCCCACACTTAAGGGACTTGAGGCCATTGGAAATATTCTCAGGTGTCCAAAACATGAAGGCGGCCCTGGATGATCTCAGATGAGCTTTGATGTACAGCTGGTTGAGGGAGGGGATTCTCCCCCTCTCCTCTGGTCTTATCAGTATTCCCACCTGGAATACTGCATGCCCCCAAGTTCTATTGCCCCCAAGATAAGGAGGACGTGGAAATATTGGAGAAATTCCAGAGGAGTCTGTGAGGTTGGTAAAGGGACTGGAGCGCCCTCCCCATGAAGACAGGGTAAGAAAGTTGTGGCTTTTCATTCTGGAGAAGAGAAGGAGCGTGGACACCTCACAGCATCTTCCAGTAGGTGAAGGGGGCCTAGAGGAAATCCAGACTCTGCATCGGAAGCTGTAATGACAGGACAAGGAATAATGGGTACAAACTGAAAGAAGGGAAATTTAGGTTACATGTTAGGAAGAAATTCTTTACTGTGAGGGTGGTGAGGCCCTGGAACAGGGTGCCCAGATAAGTTGTGGTTGCCCCATCCCTGGAAGTGTCCAAGACCAGGTTGGACAGGGCTTGGGGCAATCTGGGATAAAGTTTACCTGCCTGTGACAGGGAGTTGAAACTAGTTGATCTTTAATGCCCATTCCAACCCAAATCATTTTTATGATTTTATGAGTCTCTGATTCTGTGTTTCTATGATTCTGTGACTCTGTGATCTGAGGAAGATTCTGCACACCTGGAGCTAGAGCTGGGGACCAAACAACATTGCTGGGCTATCTGACTTAGCAGACATCAGGGTGAAGGATCGTGAATAAAATCCTTAATTATTTACAATTCAGACACAGCTAGAATATTTTATTTTATATTTTTATGGGTGTAGATGGGTAGAATACTATGAGCAGAGGACTAATTGTCCTGTTGTTATTTCTCTCCATATTCTTCCATGTTAACTGGAAGTGGTAAGACTTCAGCCTCTCAATTCTGTTAAAACACCAAGAAAGAAACTGGGTTTTTTTCTGTCTTCCACTGTTGACAGTGTATTTATCCTCTTCAATTCTTCCCACTGAAATAGCCATTCAGTTCCTTTTGAATCAAATGGTCTTATCTCCAAAGTTGATACCTGACCTCTTCAAAATTACTTAAGAAGCCCCAGGGCTTACTTGTTCATTTCTTGTCTTTCAGCCACAGACAACCAGAAGATGACCTGTGTAACTCTGCTTTCTGTATTATTTCTATATCTACCTCTTCAGAATTTTATTGTCACATGGAATAAAGGCTTTGAAGCTTTCTAAATCAAAACACTTAGGCCCAGCTTCATCCCTCTTCCCTTAACTACACTTATAAGTCAAAACTTTTTTTTTGTGATGGGTTTACCTACCACCATTTGGCAACATTTGGCAACCTCATACAGATCTCTCTAACATACAGACCTCAGATTCTCAAAGAGTATTAACTCAGGACTAAGAGAAAGATACCAGAAAGTGAATGGTAAGAACAGGTTAATTGGCCTCCAACACATTAAAGGATGCTGTAGTGAGAAAGGGAAGACCAAATGCCCCATGTCCAAGGTAGAATACATGAGAAATAAGAGTTAAATGACAGAGAGAAAACATAAGGAAAGTGTTTTTAACAACAAATTAATTGCTGGAGCTTCAAGGATGTTGCTGAAAAAGTCTCCTGCAGTGGTAATCCTTACGTTTTGGCAGATATCCTTGTCAAGGCAGAGAAGAGGCAAATACAATGTTTTTGTAAGTCTCTGCCATCCTTTTAGTTCATACTAAATTATGGTTTAAGTCATTAATTACTTCTCTGAGATAAATAGATTTATAGATTTATATCTAGAGTGAGGTATATTGGCATTCATATGAACTTTAAGAATTTGACCTTAAGGAGTCAATTCATAGGCTAAAGAAACTTTTAGATACAGATATTATTAGCTCATCAGATCCAACATTTCTTAAACAGATAAGAACTGTTCTGATACTTTATTCCCTTGACAGACACCTCAGATATATTTCTTGGAGAAAAAAAAAAAAAAAAAAAAAAAAAAAAAGAGAGAAGAAAGAAAGAAAAAAAAAGAAAAAAATTAGATATTAATATGTACCTCACCACTAACAAACTAAACCCTTCCATTTCCTTGCTTCTCCTTATCTCCATCTGACCTTGAGTATCTCTTATGCTTGACAAGCAGTGAATATTTTTCATCTTCCCTAACTTTCATTTCTCACACTCATGATTGGAGGGGGGAGCCATAATAAACATGAACATTTAATCAATAACCTCGTATGAACTGAGCAGTAAAGCACAGGCTAAATAATGAAGAAATGCAATTCTTACTCCTGACGCGTCTTTAATTAGAGCTTTACTACACGACACGAATTACTTCAGTCCTGTGATATTACCCAAGATGCTTAAATGCTCTACAAAAGTATTGATTTTGTTTTGAATGTCAGATCTTGCGCTTGGCAGCTTTTTCTGTGAAACAAATTGGAATTCTAATTAAGCTGCGTTTCTCAAATGAGAAGCAGACAAACAGCAGCATAAGTGCACAATTACTGGACCATGGTTATCAGCCTTCTTATGGTCAAAACAACCATAATTTTGAGTAGCACTGAGTAACACATTACAGACTTTGAATGAAAGTTTTACAAGGATGAATTTCCATATTGCCACTGTGTAATTTACCACCTTGAAAAGATTGGTTGAGTGGCTTGAATGGTGCATTATTTTTATTTTTGTTTAAATAGGTTTGGCGACTTAGCGGTGAGAAGTATTAACCTTTGGAAAAAATCAATTGCCATCTCATCTCATCTAGTTAAGAAAAACACACACATGGAAGAAAAACTGCGCAGAAACCTGATGGAATTAGTCAGCAGTGAACAGAACCCTTTTTGGCATCAGTGCAATGCAGTAGGTGGGAGGAGAAGTGATGAGGAGAAGTTGCAAGGAGAAGTTGAGAGTGGAGCTGAATAAGGAAGGAATGTCACTGAAAAGCTGAAAAGAAAGATTTCAGCTGCTTGACATGACCAATGAGTAGATGACACCTAGCAGTTGTTCTTTGTGTATTTTGAGCTGCAGGTTTCTCATGTCACTTCATTTGAATTCATTGACTTTTGAGACCTTCTGAGATTGTACAAGATGTAGCTGTTAGACAGTTCCATCTCACGTTCATCTACAAGGTGTACACCATTCTAACTTAATTTTAAATTCTTTCATCATCTAAAGCTTACGTAGCTTCAGATTTATGTTCAGGTCTGTTGTTGCTACTGCCTTTCTTTGACCTTTTTTGTTATGTATGATTTTTAACTACTTTCCTACATGTGCCAAATGTGATATCATCTCTTTGGTCATAATAGTGTCATGATCAACAAAAAGAAAAAAAAAACAAACCAACCAGTCTTTGCCAAGACATGACTAATTTAAAATTTCTTTCTTCAGGAGATTGACAATAAACATAAGTCAATACAATAGCAGCCTCTATTACTAAACATTTATAGGTTTCCAAAAATTATTTAGTTTCTTCTTATCAACGTTGGAAGAAATGTAAAAATTCATGCTCAAGGCATTAAAACAAAATTCTTAAATCCTTTAATTACTCAAATGCCCCTAACTCTGAATTGTGTTATTTTTTTCACTTACACATACATATATATACATACATAGAAATATGCACAGAGGTAAAGGAAAATCTCTGTATTTGCAGAATCTATCACATAAAGGATTCAATAATTCAAAAAAGCTCTGACCTCTTAGTAAGCCATTTCAGATATTCAACCATGTGAGCACATTAGATTTGCCATAGTTACTGGTAATTAAAATCCTCCTAAGCATCAGTGTCCTGACCTAGACATAACATTCAACACATAGTAAAGGACACTCCATTATAAACATGTAGGAGTGGAAATAAAATATTTCAGGGAAAATTAGGTCTTGAAATGGTATCTAAGATCTTTCCTCTTACAAAAGAAAAAACATGGAGCTCCAGGTTTAAGAAAGGTAGATGGCCTCACTGAAGAATGATGTAAAAGTTTTCCCCTGCATCAAGGAATTTTTCTTCAATCTCTTTTCTTTTTTTTTTTTTTTTTTTTTTTTTTTTGTGTTAATTTCTGGACTGTGTCTAGAGGAGGGTAACGAAGCTGGGAAAGGCTCTGGAGCACAAGTCTGGTAAGTGGCTGAGGGAGCTGGGAAAGGGGCTCAGGCTGGAGCAAAGGAGGCTGAGGGGGGCCCTTGTGGCTCTGCACAACTCCCTGCCAGGAGGGGACAGCCGGGGGGTCGGGCTGTGCTCCCAGGGAACAGGGACAGGAGCAGAGGGAACAGCATCAGGATGGGCCAGGGGAGGTTTAGGTTGGATAATAGGCAAAATTTCTTTCCTATTAACATGGTCAAGCACTGGAACAGAGCAGGGTAGAATCATCATTTCTGGAAGTATTTAAAAGGTGTGCTACTTAGGTTTAGTCACCTAGCTTTTCAATTTACTGCTAATATTTCATAACAAGTGTAGCGGAATACCTAACCAGACTAGAAGATCTCGACCACCTATTCCTGTAAGTTTGGCACACCCCCTTTTCAGAGTAATTCACATTGCCTGCTGCAGAACTCAGAGACAGCAATGATCACCAGCCCATGGAGAGTCGCAGAAGCTGTGTAGGAGGCCAGAAGACCATAGGAGCTGCTGTAGTAATCCCAGAGCACACAAATATATTGCAAAATCCACTAAATTGCTCCAGCTTTTATTTCAGAGCACCTTGTATAGAAAAAAAAAAAAAAACAACAAAAAAAAAAAACAAAAACCAAAACCTTGCAAATTGGAAAAGAATTATTTTCTGTTTATGAATAACCCATTGTTCTGACCTCTTTGCTTTGAAGTCAGTACTTGCTCCAGGGTGATTCAACGCCATGGTTTGGCTTTGATGTACAATCTTAAAAGCACCATTACAGGCATTTACTGGAAGGGAATACCTTGTTGCCATAGTTACTAGTGCATCACTTGAAATTGTGATATAGCTGGATTTCATCACCATGACACTAATTTTCTCCAGTGCAGCAAGGGAGAGACTAGATCATTACTGTATTAGATGCAGCAGAGTTGAGTTTGCTTCTCTGCATTTTCTTCATCTCACTTCTAAAGTTTTGTGGGGGTGAAAACTGTGGCTGTAAGGAGAAATCTGTGAGCCAAAAAAAACAAAACTATGTCAGCTATTGTTTGGGGGAATGTGAACAAATAGGGAGTATTTTTGGCTTTGTTTCTTACTAGGAGAAGATTAAATGTGGAATGCTGGAGGAAATCAGCTGTCAGACTTACCACATCCCCACTGACATGAGTTAATGACAATCAAATTCAGAGCTTCCCTGGTGACTGCTGGGCCCTAATCCAGCACTCCCTGGGCTTTGCCAGGTGTAGACAGCACAGTGAGATGAGGTGAGGGGAACATTTCTGAGATCCCTAGGGCAGGTCTTTACCACAGACAGAGCAAGGCAAAGAGAGGGAAGCATCTCAGAACTGCACCACTTGTGCATCCCCAGCAGCTCTTGCATGGCTAATTTAGAGCAACGAGTTTGGTGGGATTGTCAATGTGTTTGGAAATTCCCTCTAGTTACAGGTTTGTGATGACCCAATCCAGCCCAGCAGTCCTGCTGCAGAGATGTGAGCCGTGACAGCTGTGATGTTCCAAGTACAACACAGATCTGGGGAGAAACCTGCAGCAATTGGGTGTGGGATTGGTTTTCAGCTGGGCTGAATGGAAAGGAGAAGCTTTATTCCACTACTTGTCTTCATTACTCTTCAGGATACAGGCTAAACCAAGTTAACTGAAAAGGCAACTTACTCCAGCTGAGGGATTTAAGTGGAACAAAAATAAAAATCCTTCATTCATCTGGTAAGGGGAGCGTCTCAGTTATGCTCCCATCCTCCAAATTAGGCACACATGAAAAATTCCAACTAAAAGCTCTTACAGATTTTTTTTGCCTTCCCCACCTAACTTGTACATCTAACTTGTCTCACCTCACCTGAAGGTTTAGGAAAAGGGGAGACTTAAACAGCATCTTTGACGATCTTCCTCAGGATGTTTGCATTAGAGCAACTTTAACCTGTGTCTCACAGTAAGAGCAGAATTTACTTTTTCACAGATTCTTGCTTATAATAATTATACAAAACTTCTGGATTGGACATTTCTGGCAGGGACAACACAGGTGTTATCAAAAAAACAAAAAAAAAAAAAAAAAACAAAAAAAAATGCAGCACTTGAAGAGGGAAATAGACACTTGGCAGAGTTCAGTGTTAACAGCAATGAAGTGAGCCACCCCATAAATGTGACCTAAAGTCATTACTCAGGTTCTGAGTGTCCTCAAATGAGAGTTATCAAGACCTGCAGAATGTTTTTTTGTGGTCTCAGACATGTACATTATAATAGGATGAAGTGGGTTTGACAACATTTATATTGCAGTGTCCACTACTGGGAGAAAATTTACTACTTTGTCTGGACACCTTGAAGTAAATATAGCCAAGATGATTTGGTCCATAATTTCAAACAATTAAAAAAACCAAAAAAAGTGTATATGTTTCCAAAATAATCAATTTCAGGAATAAATAAATTATAAAAAAGGATAACATTAAAAAGGACAAGCTTCACCTGTTTCAGCTTTAGCATCATTATCACTTCTGTGTAATCAGTTATTCCCAGTTTATCTCAGCTTAGGTGAAAGACACGAGTGGCAATATCCCCAGTGAACTCACAACAAACATCCTAATCTGTAGTTTTCAGCCAACAGATGCTGTAACAAAGATAAAGTCTATTAAAAAATTGCTGAGTATCTCTTTAGATTCATTTGTTGCTATCAGGAGAGTTTGATCCACTGCATTTTTAATGTGTAAATTCTGAAGTGATAGATGCATGAATGGCTTTTTTGCCTGGAGTTTGGTTCAAATCCATTTTTTTTAGAATAGACCAGTTTTGAATACACTATTTCAATCATCTTTTCTTTCTGCTTTTAACACATATATTCCCTATTTTGGTCAGTCAAGAAAATGAGAGTTCTCCAATTCTTCACAGGACCATTTTTGTTTTTAATATCTAGAAGATCTTGTAGCTCTAACTGACACTTCAAGCAACTTAAAGAAATGCCTGGTTTACATCAGATGGGTATTGCAACATTTGGAATTATATTTGAGCTTTACAATCAAATTATTCCATTTCAGGAATTAGTGGTTATAATTCGAAATAAGGTTACATGCGCATCTTCGTGTCAAATCTAAACACATAAAAGTTAAGTTCAGTTAAAAATATTACTTTGGAAAACTGTTGTGGTGTCAAAAGTTTAAAGAGCAATTTTTATAATGAGTTCTTAGGAAGACAGACTGACTTTTCTCTACTGCTTCCCACAATTAGATGTAGATTTACCAAGCACAACTTAACATCACAAAGTAGCTCTGTATCTAAACATAGACCTTCATTTTCACTTGAACTTCAATATGTTTCCTGCAGAAATCACTAAAAAGAAAAATGACTCTTGTTTTTCAATGTTAATTAATCTGTGAGGCACTGCTGTCATTACCTACAGAGAATGAGAATTATTGATTTTAATTCATACCATAACAAAATCCCACGGAAGATTTTGAAATAAATTCTTCCCCTCCCTCTTGACAGCTGTTCAGATTTCTCCAGTCTTTCCTCTTTCTCTCTCTCTCTCACCTGAAATAAGACCTTCAGGTTTAAGTAGTGACTACTCAAGAGAGAGGCCACAAGGAAGATCATCTTATTGGTTGTTAGTGCTGCTATTGAAGAGACTCTGATGACAATACTTAGACACTACTATATTTATGTAGCCAACAATATATTAATAATTAAAAACCTGCCTTTTTTATTATTCTTGTTTTTATGGCAAAAACTATGCATTCTTCTTAACCAAAACTATCTAAATTTTACATAATATTTGGCTGTAATTTTGATGCATGTTAATGGTGTCAGATATTGCACTTGAAAATGTTTACTTTAAACAATGATGGTCAGATTGTTGTTAAGTGCCTGTAGTGAAGAATTTTTATGGTTTTTTTTGGTGGGGGGTAGGAGACAATGGGATGATTTTTCGATGTTTTTCCAAAATATAAAAAAATTTGTTGAAATTTATCAACTAAATATTTAAGGTGATTTAGTAACAAGGTTTTTTAATCCATCAAGAGTCTTCCCTTAATTTGCTATAGCCTAGAAGGTTACAGTAAAATGTTATTTTTATAATTTTAGTCTTCCAGACTAGGAGGGGTCTTCGTAATACTTTAGCACTTCTCTCTCTCCATTTAAAATGTGACAGATCAGAATACAACAAGAATGAACAAACACTGATGGGAAGGGAACGGAGGAGATGCTGTTTCTTGGAAATCATTCAAACCTCAAAAAAAAAAAAAAAAAAGGTCAGGTTCAGGGTGACCATATCCTTTAATTAAAAACCTTGTCAATCCATCCCAATGTCTTTCTCATTCGCATTAGAGTGCCAAACTGTGTCAGACCAGATTCTTCTCTCTTTTTTTTTTTTTTTTTTTCTTTTTTTTACTGCTACATAATTGAAACTTGAATCTACTGCTGTGTGAATATTAATGTGCCATTCCAGCAGTTATTCATAGTCCCTAAGTTATGATCTTCTAAGGGGGTGTTCAATCGAAGAGCGAAAAAAATAAGACTTTATTTGAGTTCATCTGGTGAGCACAGAGGGCTTTTAATTTTACAGAAAAGAATGAAGAAAAAAATGGGGAAAAAATGTGGTCTGCTTGTTCCTCAAAGTGGTGATATAGAGCCAGGCTCTCTGGGGTTGCTGACTGGATTTATTGTATGCCACACAGATCAAAAGTGAGCGCAGGCAGGTAAAAAGTCTTGATACCCAGCTGGGTAGGATGGTTTGAGAGCGTAACAGACACTGACTGTGAGAAAGCACAATGCTTCTGCTTGCCAAGTTAATTAAGTTAGGATTGAATGCCCATGGATAGGAGATAATAATATCAGCCACATAAAAAGGATATGTGATATTGTAGATTAGGCTTATAAGAACGGCTTTGTCTCTCTGACAAGGAGACAAAAATGTGCTGCCGTTAAACTCCTGGAGATGGGACTCCTGCCATATTCAGAAGTATGCTTTAATTTGTTTGGTTTTGTTGTTTTTTGTGGGGGTTTTGTGGGGTTTTTTTTGTTTGTTTTTGTTGGGTTTTTTCATTTATTATTTCTATTTCACACTCAATAAAGCCCCTCTCCTTTCTACATGCAAGGGAAATGGCAGAAAAGGTGACAGGCCCAGGAAAATGCCAGAGGTGAACTTTTCAACTCACAGGAACATCTCGAGTCAGGCTGTAAATAGGATTACTTTTATTAGACTGCTGCCTGCTGCAGCTGTTCTTGCTAAGGGCCTGTCACTCTGCCCATTGTTTTCCAGGCAGTGACAGGCAGCCCAGGCCTGGGGGTCTCTGTGTAGACCCCACTGACACCTGTCACTCAGGTGGGGCCGTCCCCTCAAGCCAACAACAGAGCATAAAACAGGATTTCAACCTGCTTTACAGAAGATGGGAAGCTGTGGGATTGCCTCTTTGACAGAAACATGGCTTTGGTCAGTGCAAGGTCAGGTGAAGCACCTAGAGCCTCCTCCCCACTGTGGATGTGCCTCCAAAACTGAGGCAATTCTCCAACAGGCCACAACATGGTGGGTAAATCCTTCTCTAGTTTAGATTTTTTTCTTTTTTTTCCCCATTACCTCCCAGTCCAGTGCTTGAATCACAGAGGTTTGAACAAGGCAATGCTCAGCCTTGATAAGAAATAATCAAGATTTCATTCAAGATCTCAAGGGCTCACAAGGTCTGGGTCACTACAGCTGAGGATGGGAAAATAGATTATTCTGAGGGAAGCACAAGGATTAAGGCAACATCTGCACCTCACATTCGTTGAAAAGAAGACTAGACGAAACAAAAGAGAATAGGGAAATAGCTGTAGGGAGAACTTCTTGGAAAGACCAAGAATTGCAGCAAATATTTTGTAGCTATCCCTGTTACTGTAGCTGAACATCCACAGATGTAGAATATTACATCTGCAAGTCAACCTATGCTTCCAAGAGGAGAAATTTTCTCTTAAATTATCATTTTTTACCCCTGAAATCTAAAACACATATCTATATATTTCTCTCTCTCTCTTTCACTTTCTATATACATACATATACATGCACACACAAAAACACAAAAGCCCATCTATAGACATATTCTTAGGGTGGTTCTGTGCAGAACGATGAGCTGGACTTCAGTGGTGCCTGTGTGTCCTTTTCAACTCAGAATATTTTATGACTCTATGGCATATACATATAGATTTAAGCACCTGCACCTCCAATTTCTCTAATCCTCTTGTAAAAGCCCATTTTAAGCTGGTAAAAAGGTACCACGCTGCAAGAGGCTGAAATTCTATCCAGGCATGGTCTAAACCATCCTTCATTTTACAGGAGGATTTGAAAGATGAAGTTTTGTTCCAGACAAAGACTGCAGTAGACATCCAAACTGCAGCAACTGAAGTACTTTCAGTGTGTGCTACAATTTGAATTCCAGAAGCATTAGAGGGAAGCTGGGAAGCTGTGGGCCAGACTGGAGAGAAGATCCAACATTCAGATTTTTGTTACTCTGCAAAAGCATTTATGTATCTGTGTCAGGGACAAGCACAAGTTTAAATACTTTTTTAAAATGGGTATTTCATCTGAATATGAGGAAAAACATTTTTAGTGTGTGGATGACCATAGATGGAGCAGAGACAAGAGACTGTGGAGTTTTCCTCACTGGAGATATTCCAGAATCACCTGGATCCTGGATACAATCCTGTACTCTGGGATGACCCTGCTTGATTAGGGCGGTGGGACCAGACGACCCACTGTGGTCCCTTCCAGCCTGACTCATTTTGTGTGTGATTCTGTGCAATATACACTTTTATACTGCTATTCTGTTAATTTTGATTAATGTTACTACAGTACTACAAAATTGCATGGGCTTATAAAATAAATTATCTGGATATATCTTGCAGGAAGCACTTGCAGCAATACATTTCTAATAATACCTTTTATTATTTCCTTTCTCAGAGCGGTTTTTAGGAGCACACATCTCAAATCATACAAACAAAAAGCCATTAAAATGTTCTTGTAAAAGCTATTATGTTTCATGATCTGATTATACATATTCTGTTTCAGGACAAGCACACTATTTGGAAAATTATAGTCTTAGTCCAGTCACCTTCTGGAGAAAATTCCTATTTATATTCCTGACTGACATTACCTATTTCTCCAAGTGATTTTGTCCAGTTTGCATGATACAAATCATCTTCTATACAGAAGAAGACCAGGTCCAAGTTCAGTCCTGATTTATCTCCACCAATGCATAAAAGGGTAAAGAAAATCCATTAGAAACAAGGTTAAAAAGAGGGGAAAAGAGGATAAAAAAAAAAAAAAAAAAAAAAAAAGAGAGACACAGCGTGAGATGCATGGAAGATAAATGCCTAAGACCTGATTGTCATTTACATTAAGGCAGAAAAAAGAAGCTGTGAATGAGAACTGGAGACAGGCTGTGCTTCTGTTTCTTTCTAGCTAAAAATATGCTGGATTTTTTTAGGGGTGTGCATTCTCATTTGTTTGTGAGAATAATTTTTTACATTAACAGGAGGGATTTTGAGCACTAGGTGAAAGGTTCAGCATTGAACTGAATTTACAAATTCTCCAGCTCTCCAGGATTCACTTATCTGTCTCTGAAAGTATCTGTCTATCTCTTCATCACAGGCCTTGCAATCACTGGCTGTTATGTGGGGGTCAAGCTCATTCTGAGGAAGGAAAATATACTGAATTAAGATGTATAAGAGATTAACCAGCTAAGGTTAATTGTGTTTTCATTTTCTCAAAGATTTATCAATGCTGTAAAATAAATCTCTTTATGGTTTTGCAGTTATTAAAAGAAAATGGGACACTGCATAATAGTGACAGTCATTATCATCAGATCTGAAAACAAAAACAGAAGAGCAAGCCTTTCTGTTGGAAGCAAAATCAAGTGGTTGCATATAACACTATTTCTATAAACTCCCTGCTATTTCTTCATCTTCTTTTTCTGTTATCGTTCACCATGAAATCTTTTTCACTCTTCCTAATAATGCCATCAGGAAGGCATCTCTGTTCCTGTTGAAACTACTGTTCCCATCAGCTTTCTTTCCAGGCCTTGTAACATGTTTTTGTAACTGTGGTTTAAAGACCATTTCACTTCCTCGTGTAGAATGGTCTTTCTGTGTCAATAAGTGAAAGCACAGAGGAAGTGAGACTCTGGCCAAATTGGGCTATAGGGATGGGCAGGGCGAAGAGGGGATGGTAACAATAAAATAATTAAATCAAATCAAATCAAATCTCCTTGATCCCTGAAACAGAGGAGGTGCTTTGGATCATCATCTTCTACCTGGCTGAGACTGTGCTGGAGCCACCAGGCCTGGCGGTGCTGGTGCCAGTGGACAGGAGTCCAGGGGGGCAAGAGGCCGATGGCCCCTGTGCTGGCACTGCCATGGTGTGACACGGCCCCAGGGCAGGGC
>CM031878.1:3503612-3517254 GCA_018697195.1 Certhia americana | reverse complement strand
GTGTGACACGGCCCCAGGGCAGGGCCCGTCCCCTGTGCTGGCACTGCTGGGGCACCTCCAGTGCTGGGGACAGCTCTGGGCCCCTCAGGACAAGAGAGACCCCGAGGGGCTGGAGCGTGTGCAGGGCAGGGAACGGAGCTGGGCAAGGGTCTGGAGCCCCAGGAGGGGCTGAGGGAGCTGGGAAAGGGGCTCAGGCTGGAGCAAAGGAGGCTGAGGGGGGCCCTTGTGGCTCTGCACAACTCCCTGCCAGGAGGGGACAGCCGGGGGGGTCGGGCTGTGCTCCCAGGGAACAGGGACAGGAGGAGGGAAATGGACTCAATGATCACCAGAAAACTTCTTCACTTGGGTTGTGAAGCTCTGGCACAGGCTGCCCAGGATAGTGGTGGAATCATCATCCCTAGAAATGTCCACTACAGTGTAGATGTGACACTTCAGGACATGGTTTAGTGGTGGGCTTGTCAGTGCTGGGTTAAGGGTTGGACTTGATTATCTTAGAGGTCTTTTTCAACCTTAATGATTCCATGATTCCCTGAAATATAGGCTTTGAACAAAGCACTTGTGTTTTATAAATTCTTGATTGCACACCAAGGATATTCCAACAGCAGACACAGAACTTTCCCTCAGCTATACCTTATCAATAAGGGATGATGCATACAGACACATTGAAATACAAGTATTGTGCCTTGCTGCAGAGCTGGGGACACAAGCCTTTTGTCCCTACTTGTGATTTTATTTTATTTTCCACCTGAGCTGAAACCCAGAGCACTAACTGGGTCCCAGCCAAAAGAAACAGTATCAGGTCCCATGGTACTCAGCCAAGGTCACTGGGGGCATCTGATGTCACTTTGTAAGATGAAGCACCACTTTCTGCCTTGCATTACACTAACTACCATAAAATACATATTTAGTGCTATCTAAACTCATGTAGGAAATGCTGGGGAGGAGGCTGTACGTCCCTCATTATGGTGATGGAGTGTTTACAACAGCAACCCTTTTAGTAATAATGAATTTCCTCATTCATAGGAGGGCTCCCTAGGGTAAAGGGAGTATCCAGCAATCAAGAGCCTTGAATTTCCTTTGTGCTCACTAAAATGAAACAAACAGACGAAAATCCTGAATAGGGAAATAAAAACCCAAAGCCAAAAGAGGTGTCAATCTGAACACCACAAACCAGCCTCTAAGCAGGAAAAGCTGTGCAAGCACTCTGTTCTTGCCACTTTGTCGAAGATAAAACTAGAACCAATTTAGAATCAATATTAGCTCAATCATGATTGATCTTCCTTAACTTTAATCTTCCTGCTTTAATAGCCCAAAGGACTTTTTACAGTGGATACAAGAGGAAAATGGTTCCAGATCTTAAAACACCTGAATCATATTCAGACCAAGTCCAATGATCCTCATGTATTGGCAAAGGAGCCTAGAGTGAGCAGTTTTGTCATTAACTTAGCTTTATGATGTGACTGACGGCATTAGAAAGCTGAAAGCTCCTAATTCAGATGTTTTCTTGTATATAAATGATCCTCTGTGAAAACTTACGTTGTTTCTCAGACTGAAGTCAATGGAAAAATGCGCAGGAATGAGAAACTATTTATACACAGTCTTAACAGATCATGATTTCTCATAAATCTAGAAGAATAGGTGTCTGAATTTAGCCCCATCCAGCCCCCAAGCTCTCATAACCTCTTGTTAGAAAAACAATGTAGGATTTTTATTATCTTACCCTCTAATGTCACAGCTGACTATATTTTAAAATATGACATTATTTCATGGTCTAAATTAGTATTTTAAACAATTTTTCATTTAATAGTTCACGTCGTTTTCATCCAGTTTCAAAGAGAGAAACAAAACCCATCTAAATCTAAAAGATTGTTTTTCCCCACAAACTTTGTGGCTTTATGTCTTTCAATACAGCAACTGTTTTCTTCTAATTTTTTATTTCAACTTTTTATAAAGGCAACTTTTATTTGGCTAAAAATCTAAAATTACACCATACCTTCAACCTTAGGTGACAGCAAAGGGGTTGAATTTTATTCCCACCCAAGGAAAAAGAATAATCCCTGAAGTATTACTCATTTTTAAAGCCAGAAAGAGAATTTCTTATAACTAGTGTAAAATTGCTCAGTTGTGAAAAATGACGCTGAGCACGACTGAAAGATGAATTCTTGAGAACAGAAAAAAAGAAAAAGACAAAGGAAGGGGAAAAAAACCCCAAAACTGTTTAGGAACTTTCCATGTCATGTATTTCTATTCTTTCATGTCCTGAAGCTACAAAGCAATGCTTGCATTTCAACAGAGAGCAGGGACAGGCTACTTAAGCTAAATATCACTTTTAACTTCCTTTGGGAACCATCAGTTATAGTTGTCCATAAATGTTTTGTAATTGGCAGGCTCATAAATCCAGATGACAATCACCCACTTTCAGCAGCTCAAGGAACTGGGACACACTTGGAGTAGGTTTTAAAGCACATTGCCCAAGTAATTGCAACAGAGTGATTTGGACTGTTATTTCTATTCCTCTACTTCAACACTGGTCAAAGAAAATGCATTCTTAATGGAAACATTTTGTTTCTTCTACATGTTTAATTGCCAGATACAACAAAGTACTTTTGACAGCTTTTGTATATAGTCCTCCCCTAAACCTCTTTATGCCCAAAGCGATAAAACTCAGTGCTCCAACTCACCTAAACTCACACAGTTAAACCTCATTATTATTAATTTTTTTTTATTATTATTATTATTAGCAAATCGACCTGATTTTCAGAAGGACTTCCAAGGCATTGTCAGGGGAACATCTTCAAAGATGAACAACGTGTCCAAGATTGTGACTCCCAAGTGCTGCCTGGTGCACATCCAGCTCCTCACTCTCTGAAGTGCATATGGACCCCTTTTCCTCAGCAGTGCTATTTTCAATAATTATGGACTCCAAACTCAGTCCTTTAAGTCTTTTCCTGAATTAAGAGTCCATTTCTGATGATAATAAATCCCAGTAATTTCAGCAGAAAGAAGAGAAAGAGGAATTGAAGGAACTTATAGTTTAGGCATGGTACATCTTTTCAGCAAGAAAACTACAATATAGAAATGCTTTCTTTTTTCTTTGCTTTGTGTTGTTTTTTGCTGTGTTCCTCTCGCATTTTTTAGTCTTTCTTATCTTTTTCAGACAAATTCCACTTCCAAATCAGAGTAAATGTTAGGCTAGTCTTTGCCTGAGTGGCCCCTTCTCCCCTTCTCTTCCCTCCCCTCTCCTGTCTTGCAGTGGGGAGAGGATGAGTTTAATGAAATTCAGCTGAAATTGAATACCCTCATTAGCCTCTGCTATCAGGTTGCCACATTTTTGTCACAGTGACTGAGTACCTTCTGCTGTTACTATAGCAATTCTGCCCTTATGTACAAAAGTTAGGCACAAATTACTTAACTTTGTTCTCTATTACTGGGTCGATTATTGATTTAAATATCCAAGTGCACAAAAGCAAGAAGAGAGAAGACTCCAGAAAAATTTCAGAAAAAAAAGAAAAAGAAAAATTCTTTCTGAAGATGAATTAAACTGTCATCTCAGTGGTGCCATGCTTAGGTGGTACAACACTACCAGGGTGTCTCCTGGAGGGGGACCATTACATAGTGCTAATGATCTTCACCAGTTAAGGGTGGCCTGGGGGTGCAATTGGTGGTTCACCTACCCAGAGTATGTATATGGAAATTGTGGTGGCTCTTTCTTACTCTCTGTGAGTATGCTGGCTGTAGCAATGCTCAAAAAAATTTTTATGCTGGACCTTGTAACTTATTTTTTACCTTATTCTTCCCCCCCATCTAATTAATTTGCTCCTTCTCCCTGTCTTACATCCTTTTCTATAAGCCTTCTTCATTGCTGGGTCCTTTCTCTATGTTTGTTTTCCCTGCTTCCTTGGGTGTGTACACATTTTACCAACAATATTAAGCCTTTATTTCTTCCTGTAAAGTGTCATGTAGCTCATAATGTCTCATGTGACAGAGTTTAATGCTAAATTCAGTGACTGAAGAAACTAAAATTGAAGTCTTTCAGTCATCAGCTGCATTGTCAGATGGGGCCACTACAGTTACCACAGGAGAGGACTTTTCAGTAACTCTTGTAACCACTTAAGAAGTGACATTGATGGCTCTAAATGATTTGAGAATCTATAAACAGTATATTTTGGTGGAAAAGAGAGTAAGTTATTTATTTTTAAATTACAGATTACAGTGAAGAAATTTGCTGCAAAGTAGAGGTAAATGGAAGAAAAAATACAGAAAACAGTGCAAACGTGACTGCCTGAAATATTGGATACCAAAAAAAAAGTACACCTATAATTTGCCTAAGCAGTGGTAATCACATAGAAACATTTTCAACAATTTACAGACAAAAAATAAACTCTCAACATGTAAATACCTGAAGTATAAATGATAGGATCAGAAGATATATATGGTGAGGTGAAGGCTGAGATTTTTTTTCCTTCATAATGAAACAACACCCTTCATTAAAGACACATCCTAAACTTCTCATTACTGGTCCTGAGTGTAATCATTGTATAAGAAGCCATCATTAAGTGGTCACTAATTGACATTATGTGGTTCTTCTCAGCAGAAAATGAGCAGTCATCCCACTGTTGCTCTGTTGACAGGACGTTCACCTTCAACAGCTGCTTCCTTCTCCTCTTACTCCTCCTCCTTCTTGTGCTCCTTCTCCTCCTGGCTGAAACATCTCCAAGTTGTCTTTTCTTTCTCCTTTTGTCACTCACTCCAACATTCCCTTTGTTTCTCTTTTCTTATTTTCTTGGTGACTACTTTGCCTCCAATGGACACCTGTCACTAGGTCCTGACCAGGGTCCCCTGAAGGCCTCCAGAGCATGTCAAGAAAACTTTTATAACTTTTGCCTGTGAGCTATAATGACCAGCAAAGTTCATAAACATTCAGGACAGAAAGCTCTGATGCCTGCATTTAAGTCTGATTTTCATCTGCCCATAAAAATCTGAATATGCACTTATTCTGGAGATGTGGATATTTTCTTTTTGTCTTCAACCTTCTTTTGGTTCTTAAACCCACCAGCAATTTTTTTTTTGTTCCTTTAGCTTCAGTTGTTCAGTCAAAATTTAATCCTCACTAAGAACAGTAGCTGACATCTCCCTTTGTTCTCCATAACAGTTTCTGTTCATTACTTGTGTGGAAAAAGTGACTTCCTGCCATTAAGAGCAGAAATGCAAATTTTCCAAACCTTAATTATAATTTGGTTTGCATTCAGATAAGTTCCATACAAGCTTATTAATTTTAAAAAAATTTATTTGAACCCTAATAATCACAGTGATGGAAAAATAATAATGGTGATGGTAAAAAAAAAAATGGTGATGGTAAAATAATAATGTTAGCAATTGCCAAAAGTTGTCAAGCGTTTATATAATGAGATAGGAACAAACCCTGAGATTCCACACAGCAATTAATTTAGGGAAAAAAAAAAAAAAAAAAAAAAGACAAAGAAGAGAAAATGCTTTTCTGCTTAGGAGAAAAAAATAGTATGAGAAAAAATATTGTTTAGTTTATCATCATGGTCTTTTGTGTCTTTCAGCATTCAGCATACTTTATTTTCCAGAAACAGACTACAAATGAAGAAACTGGAATATGACTGTGGTAAACAAAAGCATCAAACAGTAAATAGGGAAATGAGAGATAGAATTACAGGTGCAAAGCAATTATTATTGTGCCACAGTGTTTCATCTACTAACCATTTTATTCCTGCATATTCTATCAAAGGGATCAGCACTTGGCTTGCAGAGCCACTGATGTTTTCAAGGTCTTTGCATTCATTAGAATTTAATATTGTGAGATTTTAGTTTGCTTTGTTTTTTAACCTCTTTTATTCCATTCAACGCATTATAGGAGCAATTTCTGTATTGAAACACTGCCTAGGAAAGAAGAATGCACAGGAATATGACACATTTTATTGATCAGCCCTATTTTTTTTTTTGAGTCTTTAGGATATCTCAGTTTTTTAATATGTGAAGTTTTGTGTGGAAATTCCAAATTCTGAAAGGTCTAAAATACTTTTTTTTATAAGTAAGCCTTAGAAAATACCATTTGAAATATAAATAGTGGCCATTTCTCTGACTCAGTCTCAAACTAAAGTTAGAAACATAAGAAATTCCCATAAGGAGAAACTACAAGGATCCACTTTGAATAAAATATAGAACTGTAGTCACACCATGGTCAGGGTCATGCCTGAGACTTATTAGGTATCTTGTTATGAGGATTAGCTATAACACAATAGAGGAGAAACTTGATCTCCAAGATCACAGAAGGGGCTTTATATAAAGGGTGATTCACACCACTAGGAGGTAAACTTCTCCTGAGACTCATCCCTCTGTCCTATTTCTCACCACTGACAAAAAAATAGGGTGACCAGCTCTGATTTAGATCTCTAACCTTTAGGTATCGTAAATGAGATAAGGCAAATCCTGCCCTTGGATTCCTGCACTGTGAACAGTTATGGATCAGTCACCCTAAAGGGAGCAGGCCACAAAGGGGGCGTGCTGAGCAGAGCTGGTAGGGGAGGTGGGTGGATGGCAGACTGGACAGCTCTGACCACCTGCCTGGCTCCTTGTCTAGGATCCCTAGCAGAAAATGTGGACAAAGTGCCTCTGCTCTTTCAGGACTAGAGCCTCCCGGGGTTTAGTCTGCTCAGCTATGCCAATGGCCCAATTTTTTCAATAATTAGGTGGGCCAAAATCAATGCATTTAGAAGAATCTATTTTATATTCTATAGCAATGAGATTCTGCAGCACAAAAGGCAATCTCTTACATACTTTTTTTTTTTTTTTTTTTTTTTCCCCTCTATTATCACTCTGCTGTACATCGAACCAGGGGGTTAAAATCAAAGCTAAGAATTTACAAAATTTTAGCAGAAACATGAATTTTGAAGATTTGCATGAGGTAACACAGCATTAGACACACGGAATACTTCTATTCTATGTTTGGTGGATTTTAATCAAGGAAGAGGATTTCACCAAGTGTTCAGCCTAAGGAAAGCTACAGTAACCCTCTGTTTCCCTCCTCTACAAGGCTGCCATCCCATGGAAAATAATTTTCAAGTGTACTCATTAGAATTGGGAATTTTGGGAGAGCAAATCTGGCAACTGAGATGTGCAGTCCTGCTGATTTTACCATAGGTTAAAATTTAAACTGCACTCTGAATACATTTCAAAAAAACATGGTGAATGCCAGCATCAATTTATGGGAAGTGCTGTGCCAGCTCTTTGTGATCACCTTTATGTGTGTGAACATCAGAACAGGACACAGGGGTGGAGGAGGGGATGGCACTGATGGGTCTCTGTTCTGTTGCTGAGGGGTTTTCTTGGTCAATTTGCGGGTGTTTTCCCCCAAACAAAGCTTTCAGCTGCTCTGTGTTGTGTTTTGATGACATTTGTAGTCTTTGTGCTGTGCTGGCTGCAAGTGTCACACTGAAAGATTGATCAGTGTGTTGTGACAGATATGTAACCTAATGAGCAAGAGTTTTACTTTCATGATGAGAATGTGACGCTCTTTATGTCCCCAGGGAGCACACATGGCACTAGTGTCCTCAGCTTCATGGAGCTGTGAAGGAGACACTCCAGCCAGGAGGAATTCTGATGATTGATAGTTTTACTTTTCTAATGGGTCAGATGGTTATTTAACATTTATAACTTCCCTTATGAATACACAAAGGTGTATGGAAGCATAAAGTGTCACATGCCTTCATGAGAATTCAGTCCTGCATGTAACCTGGAGTTTGGACTTTTAGGTTGTGGTGTAGTTGCTAGAAAATGGCAATATTAAATAAAGCACAGGAATGGTATTTATGCCAATAAAACCTAGGTTTCCGTTTTCCCTGACTGTCTAATAAGAGCAAATGGCCTCAAGGTGTGTCAGGGAAGGTTTAATTTGAATACTAGAGAAAAAAAATAATTTCTTTGTGGAGAAGATTGTCCAGCATTGGAACAGGCTGTCCTGAGTAGTGGTGGAGTCACCATCCCTGAAGGTATTTAAAGATGTAGATGTGGCACATAGGGATTTGGTTTAGTGGTGAACACAGTAGTGCTGACTTAATGGCTAGGCTTGATGGTCTTAGAGGACTCTTCCAACCAAAATAATTCTCCTGCAGCTTCATCTCCACTTGTTCTTCCAAAAGGCTTGTTTAATTCCCTGTTGCAGGAAAAAAAAAAAAAAAAAAGGAAAACAAAAAAGAAAAAAAATGTGGGGTTGTTATCATGCGGGTTTCAGGAAAGTCTTTGTCAGAGTCACACTCAGGACATCAGTTATCCTCTATGCATAGAATTTTCTCTGCTAAACTTTCTGGGAGACAAACTTTCCTGTTACTTAAGTTCATGCCCTTATTTTTTAAGCACTTTACTGCTTAAACTCTCTTTCAGATTTGCATACACTAGCACTATTCTCCTCCGCTCTCCTTCCAGATGGGCCAAGGCCCAAAGAGAATTAAATCTGGCTAAGGCTGTCACAGATAACTCAAAAGGGCTTTATAAATACATCAATAACAAGGGGGAAAAAATGGGTGATGTGGGCCCATTTTGTAAATGGAAAGGGGTCCCTGATAATAGAAGAGGCAGAGAAAGCAGAGTTTTTGAATGCCTTCTATGCATCAGTCTTCACTGACAAGACCAGCCCTGAGGGATCTCTGGCACAGGAGACCAGGGTAAAGGAACCTTGGAAGGAAAACCTTCCCAAGTTCAAGGAGTATTGGGTCAGGGAACAGCCAGACAAACACAGCATCCAAGTCCATTGGCCCTTATAAGATGTGTCCATGAATGCCGAGGGGGCTGGGGCTGTTCAGCCCCCAGAGGAGCCCCAGCTGAGAGGGGATCCCATCCCTGCAGGTCAGAGCAGGCTCCAGGCTCTGCTCCAGGGCCCAGCAATGGCACCTGAGCCATGGGCAGGGACTGATCCCAGCAATTCCCCTGGGAATGAGGCAGAACTTCTGTCCTGGGCAGTGCCCAGCACTGAACAGATTGTGCAGAGAGGTGGGGTGTCCCTCAGTGGGGATATTCCAGACCCCTTTGGACACAATCCTGTGCTCTGCGCTCTGAGATGACTCTGTTTGTGAGCAGGGCTCACCCCAGAGCACAGATAAACACAGATGAACCCAAAGTGTTCCCTTCCAAGAAACCTGTGATTCTTAAATTTCTGTCTTAAAATAAACAAGCAAACAAACAAGCACATGCAGTGAGATTATCTTGTAAACTGATACAGTTTCTTTATGATAACTAATAATTGTTTCCCATATGCACCATCATTCTTCCTGGATCATTAATGGAAATGTGTTACTTTTGTTTTGCTTAAGTAAGATTTAACGCTTTGTCTTCATGTACTGCAGCTCTGAAGTTCTGGGCTGCAATGTAAGTAACACATGTGAGTACAGAGATAAGTTTTATACCTTTTGTTCTGGCTTTACAGAATGGTGGAAGTACAAGATATCTCCAAAGGACCTAATTTTTTTACATCTCCCTAGACAGATTGCAGTGAATAATCACTCTGAAAAACTATTTGATCTGTTCAAGACAGCCATGAGCTGATCATTGCTAGTGATTGGGATGCTAACAGATGGGATCAATTATTCCAGTCCTTCCCCTTGAGTTCTAATGCTGTCCCTGCTGGAACTGTGTTTGGTGTCTGCTGACAAGATAATACTATGAGTTTGGATAGTATAAATCAATTCTTACACAGTTAATTCCTTTTTTTTTTCTTTTTTTTCAAGTCCGGGCTCTGTAAATCTTAGATCTATCTCTCTCTCTCTTTACTCAGTTTCAAATGAAATTTAGCCCTAATAAGACTGCTAAAATGAGGCTCTAATTTTGTGCATTCCCAAGATATATACTCCATTCAATCTGAAATAAGGTATAAATATGGCATGCACTAACTCAATCAGACATTCAGAGTTAACACAGTAGCTTTCATTTTGCTTTCTGGCTGATGCTGAGGGGTATTTGGATATTCATTCCCTTTTTTTTTTTTTTTTTTTTTAAGGGACGTTTATTGCTGACTAATAGTACTACAAAAGGAATTCCTCTTTTGCAGTTACAGCATGAAAAAGAGGAGGGGACTATTGTTTTCATAGTTCCATGTGAATTCACATCAAATATACCTTGTATATTTTGTGCATTTAATGGCACATGAACGTTTGATTTGAGTCAATTTATCCTTTTCCCAGCACTTAAAACAGCAGTAAAAAAAATGTTGAATGCTGAAGTTGTAGTCAGGATGAAAATTAAGCATGCAGTTTTCATCTCCTACTTGTATTTTGTTCCTCTTCAAACCAATAATTCCAAGAGAAAATTGTTTAGACAACTGTGAATCAAACCTGAAGAAAAGGTTTGGCTAAAACTTTGTGATTTTGAGAAAAGGACAGCAACTGATAGAGCATTAAACAAGTCTACGAAGAAGAAAAACAAAGAAATTATTGAGACATTACATGGTAAAGAATGGAGTTCTTGTCTTCCATCACATGTTTTAAAACCTCCAAAATCAGACAGAGATCATGGACTGTTTGCTTTACATCTGTCTTTCTGCCAGCAAATGTTTGCATTTTCAAGACTATTTCAGTCTTATCATTTAAACTATAGCTCTTAATCCTTTTTTTCTCAGTATACTTGACAGGAAGACAACGATTTGTCTTTGCTACCTGACTATAAGATGAAGTGCCAGTGCTTAATGTGAAAGCCTTCTGTGCTTAGGCCAAATTACTGGTACCTCAGTGAGAACAAGACCTAACTGTGAGAAGAGGATTTGACTGTTCTGCACCTATTTCAGAATAATTCAATTAATCTCACTTTTTTATTTTCCTCCACACACGCTTTTCAAGCTGTTATCTTAGTTTTCTTGCTTATCAGCATCTAAAGCCTTTATATTCTGTAAGTTTTACATTTTCTCTGTTATGCATGAAACAAAAGTGGCTTCTTTGTCCTACATTCAAAGTAAATTTCCTCAAAACTGTGATAATAAACTCAGTGTATTTTCCTAAAATTGTCAAATCATCATTTATGTATTTACCTTCTTCTAACTGATAATAAAGCACATCAGAAACTAACAAGAAAAAGATAAAGAAGCTGGGATTTATAGAGAAATTCCATTAAATCTGGTATCTAATCAGGAAATTTTAATGAATGGACTTCTGCAGCAAAATATGACGTTTAATGAGTTTCATTGTGTATATAGTGCATCATCTCCTGCAGTATCTTGGGAAAATTTCTTTGGTAAAATTTTTTTGAGAGAAGAAGTCATTTTCAACATGTCCCACAATATTCATGCTGCAAATTTTAGAACTTCATAATTATCCATGAAAATAATTAATTACCCTTTTCATTTGCTTGGTGGAGACATGAGGACTAGAAAAGTGAAAACTGAAAAAATGTTATTTATATTTCATATGAATAATATTGCGAATGAAAATGTTGGCATATAAGCAACTGTGAACACTTTGGCAGCACAACTGTCTTGATACAATTAATGCCCAGCTAGACTTTCATGGTTCTTATCAAATGCAAAGTCATTATGAACTTAATTCTCTCCTTATTGTGAGAAGGGATAAAAAGCATGAATCTACCACAGTGCACCTTGATGAACTGCAAAGGTGGAGGTCTCATACTAATTAAAAAAAGGAAAGGTAGTCTTATAACAAGGGCAGATAAATGTGTTTTTTTGTCAGATACATCTCTTCCACTCCTTGTGTGAACTAATGATGCTGTCTGGAAGCAGCATTCATTGAATGCAATAGTAATTTGGGACTAATCCTTATTTTGCTCAGGCATATTTATCATTTTCCCTTGAGTTGGAGCCAAGAAAGCATTGTGCTCTGACCTTGGTACCTCGGCCATAGCTGTGATCAGCTCCAAAGACACTGAAAACTGGGCAAGCTTTGGGGGAAGAGTTCTCTCTTAAGGAATCCAACAGTATTCCAGCTGGTCAATGAGAAACCATCTCTGGAGAAGAGCAAAGTTAAGGAAATGGTACAAACTAAATCAGGATCCGAATGGGATTTCAAGATTACTTAAATATACAATGGTCATCTTATTTACATCGTAAGTGAAATAGATAATTAGAGTGAAATAACATGAATAATTTATCACCTTAAATTCAGAACCTGAGCTTTGAACTGAATAAAATTATATATAAGCATCTACATTGTAACTAAACACACACTTATATAAATATATCTAGAATTTTAACTTAAAATAAGGGATTTCATTAGGATTTTTGTAGGATTCTGTTTTGTTTCTTGTCTCTGCCAACCTCTATGGCTAATTTCTCCCAGGAAATTAGTGAGAATGATAGAAAATAAGTCTATCAAAATTTTAAAAGGAGTCACCTACTCCATCCCTTTGCAGCCACGCCAGTTTCATGTACTATAAAAATACATTTTACATGTCCAGTTGCCTAAACCAAAGGTAATGTAATTATTTTCCTAAACAATAAACAAAACCAACCAACCAAAAAAAAATCTAGATCTCTGTATCCATGATCTAGCTTTCAAACAGATGAAGCCAAAAAACTTCTTACACTTCTCATCTGCAGAAATTTTTATCACTAGAAAAGTCCAGGTTTGCTTTTGACACCGCATGATCAAACTCATAATCTAATCTGGCTGCTCTCACTTCAGTTGACATTTTCATCTGCTTTTGCGATTGTTTTAACTTGTGTTCATTGAGTTTGGTTTGTTTTACCACAGGAATTAGGAGAGCTAAAGCATTCCCTGGAGATGCCAGGGTTTTGCTCTGCAGTAGAAGGCAGTTGAAGGAGTTGAGGCTGCCCTAGTTAGGCATCTCAGCTTAGACATGGGTGCCAGGATCACCAAATCACAACTGTTGTTTCTGGTGTTGACCTAGGTCAACTTAGTGAAGTGCTTTTTGGCCACATCTATTGTTTGGGTAGCAGGCAAAAAAAAGTCACTCATCTGAAACAAGGAATTACACAGGAGGATGCAAAAACCCCCAAACACTGTCAAGAGGTCTGGAGTCAGAAGTCAAATAGACAGGAAAGGGTGAGGTAACCAAGACAGCTGCTTTAGAGACAGCAGGTATGAAAGCCAGAGAGAAAAATGTATTAATTGCATTGGAATACAGATAAGAGTTGGAGACAAAATTTTAACTTGGTTTAAATAGGGAGACAAGAAATATCTTGTACAACAAGAAATAGGATTCCACTTAATTTTAAAAAATTCCCGTTTCTTTTTAGAGGGATGAATAAATAGTATGTACCCAACATCTCCATCTGTCACCTGAACAAATGGCAAACTAAAAAATAAAAGGAATCAAATTGTAAACTAAATTCCTTTCTTCTTTCAGCTTTAAGTCATGGTGAAAAGAAATGCCAGAGTGGTGAGGGATAAGATTGTTTGGGGTTTTTTTAATGTTTACTGTAGAGTAGGTAGTTTTGGAAAATTTTAATAAGATTTAAAATGGAAAAACCTGCAAACAGTCACAGGAAAGGAAATACTACTTTTGGTCCCATATATGTGGCTTGACATCC
The DNA here is from genome assembly GCA_018697195.1 of Certhia americana. Classification (NCBI taxonomy): domain Eukaryota; kingdom Metazoa; phylum Chordata; class Aves; order Passeriformes; family Certhiidae; genus Certhia; species Certhia americana. Next base: position 3,503,741 of record CM031878.1, on the reverse strand, counting down.
CAATACTCTATGGGTAAAACTAGGACAAGGCAAAGGTTAGAATTTACTTACTAATGGTAATGTCAGTTATTTCACCACAAGGCATTTTATGAAGTATTCAATTCTTTTTTTTTTTTTTTTTTTCTTTTT
>CM031878.1:3456701-3495702 GCA_018697195.1 Certhia americana | reverse complement strand
TGAAATTATTCAGAGTCAATGACTAAAGCAAAATAGGTGGCCATCAAGCTAGAATAGCCTGAGACTCCACAGGATAAATTTTAAATTTATTGTCCCAGATGAGGTAATACTATATTCCCAGAATTAATACAGGTGATTTTAGCAGGATATTTATCTTACCACCCTGAATAATCCAGTTTCTTCCCAGTAGTGTTATTGATCCTGTATTTTGGAAAAAGCTGAAAAGAAAGAAAAAAAAAAAAAAAAAGAGCTGTCTAGGACTTGACATAGGATAATTAATTTTAATAACCAATGTAAATCCTCATAGATTCTTGATTCAATATAGTGAATTCTGATTTACTTTGCCTGATTGATGGGAGAATCAGACCAATTGCATGTGCACTTTAAAAGGCCAGCGGTTTCATTTTCATAAGTAAAATAGAGGGAATGTTATGAAACAGCTGTATTTCTTTATTTGTGGGTGCTTGTGAGGAGACACAGAAACTACACAAATGTTGCAGTGCAAACCAGTCTGATGGATTGCTGGTGTAGAGTGCCCTTAATGTGAGATGTTCAGCTTTGCATCTCCCCCACTCATATGTTACCACTAACTTGGTTTTATGCTTCATTATTAATCTGTAAACTGTCTGAAGAACAACAGGAGATGAATGTCCAGGCTGAAATGGGCGGGGACAGCCATTGATCAAACCACTCGAGACAGCTCCCATCGATTTCTTGGAGATTTGCATCCTCACATGTCTGCAGTAATATAAGAATGTGCTTTGCAATACCAAAAAAAAAAAAAAAAAAGAAAACCCCAAAAACCCCAACACACCCCACACCCCCCCCAAACCAAAAAAACCCCCATGTATTTAGATTCTACTTAGGAGATAAATATTTTATAACATGAATGTGTGTATTATGATTTGTTTTATTGGCCATGTTGATGTTGGTAAATTCTGGTGACTGGGCTGCTAAGAGTTTTTTAAGTGTTGATAAAAAAATACTGAATAGAATAGTGACTAGAGGTTCTGTGGGTGGGGAGTTTGGATGGTTGGTTTTATGTCTCTGAGAAGTTTCCAAAGGCCAGACTTTTACTGTAATGGTGCAAGGATGAGTTGAATTGGGCAAACAGGTTTTATGGCTTTTCACTCTCTGTTTCTGACAAATTTTATCACAGATGAAAAAGTCTCAAAAATTTAAGAATTGCTCTGTGAGATATTTCTGTAACTTAAAAAAAAAAAAACAAAACCAAAAAATAATTAAAATAAAAACCAAAGAAACCAAAACAAAATAAAAACAAAAAACAAAAAACAAAACAAAAAAAAAACAACAGAAAATAATGCCAAAAAAACAAACAAGGAAAACAAACAAATGAACAAACAAACAAACAGAAAAAATAAATAAATAATATAAATAAATAGAGCCTGTGCAATTTAGCTGGAAACTTTGGAGGGGAAATAACTTCTTTCTGGTCCAGATGCAGTCCCTCTTCAGGAATTAGACTGAAATTTCTAGTAGGGTATTGGCTGAAATATAGGAATATAAATTAAAAAACAAATAAATAATGGGAGGAATTTAAAACTTGCATGGAATGATTTAAAAAGCTGTTGGATTAGACCCAAAAGGTGCCCAGACTGGCTTCAATAAAGAAGGATATATGTGTATATATGTAAACACACTCATAGCTGCAGCCAAAATACAAATTGTTGAATTGTTGAGAGCTAAAACTGGGGAATAATTTTGCTGATAAAGAGTGTTGGATGAGATTAATTATTTTTATGATATATTTCATTTTTGTCCCTTGACGATATCTAATTGGGATTTGATACAAAGCTGGGGCAGGAAAAGTTAAATATTTCTCATCAAACATTTATGCTGTGCCTTGTTATATGCTGCACCTTCAAATTCTGAGGAATGAGGAATGTTAAAAGTTGGTGGTGATGATAACTGATGCCTTTACAAAGCTCCCCATGTCCAGTCCTATTCAAACATGAGCACTGTACTTTGTTTTAAGGGATTTCATATTTATACTTTTTCATAATTTCTAACTTCTTAAAGCAAATTAATTTGGCTATAAGAATAATAAGAGTTATGCAATAATTTCCTGGCCTGGAGGAAAATGTGCATCTTTTCTATACAATGACTAATTTTCATAAATCAAGTAAACAATAAAGGACGTGTTGGTGTTATGATGTCACTTCTATCTTCCATTTATTTCTCTTCCGTGGCTCTCTTAATTCAAAATAAAGATTTCAGCTTTGCCTTGCAGCATGGATCTGAAGCACAGTTGAACCAGTTATTAAAACACAGAGTGTTCTGAACCAAGGAAATAATCAAAATTCCAATTAATGCTGCTGCAGCATTACACTATTGTCATAGTAACAGCGGCATGAAAGTTTACATCAAAAGCCTTGTTAGGAAGTGCCAGTCTAAAAGCAATCAAATCCATGGGAAAGCATTCAGAAGTTCAAAAGAAAAGTAATGAAAGAGACCTTGAGGATGTAATTTCATCAATAGTTACTCTTAGTTAATAGAGGCAACACAACCAGGGTCTTCTGTTGCAGGGAGGTTCTGTGGTAAAAACAAATGTATTAGAGCAATTGTGCTGGGATTAGCAGAAACAAAAGGGCTGTGTGCAGGAACCAAAGCACAGATTTGTGTTTGTAAAAGCTAAATCCACACAACAGTAGCAGCATTAGGAAAGTTCATGAAATTAAATTGTATGGACTGAAAAAATGAGGCAGGAGCTGAGCAACTGCTTTAAATGCTTAGCTGAGTGGTCCTTGGGGTGTGACCTGTGGATAATATGCTGCTTAAAATATTTTCTGATCTACCAAGGAGGCAGAGAGAGAGGAAAAACACCAAGAGAAAGTGAAATAACTGGGAGAGCACATGCTGATGTTAGGCAGCATTAGAGATTTTATATGATTTCTATCATGAAGTTTTAAGAATATGCACCACATGTTTTTTCCTGTTGTGAGTTTTATGTGGGGTTTTGATGAGGGAAGTGTTGTTGATTACAGTTTGAAAGAAACTGAAATCCCACAAGAAAAGTCATTCTTTAACAACGTTACAGGAAGAGATAGAGACATTGTCATAAAGATGGATATTCTCATGAGAGTTCTGCTGCTTGCACAAAGGGAAGAAAAAAACCCACACAGGATCAGAAAGTCATTCCAATATCTCCTAGGCTCATGAGGCTGCCAGATTCAAACTGAGACAGAGGTCTTGAATTGCAATCTAACAGAAAACTTAGTCCTCATTTTGAATCAAATTTAGACTTGCTGGTCAAATTTTGCAAGCTTGGATAGCTAAAATCAAGTGAATGTGTCATACTGAAATAATCATTGGTTCACGTCTCCAATATGTGCAATGCAGTCCTGTCAAACCAAAAGCAGACGAAAAAGAATAACAGATGTGAAATAGCATCTAAAATCAGGAGAGAGATGAGAAGTGTAGTCTTGGGAGGAAAGGGAGGATATAAGACATTCATGCACATTCAGGTAATGTTCTTTTGATCTACTTTCACTCCTGTATTTCATGCTCATCATTAAAGCCTGCACAGAGGGGAGGAAGGATGTAAAATCAGGTAATTAGTTACACATGTACTTTGATCAGTATTGCATTTTTCTTTCTCAAGTTGTTTGCCAAGGTGCTATGACAAGAAAGAGAGGGTTTCATTTATAGCAATTGTTCAGCCCAGTACGTTCTCATGAGTGTTACCAAAATCTCTAAATTTAACCCTGTACTTCTTTAATGATAGATTAAAGGTGATTTAGACTTGATTTTATTTCCATCTCATCAAAGCTTTCTTTCTCCTAAATTTTCTTTATTTTCATGTCCTTGGTCTCAAGCCTCTGGTAACCAGCATGCTTTTGGAGATGATGAGCACTAGGAGAGAAAAGTAGATGGTGAGTAACAGAAAGAGTTAGAGTTAGATTTAAAAATTTTTGCTTAGTGCTTAGATGTTGCCTGTTGGCTGCAGTTGGTGCTGTGCGCTGTCCCCGGTGAACTGACATAGTGCCTGTCACAAGATAGGTTTCCCGTCCCTGTCCTCAGCTTATCATATCCTCCATTTGCCATTCAACAACAAAGAGAGGGAAAAAGGGAGAGAGAAAATTCTTCAATAACAGAGACAGGGTCCTTTGTTCTGCTGGAGTGAGCCATTCTCTGGCCAATAATGACATGTAAACGAGGATATAAAGAGGGGCAAGGCTGTACCCATTCAGTTCCCGGCTAGAAGGGGAAGGGGAGCAATACACTCTCAAATCCCAGGAGCATGTGTTGCTCTGGGTTTGTCCTCCATTGACACTGCAGGCTGGGAGCTGTTCAGCCTGAGAGATGTAGCACAGGTCATTCCCCTTCACATCCTGGCCGGGGGAACGAAGCAGGGGTTGTGTGTTAACTATGGCAATTCTCTATAGGAACTTTCACTGGAACTTTAAAAATATGCCCTGTAATAGCATTAGACAGCAGTCAGCACGGGTCTGGCTTTATGATCCCTCTCCTCTCCATCACAGTGTCCCAGGACACCTGTCCATAAAGCTCCCCACAGCCACCATAACTAATGAGGTTGTGGAGCAAAGCAGAACAGCATAGGTCAGTCACTTCTAACAGTATGACAAGTGTTGGTTCGGTATAAATTACCTTGTAGACATGTTTTGCTGAATATTTCATTATTTTGTGTGGCAGCTTCGATAGCAGCAGTATGGGACACATCTCCCATTAGTAGTGTACAATATATTTTCTTGTCAGTTAATCTTGAAAGCTGGCTACCGTTCCTCAAAATGCCTGAATCTTTCATTTCCTTCTAATAAATACTTCACACTAAATGCATTATTGCTAGAGAGAAGTCAGTAATCAAATGCTTATCATCACATTTTCCTGTGGCCTATGACAAAAGTATTTTCTGTATTGGATGCTAAAGGAGAAGTGCTGTGAGCAAAATAAGGAAAGGACATCAAAACAAGTGTTAGTTTAATAGACCTCTGAACAGCCTGATCTCCTGTAGACAACAGAAAGACTGGAAGGCTCTAAGAACTGAAAGGAAATAAAGAATATGTTCCAGTGAGGAAACCAAAAACAAAAACAAAAACAAACAGCACAAACCCAACCAAACAACAAAAAGAAAAGTCTGAAGAACATAAATAGGTAAAGTATCAACATCTCTTTGAATAGTTTGCGTATTTTTTATGTACTTTACAGCATGCAAAATGAGAACATTTAATTCTGGCCCATTTATGCAATTTAAAAGATAGTTACTGGTGACTTTGTTCCACTAAAAATGTTGTTATCAATATTTTGGTAACATAAATGTGTAGCCTAAGGCAATCACCCACCATTTCTTTGGCATCATTATCTTTTGCAGCTCCTTACCAAAAATTAGCTATTTTAGGTGTCTTGTATATGTTCTGGTTTTATATGGCATGCTGGAAAACAGCACAGCAGCAGTTTGCATTATATTTGTTCCAAGGGACTATGATGCAGCTGCCATGTGACTACTGAGAACACAGATTTGTCAAAAGTTGAAGTAAATGAGGAAAAATATGAAGGAAAACCCAAAGGACTCCTCTAAAAATTAATATGAGGAGGTGGTGAGTGGAGGCATGCAAAAGTATAGGCTTAGGATATTTGTTTGTTTTTAGCCTAAAGCATTTTTGAAGAACAAAGATTCATGTAGATTCCTAAAGAAATGGGTCTGCAGATCATTTACTCTGCAAAGCAAGATTTCAGCTGGTAATTTCTTGTTGACTGAATCCCATTTTTCTGCTTGCCCTCCAGGAAGGAGCAGGTTTGTAACCTTGGCTTCAAAGTCTCAAAAGTTCCAGAGAGCCAGCTCTTTCTCCACACGGCAAAACAACAAAAGTAATCAACATAATCCTTTCGCAAGCCAAGACCTGTGCCTTCCAGGTCTCTAGCGTGCCCATCCCTGTCAGTGCATATCTCCATCCCTTCCAGTCAGCACATGGCACAGGGGGAAGATATTGAAGTGTTTTTGTCTCAATACTTCCACAGGCTGAGAAAACCTCTTAACCTTTCTATGCCTCCTTAACCCTAGTGATGGAGATAAGATCGGTCATTGCTCCCACACTTTTTGTTGCCCATATCATATATATATATATATATATATATAAAAAGTTCTTAGGACTAACTTCTTATCAGGGATAAAATGGTATTTTGTAAATGACAATTCCAGTGTCAGAGGTCCTTGGTAAACTGTAGTACAATTATTAGTGAAGGGCGAGGTGAGAAGGGACATTTGGCACATACTAGCACTCAGAAATTCAGAAGCTCCCTAAGTGGAGAGTTTCTAGGTATTTTTTGACTGCTTAAAGCCTACTAATGTATTTAAGGAAAATAAAAGAGAAAAATCAATCTTTTTTAATGTATCTGCCTGTTCATCTGTGTAGGTTTCTTTTATATTACCATCTTATCACAATATCTGAACAGTTTTCACACACACACACACACACACACACACAAATCAATAACAGTGGTGCTATCTCTCCCTTTCCTTGCTGGTTTTTTTCCTTTTCACTCCTTCTCTCATGCAGGCTTCAAATTCATCTCCTCCATGTTGTGAACATCAGCACTGCCCCTCAGATGGCTTGGCTGAGGAAGGGAACCCATTTCACCTGACAACAGGTGCACAGAGAGTGAGATTTGCCCCTTTTACTGCAACCACCATGTACTCTGATGAGATGTTGTTGTGTTAAGAGCATAGAAATTTAGGAAAAAAAACCCAAACCCCTTTGCTTTCTAGCTGGTTCTGAGAGATTAAAAGGGTTGGGTATGTCTGGGTTTAATTTCTGATTAGATCCAGTTCTGTACTTGAAGTCTGGTTAGTGCAATTAATCCTAAATGCAGCAATAGTGTTGCTTACAGTGTTATTCTGGTCACATTCATGATCACAAATTCCTAATTAATACAGTTTGCCAATGTGCCAGTCTAAGTCTGGCCAAGTTCAAATAGGAACTTTCATGAACATAGATTCACAAATAGTGCAGTTTATTGATGCAACAAGTTTTAGATTCTTTTTAGGTTGATAAAAATTTACTAGACTTGCAAATATAAGTGTATAGTGTTTTGTACAAGTGTTCCTGGGTATGTTATGATGCAGTCGGGACACAAATCTTATAGCAAAATGCCATCCCTGCTTTGGGGAGCAGAGAGGAGCGAGCCCTCCAACTAGTCTGTAAGGTGATCATGTTCTCTGCCTCTGCCATGAAGAATTTAAAATCTCAAATTCATGCTTATGGGAAAAGTGGAGGTGAGACTGTAGTCAAATATCTCATTACTGCTGTCATAAAGCATGGGGAGGAGAAGGGACAAGCAGACACTTTAAGTGTAAATGGTTTGGATTGGACTGGAAAGAATCTTAAAGATCATCTCTTTCCAACCCTGCTGGGTTTATCTTCTCCACTGTACTTCAATCACCTGCTGAACTGAAACAGTCTGAAGTTTTTTTGATGTTAAGTTTTTTTAGCTTTGTATCTTTTTTTTTTTTTCCTAGTTTGCCAAACTCTCCTGACTTTTGCATTCTCTCTGTGTGCGATGAGGGCGGCTGTGTGAGCTGCTCAGAGAATAATTATCCTTGCTGAGACCCGAGGAGGCAATTCATCATGTCAGACTAACAATGGCTGCAGATAGCACAAGGAAGACTACATAACTAAGCACTGAAAATTAAGCACAGAGAGTGCACTGAATTTCCCTGGTGAATATAGAATTTGGGGTTGTTATCTCACATTTTTGCTGAATATCAGTGGACTTATTTTGAGGCTAACTGATGCATCACTTTGACTTTATTTCCATCTGCCAGGAAAACAGAGGATTTATGGCTATTCCAAAGAGCCCATCAAGCAATGCTATGAATAGTATCAAAAAGTCTTTTTGCTAAATCCTGCTTGCCTTGGGGGTATGTGTAATTATCTCCTCTGATATATTGCATATTGAAAAGTATTTATTTTTATTGTGCTGTGCAATAGTATGTTCCCGTTCCATTTATTGGCATACTGCAGATAAATGGTAATTTAATATAAATTTGTTATTTATTCTAGGGCAAGGCTTCTCTGAGTGCTTGGATCTGGGTAAATAAACTTCATTTACAGCTCCTGTACTGATGGGCTCTTTCCTCCTTTCAGACCTGCGTGCAGCAGGAGCACCCACACCAGGTCTGTGCCTATTCCTGTGAATGCTCAGGCCCCAAATTCAGAATCTGCTGAATTCTGTGGCAGGGACGGATGCAGTTTATGTAAACTAAGAGAAATTTTTGGGGGCTGCATGGAAGAGAGGTGTTAATCAGTTCAGTATGTCTGATATCAATGGAAAGAAAGGAAATAAAACCTGGCAGAGATCTTTTTTAAGGGCATTTTGTATATACATACATTAATACATATATACATGCATGCACACACACACCCATATATATATATGTATGTTTTTGAGTGCGTGTATATTTTTATCCTTGTTTTAAAGCTTTGATAACTTTGATAAGAGGTTTTAAAAATATTTTGAACCAGGTTTTCTGTGAGTAAATTCTCCCCTACTATTAAGAAGGGTGGGCAGGAAATTCAAAATGATAAAGTGTTGTGACATAAATTTCACTTCCATGTAATATGAGGGGTATTTTAATTTTTTTAAAATCTCCAAGAATAAAAGTAATTTGTCATTTTCTGACTATTAATTTGAGACTGGATCTTAAAAATAGTGGCCTTAGCTCACAAAACTCATTTCAGACTCCTTCATAAGCTATTGTAGAAGTCACGTCTCTTTTTTGTCTATCTTTTTTTCAAGTAAAAGAATATTTTCACTTATTTCACAGGAAGGAGATGAGAAAAAAAACAAATAAATTTTTCAGAACTTTTGGATGAAAAAAATTAAGAACCAGCTACTGAGACAAATTATTTATTTTTTAAAAAAATACAGCTGGAAAAAAAGAATATTCTCAAAACATCTGCTACAGTGGACAGGAGAAGTTCATTAGGGGAAAGCCACAACACAAAGTGAATTTATGATTGAAAGAGTAATGCCTGTGCACTCAGGGAGATATGCATGTGAATAACCATGCCAGGGCAATATCCTCAGAAAAAAATTAATGGCAGGAGAGAGAATTTCTGTGACCAGCCTCTGTGTGCATCAGTACTCACCTGGGTGAATCAGTTCTTTAAGGGCTGGGTTATTACATGGATTTCCTGCTGCTGGGAGAGACAGGAGATGTGTCACATCACTCTCACACTCCTCTGCAGGTGTGGAGTGGAAAGGTGAGGTCTCAGCTGTGTCCTCCATCCCTGCTTTCTCATGCAGGGTGCTACCCAGGCTGTAAATCACTGTGCCAAAGAGAGAAAGGAGCATGATACCTAGAGAGTGACCTCAAGAGCAGAACCTTGTGTTTGCACCTTGTTTTAAGACCGTGCCCAATGATGGAATAAGCCCCTAACTGTGGGGTTTCTCACTGTTATCACAAGCAGAGCTTGTCTTGTCAAAATATCCTTGCGCCAGGGAACAGGCAACATGACAACCTCCCATCAGCTTGGTGAAATCAGGAGCACCAAAACTCTGTGACTTCCCAAAGCTTCATCTGGAGATTGACACAGTTTAGCAGCACCTTTGCTTTTCATTGAACTGAAAGTCTTCTGTGCCGGCTGGCCAGAAACCATTTATCTGGAATTCACATGGGTTTTCATCATTTGCAAGAGTTTTCTATTCAGTTCCATGGTGAGTTTGTGATATTGGACTATGAGACTTCATGAAATAAAATCAGACCCAGTCTGACTCTTAGAGTCATTGTATTCTGGAAATTTGAAAGGCATGAGAAAAGTTAAATTACGCTTAACACAAGTGGTGTATTAATACCCCATGAAATTCAACAGCTGTGCTTAGCATGGGAAAGTTGTGGTAATATTCCTATTAAGGCATTAAAAACTGTATGAGGCTGGACTAGTTAGAGGATTGATCAAGAATTGTGCTCTGTGGAAAACTGCAGGCATTGTAGGCAACTGCTGATTTCCACACCTGCACAAGAGTTACCAATGGGCCAAGAATTACCTACACAATTTTTTGCAAATATAATTTATGATTGAATAAGAGATTCACCTTTTTACACGGAAGAGCTAGATTCAGAACTGGAAAAACAGTGAATAGTCTCAGTCGTGGGTTAGGATGCAGAGTTATGTGTATCAGTACCAGGGCCTGCTGTGAGGTAACAGTGTTTGCTCAGTGAAGCATCAGCTCTGAAATGCATGATTTGGCATTTTGTTTTCAGGAAAAGAGAGGGGGAGGAAGTTGCAAAATACATGCAACTTGATACCAGCCTGAGATGAGAATCTAAGAATATTGCATTTTTGCATTTTTGAAGTAAAATGGAGTGCACGGCTGCAATGTTTCAACATAGGTCTTCACTCTGTAACTTCTGTAATTGCCAGAGTGGTGTACAAATAGTGATGGGTTTTGTGATGTTTCTACTTGGCTGTGATGCTGAAAATACAGCTTCAGTCTTGCTTTGCAGTTTTTACACTCCCAATTTAGAGAAGTTAAAGGTCTTTTAAAATCAGATATGGATTGAGTTGAATCTGAGGCCCTGTCACAGTTTGTTCAGGGAAGTTGTGGCTGCCCCATCCCGGGAAATGTCCAAGGCCAAGTAGGAGAGGGCTTGGATCTTGTGATCCTGGAAGGTGTTCCTGCCCATGTCAGGGGGTTGGAGCTGGAAGAGATGTAAGTTCCTGTTTAAATCATTCTGTGAGTTGATAAGTCCTCACACATTCAAAATTCCAAAGGCTGGTTTATGTTTTAAGTTTCCCCTGACAGACAGCAATTTTGGAAAGTCAGGCTGATGACCATCTAGCTTGTTAAAACCAGAAGCATTTTTTTCTCAATTTATGCTTCAAAGTCCTGGTTATAGTCTAGTCTTTATCAATATTCCATATTGGAAAAAAGGCTGGGTGGTTTTGATGCATAAAATAATTTGTTGCAGTTGCAGGTTTCTTAGCTTCAATGGAAAACTCTTCCAACCTTCCCAGCCCAGAGAATTACAGGAATTCTTCCCCACAGTCATTTGCAGGCATAATGAATTTTATAATTTGGTGTATAGAGAATTTCTGGCTAGACTGTTAGAACATTTAGAACATAGTTTATCAAGATGCTTTGGAATAGTTTATGATTTTGGGGATATTTCATTAGCATTTCCACTTCAGTGAAGATTGTTCCAATTTTAGAATAAAGAAATAAAGCTGCCTCAATGAATCAGCTTTCTATCCCATATTATGATCTACATCTAGGTTGGATATTGGGTAAGGGTTCTTCTCCCAGAGCATAGTTGAGCACTGGAACAGGCTCCCCAAGGATGTGGTCACAGCAACAATCTGAAGCACTTTAATACATCCTCAGGCAAACAGTTTGATTTTAGGGCTGTCCTGTGCAGAGCCAGGATCTGGAATGATCCTTGTGTGTCCATCCCAGTTTAGGATATTCGACGATTCTGTAGTTCTGGGATGTAGGTCATGACTCAACGAACTTTCAGGTTCCAGAAGCTGACTTGAAACACAAAGAACTCATAAGAGCTTTTGAGCTTTTCTCAATAGGTGACCACTTCACCCAGCATCTGGCAGCTAGCATTATCCAGGCCTCTTTGCACCATCCAGGTGAAATTTTGTCCTGCAATCCTGAGTGCAGTTGCCTCTTGTTCACATTTTATTCCCTCCAAGCAGGGAGCATTGCTCTACATTTCATACTCTGTGCTCGTATGTGTCCTGTCCCCACCACTTCTCCTATGTGTCATCTCCTGCTTATTTTAAACACTGAAAATTAACACAGTAAGTGATGTACACTCAGAACCATTATATTATATAAATGGACAGACAAAATGTGATTATTCCTGTTTAACAGCTGGGGAAATTGGGATGGAAAAAGTTCAGGAGCTAATCTAAAGCTGCAGAGGTAGTGGCAGAAAAAAGAAATGTCAGAATCACAGTTTCAAGCCATGCAGGTCTTCCTCAAGATTGTAAGTGTCATATTTAATTGATGAGCTGATATAGGATGAAGCAGAGTTTGCCATCAATTACAGAGCAACATTATTGTGCCTAGCTTTGCTAGGACCCTGAATGAGCCAAAGGTCTGTCAGGGCTGAAAGGGACCCAGTCAATTCTGCTAGCTTTGTAATTCTTAAACAGAGAATTCTCCTAAACTGTATTTATGCTAAATTTCATGGAACCTGATGACCTCAATTAAAACCTTTCACAGGAAATCAGAAGTGCCAGCCAGGTCCTGCAAGATGAATGCCTATGGCTTTCTCCTGCTAACTGCTGATAGGAACTTGATGATTTTAAAAAAGATTTTATAGTGCTGCTGGTGCTGTTTTTTATCGAAGGTGTCAGAATGCCAGTAGTGATAATGTCTCCCTGAATGAGCAGCTTGCTTTCTCTGGTCGCTTTCCTAAAGCACATAATAGACATCATTAGCATCCAGATAAATCTCCCTTTATGGTGCATTTGGGCACAGAAAAGAATAAAGTTGTGTTTTCTTGAAGCGACCAAGATTATTTCTGTTATGGTCTTGGACAAAGGCACACAATTTTGTAACTTTACTGGCCTTTGTTAGACAAGCCAGTAATTTCAAGAAGGAAATAATTTCATAAGAATGGATGTAGTTTGACAGGAATAAAATGTACAATACAGCCAACTGTACAGGTCAAAATCAGTTTCAAGGAAAAGCATCAAATCAGAACATAATCCTTATGTTACTGAATAAATGTACATAGACGAGCTAGAAAATAAAAGTATTCTTTGCACTTTATGTTACTTGAGGTCATCTTATTGAAAATATGAATAAATTTATCTGTTTTTCTTTTAGTGTCTTAGCAATTCAAGCTTAAACTTTCTTTAATTAATAAATATTTAAGCCTGCCCCAAGGAGTCTAGAAATTTATTAAAAAAAAACCCCAACAAAACAAAAAAACCTACACTTGATTAGTTAAAATTATGGTAGAAAGAGTTGTTTCATTTTCTTAGAATTAATGTCAAGATTTATTGAAGACTCCATATTTTTTTCAGTATTTTAATTGTAAAGAATGATATTTGAACATGTCTTGATTTTGCTTGTGATAAGCAAAAGCCTAGTAAAAAATCCACTGTGACAGGAACATTTTCAGCAAGGATGGAACTAAAAAAAATGTGTTTCTATGCGAAAGTATTTTTAATTGCATATTTATTATGATGCTTAGGACTTGAAAATTATTTGTCTAATTAGGATGAAGTTTAGGCATATTTTAACCCCATTGACCCACAACATAAACATGTTTTGGTTGAACACAGAGTTTGTTTGAATTATCTTAAATCCTCCCAATCAAAAATATGCAGCAACCACAGCCTTAAACTGTTCATTTAATGTTAATCAGAGACACAGAAATGTGGAGCCAGACAGCTCTAAGGGACATGACCTTATCACAGTGGACAGATGGCAAAAAAATTTCAAGCCGTGTCGAACCTTTTTCTTCAACACTTTTTTGTTCTTAACATATTTGTTGCTGACACCATATATCAATGTTATAGCTTCTGTTCAGGTGAATGCGATCAGTTGGCAGTAATGGGTTCAGCTCTGGGAACCTTCCAGCCATTGCTTTTTGAACTGTTTCTGTAAATCCAGTGTCTGGAAAAAAAACAAGGAGAAAAAGACAAGTTAGGGAGGGAGAGAGGCTCTTGGAAACCCTTCAACCTTGCTTAATTCTTATGCAGAGAGGAGGATGAATTAATGCAGGCACCATGTTTCCCTAGGTTGGATGTCATTTTTTCTTGTGATTGGGAAGATCAGCAGCAGTGCAGGGTCTGTGGAAGAGAGAGGGGAAAAAGCAGAAAACAGATAAAAATATATTTGAAAATGTTGAACTGGGCTCTAGCAGTACCTGTTAAATGTCTTCAGCATTTGTAGGAGAGCAATGTTTCCCTGCATTAGCACGGAGCCTCCATTTCTACTTTGATGTTTGTCACCCCAGTTAAAGAGATGAGTGTGGTTTGAAAGCACAGTGGGAAACATGCCTTAATAAATGCAGTTGCAACTGGATTGTGTGACTTTATGGATGCTCTGCATAACTGTGCAAACTATAGATGTATTTCAAGTGTGTCAAAATTTCCATCCCATTTCTTTTTTCCACATTTTTCTTCTGTTCTTGAAGACAGAATACGTTGGCACCACTATCACTGTATTTCTGGAATGAAGAAATGTTGCTTCCTTTCTCCAATTCAGCAAGTCCAGGAAGGGATTTTTGGGTCCAATAGCACTTTCCTCTTTCATAGGCAGATATACTGATGATACATCAAAAGATTTTTAAAAGGAACTATGCAATTTCTCTGTGCCAAAAAGAAGGTCAGCTGCAACTCCTCTTACTTCCTACTTGGTAAATATCTTGGTCGATATTTCTCTGGTATAAATTTGGCATATGTTCTGCATGAGAATTGTGAATATCAGTAGGAAAAAAATAAGAGCATCCCACCCAGAGAATCATAACTCAGAAGTCCTAAGAGCAGATTTACAGGGAGAAGATGGAAGGAGGTGTGAGAATTGCCTGTCTCAGCAGAGAGGAGCACTCACCCCTGAGAAGAAAAATCCCTGCAAAGTTGTGTGGTTGCAGATGTATCAGACTGCAAGTGCACAGCATGTGTTCTGGTCTGAGAGGCTCACAGTAATTAAGTTGTACATTCAATTAAACTTAATGCGCCAATAACTTTTTAAAATACAAAGGGCCAATACCTTCAAGAAGAAAAAAAATACTCAGGCTCCCTTTACAGGCAAATAAACCTACAATAAATGTTCATGACTGGAGGCCCAGATCTTTATTTGTGGCCACAAAGCAGCATGTCCATTAGTTTTAGCACAGTCATGCTGATTTCTGTTGGTTGAGGATTAGATCATGAAAACTGCAGATAGTACTCCTGTGCCACTTGGAGAAGGAGGTAGAGGGCAGTTGCTCTTGGTCATGTTTTAGGAGTCAGGGACCTACTTTTAATCTTAGTTCTAAGTATTTTTTAGTTTCTGAAGGCCATTCAAAATTACAAAAGCAAAAGTTAAACAAAAAAAAAAAAAAAAAAAGAGTGAAAATTGATCCAATGTGCTTTATATTGAAAGAACATTTGTCCAGCTCTCTCACTAAGGGTTCCTGAAGAATTCATCAGGCTGATTCTGTAAAACAGGTGAGTTTTTCTCACTTAGTCCCCTAAAAATCAAATGAATTGACAGCAGGACTGACTACAGAGAAAATCAAAGCACCTGTTTCAAACTAAGTTAATAATTAAGTGGATGCACCTACTGAATGCAGTAGTTGCACAGATAGGCTCGCCTAAAGAACATATGTCAGTTTAAGAAATTTATATTTAACAGAGTTGAACCACACTCAAACTGAAATACAAGATCTTTCATCCTTCTGGAAACCAACTCCATCTCCTGTCTTCCCTGCTCCAAGTCCTGAGTTTGTAGAACCATAGAATGGTTTAGGGTGGAAGGGACCTTAAAGATCATCTGGACCCAACTCCATTGCAATGTTGTGAGAGGTTGTGAGCTTTGTCTGCTCTTCACAAAGTGACTCGACAACTGAAAATAACTCTGTGATGTAGGGGAACCAACAGAGATATTTTCAATATCTCTTGTTTTTTCATGCTTTGCTCTGTCCGTTTATTACCTCTTTGTGTCTCCTGTGTAATGTTTAGAAGACAAATTGTAAGAAACTGGTCCTGTCTTTATACTGAGATAGGAATGACTTCTAGGAAATCTGATCCTTTTAAATAAAGAAACAAGTTCTGCTGTATTTATTATTGTTCCTGTTGGTTTTCCTCAGACTAATAATCCTTGGGTATGAAAAGGTAGGGATCATTCATCATTCCCAATAAAACAGAGTAATTGAATGGAAATAACATTCAGACAGACAGAAGCCAAACCCAGAACCTTTGCAGAGAGTTTTCCTTTTAGATGAGGAATCAGTGACCTGGGACATAGAGGGCCATGGCAGGCTAGAGGGGAGGAGGGAGCTGCTCCTCATGACAGGCTTTTGGGATGTGCTGTGGCTGTGATTACCCCGAAAACACAGCTGAATGCAAAGTGGCAGGGCAGGCTGGGGAGCCGCAGTGCTGCTGAACCAAAACTGAAGGAAAAGGTGCTGTTGAGCGAAGTGGAAAGATGAAATGTGTACTTGGCTGGAATCAATAATAAAGCTCACAGCGTTTGGCAGCAGATACCAAGGGCTTATCAGAAGTAATGTATTCCTGTGTTGTGGAAGGCAGGCAGGGCAGTAACAGTGTGATTGTGGAGCAGGATATGTAAAAATACATAAAAACTTTCTCATTGTACCTAATTCAGGAGGAGACAGATATCCACCTGCATCCACAGGAAGAAAGGAGTTGATAGAGTCATCCTGGCTTACATAGAGTAGAACGTATGGCAAATGGGAATTTCACAGAAAAGCTTTTTATTTTCTGCTTTAAAGGGATTTTGACAGCTAAGAGCAAGCTGTTCTGCAAAGTGTCAACTACCCAAATAGTTTACCTAAAAAAAACCAAAATCTAATAAAGGACTATAGAAATTAAAGAATGAAACTTTTACATTGTCTTTTAAACCAAGAAATAATTTCAATACATGGATTCTTATGCAGGAGTCCATGGGCAAAAACTTTTAGTGGATGAAAAAATTTCCTGACCTATTTTAAACTGCCATAACCACCCATAATAATTTAAAGGTCCTGAAAAGAACCACAGTAAGCCACATCTTCTCTATCTGCAGATATTCCATAGCCTCTATACCTTGCATTAAAATATTGTTAAGGTTAGAGAATGGTGATTATGCACTTGGCTTTGATTTCATAGATGTAAGTAGAAAATACAAATTAAAAATTATTTTTTTCCTGGTAGACACTCTTCCTTAACCAGAAGTACAAAACAACTTCAGATTTCTTAACAAAACCAAATTGTTGATAACCATAAGCACTGGAAAAAAACTAAAAGATTCAAGGACTAGAGAGAACTTAGAGTCCCTTCCTGTGTCTAAAAGAGTTCTTCCCTCTCAGGGTGGTGAGGCCCTGGCACAGGGTGCCCAGAGAAGCTGTGGCTGCCCTACCCCTGGAAGTGTCCAAGACCAGGTTGGACAAGGCTTGGAGCAACCTGGGAGAGTGGAAGGTCCCTGCCCATGGATGGAATGGAGGTAGATGATCTTTACAGTACCTTGCAACCCAAACAACCCAAACCTTCCTATAATTTTATGTATAAGTGGCATTAAAAAATATGCACAATTTACTCAGTCTGCCCACACTAGGAATTCTTTACTGAATGCACTGACCCTCTAAAACAGAACAGCACTAATTAACAAGCAGTGATTGTCTGTGATTTCATGACGTGATTAATGAGCCTGATTTCCCGCTGTATGATCATTGATTGGAACCACACCCAATAATTTTGTATGGGTTTACTACTCCAACTGCTCAAACTTTGCCGAAGATACATATGAGATATGGAAAAATTGTGGCACATTTTAGTCAATGGATCACAGTTCAGCTCACACGCAAGAAATTGCAGGGCTGATTTTGAGCGCAGCAGATCATTTGCTGCCATAGCATGGCCTGCAAGAACTGGTGGCTGCTGAACACTTCCAAAAGGTAAGAAAGTTCCTTCAAATCCTTCAAGCCTGCTATACAGTTACTGAAGATTTACAGGATATGTTTTCCATCTTTTGCAAAACAAGGTTTTGCAGTAGAAATGAAATTGGATTGGACCAGCAGCTGGCTCCATCAGGCATACAAACTGAATTAAAGAAAAAGAAAAAATTGTTCTCTGTAAGCTAAACCAGATGGCAATCCAGACACATGTCTGAGTAGAAATATATATAGCTGATTTGTCCACACATTTTTTGATTTATTAACTAAAATTGCCAGTGGAATAAAGACAAGTGAGAAATGGTGATGCAAAACCACAAATTACAGAAATACGCAAAAAAGGAACATATCAGAGCAGACAGATAGTTCACTTGTACTGGCACCACACACAGCCCAGAGGAGGAGATGTTGTAAATTGTCAAGAAAAATATGCTGAAAAATGGATATGCAGCTGACTATTTTTTTTTAAAATATCATAACAATGCCTCAAAAAGACAAAGAAGCCAAGCCAGTGAGATTTCTACAGGAAGAGTGAAGCAGATAAAGAAGTGGCAAAGAGATAAAAGCTGCTGCAGATGTTGCAAAGAGTGTACTGGGTAGAAAGAGACAAGAGAAGGGCATGAGAGAATTGAAAGGATTAAAAAATGTAGGTGTAGAGGAAAGAAACATTAGGAAAGCATTGTGTTCTGTGTGCCATTAAGGGTTTGATCAGCTCTCAGGAAACAGCTGCTTTGATGCAGCCCACACCACTGCTTATATAATGGGTAAAAGTGAGAAAAGAAAAGAAAAAAGAAAATAGAAGATGTTCAATCAGTAAGAACTCCATAAAAAATACTGGATTGAGGTGATGGTAAGTGGAAAGAGGAGGTGTCTGAGCTATTACAAAGGAGGATGTTTACAGACAGAATCATCACCTGCGTTTTTCTAGTCAACAGAGCTGATTCAAAGCCCAAGGGTGGCATTTTGGGGTGGACAATGACAGAAACAATCACATTTCCCAGCAAGAGAAAAACACTGAAGAGAAGATGAGTTATGCACATTGTAGGGTCTCTGTGAAGGATATGATACAATAAATAGCAGGAACAACTGAGTACAGGAGAGCAGAACACGACAATGATGTTGATCACATCATTGCAAAAAACATGTCCATGTAGCACTGTCCTTCCATAATGACTCAGAGAGTATGAAAGGCAGAGGAAAATGGTCTTTTTATGACAGTGACTATTTCTCACATGGGAAATCCTAAGAAGAAGAAGAATGGTGTGAGTGGATTTCCAACAGCTGCGGAAGAGTTTTGGAAAAGGGAAATTTATAAAAAAGGTACCTAAAAGAAGAAGTTACCATACCCAAATGCCCCTTAGCTCTCTTCAACTGATTTACAGCAATTTGACCTGGGCTCAACAGAACACAGCAGCATTAATCTACTTCTGACAACTTCTCCTTTTAAGTGTGGAAGAAAAGAACAGATCCTGGTAGGTAGAAGCTATATTTTCCCCCATCTGTAACCTAAAGCTCCACATTCATCTTGACAAAACTACCCCCTGCATTCAATATTGCACTAACGTAATCTCCCTACCAAGGATAATCATGCTTAATTGTAATTGTTTTTAATTATAACAGTAAAAGTCCAATACAAAATATGCAAATAAGATATTTCAGCTCAAAAACTGTACTCAGCACAAGGTAAAATTCTTGACTCATGAAACAGTGCAGGTGGGTGGAATCCATAGGTACAGGAGTAAACTCTGTCATCCAATGGCCTTTTCCCACTCAAACAAAATTATTCTTTAGCATACCATTGCTTATACCACTTGTTTACATCTATAGTGGTTGCTAAATTTTTTTCATATGTTTTTAGCCTGTTAATTTTTCTCTTTTGCTTCAATATTTCTACTTCTTCCTGTCATCCCTTCTTCCATCTTCAAGCTAAATTGCACACTTATATCATAATTTGTCATGGTAGGAAAGGAGAAACTTGCAAAAAAAAAAAAAAATAAAAAGAAAATCTTGTTGGCAAACAGGTTCAGCAAGAATAAGAAGTTGATTTGTGAGTAAGGAATGTAATGAAAGTAGCTAGTGTTTTATGTCCTTCATCTCCTTTGCCACTTTTCTGGCAAAAACCCTGAGCCCTTCCACTCTTTCCAGTGATTCCCAGTTTTCCATTTCCCTCAGTATTCCTATCCTTATTCATAAATAAATACCATACATAACTCTGCCTAATGTGTCCTCCCAATGCTTAAATTTTTCCCTTCTTCTCTGTGTGTAGATTTTTTGGCTTATACCTGGGAAACATCTTCAGGCAGTCTACAAATATGTAGATTTTGATCTGCTATTAACACCCAAATTTACATGGAGAAAGACTGAGGGGTTTCTACCTTTTCTCAAGTAGTACCATCCAATATTTTCTTCACCCAGATGTATAAGAACTTAATATCTTTCAGAATGCTGTCTCTCTCTCAGATTTCATTGAATCTGACAAGAACATTAAAGGATATTAGAGGAAGTTAAATTTACTGACAGTTGGACAGGCAGAATGAGATCATAACTGCAGGAAAAATTTTCCTTTAGGAAACCAAGCTAAAATCTGTCAGTTCAGAAATGCAAGGTCTGGTTCTTCTGGGCAGCTGAAGAATTCTTCCAGAGATGAAATACATGGGCATGATGGTGCAGTGCTGGCAGGTGTGGCTGACACATAAAATGATTGCATCTCCTTTCGGCAACGCCTCAAAAACCTGGAAAAATGCACCCATGGGAATCTTGTAATGTTCAGCAAACTGAAATGCAAAGTCCTGAGCCTGGGAATCACTTTTCTCTGGAGGAAAGGACTTCAGTGTTCTAGTGAACAGCAAGTTGAATATGAACCATCAATTTCCTTGCTGTGGAGTTGCCATAAAAAAAACTAACAATGTAGGTTCTATTTTATAGAATAAAAAGTCCTCTTCAGTGAGGGCATTAGTTAAAGAGAGCTAGGAAATATGCTTTATGTTCACAGATTTTATGATAATTTAATTCTAAAGAATTCTGATCATAGAGAGAAAAAAAATCAGGAAATAATTTCAGCTTTCAATAAAATTTTCCTTTCCATGTTACATTTGTTCTCTCAGATGTTTTAAATAAGCAACTTTGAGGTTGGACTTTTTTCTCATGCTGCCTTGCACACATAGGAAAAGCTCAACATAATGAATATTTGCTGAGACACTTCATTAACCTCCTTGAAGCCATCTTAAAACCCCTGCTGATGTAGAAAACTGAGATTTCAGCAGCTGTATGCTGAGCTGACTGCTGCAATTGTCTTGAACAGTCCCAAATAACCCCTACAAGTGGTGTCTTTTTGCTCAATAGGTGTCATTTAAGATTTTGGTGTGGACTACCATCTCTTTTTCTTCACTTTAAGCAATGGTAATTATAATAATCATACTAACAAGAAACATAATAATAGATTTTCTGCAGCTCTGCGTTGTATAATTTTAAATATACTATTTGAAGCCATTCCTGTTAATTTCTAAGAAGGTTACAGTCAGAAACTGCAAAAGTTGTTATGAGCGAACCCCTCTAATTGCTCTCCATAATCTTCTGTTCCTTCACCAGACATTTTTTTCTTTCCACATTTGAGTTACTGGGTTCTTTCCTCTTCCTCAGTGCCTGGCAGTGGTTTATTTGCTGCACAGTTTTCTTTCTGGCCCTTGTTTTCTCCTTGAGTTTCTAGTGGTGTCTGCAATTGTCAGAGACACAATTTAAGAGTCTTTATCATAGAATCACAGAATAGTTTGGGTTGGAAGGGATGTAGAATATCACCTACAGCCAATCTCTCCCATGGGGGCCACACCTAATGAACTGTCAGGTTAAAGTAAGGCCCTCAAGGTCAAAAGTGTTAAAAGAGTTATTGGACTGTAGCATGAGGGGCCAAAGCTCCTGTTTACCCTGTTGCGTTTTGTTTAATTAGAGATTCTTAGGAAACCTCAATGTCTGTTGTTCCATATTTGGGGGCTAGGAAAGAAAGAGCTCCTTGGCCTCACACAAAGGCACTGACTCATGGTCTCCATATGGAATACATCAGAGAAAAGGTTGGCAGTGATGTCTGACCACTCCACAGAACAGTCAGACTGACACTTACAGTCTGAGAGCAAGACAACCCCAACTTTGACATTTTCATGTATTCAGATGATGTCACAGTGAGGCTGTAAATACCTGCATGACCTGAGAATGGAATTGGGAAACTTGGAAATCCTGTAAGAAATTGTAAAGCCCCTGTGCCTCCAAATCTAGGAAAGCAGAAGAGCTTGCTGTTTGCATGCAAGGCATTTGTGCACTCTCTGTAGGCAGAAGAGTTTTCTGTACTTGCTTTCATTAGAAAGTGTAGGTATACTACCCTCTTTCCAAAAATTATTTTCTCTTCTTTGCCTTTTGTAAGGCTGAGTGGTCATAAACCCTTGCTGGAAAGGGGCAGAAGTAGAGTAGAGGGATCACAAGCAATAAGCACAAGTTAAGCTTTCTCTGTTTCTCTGTGGAATTCTTCAGTTTGAGGGAGATGCAATTATAGAATGCAGCACTCCTTGCTCTAATAAATATTTAGGGTCTTGTTCCCATAACTGAAGAGCTTTGATACAGATTCTTGCTTTGCTGAGAAAAGTTGTGGCTTCTCTGTCACTTCAGGGAGACTGAACTCCTGAGAAACTGGCAGGGAGGGAAGAAACATTCCCTAGGATAAGTGAGTGAAATTACAAGTCCAGAATTCATAAATTTTAGCACCTGCTGTTTTATGGCAATTGATGATTGCTTTTTTGTTTCCATCACAACCCTCATTATAAGAAACTTCTCCTTGCTATTCCCTTTAGGAGGCAAGTACCTCCTATTAGCTTCATGGAGACTCATTCCAGTGAGACCTGGGATGAGAACACAGCTGCTGCTTGACAATTTCACCACTGGGGCTTTTGGCTGGCTTGATGCAAATTGGATGCTTCAGTAGGCCATGTGACACAGGGATTCCTATTAGTTTCTTATGCATATGCTTAGATGGAAAAGGTCTGAAATAAGAAGTTTTTCTTCCATAAATAGTGCTTTGGATGTTTGTGTGTGCATGTGTGTGTGGGGGGGTGGGGAAGGTAGTTACTTTCTTTTGTTTTGGTATTTGTGGTTTTGTTTTTGCTTGTTTTATTGTTTGTGGTTTTGTTTTGTTGGGGTTTGTTTGGTTGATTGATTTTTGTGGGTTTTGTTTGTTTTGGGGTTGTTTCTTTTTGGCCTGGAAATAATACTTTATCCTCTAAATTTAGTTTTCCTCTTAATTTAGGAAGTAAGGAAAAGAACGTGAAGGAAAAAAGAATCCAATTTGTCTCCATCCAATAGTTCAGTGATCTATCTCTTTTCAGAAAATAGATCCTTCAGATAGGTTTTGAACTTCCTGATGGAAATTGTGTTACCACCACATTTTAAATCTAAAGACCATGAAGTTTATCAGCAAGTTCTTAAAAAAGAGAGAAGTTTATCAGCAAGTTCTTAAAAAAGAGAAGAGTAACAAAAGAAAAAAAAAAAAAGAAAAAAAAATATTCTGAAAGAAGCAAATAAATGAATACCAACCCAAAACACAACAAGTTCTGAATGTCCAGGTTTTGGATGTCTAACTTCAAATGTCATCACCAAGTATCTTTTTTTTTTTTTTTTACATTGCATGTCCCTGTTGCGTTCTGATGCAGCAAAAACTTAATGGCCACAGCAAAACTAAAATGCTAGGTTTAAAAGATCTAGATACAGAAAATCATAGCCATCTGTATTATAACCTCCATCTTAACAAGGAATGCAGATTTTCAATTTGCTGACTCCTGTTTGAATCAGACTTAGATTTTTTTTAGGTAAAAAATACAAAAACCATAACTGGATCAAATCTCCATTAAAATTGCTGGTGATGGGGTCTGCAGTACGTAACCAGTGTGCAAATAAGCCCAGCAGTAGAAAAGGTCAATCTTTTGCATAAATACTTAATCATAAATAAGAAAGAAAAATGCATTACCCTACTAATGTAGAGGTAGCATAGTATGCCTTGCACAGAATACACAACATATTTCAGAAAAAGGAAGTTCTAATTTTTTACAGTTGACCATAGGTCTGGGAGCTTGCCCTCAGAGATTTAACCAGTAAGGGCACAGAAGAAGCCTTGCTATAATTTTTTACATCAGATTTCAACCAAGCTGAACTAGAGGGGTACCTTTCTCTGAGAAGATAATTTTTGTTGTCTGGGGAATATGTTAGATCTCATTTGTTTGGACTTCAGTGAAACATTCAATATGGTATGCATAGGAAATACCAGTGATATTTGAGAAGAAAGGGATGAATATTAAAATTGCAGGATGGATAAAATGGTGGTTATCTAAGCATGCATTATCCTTTTGAAAATTGAATTGTATTACTAGAGAAGATTTGTTAATGGTGTATCTCCAAGACTATTTAAAATAGGAATTGATGGTGTTTTTCTATTTATTTATTTTATTTCTATAATAAAATTTGATATAAAGTAAAATTAACAATATATGATGAAGTTTAGTGAAATAGTAGTCAATCCTGAACATTGTCTTTCTAGTAGCATGCAAATGTAAAGTCTGGATATTATCTCCTTTTAATTATTTTTCCAATAAACAAATTAATTAATAACAATTAATTCTATAAGGAAATAATTTAATAACATTCCACAAGATCCTAATTATTGCCTTTACTGCCTGTAGATCCTGGGTCATAAAAATATACCTGTGAACAAAGCAGAAGAGAGATGAAAGGTTTAGGCAAAAATTACTATGATAACTTGAATATAAACTATATTAAATGAACATATCTAGTTTGAAAATAAAAATGTTTCTAGCAATAAAACCAGTGAGATTCAGGAAGCAGTTGTATGTTTAGGATATCAAGAAGAGAAATATAACCCATTTTAAAAGGTGATTTGTTAGTGAAAGGGATTACATGAGATGCCTGTTGGAATACTGGTTTTGAGGCAATCCTTGTTTGTTTCTCATTATTTTTAATGTCTTTGTGTCTTACAATTACAGAGTTCTAAAATGTTCCTAAAGAGGCTTATTTTAGAGGACTTTTACTTACTAAATTACACCATGAGAAGTTTTACGGGTAATTAACATGCTCCAGACTCTGCCGGAAATTAATTTCTACAGAGGCATCCTATGGCTGATGGGATCTCTGCTCATTTGCTGTGTCTGGTCAGCCTTTGGCAAGATATCAACTTTGGGTATTTTCAGTGGAGGCAGGACAAAAGGCACGTGTTTTTATTTTCTTTGGAGATTAGAAAGGTTTAGAGATCATAGATGAGTTCCACTTTCAATCAAGGCAGATTTACCACCTCCAAAACATGGTTAAATTATTCAGCTTCTTGGCTTAAACAAATGCTAACTTTAGGTTCGATGCTAATGTATGTACTATTATCTTCTTATTTCCTTACTGCTTGTTTGCAGCTGTAATTCAAATTAGTATAGTCAAAATTATTCAATAACTCTAACAAATTATGGATGTAATTATTATGGCGTGCATCTCAGAACACAGCTTTATTTACAAAGGACACAGCGTTGATTAAAACAGCTTGAATTATGCTAACTACAACACTGAGCTCTCTTTGCAAAACCATCTGAGGAGCACAGTAATTTGAGTTCAAGGGAGAGGCAGTATTACAAGAAGGCTAATGATAATCGTGTTTAAGGTCATTGGCAACTAAAGTACTTACTGTACAGGAGCCTTCTGTCAGAAACAATTATAGTGAAGGGCCTTTGAATGGGGTCGAAACACTCCGAGTGTGTTTCTGTGACAGCTTTGTTCTTACAATATTTATTCTGGTTTATCTGTAGCGCAGTATTAAATTTAGAGTGTCACGAGCCGAGGGGCTCATGCAAAACTAAATTGACAGTATGCAATGATGTGGTAGTTACACTGCAGTCTTTCTAATAATGGCACTGCCTTGTTAGATCAAAAGCATCCCTCAGGACCCAGGAGGCAGCACCAGTAGTCCTGTTCACATGGATAATGAAAGCACTGTTGACTGCACAAAGCTGTCAAAAATAAAGAAAAATCTGCTAGGATCACCTTCTTTTGTATCTGGTCATCAGACCACAATAGATATTTTTGAATGGTGGCCCAATTTTGCTTTTTATGTGTCTATTTTATTTCATTTCACTTTTGTTTTTGGGAAAGGAGGAAGTGGGTGGGCTATTTTAGCTTCATATCTTCTGGTGTATCTACATATCTCACAGCCTTCAATTGGTTTAATCTCACCACAAAACTTGAATGGTTTTATGAATATTTCAGATTCTTTCATAAGTTCTAAACTTTGGAGATTGCAGTTTATATTACCTGCTATCAAATAGTGACAACAGTGTTTGATGGAACCAAGCTGCCTATTGACATACTATTTTTAATTTTGTCTATGAAAATAAATATATTATTATATTACTGCTTGTCTGTTAAAATTAAACACAGACCCAAGAGAGGATTTTCACAGAACCACACTAGAAGAGAGCTTGTCTATTCTTTTTCTGCAGCAGCCATTTTGCAAACTTCAGTCTTTGCAATTTTCATGAGAAATATTAACTCACCTGGGACCTGTCCTCTATGAGGATTAGTCAGAATTGAAAGGGAAGATTAAAAAAACAGTATATCATTTTGAAAACAGATTTTTAATTAACATCTGGATGTACGGATTTAAAAGAACCTTAGTATTTTAATGAAATAATAAGGAAACTCATAATAATGTTGATTCATCTTCAAACAGGTTTAGGATTAACTTTGAAAAATTGAGATAGCAGCATTTTCAAATGTCTGACCAACTCCATTATTTGTTTTAAAGTCTTTAGTGCAACCTGATGTAGTTTGAAGTCTTATGCTTGTATCACAATTATGAACCAGACTGTCTTATCAAATAATAATTTCCATTATTTTCTGCCTTTAGAGAAGTGAGGGAAATAAGAGTAGATTAGACAGTATACTTCCTTGAGCAGGTACTTCTCAACAGACTATGCACTCAGAAGATATGGGAAGACAAGAAACAAGAAAACTATTTCCATAATGCTATGCAAAATTTTTAATACATTTGCTACCTTCAGTCTTCAGCCAGTTTACTAGGGCTTTATTTAAAACAAAACAAGCTGGGCTAGCAAAATAATACTTTTCATCGCTGATATTTGAAATTGAAAAATATAATTAATAAAAAAATGATTTTCCATCTAAAAAACATTGTGACAGGCATTTGTATTTTCTTTTTTGCAGAACCTATTGTGAACACTTATTATTTTACAGCAAGCTTTGATCCACTTAAGCACATGGATATGGGAATTATTCTACTTATTTAATTTTAAACAACAACCAAGAAAAGCAAAATCAAAAGCACATACATTACAGCGTGTATTAGCCACAGACATCTAAAAATCAACCACTCCTACTTTAGCAAATTCATACCTAATGGCAGGCAAAAAGATGCTTTTTTTTTTTCCTAATGTGTATAGGGGAAAAAAAAGCCAACTACACTTGCTGTTCCCTGCTGAATGAACATAATTTCCCTGCGTTTAAGCCTGAATACTTTTTATAGTTTTTATGCATTAACACAGTCCCATTTACATGGTTTTGAACAGATGTCAAGCTCAAAAATAATACACATGGCCAGGGGTTTATTTTTTTCATTGAGTAATGCATTTTCTTCTCCAGTGGGGGGGGGGGGGAAAAAAAAAAAAAAAAAAAAAAGCTGGGAAAAGAGGAAAAGAGAAAACAAGGAAAACCCTATCTTTTAGTGCTTGGTCATAAAGGCCAAGCTGGGAGGGTAGAGCTGTTTGAGGAGGTCTCACTGCAAGGTTTCGGGCAGCTCTGGGATGCACTCACAGCGACTGGCATTTGGTTTCATCCTTAATGGTGCCATCTCCTCAGCACTGACTGAGAGGCATTAAATATTCATGAGTTTCTTAAAGGCTTTTGGGAAGAAAGTGCTAGAAAGGAGCATTAACATGCTGATCTTTTTTTACTAGCCTGTGTCAACGAAGGCATATTAAATAATTAAGTCAATCTAAGCCATTTTTTGCACAGAAGGAGGTTAAGATTAGAAGCCCCTGTGTGCTGAGAGATGCCACCTTTTCCACTGCCGGTGCTTTTAAGCTTAAGAAAACAAACACAAATGAAGGGGACAGGCTGAGTCTCAATTAAACAAGGCACTAAAGCACCATTTGTTCCATTTTGTGAGCCCCTGTGTTAGATTAGGAGCGCCTTTTTATGGCTCCAGATGGAAATGTGACCTCGTAAAAACTCCTCTGTAGACAATACGTTCTCAGACCTCCACCTATGAAAAGTCTCATGCAAAAATTAATCGTGCAGAAATTACTTGTTTTGCTTGTGAAAATACTGATTCTCAAAGGCTGTCCTCTCAATTCCTGCCTCCTGACACCTTGTGCTATATTTTCCTTTTCTGTACTGAGCCTCAGAGAGTTGAGGCAGATGGTTCTCAGAGTCTGAACATCAGAGACGCTGAATCTCCAGGAGGGTGCTTCAAATGCCTTGGGGCATTTGAATCAACAGGACATGGATAATTTTAACTGAGTCAAAAATGGGCAAAGCATGCATATCTAAGTCATGCAAACACATTTTGGGGAGATCTACTCCTACAGATGCTCACACACACACACACACACACATACACACACACATACACACACACATACACACACACATACACACATATACACACACATATACACACATATTAAAAGGTCAGAACTACAAGCTGTAAACTGTGGTAATCCAGCACCTTCAGGAATTATATTTTATGGTTTGAGATTTTATGTCCTCAATGGAGTTGGGCTACTAAATGCAAAAGATTGCCTTGGAATAATTTTTAAACCTTATCTCATGCAGACATCTGGCTTAGTTTCTATCTTTAAATAGTATTTAACTGTTTGAACAAACTGGGACTATTTCATGTAAAAGAGTTAGGAACCTCCTTCTGTTGTAGTTCATATTTAGAGGTTGATACCACAGATCTGATAGTTTAAGAGTTTGATCTGTAAAAAGGAGAAAACAAATGTAAAATATCTCTCTGACATGGCAGGTGATGGTTGGGCTATTAGCTGTTATGGATAGATTCAGGTCTCTAACCCTCATTCCTCAAAGCAAATTTGACAGCTCCTACAATAGTCATGAGACAGACTGAAGGAGGGGAGAAATATTAGATGGGAATTGGTTGCCTCACAACTCTTCCAAATGCTGCAGAATAGAAAGCATTTGATGTCTACCGATGCATTTTTTCCCCCCTCAAATATATTTTAAATATTTGATCTTTTTTATATTTAACTCAATAATTTCCACATATTTAACTGAGAACTCAACAAAAAAAAAAAAAAAACTTCACTTAAATGGTCTGATTCTAACTGGATTTAAACCATAGTGGAGATAACTGTGTTATCACAATATTAAATGCAATATTAGCTGTAAAAACTGAAATCCCTGCTTTAAGGATGATCTAAGACAACCAAACCCAAGTTTGTGATGTAGCTATCCAATTAACCATTTTGTAACCAGGCTGCTGGCTGGAGAGGTTGCTTCTGTGGGTGTTATTTTAATGTTTTATAAACATGGAATTATTTCTATACCAGCCACAGGACCACACAGGTGCGGATTAATAAAGAGTCCCTTTTACTTAGCTTGTGATTTCCATGCAGCATTTTTACCTTCAGCTTTCTTTTTCATTAAATTTTAAGGAGAAAGTCACTTCACTGTGATATTCACATTCCAGTGAGATCATTCCTGAAATATTTAAAGTGAATAATGCAAGTTTCCAGAAATAGTGATAAATATAGCCTCAGTCTCCTGACCCCATAATACCTGCAGGTGGGGAAATATACTGGAGGCATTTTAAGATCCACATGCCAGATTGACCCCATTTTTTATATCAAGAAAGAGAGACAAACAAGGACAAAGCCATCAGAAGGTTGTCTGATGTATTCTGGCTACAGTGAAGGTCTTTGCAATCTTTTTCTGAGAGAGTATTTGCAAAGAAAGAAATCTTCACTGTGACATTCGGCTAGAAATATAATCTCTCTGTGCTCTACTTTTGCATCAGAAGTTGGTGATAATAATTACATCATGTTGGGAAATGTGGATTTAGTATTTTTCATAGAATGAGAAGGAAATAATGAACTTTTTTTCAGGGATTTTATGTTCCGGGTGATCTTCAAATTCATCTTGAAATACAGTCTTTCTTTATTAGAAAACTTCGTTTTCCTGTTTCTTCCCCTAGAGAGAGAGAGTGAATAAAATAAAAATACATTTTATGTGCCAGAAGGTCTTTTGTTCATACTCTCTTCCCTGCCTTTGTCTCATGGATTTTTACTGTAGTTTTTGCTATATATCTTTTGCCTGATTGTGGTTAAATTACAGGCACTAAGGTAGGAAATAAGAGTTTAAGAGATGGGTCATCATCCATCTATGAGGGTCTAAACTTATGGAGCAGAGCTCAATCCATCTGGAACTGAAATGAAAACTGAAAATGGCATCCTGAAATCTAAACCCCCCCAAACTCTCCTGGTGGGGAATATGAACCTCTTCCTCACATTTCTTCTGGTCTGTGTGAGAGAAATACATAAAAAACTGACTGGGAAAAGTGTACAGAAGACACAGAACTGTCTGGGAAGGGATGTCACCCAGATGGATCTGGGAAGGATGGAGAGTGGGACTGTCTGAAACTCCTGAAGTTCAACAAAGCAGAGTGCCAGGTCCTAAACCTGGGTTGGAGCAATCCCAGGCATAACCACAAGTTGGGTGGAGAAGTGACTGGGAGAAGGGACTTGTGAGTGTTTGTGAGTGAAAAACCCAATATGACTCATCAGTGTGCACTGAATGCCCAGAAAGCCAAGCAAATCTTGAGCTGCATCCTGAGGTGCCTGGCCAGCAGGTTTAAGGAAGGGATTCTCCCCCGCTTCCCTAGTGAGACCCCACCTGCACTGTTGCCTCCAGATCTGGGGATCCCAGCATGAGGACATGGAAGTATTGGGGCAAGTCCAGAGTAAGCCACAAAGAAGATAAGAGGACTAGTCTACTTCCCATGTGAAAGACAGGCTGAAAAATTTGGGTCTGTTGAGCCTGGAGAAGGGAAGGCTCCCAAGGAAACACCATAGCAGTATTTCAGTATCTGAAGGGGGCTTACAGAAAAGCTGGAGAGGGACTCTTCATGAGGACAAGGAAGAATGGGTTCAAACAGAGTGAGGGGAAATTAAGGTTATATACACACAAGAAATTCTTCCCTGTGAGGGTGGTGGGGTCCTGGCACAGGTTGCCCAGGGAAGTTGTGGCTGTCCCTGGAAATGTCCAAGGCCAGGTTGGACAGGGCTTAGTGGAAGGTGTCTATGCCCATGGCAGGGGGTTGGAACCTGATGGTCTTTGGGGTCCCTTCCAAACCAAACTATTCCAGGGTTCTGTTACAAACAACCTGCTTTAAAACTACTTTTATGATCAAAAGAACAAATAATACATTTGGGGATTTTTTGTTCTCCTGGTGGCTAACCAAAAAGTGTTTGACTGAAATCTGTTTAGTGCAAAAGTGTGCTCAGGGAATCAAGTAGTTAAAGACAAGAAATTCATGTCCTTTTTGCTGTTCTGATCCCGTATTTTTCTGGTTTCTGGTCTCTGGTTCAGTTTTAGCAGCTGCAGGTGTGAGACAGTGTGAAGCTTTCAACAAACGTCTTTTGCTCGTGACTTTATGAAGTATTTTGCACTCAGCAACATCTCATTTGGCTGAATAAATAAAAAATTCTAAACAAACATCCTTTGCAAAGTGCTGTGTATTTTTGTTTGTGTTTTGGACTCAGCACTTACTGAATGCATAAATATGCATCAGCATGGCTTGTGGTATATGTGATTAGATGCTACATGGGGAGCTTTATTGTTTTATAGTTGCTGCAGCAGCAGCAGTGGTGCACAGAGTACATGAAATTTAGATAATTGTGGATTGGAAGCAAGTAGTATTAGTTGCCGATACTACTTTTTCCATATGTGAATTTAAAGTTTTTTGTTGTATTTTTTGCAACAAGACTTTAAGGAGAGCATGGCTGGATCTCAGTGATATTTTCTGCCTCTCCTTCTGTTTGAACATGCAAGTATAACCCATTGATAAAAAAATATGGGGCACTTGTTTCATGTAATATGAAGCTGACAAATGACCAGATACTTACATAAATCCTTTAAATTACTAAGGGAAGCTTATTTAATGCTCTCAACTGACATCCTCATTACTGCTGTTCAACAACACCAGGCTATTCATGCAATCTGGCTCACATGCCGTTGTTTGGAAACTATCAAAACCACAGACAGCCACATGCTGAGATACAATAATTGTCAATTCTATAGTGCATATTTTCTAAAATTGTTTAATGCTGGCACAGTGTCTGTGCCAAAAAATCATAATCAAACAGGCAGCACTCTTCATTGCGGCCATCCCATTGGGGTTTGAAAATTGCTCAAATTTGACCCAGTAGCAGTAAATAACAAAGGGGAGACACATCAGAAATTTGGATAGAAGATACCTAGCAGAAATGTCAAACATACTATTATGTCAGAAGATTTTTGACCCATCAGTGCCAAAGTTCACCATCATGTGTGGACGAAATCAACTGCTAGTAAGCAAGGGTGAAGGAAAGTTTTTCAAATTTCAAGTTTAAAGGAACAGATGGAGGTCAGCCAAAAATATCAATTATTGTCACAATCTCCCCAAGGTGCCTTGGCCCAGACTTTGTGGATCATTTCAATGATTAATACCCACCAGCAGCTGGTATTACTGGGTGATATGAGCAGATCTGTTTGGCTTTTGCACACAGTTTGGCACCTCTTGTTCATTTGTCCAGGACATATTAATGATTAGTCCCAGGATATCTCAGCTCCTCCACATCTGGGATAAAGGACAGAGTGGCATTCATTGCACTTCCTTTTAGGACTGTCCTTTTTTTTTGTAATATATTGTAGTAAAACTGAAAAATTAGACAGTTGTTCATCCTGTCTGTGCTAAATTTAAGACAGAGGATGAAGGCACACAGGAGCATACTGCCCTAAACAGCAGTTGACCAATGAGCTCCAGAAGGTTTTTAGACTCTGGAAGATGAAGAGAACAAAGTCAGCAAAGATGAGAATTTTCCAGCAGCATGTTTTTATGTTTGGGCTTTTTTTTTTTTTTTTTTTTTTTGTTCTCTACCTGAAAAAGCCAACTGGACATAAATGGAGATTCTATAGTTTGGCTGGATGTTTTTTTCTCTGTGAGGCAAACGTTATTCAATACGGCTGCCAAAAATGTTGGAATCTGGGACACATGCCCAACATGAGTGGAAAAGAGCTCTACACATTCACAGTTAGCCTGACACATCTGGGAAATGTCAGACTTGCATTTGTTTCTGAGGTTAAAAGTGGTGCATGTGACTCAAGAGATATTTGAAGACACCATGTGCAGACCCCTGACAGGAGATACCTGACCAAGATCTAGACTCAACACAAATACAACTTCACCCAGATCTTCCTGGCTTTCATTCAGGCAACTTCAGGTGTCAGAAACTCCCACTGAAATTTCTGTTGGCATTCAGTCTCCAAAGTTTTGCCATTTTGAGTGCTTTATCTATTACTGAGCACAGTGAACTCAAAGATTTTGTCCCAGGCTCACTGTGACAGTGATATCACATATGAATTAGACTGAAGATTAGGAAGTTATTATTAATATAAACCAGCAGACCAGTCAACAATGGATATATTCCTTCCAGTAGATTTATTTTTGTAATGGAAAAACACCAAAAAACCCAAAAAAACCCCCACAAACCCCTAACTTTCCCCCTCAAAAACGTTTAGAAAATTGAAATAATAGGAATTAAATTTACTTTTTTCTGGGTTACTTACATAGATGGAAGTAGGTCAGAAGCTAGAATGTCTTCACCACTGTTTCTCAGTCTTGTAAAGCTAGAAGTCTTCATCTTTCTCATGAATTAAAAAGCCCAACAAATAATTCTGGTAACAGTACTTTTTTTTAATTTTTTTTTCCCGGTGGAGTTGATAATGTGTTGTGTCAACTTTTTTTCTTTTCTTGAAATTTTATTATTTTCTTTCATTTTCTTCCATATGTTTTTCTTCATACCCAATTACAAGCATTTTACAGATCATTTTCTGTCTTACATAGTTAGTCCACAGGCAGAGATAGACAACTGCGGGTCTGGTTAAATTCTACCAGAGACACATGACTGAATGCCTGAAAAAGTAGAACTTGCATGCAAAATTTCAAAACACAGTAAACCAGTTTCTAAACTGCAGACATGATGGAAATGGATTGTCTTCCTCATATGAACCAGCAGAACCCCAGGAGCAAGATTTCTTGTTGCAAAAAGAACTAATGTGGAGGGAGGGGTGAGGGTGTACTGAAAAAACAGACCAAACAAAAATGAGTAAAAAAAGAAAGCACAAAAAACCCCCAAAAAATGAAAAGGGAGCAAACAGTCTTGTAATGGCTTGAAGCCTTCCTGATAATTCAGAGTATACTGGAACACAAGTATAATTTGCCATGGAGGAGAGAAATTAAAGTGAAGTGCCTGTTCACCCATGTGTAAACTGAAGGTTAATAATTCATCCTCCACAGAGCTGTTCCAGTGAGATGTGATTAATTAATGTTTATAAAATACTTTATAAAAATCCTTGAGTTTCCAGAGTCTTACTGTATATAAATCTGTGTGATGATGGAGATTACTCTTGTGAATTTATTTCTGCTGCTCTTAATGTCTGATCTCACAAAACTTCTGAAATTTTAGGTTCAAATTGAAATGTTAGTCATCATTTGATTTTGGCATCTTTGCCTATGGTTTCATCAGTTTGGAGGGAACCAGAAAAACAGATACAGTTCAAGAAAGCCAAAATTACTCACATTAACACTAAAGTCCCAGAGTAAGACAAATCTTTATAAAGAGCTTCAATAGGATGTGAACAGTGTGACAGAATATTGAAGTTATTTATGTACTATATTCTACATCACTTAGCGTCAGAGATTCTATCCAGAACTAGAAGTTGAAGATGTTTGTGAGCTTCATTTGTAGATTGCCAAAAAAAATATGTGACGGGGCAAGATTTTTTCACTATTGTTTTCTTTCTCTTTCTTTTTTTTTTTTTTTTTTTTTTTTTATTTTTTATTATTAATTTTTTTGCTGTACAAACCATAAAATAAAAGACAACATTTAAATTCACCAGTGACATGTTAACTTTCATTTTTTAAAACAGCTAATGAAATCTTTGGTGTTATTGTCTTGGAATAAAAGGCTCTGAATATGCTAGATAATAAAAACTGTAAGAGGATTTGTCATTTGCTAGATTTTCTAATTAAAACAGTTCTTGTGTGGCCCAGCTCTGCATGACTGCATGTGTCTATTTCTTTTTTGATTTACCTGCTGCTTTAATAACTTATAAATCAATTTGCCAAATCGCAACCATATTTGTCAAAAGAGTGGGTACCTTAGATAGAGAAATTTTAACAAGGTTCATCAAATTAAATTGGCAGGGAGAAGTGAGAAAGTCTGCCAGTATTCTAGCTGAGGTTTAGCTACACTTTAAGATCTGCTCTTTATTGACACCAGACACTGCTCCAATGAGCAGTCCAAAAAGATTATCTGTATGCGATGAAATTTTTCATCTGTTCATTCATTTTTGCCCTGGAAGGAATTAAGAGATTAATTACCAATGTCAAACAATGTCAGAAAGTAAATTGACAAGGCAGAAAGTCTCCTTGCTTCTGATCCTTCTTCAGAGACAGACATTTTGTTTTGCTTTGTAAGTGGATGTGAAGAGCTGAAGTAAAGAAGGGTTCAGAATTAAAGAATTTCAGGTCAATCCAATACCATATACTGAGTGTGCATGAGAATATTCTAGGACATGGAGGTCAACAGCAACCAAATACCCTATCCCTATGCCAAGAAATTGATCAAATTTCAAAAACAGGGAGACAGCAGGTTAATTGTTTACAGGGAAAGGTCCTTGAATTGTTCTAATTACCAAATGATGTCTGAGAGTTACTTAGGGAAGGTGTTTGAAATAAAGCAAGCTGGTAAATATTTTGTCAGATCAGTAGCATAGAAAATTACATTTCAGTGCCCATGAATATTTCCCATCTCATCTCAATTTCTATGATAGACACAGACAATGCATATTAAAATATTTTTAACTTAACCTAACATTTACTTATCTTGATGGCATTTTGCTTGTTGATCATGGGTTTTGTTAGCTATAATGAAAAGCAGCAAAATAGGATGATAGGAGAAAAAAAAAAACAAAAAAAAAACCCCAAATGGTTGTTAGGAAAACAAGAGATTTCACATTCCTGCCACCACCATGACAATCCTTCATGGTCAAGGAGATTGCATTTCCTTCCCCTCCTTTGAAGCCCAGGTTTACTGATGGGAAAAAAATAACTGTAATGTTTTGTGACCAGTCATACTCAGAATATAAACTCTGTGCGAATGGAACTGAACTGCCCTCCTTAAAATAAAATGCAAATCAGGAACTTTTGTACATTCTCCACAATCCTAGGGATCCAGTTTTGGAAATATGCTAATGGAGTGGTCTTAGCAATGCTGTAGAAATTACTGGGCAGCAATAGTTTAAAACATTCCCAAAAGTGGTGCAAAGTGAACCAGGATTGCACACAACTAATATTTGACTCAGCTTTATTATGTGATGTCTCAGACTCAGATCCCTTGCTGGCATTTAATCAAGGTTATTGAACATTTTGGACTCAACAAAATGAGGCTGAAATTTGGAAGTCCTAAGAGATCTGACTCCATATAATTATTTGTATCAGCATTGAAGATAATAAAATACATATTAGAGTGTTTTTGGACTATAGAACCATAGTATGTTTGGCTAAGGTGATGAGAAAACTGAATTTTCTCAGCATTTTTCAATTTATTGTTAATTACTATGAAGTTTTGCTCTATAAATTGTACTGACACACAGAATTTCAAAATGGATGCCAATTTTCTGTAATAATTTATTAAAAAAATGTGCAGAAGTGCTTCACAGAGCAAAATAATAAAACTATTTAGAAAAGATTTATTAGACTTCACATGGTGGAGAATCTATGGCTTAAGATCACTATTATTTTGCCTTTCTGGTCCCACATCTGACAATACATGAAGGCATATTTAACTGTGGATATTCTACAGCTAAGGCTTATAAAACACATAGATCACTTCTGAAAGATTGTTTACAATGACAAAAAGTATGCTGAGTTTCATCTTTCTTCCCAAAATTCTCTTTCATATTCTCACGTTTAAGGACTCACCACAACAGAGATGCACAGATAGACACATTTGGGTGCTCAACTGAACCCCAGCATGCAAATTCCCATGATAATGCAGTTCCTTAGTTATCAGGTAGAGCTAGAGTCAGGAAAATAAATTATTATAAACTCATGAAGAATTTAAGGAAATAATGATGAAAATGACATCGATAACATGAAGAACTGATGTTACTTGTTTTACTCCCAAGAGGAAAATTAACAAGAAAGAAAAAAGGTTGAACTTGTGGTAAAGATTTTAGGCTGAAATAGACAGGAAACAGATGGACTTTTATAAAGAGCTCTTTGCACAGGTTTCTGACCTTTTCAGACACAAAGCTTCTGACATTGCGACAGTATGCTAAAATTTGCCAATGTCCTCGTGAATTTTCCTCACTTAATTTTTCCTGGTGCCTAATTTCTTTAACATAGTCCTTATTTTCTGTGGCCCAGAAATAAAATCTTGGATTCTTTTAAGCAACATTTTTTTACCCTTTTAAAGCTGTGTCACACCTGTCCAGTGTCCACTTTTGGCTGCTCTTCTCCCCTTTAAAAAGAGATGATGAATAAAAAACAACCTCAAAACATATCCAGTCATAGGAAGCTTTATAAACTGCAGTTCCATAAAGCACCTGCCTTTCACACTGGTGTTAAGAGGAAATCACCTATTTCGTTTGGTGAAAACAGAGTTAAATCACTTATCAAACCCTTGTTATAGGAGCACAAAATATTTAGACAGCATCATCTACTACCAAGTGCTTGGTTTAGCATGTTGGATGAGCTGCAGGAAATATACTAATGAAATTACTGTCATTTGGGAAACAGCCCACTCTCTGGAAGCTTGCCTGGATGATTTGATCTGAATCCAACATAACTTGGAATTTTTATCTTTTTTTTAACTGAAGCATACAGTAACGCAAATATGTTAATGAACACTATCTTCATAAAAACCTGCTGCTGTACTAAGATATTCCAGGTTGTTTAAGAATTTTTATTTTTTAAGTCTGCAGGAAAATCAACTATTTTTGGCCCTCTTACCTGGAATTATCATAGTAATGAAAGTCCCAGTTTCTCAGCTGAGAGTTGAAATGAAGCCTTTGTGCCCAGCAAGATTTAAGCCTTTGTGTTATAGTGTTTTTGTCTCACCATATGTTTAGAATATCACAAAAAACAGAATCACCTTGGCAACATTATTTTTACTGCTCCAGTGAGATAGTGGTTTTATGTAACTGCTTGCAGTGGTCAGTTCCTTAATTACAGCAGAGACCTGATAAAAATGAAACATGCTTTTATAACAGGCAGCACCATCCTTAAAAAATGCTTCTAATCTTCATTTTCAGATCTAACTGTTTATGGTTTTCTGTTTAGGAGGATGCTCAGCCAGGTTACATCTTTTGAAACTTTGACAGAATCTGCAGAATGGAACTACCATGCTCCAAGTCAAGGCATGTGAACTGGAGGGTAGCAAATATTCCATTTTCGCCGTGGAATTTAGAATTACAAATTCATTGTAATGAATTTGCTTGCCCAACTCCTTTGTTGCATATTATAGTTATGTTCTAATAACTTTCATAGTTGTCTTAGCTTGGTGTATGCCCAGGCTCTGGGTATAGTAGAGGTCTGGAACCATCTCAGATGCATGAATCTGGGCCTGTGTTTGGATGAATTCTCTGCCTTATTGTTGGGGGTTGGGTTGATTTCTTATAGAATTTTTTCCCAGAAGTTGCTAAGAAGCTAATGGCTGGGTGCTTTTCGGTACTTATGGGTGCTCAGGGTGAAACAAAGGAAGCAGCTAAGGCAGAGACATTGATTCCACTTCGCTCGGGGCAGTTTTTCTGCTCTGGGGAAGACGGCCAGGGCTGCTCGTCTCGGCGAGGCGGAGAGCTCTGACTTTTCCCTTCACCTCGGACTCCGTCGGACCACCGGTCTCTTCGTGTGTCCCCTGGGATTTTGGGAACCCATCTCCTCCCTGCCCTGCACCCATGGTTTCTTCAGTTCTGCTCGAGGTTTCCCCACGCTGTTTCTACAGCCCCTGCCAGCCGGGACACTTTTTTTTTTTTCCAACAGCTCCAGCCACTGTGAACCCTCGGAAT
>CM031878.1:3427883-3456301 GCA_018697195.1 Certhia americana | reverse complement strand
TCTAGTTCTGTTTGTTGTCAATATTGTAATTATTGTTTATTTATCTTGTTAGACTAACTAGTAAAGAACTGTTATTCCTACCCTCCTTATCGTTGCCTAAGGCCTCTCTTTCAATTTTGGAATTATAACAAACTCCAAGGGAAGTTTCCCTTTTCTTTGGTCCCTGTCTTTCCAAAACCAAGACACTTATAGACCCTGAATCAAGAGCAATCTTCATTTGTTATCCCAGTCTGCTCTTCTCAGTCCATTTCAAGAAACAATAAACACTGTTTTCAGTTAACTAGCTCAATTATTTCTCAGGGTTGGCCTTTAAATATCATTGTTCATCTCCCAGCACTTTTTATGCTTTGATTAAAGTTTAGAAACACACTTTGAACACCAGATTTAGCAGAGTAACACTGGAATATCCTCAAGCTAAGGAAGAATAGATTTATATTGGATATTAAGAAGAAATTCTCCCCTGTGAGGGTGGGGAGACTCTGGCACTGAGAAGTTGTGGCTGCCCATCCCTGGGAGTATTCTACCACTTTGTTAGTTTCAATGGAACACTAAAACTAAAATTCTCTAATATTTACTAGATAAAACTTGAACTGGATACAAAAAGAACCATGCAGAATGTTCCTTATAATTTAAAAAAAATAATCAGTCAAAAATTAACAGATTTCTAGTTAATATACCGACTTCATGAATATATAACTTCACATTTGTAATTTTTATATCTGTTTTGCAAAAATTAGGGTCTTAAAATCACATATATCAGAATGCAGAATTAATGAACTCTACATTAAAACAAAGGCAAATTTTCATTGAACAAGGTATCGTCACAGAAAACCTTCAAGAAACCAATTTAAAAACTTAATATTACTGTCCTCCCTCATTTTTCAAAAATGGTTTCCTATTAAAGTAGTTCAAAAATCAAGAACTGATTAAACCTGAATATCCTGGTTTAATTCCTAATTTGTTTAACAAACAAATAAACAAACAAACAAAAACAAACTTCTTGCTATTTTATGACACTTGTATATTTATGTTGTTTACATGTTTGGGGTATTTTAAGGTACTTTGGGGGTAAATAGCAGAGAACATTTTTATTTTATTGGACAGTGATCTTATTAGACTATTGATCTGACCTCTGAGAAAAGAACACCTTCCACAAAAATTGTGGTCCTGTGGAAGTTGTCCCTGCTCATGGAAGGAGGTTGGAACTGGATGGTGTTTAAAGTTCCATCCAACCCAAACAATTCTGTAATTCTGTGATCCTATAAAAAGTGATCATTACAATGAAGTTCCTGATAATTTTATAACTGGATTTGAAAAAGCCCTAGAAAACAGAGTTTGGAGAGGATTTCTGAAACACTACTAAAGCTTGGATTATACAACCCACACAACTAATGCTACATTTTTAATTTCAGTTGCCTCAGATGATGCAATTAGAACTAAGGGAAAATAAATATAACTAGAGAAAATCATGCAGAGTGATCCAAAGCCAGTGTGGAGCAGGACCTCAAGATCCATTCAAGTAATTGAGTAACTGCTTCAAATATTTTTCCCCATTGGAGAAGGCCACATTAAAAAAAAAAAAAACCCCATTGGAGAAGGCCACATTAAAAAAAAAAGTTGTTCAATGCAGTGCTTCTTCTAGACACTATAGTATTCATTTTTAAACTGCAAACTCAAAGGTTACTCATCTTTCTTCCTGATGGTCCATAGTAGCTGAACTTCTATCACATCTCAGAGCAGCTGCCACAATTCTCTCAAATTTATTTTGTATTTACAAGGCAAAAAAAGACTCATGAAAATCTTTGGCATAGTATAGTCACTTGGATATAAGTCAGTAATGATTTTGTGGTCCTGCACACACATCACTCAAGCACTCAAGGTTTATTCAAGGTTTATCCAAGATAGCTTATTCCCTTTGCAGTGGGAAAAGAAACAGTTTGGGTTTTTTGATAGTGAATAAAGTGTTAGAGTGTTAGAGAATATGGCCCCATGACACAGAGTGGGTGGATATATATGGGCCTGTCTGTGAGGGTGGTGAGACCCTGGCACAGTTGCCCAGAGAATCTGTGGTTGCCCCATCCCTGAAAACATTCCATGCCAGGTTTGGCTCTGAGCAACCTGGTCCAGTGGAATATTTCCCTGCCCATGGGAGGGGGCTCAGAATGAGGAGATTGTTTATGTCCTTTTCAAACCAAACCACTCCAGGATTCTGTGATCTATCTCCCCTCAGTGTTTTGATGGTAACACCTTCTCAGTTGGGTTTGGCACTGTTTGGACATTGGCATGGGTCAGGAATCATCCCATGCAAGTAGGACACAATGAAACACCTTCATATGTTGGGGTTTTGTTTGTCCCCTGTGTTCTCACACAAACCTACCTGCCCAAGAATCCTATTGGCATACCCCAGGGTGTGGTGTTCTTCCACAGAAAGACAAATGCCTTGTGTCCCTCAAGAAGCAAGAAAAGCCCACATTTAATAATGGCAATCAAACTCTAGTGGTCCAGATGCTGTTTTCTGCAGAGAAATTTGTGAACTTATACAACATTTGTGTCTATTCTGAAATTAGATGAAAAGAGAAAAATCATTTGTTTCTCAAGGTTTCTGAGGAGGGCCTTATGCTACTTAACCAGATACTTTGCTTTGATGCCAAAGTTTACAGGTTCAAAAGCAAGTTCCAGAACAATTTCATGGAAGAGTCTCAACTGAAGATTGCTGATTTCTCAGCTATAACTTCAGACTCAAGTGGTTTCTACTGAACAGTGTTTGAAGGAGGATAGACAACATACCTGAATGTCTTTTCTTTCTGGGAATTCTGCTTTGGCTTCACCAGTAAAGGGTCATCTATTGGATGCAGTATGAAAAAGAGTTGGATGTAGCATGAAACATATGTTCTGTTGTATTATAAACCTTTAATCAAGGTAAAGGATTGGGAAATATAGCAGAGGAGGATCTAAACAAAGTCTCATCTTTTAAGAGGGAAACCCATGTTAAATGATACTCCTATTAGCAAAGCCACTGCAAGTGCTTAAACCCAGAAACTGATACAAAAAATATACCACAAAATATACTATGAATTGGTCGAAGTGAGGTAGACCCCTACCCCTTCCATCTTATCATTTTCTAAAGATAAATGCAATTTATTTTTTGTTAAATCATACTCAAACTTGTTTCAAATCCAGGCATTGTTTTGTAGGTAGCAGCACAGCAGTCCTATGCAGAAATGTGAAAGCTGGGGAGAGAAATGATCTATTAATCTGGGACAGCTCTTAGTAGGACAAGACATAGTGCTTTATCTTGTCTAAATATAGGTGACCTAAATGTAAAGGCCTTTACCAGTTCCCTTGCAAGCCTTGCCTACCATCTAATCTGTCTCAACTGTTGGAAGTTAGCCAAATATTGAACCTCTATTTACTTTTTTCTGCTAGTGCTGATTAATGTACATACTCAAAGTCATCCCAGCAGACTCCTCTCCCTCACTGGCATAGTTTTTTTTTGCAGAGATTAAAAATACCTAGGATAAGTCACATGCAAGCACTCCACCAAGCGCCAATAGCTTGTTCGTCTTCACCATGAATTATTAGAACCCAAATTTGATGCACTACGAACAAATTTAGTACTTATTTTAGTCAAATATGGCCACATTAGGTACATTTAATTTAAGTAACTTTTTCTGAATTTCTTTGCAGTGAAAAGAAGAGTATTATGGTTTCTATGTTTAGGAAAAAAAATGACTGAAAGATATGCAATAGGGCACATAAAAAATAGATGCTGTGGGTGTGATCAGTGAAATTATGAAGCATATGACCCTTCTTTTTTCCTCTGGTAGTACAAATATGTGGAAAAAAAAAAATCACCCTAATTTTACTATTTCACTTCAGATGCAGGCTACATGATAGATGGGCACAGATTAAATTCTGGGGTTGGAATACAGTGTGCATTTGGAATGGAATATATATATGTGTGTGTCTGAGAACATTTGTAGTTTATAAGGTATATGTTTTCCAGTGAGAAAACAATCACATAGTGCCTGGGCTCTATGCAGAGCATAGGGGCTGTGCAAGATAAAAAGAGCAGGGTTTTTCATCTCGGCAAGATAAAAAAGAACATATACAGTTCTAAAATGGTAAAAATTTGTAAATTTTATTTAACTCTGTTATTCTAATGCTTTCTGAAGGGAAAAAAAAAAAAAAAAGTCAAGAAGAGCTCTTGGTCCCTGTTTGATCAGCACAGCTCAAAGATGGATGGAAATTGCATGTGCCTTCAGACACCTTCCCAGTGGTGATGGCTTTCCTGCTCCTGTTCACACCTACTCCAGGGGAAAGGACCTGCTGCAGCCCACAGGGATGTGATGGATGAAATTCCTCCTCCAGGCTC
Source organism: Certhia americana (assembly GCA_018697195.1). Taxonomy (NCBI): domain Eukaryota; kingdom Metazoa; phylum Chordata; class Aves; order Passeriformes; family Certhiidae; genus Certhia; species Certhia americana. The sequence goes on along the minus strand of CM031878.1, from coordinate 3,451,926 downwards.
TAACTGGGTGAGACCCACAAGTGGCCAACAGCAATTTTGTAAGGCAGAGCCTGAGGTTCAGCACTCACTCACTGCTGGTGAACCATTTGGCAGCAGACAAATACATGGGGCTGCAGGTTCTGTGCAGTGTCTGGAAGATGCTGACCAAGGAGGACAAGTTCCTTTAGTATCAGGCTGACAAACAGCACAGTTACTTGTACATCAGTGAAATAATTGACACTGATCTAAGTTCAAGGTGAACTGAGGGCTTCTGACAGTGGTCCTCAAACTTGTTCTTAATTTACAAGATATAACTCATGGTGGCAATCTTCAAACTAGTCAGATCTCCTTATCCATTAAAAGTGAAGATCTTTTTGTGACACAATATGGTTTTTCCTGTCCCATCTATTTGAACCACTGTGGTTCCCTGTAAGGATTTTTGTCACACAGCGACAAGTGGAATGAAAAATCTCTGTCAGGTGAAAGAACAGAGATGGTACTGAGTGTTCTCAAATTTCTCTGCAGTCCCTGAAGGTCTATCCTGGCTCAGAACTTTTATCACAGCAGTATTTTACAGCTTCTATAACTTAAGCTTTTCTGAAGTTTTTTGTTGGCGGGTATAGCATATTCTCTTGGGCTTTGTGGTTTCATCTATTTTTCTTCTCATCTTTCATCCACATCATGGTAATCAACTCCTCACAGGTCAAAAAACTCTTCAAAGTGCTCCTTTGAACATCTGCCTCCTTAAAGACATCCCTGCTGTATTCTCTGATAACTTGGATTTCATCCAGTTTTGCTAGATAAAGACTTAGGAGTATTCAGTGAACACCCTATTAACTAAACTGGAGAGCAGAAACAGGTTCCTACATTTTTCACTAACATCTGGCCTGAGCACAGTGGGAGGGAAAAAGCCAGCAGCGAAAGATCTGCATGCACTGGTAGCAAACTGGTAGCTGCTCTCCCAGATGAAACTATATATTTGAAGTATCATTTAAAATCTTCAGCAGGGAGCTATCATGCCATCTTTTATATTAGTTATGAGGCATACAAATGAGGGGTTTGTTACTATCCTTCCAAAAGTACAAAGCTGAGCATCCTACTTTTCCCCCAAGTGTTCTGTTGAAAAGAGTTGTTTTCAGTTCCTAAAGCATACACAGCACAGGGAGAGAAAAGACCATAGAGAGATTTGTTCTTTTAAGTGTCTAAAGAAGTTTTAGAAAGGAGCCAACTTATTCTATAGTCAGCTTCAAGCAGATTCTCATTAGAAACCTGATGTACTGCAGACGAAATACAAACTTCTTATTCACTTTACTGAGTTTTGGTATTGTTTCCTCTCTCTGTTTTACATTCTGTGCTGTGCTCTTTTTATTTGGTTTATGTTAAAATGTTCCTAAACCATCTTGCATACTCACAGCAGTAGTAACTTCTCTGATGTTTCCCCTTCATTTTCTGAGCCAACCAAATTTTATCATCCTTTTGAAGAATGATGTAATTCATGATCAATTTCTGTTTCTCTTAGTTTTACTCATCTATTCTTAATATCCTTCACTAAACTTTTATGGTGGGTGCACTTGAACCAAATCTCTGGAGCTTGCCTTATATTTTTTGTCATTTTATCTGCTCTTGGTCCCCTTCTAAAAGATGTTAAGAGTCATCCAGAGTGGATCATGCTGTGAGGCTTTCCAAGTCCATTTGATGGCAATTCTCCTCACCAAGGTGGTAGGTGCCACATTCCTGGAAAAATTCAAGGTCAGGTTAGACAGGACTCTAGGAAAAGTAATCTAGTTGAAGTTGGCCCTTTCAGTAGGGAGGGCTGAACTAGATGATCTTTGATAGTCCCTTCCAACCCAAACCATTCTATTATTTTATGATTTTCATGCATCTACTTATATTCTATTCTCCTCGACTATATTTGCCTATTGTTGTCATTACTCATGGTCTGTTTATTCTGTCTTCCTTAGATTGTCTTGCTTTGGGTTATGGATTTTGTAAGTTTTCAGTGACAGAAACATCATCTTCCTGTGTGTTATTGAAGTATATTCATTACCATGCTGTGATGTGCAATTTTGTTCTGGAGACGGATGTGAATCAACCATAAGATTATCCACTGCCTTCAGAGGAGCTGCCCACTTATGCTGGCTGAATGCTTTATGTGTTCAAGCTTATTTAGTCAATGTCTTACATAAAGAGGCATCTGTGATTAGTCAGCAATGTCTAGCAGTGGAGGCAAATTCAGTTTTTTCTTCAGACAGCTGAGTAACTTTGCAAAACTTTATCAGGGAAAACATTACTCTTTTGCCTCAGTGTGAACATTTATGAGAAATTTATGAAGAAGGCAGAAGACTCTCTGTCTTTGGTTTGTCAAAAGCATTTGAGTTTGCCCTTTAAATAGCTGGGGTTGATGCAAGAGAACAAATTAGATAGAATCATAATATTATGAAATAGTTTGGGTTAGAAAGGATCTTAAAGCTCATCTCATTCCAACCACCTGCCATGGGCAGGAACGATATTTTCCACTATCCCAGGTTGCTCCAAATCCCATCTAACCTGTCCTTGGACATTTTCAGGGATGGGGCAGACACAGTTTCTCTTAAGGAACTTATATCAGAGCCTCACCACCCTCATGGTAAAAAAAGAATTTCTTCTTGTACTCAAATCTGTTATAAACTTACTCTCTTCAATTTAAATCCATTTCCCCTTGTCCTGTCACTTACATGCCCTTGTAAAATGAAACAGAGTGAGTTTATCTGGATAGAGCTCCAGACAGATAGGTCACCCTTCATGTTTTGGGATTGCAGAGAGAAAAATGGAAGGAACTGCACAAGAAACTTTTTGAATGTGTTAAATGAAGTCACAGCCATGGTTTACAGTACAGTTCTTTAATCTACTAGTTTTATCCTGATATCCTCTTTCCAGGAAAAATAATTTCAAACTATCTTGTTTTCAGAAGGCAAGAAGAGCATAAATATACAAGATTTCTTCTATTGATTATACCTAATCTATAAGGTAAAATTATATCAGAATTTTTTTATATAAGTAAGGCAATATAATATTATTATAAGACCTGCTTTACTTTACCCTCCTACAATTACTCTTTCACTGTAATTCTGTTCCAAGAGTACCATGAAAAATGATGCCTTTCTAGCTTGATCACGCAGTTTTTGAAATACTTGTAAGTCCAAAAGCGCTTTAGAAAATGATGCATGACAAAGTGCAAGAATGGGGAAATCTAATTGTCACATTAATTATCTATTGACAGAAGATATAAAGCAGGTGATGCAATGGCTTTGGATGTTCTTGTCTTTATTACCTCTTGGGGAAAGAGTTCAGATCATGAAATGAGTTTGGTGCTCTTGAGTGGACATTTGTCCTCATCACAAAACAACCCCATAATTCAGCGCGATGTAACAAAATTGGAGAGCTCAAATTGAGGAGGTTTAGAAGCAAGAGCATCAGGGAGTGATAAATCAGGCTAGAGGTGCAGGGCAATGCCTCTTGGGGTGACTTTCAGAGTGTCTGTGAGACAATGCCATCCCCATTACAAATCATTTTGCCAGGCAGACATCCTAACTCCACATGCTTGAAGGGACAGATCAAGCTAGAAACAGTAATAAGAGGGAGAATGATCTGGTCTAAGACACCATTCCATTCAAAGTTATGAGAACAGTGATTTTCATACTGAATTAAGGTCACATTCTGTGATTTTGCCATTCCTCTGCTAATTTTCAGGGATTTCTTTTGGTCATAAGCAATGAGCAGTGTGCAATGCACACTTGCATAAATAAGAGTCCCTAAAGGGAATGTCTAAATATGGATAACTGCTGTAAGTATACTTAATTGAATTATATTAGCATAATTGTCTACGTTAGACATCCCTCTTTCGATTGCTAGTAAAAATTCAGGCCAACACTAGTGCATATAATTAGCTCTAGGAGCTAGCCATAAAATTTTTGAGATTTATATTAAATTCATGAACCATTTTCAGTTTAACTCATCATTATTTCAGTGTCACCTTCTGAGGTGGCTGCAGTAGGTATACCTTTGTTTTCTATTTCTACAAGAAGACCCACTTGCAGCTGTTTTGCTTGTCACAAATATCATATCTGGACCACCAAGAGAAATGTACAACTTAGAAGAATTTGACACAGTTGTGGAATCTAAGTCTTCACTATGAGACACCAAGTTCTGCTGTGCCCCATCTTTTTCTTTCTGCATGTTTTTTTGGGGTTTCTTTTTGTTTTGGTGTTTTGTTGTTTTTTTGGTTTTGGGTTTTTTTTTTGTTTTTTTGTATTTGGTTCTGGGGGTTTTTCAAGTAATTTTGTTTGGTTTTGGTTTGGGGTGGTTTGGTTTTGGTTTGGTTTGGTTTGGTTTGGTTTGGTTTGGTTTGTTCTGTTTGGTTGTTTTTTGTTTGTTTTTTTGGTTTTGGATTTTTTTTTTATCTGTCATGATAAAGAGAGAGAGCTCAAATATCTAAGCTTACAAATAAGAGACATCCAGAAACTATATATATTATGGTGTATGCATACTACCTACATATTTTATATATATTATATATTTAGTGGACAAAATAAAGATAATTTCATTCTAGCTATGCATTCTTACATCTCAGTCTCAAAACAGACTTTTTTGGTTGTGTAATTTCAATCATTTGTAGAGACATCAGATTGCTAACATAGTTTTGAACTCCCAGTCTAAGGGAACACAGGTAGATTCTGCACAAAGTTCTAAGGCTGGTGTGCAAAATCCATGTATAAAGGAAAACTTAAGTTCAGCAATACTCCACCTTGACTTACAGCCTTCCCCAGACCACTTCTCAACTAGAGGCAACATGTGATCTGGCACAGCTGTGAAGAAGGGTAATTAACTGCCATATATTATGTATTTGTGAGAGACACCAAGGATACTTTTGCAAATTGTTATTACTTTATTTTATTTATTAGCTGACTTTAATTATATTCCTGTAGGAACCTGAATTATGGTCCAATTGCAACAGAGTCTGATGGTGGAATAAGTTATAGCTGCCACCTTCATGGGACTGTAGGCAACACAGCAAAATAAAGTGATCTTTTTCCTTCTTCAAATCTTCCAGACACGATTAGATGAGAGAATAGTCAGACACAAAAAGTCTTCAGACACAGAGCCGCTGTTTTTTTCATTCTCTCAGCTAGGTCTGACAGTTAAATACTGATGGAACCAAAATGATTAATTAGGTAAAGGAGCTGCACCCAGCCTCTTGTGCAGTTATGACTTATGTTATCCTCAGTGACTCTAACCTCCATCAGCTCTGCTCAATTAACTGAGGTTAAGCGTTATAGATTATTGAGGAATTGGGTCATGGTAAATCAGAATTACTTTCCCAATTTAAAAGTAAAGGATGGTGAGGTGTTTCAGAGACAAGGCTCAATGCCCAGCATTTGCATAACTATTCTCTGCTGTTGATATTGAGTGGAGAAATTTTTACAGATTGGGTTTATCCCATCTAAATTTAGACATCAAAATGTTAGCTGGAAAACTGGGCTGTTTTTTCTGGAGTGAAATATAGTCACTGGAAAGAGACAGCTAGTTCAGGGGGGATTCACCATATGCTAATCATCCATTCCATAGGGGAAAAATCACGAACATCTCTCTATTAACCAAAGAGGTTTTGAATGACTGGATGTCATCCTAAAGTTCTACAAGATCAAAGTGGAGTAAGATAAATACAGACTTTTCTTCCTACAACATATTCAATGCCTGAAATTGCTCATAGAAGATGTAGCAGAATATCCTTAGAGGGTATGAGACCTCATTCTTCGTGGAGAGATTAACCTGGCACCAAATACCTTTCAAAATGAGAATTTCAGCGGCTGTGAAGACAAAAAGAACGTGGAGTTCTCATGGGCTTTCTACATCTGAAAATATGATGATGCAACATGTACCACTAATTTGTACTTATCCCAGGAGACACACGAGGGCATCCATACTGCCAACATGTTAGAGCCAGGCCTTCCTTGGTTTCAGACCACAGAAGCACTTTTTTGACCTGTTGATCAGTATGGTGCAGAACCTGGCACAGTCCAGGAATCACTTCCAAGAGCAGCTCGAGTGTGGCAACCCTGCTGAGAAGGCTAAGAGAGTTCTACAATATGGAAAGATGTTCCTCTAGGCCAGATGACCTTAATGTGAGTGAATGGTTATATTTAATTAAGTTAATCCATTTAAGATTTAATAGCAGACTATACCTATGCTGTCTTCTGCAACCTTTCTTTATCTTGCAAACTGACTTGAACCAAGGTACTCCTAAAAATACAGAGCCAAGTCTATGCTGATTATGTGTCCCTAAGTAGGGGAGGATGTGAAATGACATAACCAACACTAAATGATTTTCAATTGACTTATAACTCAGGCATCTGCCTGAAAAAAACAAAGACCATCCCTCAAGGTTTCTCAGGGTGGTAATTTTTATGCTCTCTTACACAGAGAATGACTGCTTCGTTCCCCTCTATGCAGTGTGCAGGATTGGAACAGACACAGATGTTCCCCCTTTTTTATTTATTGTCTCATAGCTGCCATCTGTTCAATGTAGCCTCTTGTTGTCCCTCCACCAATAAGTAGCTTATAAACTCTTTGGACAAGTGCTTCTTTTTGCCTCTAGGATACTTGACCTAAAATCTTTGTAGAAATATAGATAAAATAATAATAGTAATTATAATGGTATAAATGGAGATGTCAGCTTTCAGAGGCAGGAAACAAAAAATTCACTTTGACTAGGTACATGTACTTGTAATCCTCAAAAATAATCTTTATCACATAGTATCTAAAAATGTACAACAAAGCATTACTTTGGATGAAGGATTTTTGACAAGTCACAAAATATCTCCAGATTGCCTTGAAAGCAAAGGACAGTGGAGAATAAAACATTTTAATGAACTAAAGTTATTCACAATACCATAACCTTTCCAAGTTTTAAAGAAGAATCTGCTCCCACCCAGTTTGTGCAAAATATAATTGGTTGAAACTCTGCAAAATAATCACAGAAGGAATGTAAAAAAATGGAATAACAAAGATACATATTTTTGTTATATCAAATATCACTCCAGGACAGACACAAATGACACTGACTACTAGTATGGCTCCATGGAAATCATAATCTTTATTTTTGACAAAACTTATGCATATTCTATCTGTAAAATTTATAAATAGCAACAACATTAAAAGAACTCTGGGGGCTGGGGGGGGGGGGGGGGGGGGGAATGTTTAGGAACATACACTACTTCATGCTAGCTTTAAAAAGGAGTATTTAAAAAGACTTATCCAACTGCGTAATCAAGTGTTTCAGTTGGATGGTCAAGGACTGTGAACAATGGTGATTGAGCTGATGCAATTCTCTAGTAAGTCAAGGGCTGGATACTACATCACAGATGCTATTACATGCTGGGACAGAGCTGCACTGCTCCAGGGTGGGCTCTGGAACTCATTGGAGAGGCAGAGCTCTTGTGAGCTCCTTGTTGGGACAGGGGAGTGTGGCTGATGGTGAAGCACTGGCACAGGATGCCCAGATTGGTGGTGGATACCCTGAAAACATCTAAAGTCAGGCTGAACGGGACTCTCAGAAACCTGATCAAGTGTAAGATATCTGTGTTCATTACAGGTGTTTGGACCAGGTGACCTTTAAAAGTTCCTTTCCAACACAAACTCTTGTGTGATTTCAATGCACGGCGTGTCTGTAGGACATGGCACCTCTGCCAGCCAGCCCTGGCAAGTACAGAACAGAGCAGACAGGGCAGTACCCTGCAGCATGACTTATACTCTGCTTGCAACACCTGCCTGCTGATGGGACAGAAAGGGGCACACAGGGGATGGGGGCAGAATGGTGAGTCCCCAGTGTCCCCTTTGTGCCTGGCTCACAGACGGACGCAGGTGTGCAGGCTGAGCACACTCTAACCCTAAACCTACATGTGAATGCAAAGCTGAAGGTCATACCCCAAAGTCCTTAAGCAGTCAAAATGTCCATTGAAATCAACGTCATTCATTCCAGGGGTGGTGAAATGACCTGTGCATGCAGAGGAGGCAACAGTAAGTGTATCCATTGTCTTAGAGCTGGTGGAAGCTGGTTCTGCCTTGGATGCTGGCATAACTCATAACATTTGAAGACCAGCCACAGAACACACGTCAGTAAACACAGTATTTTCGCACTCAGTGTTGCAGAAAATGTATGAGAGGGTACGCTAAATGACACTATAGAACAGAAGAGTCACAGGGAAACCATGAACTGGGCTCTCAAGGAACAACTTCTGCATGAGAGCTGATGGGGAGGAACTCCAGGACCTGGCCTGGAAGATGCTGTATCAATGCTGCCTTTTTGAAACATTACAGGTTACTGTGGTCAGCTCCTGATGAGTGGCTCATGGAGAATTGCCATCAGGTTGTACTTTCCTTTTTTTTCTTCAGGGATCCCTTCAGTTTCCGCCACAGACTATCCCTCCTCTTCATCTTCTTCTCTATCATGGGCAGTGAGGACTCTTTCCTTCGAATTTCCCTCACTAATCCATGAAAGACATCATCAATGTAGAAGCGGAGCGCAGCTGAAGTCTCAAAAAAGGAGCAGGAATATTCTCTGGCTAAGCTCATTCCTTCTTCAGTTGAGACCTACAAAAAAAAGAAAAAATCAAATTTCATAAATATTGCCTAATGCACAAAATATTAATCAATGTAAAAACATTACAATATATATAGTCTGATTCTTAGATCCTGCAAATCACTGACCAGAAAAACAATCTGACAGCATCCAACAGGTAAAATTCAACGGTGAAAGGATCAGGCTGAATTCATGAAGTATTTGAACAGAGCAGACTGGTAATATTCATTTGCTCAGGTATATTATGTCCCTAATTCTGATGCATCAAGTTTTTCATGTATTTCCTCTCTTTAGTACAGTAATCCTTTGGTTTGACAGTGCTGATACTTTTATTCTATAGGCTAGAAAGGATGACTGGAAAGACTTACACAGAATTAAGGCCCTAGAAAATCCTAGTTGAGCATTAACATAATCCTGGAGGCAACTTGAACTCTAAGCACATCAGCTTTCATACCTTAATATTTTTCAGTCACATTAATTTCTGAGCATGCTTTGGAGTGTTTTGGTCTTTGCAGACCTGTAATCCTATCACTGAGCTCATACCTGAGCTGTATGAAGATTCAAAATCTATTTGTTTTTCAGATCATCTTCCCTAAGTGGCCCTGTGTACTTACTGTTCTTGAAGAACGTTAGGAAATGTGTCTGTGTTTGAGGAACTGTATGAGCCCGAAGGGAAACAAGACAGCTCTTTTTACTGACTTCTAAAGCAGGGATCATTTTTTCTGAAATTTTCATGGTGGCTATCTCTTGGCATTTGACCTGCCAGCCTGCTAAATGGAAGGGTGTTCAGCATGCTGATTAATGTGTGCATCAAATAGAGTTTAAATACATATCATAAGGACTGCTGCTGCCTGCCACTTAAGGTATCTTTTACACTTTGAGACCTCATCCAATAACATGCAGCAAGTCCACTGCAAAGCACAGAGCCAGCCCTGTGAGCTTCTAAATGTTAACGCAGCTTCCCAAACAATAGACTGTCCTTTATTTTCAAAATTTGGACATAAATCTGAATAAAGGAATTGTATGAATTGCATGTATGGTGTATATTCAAATTCTAGGTCAGAAATCCCAGGCTTTGTTTTCATTTACATTTGCATATCATGATTTATTCAAGTCACTTTCCAAACATCCTTATGAAAAGTCAATACAGTACTTTGAGATGGCCTTGCAAAAGGCTACAAGATAGGCCATGAAAATTCTCTGTTGCTACTGTCTACCACAGGACTTATCTTGGTGCTTTGTTTTTGTTGGATTTGTTTTTTATTTTTTTTTTCTGATTTCTAGCTTAATGCACCCAAAATGCCATTTATCTTTATTAGGGAAATAAAGCCCTGTGACTCAAGATACATGCACACTCTCTCATACCTATCATGAAGAAAATGCCCTTTATGATTAAATTATGACACCATATCACTACATTTATCCCACCTGTCTGTAAGTCTGGATATGGTGAGAAACAGGATTTGAGATGAAATAGAAAATCATGAGGCAAATCAGCACCAAGAAAGTACCTGCATGACACAGACCTCAGAATTCCTCACCATCACCTTTGCATCAAGTCACAAACTTTGTAGCATTTGAAAGGACCAGGCCTCTATGCTCCAGGTACAATCTTAATTTAATTAAGAATATTGTGAGGGTAAGCAGGGAGGTTGTATGCCAACCTGAATAATACTTCCTGACACAATGAAAGATGGTTACCACTTTCCAAGCGCTATAATTGCCAGCCTTTTACAAAAAGAGATGGGTAGCAATATGGTCCTTGTTTTCCTTTGGGCAGCTGTGTAAGCAAAATGCATGAGTCAATATGTCTATTGGGCACCATTGAGAAATTGATTGTCTGGATAGAAGATTATTTTGGTTCATTTTGGACTTTACAATGATGTGGGTTTTTTCCCTTGCTCTGCCTTATTTGAGCTGAAGGAGGAAATTTTTTTTTTTTTTTTTCTAAAAATGTTGCAGTTCTAAGGAAATGATTGCACAGAGATGCAATTTCAAAAAGTATTTCATACATTCATTACCTAAAAGGAAGAAAAAAATCCACATGAACCAAAATATCTTTATGTTTAATAATGGCAAGGTCCTAAATATAATTAGAGTGTCCGAACAATAATACTCAAATATAAAATCTGCTCACTCTTTTTCAAAGTGAATTTCTAGTCTTTACCCCACTTTGCTCCTCCTTTGTTCCAATTTTTCATTTTTGGGGTTTTTTTTTCCTTTTCTAGGATTAAAAATATGTTTTCTCTGTCCGACAAGGAAGAATAACTGCAGGGAAGACATGCTATGCTCTCTAATGAAACAAGACTGCTAAGACCGGTGAGAAATGAAGAATACTCAGGAGAATTAAATCACGCAGAAAAACTTCCTCCCAAAAACTTTGTGGCTCGGCCAAATTTGTCTGGGTTTCTTTAAAAAACAAGAAAAGTTTGGATCTGGACTCCAGTTTCCTGCCAGATTAGAGAGAAAACATTAAGGTTATTAATGGTGATAGTTCATTTCAAAGCATGGTATTTTTCTTAAATCTTGCCCTCAGGAACTGATTAACTGCTTCGGTGAAATTTTAAAAGCTAATTCAGCATGAGGATGACACCTGGCACAAACAATTTCAGGATTATTAGCTGATGTTTTTCAGCTTCAAGGCTGAAAACATAATTTTTTAAAATATAACATTGTAATGATTATCATTACTGCTTCTAGCACGAATGAATATAGCTATAATAATTTAACTAATCTGTTTGCTGAAGAATCTGTAAATATAAAGAGGTGTCTAGAGAAAAAAAAATCACTTTTTTTTTGTTGGTTCATCATTCGGTCAAGGAGCTAGACACCTATGGAATGAGAAACAAGGGATAAAGCTTGATGAGGTGACTGAGGCCCACATAATTCCAGGGATTTAGCCTTTTCCCATCTTATTGCCAGAAGTGAAACTATATCATAGAAATCCATTCAAGATCTGCACAGCCCAGGGACTTGTTGACAAATTGCAACTTCCATGGGTCTGCATCAGTGGAAGATCTGATCTGTCAGCATGACACTGACAGAAAGGTCAGGGAGAGAGGTCATTCTATTGAATATATATCTGGGAAACAGAGCTTTATATCTCATCCTTAGAGTAACCCTTCTTGATTGAATCTGGCATTGTTTCCAAGAGTATAATTCTAGTCATATTGATTCCAACTTAGTTCATTTCTGTGCTGATAAACCTCAAGGAGGGAATGAAGGTGGAAGATAGGTGCAGTGAACATAATGAAAACTGAAAATTTTAGAGATGAGTTTGGTTCAAACTTTTAAAAACTGTGGTTGTCTGGGTCAGGTTTTGATCAGGATTTACAGAAGGACTTGAAGGTTCAGTATAACCTATGAGCAAGATCTCCCAGGTCTGTAAAATGGGAATGAAGCCTCTTGGATATGATGTGTCAGTGGCTGGGAAAGTCTTCTTTAGTAAATTGCAGGATTCTGAGAGCCCATTTCTAAAAGCATATGTGAGCTGAGAGGGAAGATATTCCTGTGACAACATATAACGGAATCTTGTCTAGAATGGATATACCTGTCCCAACAGCATGTGACCAGCACATGGGACTGTAGGCTGAATTGGGAATTTCCCATCTTTGAATAGCTGAGGGCAGCTAGAACACAGCCCAGCTTCCTCCTGAGGGGAAGAATTCAATGGCGACAAATCTCATTATATAGCATTAGGATTCTGTTTGTGGCTTTTGCAAACTTCCCCTGGAATATTACGAGTAAGATTAAATGCAACGCTGACAGCCTGCGAAAGCTGTGATGGATGAGCTGCCACCTTTACGACAGCCAGTTCCCCACTAAGGTCAGCTCCTGCAAAAAACCACCTGGGCTGGGTGGTGGGTTGGGAGACACTGGCAATCACAGGCCCCCATGGGCAGATGCAAAAAGTACCTGACTACCAGTATCTGAGATGGAAAATGCACAGAAACTAAGCAGATCAATAGTCAGTCTCTGGCCTTGGACTGTCTTTAGCTGGAAAATCTCCACAGGATCAGATTATTCTGTGTTCAGCTTTGCTGCCTCCATTGGTCATGGCAGCATCAGAAGGATCCCAAAGCAGATTTTACTGATGGAGATTTTGCTAGCAGAGCTAGCAGCTTGACTCTGGGTGAGTTAGTGGGGGTCTTCAGGCAGGGAAACAACGCATTTCCACTTGTTCATCTCATCCCTGCTACAGTATGGTCTATATTGAATGGCTTTTGCAGCCATCCCTCATAACTGGGACCTCCAGACTGCCATGAAGAAATCTGGAGGCTGCAGGTGGAGTAGTAAGAGTTGCAATGACTTGCCTAAATTTTTTTTACAGACTTCTACCATGGTAGTCATCATATAACTCAGTTATATAATTCTGGGTAATTATATATCCAAAAACCTTGTTCTGTGAATGTTGTTTTGTTTTGTTTTGTTTTGTTTTGTTTTTTCTCTGAAGGCACATGGTCTAGATCAGAGACAGAAGGGTACATATGTTGCTAAACAGAGTGCTCATCTAAATCCCACTGAGGGAAATAGGAGGGATTTCTGTTGTTTTTGATCATGATTTGCATTTTTGACAGGCAATAATTTATGAGAGTTGTAAGAAAAAAATACTAAACAGGGAGGGAAGCAGATATTGAGCAGCCTTGATTGCACCAGTAAACAGTAAAAAATAAAAGGAATAGGAAAAACCATGAATAGGAGTAGGAAAAGTTCTGAGTAATGTCCCAGAAAAATTGACATCCTTTCCCTTTATATCTGGTGGATATTTTTTTCTGTTTTTCAATAAGTCCCATTCCAGAAAAGAAGAACTAGGAGCCAAATTGTTTATTAGCAACTGGATATCAGTTTAGAGATAGACAGGCAACCAGGAAGAGTCCACAGACATGTTTGGGTCTCTGTCCATCACAGCCCATTCCACTGGCATATAAAATATGGAAAAATAAAATAAACTTTTGGTACAGGTAAAAACCGATTGCAAATTAGAGGAAAGGGCTGTGGAGATCAAAAAGTATTCCCATTTTTCTCAGTCTCTAATAAGTAACTATGACAAAAGAAAAAGAGAAAAGTAATCTCATGTGTCTAGGAAAAAAATGCCATCCTGGACAACAAAATGGAAAAAATCAGTATTGACTGACATGAGCAGTGATTTTTTAAATACTAGCACTGACCCTCAAGTTTATGCTTAAGGCGCTCCCACAGAAGAGCTGTGAGTTTTCTCATTAATTATATAGTCACAGAATCATTTTTGTTGGAAAAGAACCTCTACTATCATCAAATCCACCCATTAATGCAGCAGTGCCAAACCCACCACTAAACTAAGTTATGAAGTGCCATATCTACATGTCTTTTAACATTTACAGGAATAGTGACTCTACCTCTTCCCACTATCCTGGGAAGCCTGTTCCAATGCCTGACCACTTTTCAGTGAAGAAATTTTTACTAATTTCAATTCCAAGCCTCTTCTGGTCAACTTGAGGCCTTTTTCTCCCATACTATTGCTTGTTGCATGGAAAAGGGAAAAGTTGTTCATTTCAACGGATAGGACTGTGTCCAGCAAAGGCTGAGCTGGCTGCTCCTATATTGCCACCTGGCTTTCTCCCAGCCAAAGACATTCACTGTAAATATTTGAATTGTGTTTTGAGAAATGTGCAGCACAAACCATTGACCAAAGAGCAGATCCATTTTACCTACATCGGTTTTGACAGTTATTAATTTTTTTCCTTGGACAAGTGTTGGACTTGTCAAGAGGCATGGTGGCAGAGACTTCCTACAGGGTGGTATAGAGAATCTTTCCAAGTGTGAAATGTTATTGTTCAGGTCGAAGCTCAAACACTTGACTATTACAGCAGTGTCTGGGGTTGAAAACATGAGCAGGAACAAAACAAACCCAAGAAAAATCAATCTTTCTGTCTTCTTAAGACAAGCAGTGCTGTTGTTTTTTGTTCACACAATACATATCATGGAATATCATTTTAAAAGAAAATTTTAAAAGTATTTCAAGGCATTTTACTCTTCTCTTTTTTCAGATCTTTGCACTTATAAACTGCCTATCATATTTTTGCCACTGAGCAATGACGTCTGTGAAAGAATGGGAACAAACCAAGATCAATTAAAAATCAATTTAGTCCGAAAAAAAATGTTGAAGACTGGAGTTTGTGTGGAACCAGCATGACCTTTTGTGGCCAGACATTCAATATGACTATGTTTCAGGCCCCAACAAGTGCACAGAAAATGCAAAAGTTAAACGGAAATCCTTGTCATTAAAACCTCCTGTTTCTATCTCCCTCAACGTCAAACATTCTGCTTTCTTGCAGAATTTTAAGTTAATTTTAAAATGATTTACTGCTTAAAAGTATAGTGCTGAAACCTTTTCTTCTGAAAACATGAACATTGCAACCTTCATGTATGCTCCCATTCCCAAATGTAAACACTGCAGTTAACCATTTGATCTGGCCAGGATTCCACTGCAGTTCACAACTAGTTTCCTCTGTCACAAAACAGCATTTTTATTCAACCAAACAAGTGCCCTTTATTTCTTCCCCTCAGTCCCTGAGTAAGCAATCCTCTTTTCAGGAACCTGCACAGTTAATGAGTAACTCAGTAAAGACATGTAAAAGGAGAATTTCATGTCAATGTCATTACTCTTAAATCCTTTTGGAAATAGTCAGAAGTAATTAGTTGGAGAAACCTTATTCTGACTTCATGGCAGGCAATTCTGCAAGCACAGCTATGCTGGCATTCAGGACTATGAGCTCACAGAATTAATTATTATCGTGAAGGTGTTGCAATAGTGTTCTGTTCTTCCTTCTCCCTCTCTAGAGTGACATGTCTTGTGGGTGTTTTCCATGTTTTCCTTTTTGTGTTGTCACTCTGAGACACTTTTCTTTTGCTGTTTTTACATGAAAGCATTTTTGGTAACCAGAATGGAGTCCAGCTTGAATGGCCATGGGTGTAAGCAGGACTAGCAGACTGATCCAAGGAGAAGATGAAGTTTTGTTGTGTGAAGCTGTGCCCTGAAGAGCCTGGATGCCATGAAAATAGCACATGGCCCAGCAATGCACATCTCATCCTCAGCTTCTCCAGCCTCTGAAGAAATTCACATTACAGAGACTCAGATATTCCTTCCCTACTCCTCATAACTTGGACTTGCTTTAGGGTGGAAGGAATGGACAGGAAGGAAAATGCAGCTTTAGCAATGCAGAAAATAAGAGAATCGCCCAGCTTTTCTGTAATGAACTTTGTGCATTATGTCTAGCAGATGGAGACTGTAGAGTGTGGGATAGTAAAATTAATTGGTCATTTTTCTAAAGGAAAGTAATTTAACAATCTTGACAATTTTTTTTTTTTTTTAATACAAAACCAGAGACTACTGTTCTAAATTATGTACTTCTCACCTGTTTAGTCACAAAGGTGTGACATGAAACACTACTTAAAGTCTGTTCTGAGCAAGGAAGAAACATGTTTTTATTTGATCCAAGGGAACTGCAAATTGTTGGGGATTTTGAAAGAAATCTGATGAAGCTGATCACTGAACACTTGTTCTTATGCAATTCACTATTGACCCCTGTTAGATTAGACTGACACTTTCTCTGCTATAGTAATTTCTACACTCTTGCAAGAAAACTCTAAGCTAAACTAGCTATTTTACTTAACTATATCTCTCCTACATTTTCATACGTAAAAATTCTAGATGCAATTTACACTTGAATAATTTCTGCAGACTTTTAACATCTTTTATGATAAAGAGTGCTAATATCTTGTCTAGTCTTTCTCCTATTATTGGATTTTTTATTATTTTTCCACCATTTGGATGCAGAATATTCTTGTGACATAGGAACTATTCCCCCAGGTAGTTTCATTCCTGCTTTGGGCAAATGAAGATAAACATCCTCCATGCAGTTGCTTAGCTGCAAAGCTAGCAAAGCACACGTTTTGGTCTATTGTTTCCAACTTGTGACTATCATTATTCTTGTGACTTCATTATTTCACAGACACAATGCTAAATAACTGAATCAACACCTAATTTCATGCAAGAATCACTACAGAATCAGGGTGCTGTCTGAAGGTTAGACTTTGAAGCTGGTCTTCTGCACTACAGACTGTACTCTTTTGACTTTATCTTGTCAAAAGCATGACTGATGAGTGGGTTAACACATCTTTACATCAGGAAATGTTTCTAAAGAGATGGCCTCAGGATCTGACTGAATTGGATACTGAAAGCCACATGATCCTGCATCAGTCAGCAATAGCTCTGGGTCTAATTTGAAGAGAATGTGGAAGTGTTAAATCCTTAGCATCTGTCTTCAAGATGAATAAGTTCAGGTCAATTGCTCAAAGCATTTTTCAGAGATCTGACAATTTTCTAAATTGTCCATCATCTTTAAAGGTTCTTTGATTGCAATGCTCAGCTGAAGACGTAGATGGCCGTAAGATGGTTGCAAAAAGAAGACATTTCTGCATCAATTTCACATGGACATCCACTATTTTTTGTAAGGGGAAAAAAAATCTAGGAATTGCAGTGCTATTTTCACAAGGAATGAATTTTTTTCTATTTTTTTTTTAAGCAAAACAAAAAAATCGATTATCATCTGCTAGTGGCAGATGGTTGTTTTAAAAAAATTACATGTGAAAGGAGCTGCAAATGTATATTTAAGCTTTCTTTTTAAGCAAAAAGAAAATTAGTGGCATTCAACACTTATTTTAACATTGTTAATGATATTGCTTTGTGAGCACAAGCTGGCTATCAGTCCAGTTGAGACAGCCTCCATATCTTTTACCTATCTGCAAAGTCATGTAAGGTATTTTCAGTTATGTGTTAGTCATTAAATTTCCACTCGACTTCAATTCTTCATCAGGACACAGGCACTAAGCACACTGTGGACTGAGTAAATAAACTTAATCCCTGGCAACCTTTGCAAATCTCACTGATATTGTATTACTTTGTCTCTAGCAGCAATATTTTGTCCTGAAAACACTCAATTGACATGAAAAGATAAGGCTATAAAGAAGGAGTCAGTAAAAAGGGAAGATCAGGAGTCTGCTTTCAGTGTTCCTTTTTCCTCAGTTGTCTGCTGAAGACAGAGAAATGTGATTCAAGAATTTGAAGGGAACCAGAAAGAAATCTGGAGACCTAAATCTTCAAGGAAGAGGGAGAAACAGGTGCATATTTATTTGTGCATGTTTATGCATATGACCACAAACAAGAACTGCAAATTAAAAAAATAATAAAAAAAACAAACAAAAAAACAAACCACCCCACAAACAAAGTATTAATGAGTCACAGAAGTGTAATAATCTTTTGAGCCAAAGTATCAAAAGCTTGAGTTCAGCTAAATGTCTTGGTTTTAGACACATGGACAGACTATTGGAATTAAGTTCTGAAAATCCCCTTTTGCTTGAGCTGAATATCAGTTTCCAACACTGGAATAAAAGGGTTACAAAAAATAAGCAGTAAAGAGTGTTTGTCCTAACAGCACACATTGCTTCCCATCACTGTTGAGTGGAGCACACATATATTCTGGCATACAGTTTCCACATCAAAACATACTCCCAGATCCACATTGACAGGGAACATCATCTTAAGTTTCTGGCAGTAAAAAAGAAAATTGCAAGAAACTCTCCTTCTTCCTTTCATTCCCATGCAGTTGTGGTCTGCTGGGATTCAGGCATTCTGTCCAGGCTGCTGAAGCAAGTGTTTAACAGAAAGAAGGCAGAGGAAGAATTTATAATAGATTTATAAAGATTTTGACTGCAGTTGAATTTTTTTTTTTTTTTTTTAGAAATCATTTACTGAAGCAAGCACGTGCTGAAATATATGAGATATCAAAGTGTCTTATGCATAGTCTACAGAATAATGTTTCACTCTTCCACATGTTACTTGAGTTGCTTTTTAAAGAAAAAAAGGTAATCAATATCATGAGATGAAGATTTACAGGGGTTTCTTTTAAAAGAGAAAGTTACTGGATGCAGTGAGAAGGGGTTGAGTTGCCAGAAAAAGGCAGTGGTGAATCATTGTGGTTGTTTGTCCTGGAACATGTAATTAATTTTGAGGGTTTAGTAATTTTGAAGTTTATTAGGCAGGTCTGCCAAACAATCTCATTACAGGAAATATTGCAGAATATCTTTATTAAACTAATGGTATTGATCTTCCTTGTGTCAATATTAATTCAGGGAAAATTTTACACTTTTGCAGAATCTGAATTGATTGAAAAAAATTATGGGAGCTTTATGGAGCCTTTCTTTTTCAGCTTCTTTCTAGTGTGATGAAAGGAGAACTTCATGGAAGAGCAGAGTGGATTTTTGTGGTCAGAGGAACATTTGAAGAGAGCGACCCATGACACAGGAACATCAAACCAGGAATGACAGCTGAATAAGGAGCATTAAAGTTCCATTGTGTGATGTGACCTGCCATGCAGACAATGCATGACAAAAAGTTGAGTCTGGAGAACTGCATATGAAGGGGATAACAATGACAAAAGAATGTGCAGAGGAAGAAAAATTAAAAATCTTAAGTGGCTGGTGGGTAGGAAGAGCTGTAAAACCACATTTAGCTACTTAGACATAGCAAGCTCTCTTATTGCCTGCTAACCCTGCTCAAATTACCTCGCTTTTGCAGCAGGTTAAGTTCATGGACTTGGGTGGTTTCTGTGGTAATTTGTTCACATATCTGTGCTTAACTTGTCCTGTTCATACCCCTGCTCAGGGGGTACTTTCTTTGGGTAACCGTTCTGTGGTTCCTGCCCATGGGCTTTGATTTGTAATGAGCACCCTAAAGTAAGCAAAGTGGCAGCTGACAGCTGGCAGAATCTTAACTTTGTGCAATACAGCACCAAACTTTCTTGCTTACATCCTCAAAAGGTGTTAACAGAAACTTAAGCAATGGTAATGCTTGAGGGTTAACGAGTAGAGATATTTTTCCTAGATTTTTTTTTTTTTTTTTTTTTTTTTTCTGAAGCCAAACCAAGAATTCTTCTTGTTTATTGCCTCAAAGAAAAGATATAATAAAGAAAGAGAGAAGCAGAAGAGTGAAGGTAGGAGGGTGTTGGTGGGGAAGAAGACAGATTACAACTTTATTATGCTAGCTTGAGGGATAGAATGAGAAAATAGAGTCTTAACAAACAGAATGGAAGAAATTTCTTACTGAAAGCATCTGCTTAACCTCTTCTATCTGTGATGTATCCTTCCAATTATGCAGATACTCTTGACATATAAAAGCTACTATGCTAGTACACCCTGTGATCCCAAATTGTGATTGTAACTGATAAACTCATATTCTTGTCCAGAGTAATGGACTCTAATATCAACCCATCACTGATAAAGCTATAGCTCAGTTTACCCAGCAGCACATGTGAATATGCACCTACACACAAAAACACACACGGACCACAGATGAATATGCATCTGGGATCAGGCTGAACCTTTCCATTATACCTGGCAGAAAATGTTGGCCTTACAGCAGAACTTTGATGTGGATTCTGACAAAACACCATTCTACAGTCCCTTCAGTATTGGGAGACATTCAGCATGTACTCCTCTGCAGGTTAGAAATGGTTTCTGAGATTTATTTATTTATTATGGTTCATGCAATGGATTCATTCCAAGCCTTCAGTATGGACAGGGTCTGGAAATGGCAATGAAAAGATGAAAACACCTTTCAGGATGCGAAGAAAAACATTTCAAAATGTGTAGATACTGCAAGCCAGGGTGCCCTTTTCCCAAGGTTTTCCAGAACTTCTTGCAAAGGAAAAAAAATGGTGGTTTGTAACCAATCAAGTAAACAACTGCTTCTGCATCACTCCACAGAGAAAAGAGTGGAAAAAACAAAAAACATACCAAAAAAACCCAAAACAAAACAAAAACCCCAAACAAACAAAAAAACCCCAAACCCCCACAAAAAACCCCCCAAAAATACAAACAAAAAAAAAAATGTTGAAAATCAAAGACAGATAACACAGAAGATAGGATGAATACATAAATAACACTGTGAAAATAATACATTAAGCTGTATATTCAAATCATACATTAAGACATGAATAGTATTAAGGGTGAGGGGGAAGAAAGATATAGTTTTTTAATATTATCAGTATTTAATCACTGATAATCACAGTGGTTCTTGCATAAATCTGGAACCTGTTCAGGTTGACTTCCATGCCTGAACAAGCAACACCATGGCTCAGTCTCTGTAGTGAAAATCAAAGAATTATCATAGAATGGTCTGGGTTGGAAGGGACCAAAAAAATCATCTTGTTCCAATCCCCTGGGCAAGAATGACAAGACACTTTCCACCAGACCAGGTTGCTCCAAGCCTGTCACATTGTTTTTGATGCAGCCCAGGACACAGTTGTGCATTTCTGGGCTGTCAGTGCATGTGGCTGGGTCATGTGAAGCTTCCCACCAATCCCCAAGTCCCTCTCCACAGAGCTGCTCTCAAACCATTCTCTCTTTTTCCTGTATTTCTGTCTTTCATTTCCTTTGGCACTTGGCTTTGTTGAACTCCATGAGGTTCACATGGTCCCACATCTCCAGCCTGTCCAGGTCCTCTGGATGGCATCCCTTCGCTGCAGCATGTGACCTCACCACACAGCTTTGTGTCATCAGCAAACTTGTGATACCCAGCTGTGACAGTGACAAGGACAGACAACAACACATTTATCTTTTTTTTTTTTTTTTTTCTTTTTTTTTTCCCAGGAAGCTTGCTTACTTTTCCCTAATGGCTGTTTTTCTCTAATTTTCTTAAACGCATAAATAAGAGTAGATTTGGGGGAACAAAATTGCTGGTGCTAAAAGCAACAGCTGGTGAAAAACACTAAGTGCTTGAAGCCTTAACAGTTACTGTCACTAGCAATTCAGGACATGCTATCACCCCATTATTTTCTCACCTGTAGGAATAAAATGAGTGTTATTAAATGGTTTGGAAAATGACAACTGCCTGTGGTAAAGTTTTGTTTTATGTGGTGAAAGGAATATTAATAAGAGAATAGGTATACTATCTTTGAGAAAAAGATGTGAGTAAATATAGACCCTACTTCAGAAAGAAAAGGCAGTTGCTACATTTGACACAAATTTTTCAAGATGCAATTAAATATTTTCTGCTGTAAGATGTATGGAAATCAGAAAATCATAGAATAGTTTCATATAGAAGAGAACTCGGTAGGTCACCTAACGCAAACTCTTGCCGATAGTGGGTCCACCTGAGAAAGATCACTCACATAATATTCAACCAAGATTTGAACTTCCTTTTTCTAAGGAAGGAAGTCGCACTGCTGTTTTTTTGCTGTTTCACTGACTGACCACTCCCGTAAAAAAAAGCCCAAACAAAACCCAGAAATCAACCCTCATAATTGATCATATTTTTTGGTTCTGAAAATAATTTTAAATTTTTCTCAGTATTTCACTATCTCCATTGGTTTTGTCTTCATTCTAAGATGAATGAGATTCCCTTCAGTCCATCAAGCTCAATCCACAAGCTCAGATGCCTCAGCTTTTTCTGTTCCTTTTTTATGCTCTACCCCAAGACCATCTTGGGGATTTCTGCTGAATTAACTCCACCAGTTATATAAGCAACACAGAACTCAGATTCTCAGACAAGATCTTCCTTTTGTAAATCCATGTGAAGTGTTCCCAGGCACTTTCTTATTTTTCATGGGCCTGGAAATGGTGTTTTGTGGGTTTGCTTCATAAACATATCCATTTCTTCTGAAGGCAAAAGATACTGAAAACATTTACCAGAATAATTGATTTATCTCTCAACTACTTAACTCAGGTAAACTGAATTTGACTCACCAGCTGAGATCCTTCTTCAACCTCACTGAAGCTTCTTTCAAGGCTGCTCAAAGCATGTTCATGAAAATGTAACTGATGAGTCAAGATGAGCATAACAAGGGATACTTCTGACATATGTAAGTAAATAAAAGTGAAAGCATGTACAAATTAAAGATTTTGGGTCACAACCTGAGTTTTTGCACCTGGTGGATTTCTGCTTTATGCCTTTCTGGGTTTGTTTTTGCTTTTCTAACTGCATATCATGCTTCAAAAACTTGATTAGGTAGTTCAAACCCTTTTTTCTTAATACTTTTTTAATCAAAAAGAGTGCAAATCCAAAGTAGATCACATATTATCAAGGAAGACACCTTTGATAACATGAGAAAGACCTTACAACCTGAGACATGGAAAATAGAGTAGAAGTGTTCAACCCTCCTGCCATATGGGCATGAACAAATACAGCAAAAATACTGAAGTAAATGGAAAACAAGTGCTGTTACACCTTAGTTCAGACCCTAAGGAAACAGTATGGTAACAAGCAGTGGCCCATATCTGAGCAGATGTTATACCATTCCATAACAAATAAAACCAGGTAGGAATGGGGAACAGTAAAAGAAGAGCTTCAACCACATACGGCTTAAGATGATCCAAGAGAAAATTTGTTTTATATCCAGAATGACTGCACCTCTTCATCATATACAGCTATGGGCACTGAGCTCTACCCACAATAAAAAGGTTGGTTTCCCCTTGTTTTCCTATGTAGATTTGACATTTATGGTAATAGTTATTTTTCTCTGATGTTTCTGGTGAAAGATGAATGATTTTGATCTATACCCACTGTTCAATACTGCTTTCATTCTGGAGCATGCACTGAACTTCGGGCTCTATAATGTGATGGTGGGACACACTGCAGACTGCACAAAAGCTGTACCTATGGGATGAGTAAATAGCTTAAATGAAAATTACATTACAGCTCATCCATAATAGGATTCAAGAGTTTTCAGTTTCTTCAGTATTCTAGGGATTAGGTAGCTGATGTTGACTCACTTCCTTTTCAGTTACTGGTATTCTCTGCATTTATAAGCCATGCAGTGCTGTGAAATCAATAAGGCTACTCCTAGAAAATACAAATTTTTAACCCTGACCATCAGTTGTACGAGTTTTTTTTTTTTTTTTGTCTTGGGTAAGGATCCTTTTAGCTGCCTTAGGTATAGCCCAAAAAGAATTTTCTGAGCATGTTGTCAGCTGTTTGTTGAATGCACTGATAAAAGGAAACAGAATAAAATCAGTGACGTTCTTTCTGGAGAGGACAGTTCAAGAAGAGGAGATTTCGAGGTAAGGAGAGGAGATTTCGAGGAGAGGAGATTTCAAGGAGAGGAGAGGAGATTTCGAGGAGAGTTCGAGGAGATTTCGAGGAGATTTTGAGGAGAGGAGATTTCGAGGAGAGGAGAGTTCGAGGAGAGTTCGAGGAGAGGAGAGTTCGAGGAGAGGAGAGGAGAGTTCAAGGAGAGGAGAGGAGAGTTCGAGGAGAGGAGAGGAGAGTTCAAGGAGAGGAGAGGAGAGTTCGAGGAGAGTTCGAGGAGAGGAGAGGAGAGTTCGAGGAGAGGAGAGTTCGAGGAGAGGAGAGTTCGAGGAGAGGAGAGTTTGAGGAGAGTTCGAGGAGAGGAGAGTTCGAGGAGAGGAGAG
>CM031878.1:3408277-3425358 GCA_018697195.1 Certhia americana | reverse complement strand
TGACACATATCAGCCATATTTGTGCCAGTATATTTGATTTTGCTAAGACATAAGACAGATAAATAATGTGTGTGTTTGTTGTCTTAAATTAAGTACTGGAATGTTTTTTGGGTTTTCAGGGGTTTTTAAAGGCGTATTTAAGAATGTGCAGACCGTCCTTGAAGAGACAAGAAGTTGTGAGCAAACTCTTAACATTTTTTTTTTTTTTTTGTTCTAAAACACTTCCATTAACTACATAAAATATGCAGTATAGCACACCTCCTTTCAAGTTCAGAGCACAGGATAGATATCAAATTAAGTTTTACATCAACACGTTGTATGAGATAGCCTTATAATACCTATCAAATCTAATTATAACTATCCAAAGCTTACTTGGATAAATGAGCATTAGATAAATGCAAATAAAATAATTTTTGATCTATACAATGATCCTTTAAAAAATAAAATTAATTAGCTGTATTAAACTGAGCAATCCAGATGTAGTGGTGACCACAGGGAAACAGAGTACAATGTCATACCTGTTTACCTGTAGAGTTAATTAATTAATCAATGGAATCCCCATCTTTACATTTATCCCTTGGGATGGATGTCATTTCCACCCTTCTGTGTACTAAGCGGGGTACTGGAGTATTTTCTTCTCCTTCAAACCTCATTTTGCTTGGGTTACCCATAGGAATAAACTTGGCATTTCGTTTGAGTCCCTACAATGAAGCCACCTTGAGCTGGCAGATTTTGGCAAAGCTGGATGGTTTTCTTTGGAGGGAGTATAGGAATTACAATGAGGTCAGGGCTGGAATGTACAAGGCTCTATGTCAGGATGTTTTCACAGCATTTCTACAAACTCTGCTGGAGTACGCTCAGCATGATTCAGTGAGTTTCAGTGCTTCTGTGATGCCTAAATACAGTCACATCTTCTGAAAAGTAAATTTAAAAACACCGCAACCTCTTTGGCAGTCCTTGCTACACAGTGTTGTTCCATGGTACCCAGAGATCCATAAATCTACTGACTGAACACACTATCTAATATAGGCTCAGTAATACAATTTCTTTTATTTCATTCTAGAAAGTAGCAGATTGTTAAAAAAATTATCATGTCTAGCCATTCTTCAGAATACCATGGTTTCTGAATAATGTAGTTTCCCTGAAATTTATGCAAAGCAAGTTCAGCTCTGTGAGAATATAATTTTAACTCCTTCTCATTACTGAAGCAAAATTTAACATACGCTTTCAGAGTATTATATTCCTTTAAAAATTTTCTTTTATTTCCATGTCTTAGCCAGTACTTTCAAAAATAGCTATTTTGAGTATCTTAAATTGTTAGATTAGTGAACTGCTGACTGGTCCTAATTTTCAAAGGTCAGGTTCAACTGCCTATTCTAGACAGAAGACGGTTTCTAAGTATTTCCTGAAAAAAATAAATCAAAATCAAAATCTATTGTACATGGATTTTTTTCCCTCATTTATTCATCAGTGACTTAACTTTACCCTCACTACAATTCTGTTATTGACCTGTAGTACTTAGAGTGGGGCCAACAAGAGGTGTTTCTGAAAATCAAGCTGCATATCACACATACACCATCATCAGAGTCACTTTGAAATCAATGACAGCCACCAGTCACACACAGAAAGCTTAATCAACCAGCCAAAGGTCAAAAAGGCAGTCAAATCTATTTGACTGTGTGGTATCATGTATATTGTTGAAAAAGTAATAAAATTAAGTGATTAGGTAGCAATATTAAGTCTTTTATTGGAGAAAGTTTAATCTTTACTGTATTTTCTTTTTGTTTTGTGCAGTCTTTGTGATGCATTAAGCTAAATTGTGTTTTCAAAGGCTGTTTGTCCTCCCCACACCCTTTTCAGATATTTGGTACCATGTAGCACTAGGTAAAAAAAGAGAAGTAGAGTATTTTAGAGGTAATGTAGATCATATCTGGCTCTGGTTAGTTGTCCTTACATATAAACATGTCACACTCCATTTCCTATTGCCAGTAATTGTGGTTATCAGATTAAGCAGTCATCAAAAGGTGTTTTATGAACCATTGTGCTTACAGAAAGCAAGCTGCTGCTTTCCTGCTGAAAAAGAAACAACAGCATTATCCATTTTATATAGCCTGTCAGAGTAGGTTTCTTAACAGTCTGTAGATCTGCTTTCTAAAACTTGCAGATATCTCCCTCAAAGCAAAAGTCTCTCCCACAAAGAAAAATGTGGTAAATTTTGACCTCTATGGCTGTGCTTGCAGCAATAACAATAATGATCCCAGTAAGCAGCCCTTTCCACTGAGACACTTTGCTCTTTTGGACTCATTAAGCCTCAGATTGAACCTATTTATTTACTGTGTGTTCCACTACTCAAATATTAAAAAAAATAGAGCTGCCAACAAATTTATAATCTGCTCCAGTGTTTTTTCTCATTAGCA
Organism: Certhia americana; assembly: GCA_018697195.1. Taxonomy (NCBI): domain Eukaryota; kingdom Metazoa; phylum Chordata; class Aves; order Passeriformes; family Certhiidae; genus Certhia; species Certhia americana. The sequence goes on along the minus strand of CM031878.1, from coordinate 3,422,941 downwards.
GAGTCTCAAATGCACATTGTATGCAGACATAATAATATTTTTTTTTTCCAGGCTTTAAACTACTATTAACTAATCAGACCTACTTCAGAGCAACACAAAGGCTCCACACTATAATTTCTACAGATTCATCTCAGCACCTTGAAAGAAGGAAGAAGATTTAAAGATTCTGGGGTATCACAATGCAGTGGTCAAGCACTGCAGAAAAGGCTGAGCTGAACGGGATTCAGCTGCAATTTAATTCAGCTTCCAGGGATTGCTGCTTCTTTCAATGCTGGATGTAGCAAAGATTTTTGACCATGTTTCTATTTCTCCTGGGGCATTTAAATTCAGAAAGCAAGCCACCCCCAACCTTCTGTTTAATAAGGCAAACAGACCAAGTTCTTTATAGTATCTCATGGTAATATGTGTCCTGCAGGCCTCATCCCTGGGATGATGATATATAGTTAATGAAATAAAAAAAAAAGAACTTTTTTTTTTTTAATGACCCATTCTGGTTCGATGCTGTATGAGATAGAAACTGTTGTATCAATCAAAAAAGTCTTTTTCCAGGATAGTACTGGAAAACTGAAGAAAGGACAACTCAATTCCTAACCAAAGCATAATGTGAAAATGTGTAGATCTCTTATTGCTGCAGTGTCTGGAGACTGTACCAGTGTTAGGCAGGATTTCATACAAGACACAGCCTAGATTGGACAACTTGGTCTGCAAGTTGAGGCCAGAGAAAAGAAAGATGAGCAAGAACAAGACACAAAGAGAAAAAAGTCTCCACTTAATTCACAGAAAAAGCTCTATATGAAGGCAGAGAATTTGAAAAAAACCCAGTTGACCTGACTCCTTGTGGAGTTCCCCACCTGCTTCCATATTGCTTTAAATTAATTTTTAGCTGTGTTCTATAAACAGTGCTGCCTGAGATTAAGATCTCTTCAGTTCAGTCGCTGTGCAGGCATATGGCCCTTTGGGTTTTTCTAGTGCACGTGTCTGATTTTGCTCTCTGAGCTGCTGCCATTGGTCTTGGCTATATTCCTTGCATTTTTCTGGAGCACGAATGAGGAAAGCACAGAAGGAGCAGTGGTAATTGACTCCTTTTTCACGAAGGTCAGTATCTCCTCTGCAGTAGTAGCCAGCTGATACCAGAAGAGGACAATAAATACGCTGGCTGCATTACAGCACAATTTGTAAGCTGAGGTTCTTGTTCATTTTTCTCTATATAATGCGTTATATACACGCTGCTCCTGATGTGTTTACTGGAGATTTTCTTCCTTAAGTCTCCTGCCCAAATTCTTCCCAGCCACTGAGGTGTGGGAAAACATCTTTCAGATGAAAAATTATTTAATTTTTCCCCAGCAAACAGAATAATAAATGTTTTGTAAAATATCTGTCAACACACTCACTCTGGCTGGTGCAGAGTGACTTCAGGAAATTGCTTGTAGTGGGCAGTATGCTCATTATCAAAACCTTTCAAATGACACGAATGGCAACATTTTACTGCTAATGTGTGGCCACAAAAGTTACATCCCATGACTATATCAGGCAGCCCCTGAGGCAGGGAACAGACTTATGCAGACTGTTTGTCAGACACAGTTTTTTTGTTTGAGAAATTACTTACCCTATCTAAATCTATCTCAATAAATAAAATAAACCAGAGACTATTCTCTGACCCAAAATTTATATAGCCAAACTTGCCATGTACCCCAAAGAAAGGTTCTTTTGTCCATAATACTGAATTATGTAATTGCTGAAGTAGCCTTTCACTCCTTCAAATCTCCCATGGACATCATACTGAGAGATTTATTCCTGTGCATCATTGTTCCTGTGTGCCATGGAATGCCTTGGATGGTTGTTGCAAGTGTTTGGGTAGATTTACTGTAATTTGTTACTTTATTTGCTGCTCAGGACTGTTTTGGAGGAGAGGAGACTGAGGAGACCTGCAGACACAGGGATGGCTTGTGGTGATGTGCAGAGATTCCTCAATCCAGGCAAGGTCTCTGAGAAGTTTTCAAGTGACTTCCACTCAGGAGACATTTTGCTAATATGATTGCTTTAATTTTATTTACTATTGCTATTTACTATTGTTGTGGTTATTATTGCTCATTTATTTAGTTAAAAACAGAGACAGTCACTTTTGTGGAATTAACAGTGGACACTACCACAGACTTTGTTTCTGCCAGGGAAGATTTTGTACCTGGTATCTGCAATTACGAGGCACATCCTTGCTTTAAATTCTTTGGAATTTTTCCTCACTCTTGGAAGGCACCATCAGCGGTTTCCCTTGCTCAATACAGCCTACCTACAAAGTATTTTTTGTCTTATCCCTAACTTCACTATAAAAGCAGGTCATGAAAGCTTAGGAATGTGCATTTTACGGCTATACTATATTTGATAGTTGCTGCACCAGATCCATTTAACATATGAGACTGAACAACCAATATCCAATAAAGCTGATAGAATTATTATTTGTTGCACTTTTACTATGGCAAAATGTTTCACAATGTACAATATACCCTGATTCATATCCTGTCATTTATCAAGAGACATCTTCCTCTTAGACTCTGTTAACCAGAAAATAAACCTTTTTTTTTTTCCAGTTTATGAGGAGTGAAACATGATAAATAATAATGGGAGAAACAACTGTCAAGCCATTTACAAATGATATGTTGTGAAAATATGGCACCTTGAAAATTTCTCCTAAGACATATGCTGCAGCAATACCATGATTCAGAAGGTCGTTTGCTTATTGGGGATAACATGATGTGGGTGGACAAATATCAGCTTAAAGCTCAAGCTCACAAAAACACAGAATGGTTTGGGTTGGATGGAACCACAGTAGGGTCATCTGATGTCACCTCCCTTCTCAAGCAGAGTCATCCCAGAGCACAGGGCACAGAACTCTGTCAGAGGGGTCTGGAATATCCCCAGTGAGGGAGACCCCACCTCTCTGCACAATCTGTTCAGTGCTGGGCACTGCCCAGGACAGAAGTTCTGCCTCATTCCCGGGGGAATTGCTGGGATCAGTCCCTGCCCGTGGCTCTGGTGCCATTGCTGGGCCCTGGAGCGGAGCCTGGACCCTGCTCTGACCCTCCCTGCTCATAGGGACACGCAGGGATAGGGTTCCCTCTTGATGCCTTCTGGAGGCTGACCTGGACTAGACAGAGCAAAAGGATAAAGCAGGGATTTAGTAAAAAGGCCTCAATGGGCAGCACACCTGGGCAGCACAAAATCCCAGCTGGGCCATACCCAAGATGCACCAAAAAATGGATAACTGATCACAAGGTCTCACACTTTTATAAATTCTGGTCCATTAGCATGTTAGAATCAATTGTCCAACCATAGCTTCAGGTTATGAAGCTCCATCCTCTTTTGTTTTTTCTTCTCATTTCACTGTTTCCATTCTTGGGCCTGAAAGTTGTCTTTGGTATCAAACTAGAGAAGGAATTGTTTTGTCTCTCTGCTCTGTGAAGAGAGCTCAGTAGCACTGAATATGAACCTCAAACTACTCACCCAAACAGCACAGAGTCTAAAATATATGAAAGCTAAAACTTACAACATCACTTTCAGCTGGGGCTCCTCTGGGGGCTGAACAGCCCCAGCCTCCTCAGCCTTTCCTCAGGGAGATGCTCCAGACCCTTCCTCACCTTTGTATCCCTGTGGACCTACTGCAGGAGCTCCCTGTCTGCCTTGTCCTGATGAGTCCAGAGCTGGACACAGCTCTGCATGAGTCTAATGCCAAACACAATGTTAAAATCATAGTGTTTAATATGCCTGCCTGTGTTAGGTTGCCAAGAAAAGTTATGCAGAGATTAGTAAGGAGGTGGCTGCATACTCTAGTCTCTAGATTTTGGAAGGCTTCAACAGGCAGAAACCACACCAGATCCTGCTGTGTGCCACAGAACTGCCCCATCTCTCAGTGCATCTGCTCTTACAAGTCCCCTAGAGTTTACACGGTGCTTGGGGAGGGCTTTTCATTTACATCAGAAAAAAAAAAATCAAAACAAAAACCACGTTGCTCCACACAAGATAACAGGGATTTGAATGTGTCTATTTTTGTCTTGAAGAAATATAGGAAATCAAAGTGAGAATCTTATTTTGGATGCCTAATCAAATTATACAAGGAGTTCTTATTACCTAAATAATGAAAGACTATTTAATTTATTCATATTCATATTTAAATGAGTAAAATTATTAAACAAATTAAACATTAAAGAATGTCAATAAAATACACATATTTAGGCTCTGATTTGGATTATCTGGACAACATTCAGATATTTGAAGACTTAAACAGGTCATTTGATTATACCCTCATACTAAATTGACTCTAAGAACTCTCACAACATCTTTATTACAAATATGCAATTTCATGTAATTTTTCCCAACAAAATTTTCCAACAAGTTTACATACACACATGCACTTTCAGGAGGAGGGAGGAAGGGAGAGAAAAGGAAGCTGAAAAGCAAGGCAGTGAAAAAGTAACTAAACAGAAAGCAATTTGGGGCTTGCTGAAATATTGGAGGTGGTGATTTGTATCTGTTGATTGCTTCCACAGTTACCCAAGCAGAGTACAAGAATTAGCTTCCTCTACCATGTTTAGTGGTAATTTTCAAACCATACTGAAGATAACTTGAGTTCTCCAAAGCACAAGATGATCCTGAAAACTTATCCCTACAAAAAAGTTCTATGACCTGAAAGCACAAAACCAACATTAGAATCTTATTACAGACTTGGGATCATTTTAGGGTGTAATGTTATTACACCAATTGTTTTCTCTCTAGGATAACAGAGAACTCAAAAATATTATGTATTGTCTTCAAGATTGCAGTACAGCAGACAGGAGAAAAAAAAAAAAAAAAACAGAACCAAAACCCAAAACTCAGCAAAAATATAGCTATATCTTTGTAAGAAAGAGTTCATGAAGATTTCATTACCTATAATTTAATATATTGAATAAAAAAGACTTAGATGATGAAGAAAGAAACAATTACAATTTATGGATCCTCACCCTTGTATTTAAGTACTTAAATTTTAATGTGCTTCATTATTTCATTTTCCTCTGTCTTTCAGAAGATGTATATAACATTTTTCACTTAAACTTCCATATTTCTGCTTTATGCATACATAGTTATTTCTATGCTTTGGCTTGTATTGACCTAATGTGGAAAAAAACCACAACTTCTAACTCTTTGAACATAAGAGCTGACCATGAATTGAGCCACAGAGAACTTCTGAGATATAGATTACTTAGATTAAATTTCAGCTAGGGTCCATATATTGAGAATACCCTTCATCCAGAATACATACAAAATGAAAAGATCTATTTTGATCTCATGAACTTTTAGGACTTAAGTAATTTAATGTCATAATCAGTTCTGGCTGCCTGTAAAGTTAAGAACAGAACAATCAGTTCACCTATCACCTGAATTGCTCTTTTAAGGACCCAGGCTACCCTTGTACAGGTATGTAAGTCAGAGTGACTTCATTCTTAATTGCATAAAATACTTTAATTATTTAAGAAATTATATAATCTAGACTGAAGTTCATCTCTATTTATATCTTTATGAATGCTCATGAAAATAACAACTGTAATAATGTTGTATCACGAAATATCAAATCAAATTTCTTCATCTAGGTGCAAATAAGTGGCTTTGCATTTCTTAGATTATTGCATTTGAAAATGGGGTATTCTACTCACATTGCTGGAATATATCTAATTAAGTGAATGAGGAGCATGAAAGGAAAGGAAAGGAAGGGAAGGGCAAAAGTGAAAAAGAGGAAAATAAATGAAAAAAACAAAAGAAAAAAAAAGACAAAAGAAATAAATGGAGAAAATAGTTTTCTGAGTTTTTTAAAAAAGATAGTTTTCAGGGTTTTATTCACCAAGTATTTTTAATGTCCATATGTCTACTCAGAAATTCGTATTGAAAACCAAGCATATGATTTTCTTTGTTTTTATAGTTCCAGTCTTCCCTTTTCTTTTCTAATTAGCACTTAATATGCTTCATCCAACATCCAGCCCTAGGAAAAAGGGAATAGATCTTGCAATATATGCGAAAAAAGAAACACAAATACACTTCTGGGGCTATTTAAATAATAAAAAAGTTAAAATAATATATGCAAGAATCTTGACCTGTATCAGAATATATTAGACTAGAAGTTTACTGGAAATGTCTTTTGCAGTTTTAGTGGAGATTCTTTTTCCAAATTACACAGGTCTTAAATTTATTCTACTGATCTTTTAGGATCAGAATTTTTATTATGATGGTGTTCTACATCCATAAAATAGTACAAATACATCTTTCTTGCCCCTTTGAAGTTAGATTCCTATTGATCTACTCATATTTATGCTTCTGCCACACACACATTCATAGTTTTCACATGTATTGGAATCATTGCTAAACATTTCATGTTTTTTTTCTGACATGATTGTTACCAAAAGCAAATTTAAAACCTAAACTTGATTGAATTTCCACTTTTTTGTTACAGTAAGGATTTTGCATGGGTTTTACACAAAGCATTTATGTGGGTTTCTTATCCTATCACCTTTGTAATATTGTTCTAAAACAAATTGAAATTACTCCATTATCTGGAGTGATGGAAGAAAAGAGTCATCGAAGTTGCAACCTCCAAAAACCTGACCACTGAAAAACTAGATTTCTTATACTTTTGGCTGCACCTGAACACATTATTTATTTATCTGAACCTGAAGAATTTGTAAATAAGGACAGGATGAAATGGTCTTGATGATGTTGCAGGTCTTTTTCAACCTTAGTGATTCTATGATTCTATGATTCTCTACTGTGAGTGTGGTCAGAAAATGGAAAAAATTGCCCAGAAAAGGAGTATATTCTCTGTCCTTGGAGGTATTTAAAATTGGACACAACCCTAAACAGCCTGCTGCAGTTGACTCTGCATTGAACATGGATATTGGTCTTGATGATCTTTAGATTATTAGAAATTATAATTAGAAAATTATATATTTAGACCAACAAGCTCTAAATTGCACTATGACTCTATGAATAAAATAAATTAATTAAATTAGTCACCTGTTCAGAAAGAAACACATTCTGTAATACCTCTTCATACGGTTTGGAACAATTCCATATATGTGAAGCACTAGGATTTTTTTATTTTTTTTGCATTGCAAGGATACTTTTTTTTTTACATTGCAAGGATAACTTGCCAAAGAAAAATCTTCATATTTTATTTTTATTTCAGCTGAAAATAATATGCTCCAATTGTATTTAGACACAGAAAAGCCAAATGGTTTTCCCACAGTGGCAACAAAATTCAAGCCTCCTGTGTTATGATGATTCCCACGTTCTGTGTTTTATTTATATGGAGATGTTTTTACAAAGTAAAGATGTCATGAATCTGAAGACACAAGATAAATATGTGCAGAACCCAACACCAGTATGTATTTGATGAAAATAACTTTTAAGTCTCAAGGTAGATTTGAAATCAAAATCCCAGAGAGCATCCTGCTGAAATGCTGTACTGGAAATTTACAGTCTGGAGTTATTCTTTGAAGAATGTAAAATCAGAAATGGACCACTTGCAAAGACTAAAACTAATCTAGTGTGAACAAAGGGATGGATTTTTGGGTTCACAAGGTAAGAGGAAATCTCCCATTAATCTTGTTAATTTACTGCACTAGCAAGTGTTATGCATCTTGGTTCATTTCTACAGGGATTACAAGGATGCATGGCTTTTACAGATCCAGTTTAATTTGCTTGTATAAAACAAAACCGTGGCTCAGATACAGAGACTTAAACACAGCAGTCATACAAATGCACAACTTATAGAAGATAATCTGCTTTTCAGCAACATATGTGCAAAATCACAGAGAAAATCCTAGGGATCTCAATCTGAATAGGATAAGAACATATCAAAAGACGTCTCTGAAATTAAAATGTATTTGTTTCATAGCTTTCTTGTGGCTATGATTAATGAGGAAGAGTTAACAGCAATGTTCAGCTGCACAATTTGACTGAGTTTTCCACCCAGTCCTGGCCAGGGTAAACATAAACCAATGTCCCTTCCCTTGAGAATTTATACAGAGTGGTGGCCCGAGGAGTCAAACAGAAAGTGAGATGAAGAAAATATTGAAGTAACTGTACACAAGGCACTGACATTTCCAAAGGTTTATTGCATAGGCTTTCCTGTTTATTGTTGTTGCTGACAGAGAAAATACTGAGATAAACAGAAAAAGTTTATTCAATAAGAATATATTTATTATTGTTTTTCTCTTATGTAATCCACTTCCCTCTGTGCATTCTGTGAGTAATGACACTCTTTATTTCAATCAATTTTGAAACCATTTTTCTCTTATACATGACTTTGGAGTGCACTCTCTAAAACTGTCTTCACCTTTTATTTTTCATAAATGAAGGATACACATTAGCCCTATTCTCTAGCACTTTTCTTGTCATTTATTTTCCATGAAGCAAATGCAAAACTGCCAGGATATTGCAAAAATAAAGTATCCTTTCGTAAAAGTACAACTGTTTAATTTTTTTTAAGTAATTATGAAGTACCATATAAGCTAGATATGGAAAAAAAAATACCAAAGAGTTATAAAATATTTTCAGAACCCTGTGTATAGTTTATTCAGTTGTCAAATATTAAAATATGCCTTGGTCAGTGTCCAAATACATGAATTCTTAGCTGTTAAAACTCTATTTTTTTCTTATTATTTCCCTTCCTCTATACTTTTTATGCACCTAAGAGTTTTAATTTTCTGTCATCAGTACTCAGTCTGGAATTTAGTCTGGGGCTTGAGCTTGTGCACTCTGGTGGACGTGCATGGTGATAGACATAAGTTATGTGGAAGAAGAGTAAACTTCAAATCCAAACGTGATTTTATGGAAGGATTTAATTTTCTGGCACCAGGTGTCTGCTAAGAAGATCCACTTACTGAACTTAAGAACCTGGGTTTATGCCATTTCAATGATCACCACTTTGGTGAAGACACAGACTGAGTAAATTCTCATTAAAATCAGTAGTTGTGGCTCTCCATACACCTCCTGTGTTCTATCCCTCCTTATATTCTTTTTGTTCCTCTGTGAATGCTCCAAACCTTTATCTCTGTAGAAATCTCCCTATCATTACAGCCTTTCTGTCTCTTATATACTGTGCCAGTTTTTCTACCCTGTGAAACCTCTGGTTCAGTTTTCTGATGTTTTTCACTTACTATTGACTATGACCAGTCACATTATTCAGTGTTATTTAAGTGCTTGATGCACGTAGCCCGTCCTCTATTTCTCTGCTTGCAAACATATCCCAAGCAGAGTCATCATTTGTCATTGTACACCAGCAATCTGCAGCCATCAATTTGCAAGGCAAGGTTTGCTCCTGAATTGTTTATCTCAGCAATTACACACTTTGAATTCAAGGAGTGTAATTTCTAACCTGCAAGAAAGAAATTGAGTTCCAGGAGGAAAATTTCTGAGGTCCTTGGGCTAGAAATCTGCATTCCAAGTCTCTGTCTCTCTAGGATAAAATTTTTTTTCTGTTACTCTTCCTGTTTCTTCTTAGTCAAAATGGCAGGACTGAACTAATATTTTTCTCACTGAATCTTGTTCGACATAAATTATCAGCTATTTTTATTTTAGCAGTGTCAAGAAAATTACCAAAAAATTAACCGTACCTGTTTTTTTTGCCTTTCAATTGACTTAATGTGGAAAAATAAAACTTCTTACTCTTTGAACATTATTTTTCTTCTTTGGCCTTGAAAGAATACCCATTTGCAATCAACACCTTAGAAGATTTTAAAGCTTGAAACTGGAATTTGAAGTCCTGAACCAGAAAAACATCCACCTGCAGTTCACCACATTGCTATTAATTTCCTATAAAGAAAATCTGCCTGCGAAACATTTAGATATGATTATTTAGAAATAATCATATCCAAGTAGTGATATACCACTCTCAGTTGTGCTCTCTCCTCCTTTTTTAAAGACACACTGTGAGAAACAAATATCTACCAAAACAAACAAACAAATCAGTAAATAAAATCATCTGTGGGAAAAAAATGTGAACAAAATGAATCACATTATCAAAGTGTCTAAAAATTGAAATTGCTTTTAAACCTATTCCAGTAGAACAACTGACAGTATTATTTTGTTGCAGAATTCAACAGATATCTTGAATATCTGAATCCATGGGGTTGTTACTTTCATTAATTACCCTTTAAAACAAACTTGTCTCACAGCTTCAATTAACACTGCCATGAATATTTTTGAGTCACATCATTCAGGAACAATTGTTCATGGTGGGATTCTTCTGATCAAGTGTTTATTTAATGGGGAACTAAACAGTAGAATTTATTTTAGAAGGTTCTATGTGTAATAAGAGAAGGGAATTCAGCTTTTTTTAGGAAGGGTTTGATCGGTTCATAAAATAATTATCTGAACCAGTTAAAGAAGCAAATTTGTAATACTACCCTTTTTGTGCCTGCCAAATACTTTAAAAATTCTCCCATAACCTTTTAAGTCTCCAAGTTATAAGTCAGATGATTTGCAACCCTTGGTTGTACAGAAATGTTGATTATTTAGCTCAGTGAAACAGGGTGATTGTTTATGCCTCTGCAAGCAGATTTAAAGCATCACCCCAATTTTCTGTTCTTCATTGTACAGTGCCATCCTTTATGGCACTGCTTTGAACTGCAGTTCAAAGCCTTGTTTAGGTCCTCTAATTTTTTTATTTATTTTTTTTTTTTTTTTTTAGATTTTTAATTAATTTTCTTAGAAATACTAAATAACTAACACTTCTAAAATATTAGAAATCTTCCTTCTGTGCACAGGGGAGGTACACTTTGACATGAAACATGCACTGAGAATAAACAGATTGGTGTACATATATAGATCAGAACACGCAGAAACGAATTTATTTTCTTTGTTCTATATCATATTTTAGATAAAAAAACAACATGCATTTGATGGCCACACATGTGCACAGGCCTATATATATATATATTTTTCTCTCCATTGCTTTTTATATAAGGACACTTAGAAGAACAATCAGATGTGTCTTGACAGGGGGAAAAAAGAGGAGATTTTAGTTTTACAATGCTATTAGCTTCTCTGATGAACTTCTAAAGTGATCTAGGAAAGACATGTTCATTAGAGTCTCATTACTTGGCTGGTTAATTGCTGTTCGTATCAGAAACACAAATCACAAGAAAGTCTTATTAAAACAACCTATTAAAAATCTCAGACAGACAAACTGTTCTGCAGTATCTGCCAGTAAGTCAGGTAAGTAGTCCCAAGGAAATTGCAAAATTGGATAGCCTTGTTAAGGGTATTTTGTTGCCTTTCTGCTTTTAAGAATAGAGCTTTTTCTTCCCCTGCTATTGTCTGTTTATGAATATCTTATCCCATCTAGTGTGCAGTGAGTCAAAAAATAGGATATCTATCATTTCCTACAGCAGATAATTTCATACACTAATAGACTTTGGTGCTAGGAACTTTACTCATGCTGTTTAATCCTTATTTTTCTTGGTTTCATCCTCTCACTTATTAACTCCTTTTACTCTTATCTATCTGCCTGCTTTAAATGATCATCCATTGTCACAGCTGGTCACTGCACATCACCTGTCCTCCTGCTGATCTAACCCTCTCTCTATCTTTATCCTTTTAACAGGTCCATATTTTACAAACATAGTTCTGATCCAACCAAGCAGATAAACGCTGATAAATATTAAGGTATACTCTTTGTATTCCTCAATAGTAAGGTGATGTTAAGTACTGTGATATTTTTTTCTATATATTTATAAATTATTTGTATTTAATTAATTAAAGGACATTATTTTGTCTGCCTCTCGTCATTAAAGTATTGACAGGTGTCACTAATCAAACAGTTTCAACAACCCTGCTATCAGGTATTCCCTAGAAAGTACTTCGCACTTTAATGGGTGAAAAGGACACACAGCACATGTGAAATCAAGCTTTTAACTCAAAAATCCACAACACCTGCCCAGAAAATACCATTCTGGGACATTCTCTTCTCCTTTTTCTTTACAGGTTTAGTGCATCATGGCAGTGTTTATAGGCAATGTAATGATTTTGCAGTCAGACTTATAAATATTCCACTGTTGATAGCTTTTAAATGTTTCATCAGTTACATACTAAGATGATGTGGAAGGACACATTTGGTAAATATTTGATGAATGTCATCGGGGCAGAGTTGCATTTCAAAGAGCTTTAAAATTAGTAAAAGAAAGTTGTAGGATTTTTTGGTTTTTGTTTTTTTTCCCCAGGCCACAAATTTTCTACTGTACAAAAAGTACTAAGGGATACCCTAGGAAATGTTTACAAAGACAGTTGCTCAAAACTAAATTCCTGTTACATTAGGAAGGAAAATGCTGTTATTTTAATCTTACTGGGTACTTCAATGACATTTAAAATGACTGAGGTAATAAATGTTCTTCATAATATAATGATAAGAGTTTTCTACAGGCAGAATTTTACTAATAAACTGTTTCTGCTTAAAAGTAACAAAAAAAGTAATAAAAGTAAGAGAAATTTGAATTTTCTTTCTAATTTAAGATGAACTTTTTTTTCTGAAGCAAACAAGGTATGACTGCTATTTGAGACCTTTTTACTTGTTAACAGTCATTATTTGTAGGTAAAAAGGATTTTAAAAATAACTATCACAGATTATAGTCCCATCAGTAAAAATAAAAATTGAGTGGAGGCAGTTAATGCAGAATAAGCTAAAAGATCTCAACATGAGATCAATAAAGTTAATTAAAAGATACAAAGTTTTATCCTTAAGCTATAGCTCATATTCAGGTATTCCACTAAAATTATGTTCCCTTTTCCCATAGTCTCTGACCATTAATTGTATTTGATTTTAGGAATGTAATATGAAGAATTTTACAGTGGACATTTTTACATAGAAAATTACCACTAATAAAATGTTTATTTCCCATATGTCTATTTTTTTTTATATAATTATATGTATTTTCCATGAAGACAACCCTGGCCATCTATCTGCCCATTCAGCCTCATTATCCAGATCAGTAACACTTTCTTAGATGAACTACTTATGCTTTCCTAGCTGCTAAAATTTTGTTAACTGTACTTAACAAGGTTGTCAGATGGAGACTTCTACCTCTTGGAGAACCACCTCTAAAAATAAGATGTAGTACCAGCTCCAAACTGTTCTACCTCTGTCCCAGTCTCTGCTGATGATCTGATGTTCTTTGTACTGACTGGGCTCATAACTAATATGGAAAGACACTTGAAAAGTAACACAGCAAGAGAGACCCAAAATGTTACAAAGGAAGAATGCTCTGTGACACTCCAAGACCGATCCATAGATCTGCCTTCACTGCCTCATGAATAAAAGGTCGTTTGGACTGACTCTAAATCTGGCTGCCAACAAATTAAAAAAAAAAAATAAATGTTATCTGCAAGCTCTTGTTCAGTAAGTAGACGTTAAATTTCACCACAAATGGTGTTTTGCAATAATTATTTGACTAACTCAAGCAGCTACTGTATATAGTGCCCATGGTTGAAATTAAAAAGAGACAAATTGAAATGAAAAGCTGAGTCTTAGCCAAAGCTGAAGGAATGCTGCTGATACCATCTGCTAGTACAGCCCACAGGAACCAGGAAACCACAGAATTAGCTTTATGTGAAGAACTATGTTTCATCTGCTTTTTAGAGAAGATTAACAGGAGCCTGTTGTCCAATTGCAATATCAGTACCCATTTAATATTGCTTCTGATTTTCCTAGGAGTGATTTTTAAAACTCAGTTGAGAAGTTAAATCCTTTTTCCAAATGACACAAATCTTGCTGCATTGAAAACCTAGGTGAAACCAGTTGTCCTGTAAATTTTCCAGATGTGCTACTAAAGATCATGTCCTAGGAAACCAAAAATTATTAAAACCTTGAAAAATGTTATATGTGAGAATGTAGGAACTATAGGTTTAGAGGTTTGGTTTTTGATGTTTTGTTGGCTTTTTTCTTTTCCTTCCTTTTCTTTTTTTTTTAAATTCTGTTCAAGTCCAAATAATTGTTGAAATGTGAGGTTCATGGTTACATTAAACATTCAAAAGACAATTAAAGTATTTTTGGCAAACTGTGGTGAAGTAAGGAGAAAAAAAAAAAAAAGAAAGGCTTTTAGTTTTATATGAAAATCATAGAGTAATTGATTGAAAAAGACCTCTAAGATCATTGAGTTCATCACTGCGAGGTACACTACCAACACCTGTTCTGAATTGTCACATCCAGACATATTTCAAATCTTCCCAGGGATGGTGACTGCACAACTGCTCTGGACAGCCTCTTCCAATGATTGGCAGTTCTTCCAGAGGAGAAATGTTTCCTAAGAGCCAATCTAAACCTCCTCTGACATGACTTTAAACCACCCCCACCCCGTTCCCTGGGAGCACAGCCCGACCCCCCCGGCTGTCCCCTCCTGGCAGGGAGTTGTGCAGAGCCACAAGGGCCCCCCTCAGCCTCCTTTGCTCCAGCCTGAGCCCCTTTCCCAGCTCCCTCAGCCCCTCCTGGGGCTCCAGACCCTTGCCCAGCTCCGTTCCCTGCCCTGCACACGCTCCAGCCCCTCGGGGTCTCTCTTGTCCTGAGGGGCCCAGAGCTGTCCCCAGCACTGGAGGTGCCCCAGCAGTGCCAGCACAGGGGACGGGCCCTGCCCTGGGGCCGTGTCACAC
>CM031878.1:3347443-3408267 GCA_018697195.1 Certhia americana | reverse complement strand
GCAGTGCCAGCACAGGGGACGGGCCCTGCCCTGGGGCCGTGTCACACCATGGCAGTGCCAGCACAGGGGCCATCAGCCTCTTGCCCCCCTGGGCACCCCTGGGCTCCTGTCCATTGGCTCCAGCACCCCCAGGCCTTTCCCAAAGGGCCCTTTCCAGCCCCTCTGCCCCAGCCTGGAGCTGCAGGGTTTGGGTGACCCAAGGCAGGACCCAGCACTTGGCCTTGCTGCCCCTCACCCCATCGGCCCCAGCCCATGGATCCAGCCTGTCCAGGTCCCTCTGCAGAGCCCTCCTGCCCTCCAGCAGATCAACCCTCCCACCCAGCTTGGTGTCCTCCAGGAGTTTGCTGTGGGCAGACTCAATCCCCTCCTCCAGATCATAAACGAAGATATTAAACAGGACTGTCCCCAATACTGAGCCTTGGGTGAAACCACAGTATCTGTCCACCAACTGAGTTTATTTCCATTCACTGCCACTCCTTGGCTTTGAGCATGCAGACAATTTTTTATGGCACAGCTCTGAGACTTGGGGGTTCAGATATGTCAGCTCTGGCCTGCTGCAGAGAGAGTAATGGTGCTTAGTGCAAGAATATAAAAATTCCTCTAGCGATTTTGGAGACCAGCAGAACATTAATATGAAATGGATGTGATATAAAAAGAATGGAAATAACTCTAGCCATACCTATGAAACGAGCAGAGGAGGGGACTGGAAGAGATTTTTTTGACTAGTTTTATTATGGAAGATGTAAAATGAACTGTACATGGGCAGAACATTTTCAACCAAATGTCTGATGTTGAACCTGAACCCCAAACTCGTGGATTCTGTCTTTGCTGTCTCAGTGATTTGAAATGGGGCCTGAATTATGACCAAAGTTGGATACTGTCCTTGGCCTTGACAGCTACAGAAAATCTTCATAGTTCAACTCCAGAAATTCACAGGGAGTAGGGGAGTTTTATAACATTCAGCTTGAGATTTATGTTTTCCTAACTGTGCTAATATCATGTGCTTACCCAAAAAAGCAACTGACACAAGGTAAAGTGTGAGCCTGGCTTTTTATATCAGTCGTTGCCAGATGCTGGTTTCTCAGCTAAATGAGAGTCCCTACTAGCTCCACAGTCGATTTTGCTAACTGCACTAGCTGTATGGGTGCACTTTTCTTTCAGAGAAAGGCCCTAAGGTTTATTTTATTATTCCCTTGTGTTGTTCTTTTTGTTTTGCTTTCTCTTCAAAACTAAAATCTTAAAGGTAACTGGACTTTTTCGTATGTGGGATGGGAAGACTTTTAAAAAAAATATTTTGGGGTGTTTCCCTTCAGGGAATGTCCCAAGCCATTATGGACTCTAGGATAAAGAAGCCTTTGTGTTATTCATCTAGAACTTGATACGGAAACCCCAGTGGTGCTGGTATGGTACAAAATAAGTTTTCAGCAAAGAACACTCATGGTTTGCAGAATCTCATTCTGCTGCTCTAATAAATTTGCACATAGAAACCCATCAGGAGTTAATCCATTTTCTGCACTAGGTCTGCATTCCCATTGCACTATATTTTAGAGGAAAACAACACAGGTACTAAATTAGAAAACTTTTACCAAAGGAGAGAAGATCGAAAATAACACATTGTGTCAAGAATAGGAAAAGTTCAGGACTCCAGAAAAGTCAGTTGCCAAATCTTGTAATTTATGAATTAGCACAGCAGAACTTTTTGTCTGCAGTAAGACATGTTCCTGACTTTCATGCTGTATAATGAGACCTACAACTTCAGTGATTGCTAACCCTGTGATTCATCACTTACAAAAAAAAGTTGCCAGTGATTTTTTTCTCACTGCTCAGATTCCAGTCAAGATATTGTTCTTACCCACGAAAGATTTTTACCTGATGTACAGCCTGTAAGATTAATATCTCTGTGCTCTTTTATGGACTATACACAATTTTGTGTTTAGTTATTAGTGGAGTACGCAACACCATGACTAAGAATATTGCTGAAACAAAGTTATGCACTGTAAATTATTTCTGTTTTTTTAAAAATAAATGTTCAAGTTAGGTTCTTAATCCATGTGGAGATACTTCTCATCCTCCATGGAAGGATGATTTCTATAACATCCTCAGAATGCACACAGGAGACAGAAGGAAGGAAATCTATTCCTTTTTATCTCTTTTGATGCTTTCATGGAACACTGACAGACCTGACTGTCAGTGTAGTTTTACATACCAAAACATTTAATAAAACTATATTATTGAAACAATGGTTTCATTGTTTAATGGAAATCCAGGAACTGGGTACTTCAGAAATAATTTACTAACACTATGGTATCTTATATCAGATTATGCTAATCACAGGAAATTTAACTCAGAGTGTTACTCCCTTGTCTGGCAACCTAACTGAAATAGCAGCTAGAAAGTTCCTATTTCTCCTTTTTTGGGCCTATTCGAGAAACTGCATAAAATTATGTACAATCAAAGGATTAAACAGGAATATAATAATTGTCATTTCAGGTGCACAGCTATAAATCAGATCATTTTATGACTTAGCAGATTTATTAATCTAAAAAAATCATTTGAAGCAGTGGGATTTTAATAATGATATTCATATTAAATTACTTTCTGAGCCTGACCTCATCCTAACACCACTCTAAATATTTTTTAATAAGTGAGAAAACTACACAAGGAGAAGAAAAAAAAAGTCCTGAAGATCATCAGATAACAACAAAATTGTAATTTTAATGAATAAGGTACATCCTTGTTTCACCAGGCTATCTGTGCTACTTTAAGCCTATTCAGTATTTGAAGCAGGAACTTCTCCTCACACTGTACAAATGCCAGGTGTGAAAGATGGGTTCAGTTTAAGACAGTGGGACTCTTTTCCCTGACTTCAGTGGGGTTGGGATTTCTTCCCATGAATTCAGCTTTTAATATCTTCTTGTTTTGACTTCACACACAGCCAAGAGCTAGAGCTGATGTATGAGTAACATTTCGACAGCAGTAACCAGTGTATCATTGCACATTAAATCATAACATCTTTCCTGTTTCTTCCTTGCTTTAAGGGGTTGTAATTTGCTGGTCATCTACAACAATATTAAATTGGTTTACCCATCTTGCATACACACTGAGCCACTCAAGTTCTCTGCATTGAGTATATTGAGATATAGGTTAGTCTGAAACTTAATTCCAGCCTGTTCCTCATGTGAACCTTTTTGCTCTCTGGGAAAGGAATAAGCAAGCTCTACTTGCTTTATGTAATAGAGACTGAAATTCCCATTATTTCTTTGTGAATTCCATGATAGGAAATGTAGCCTTATCAGTCTCCTCCAACAAACCTAAAAGTCAGTACTTCCTTTGCCATCAAATATTATACACAAGTTAAAAATGAAAAATATTTTGTGGTTGTTTTTACTCCTACAGCTTTTTAGTGTTTCTCACAGGCTCTTTTTACCCTGTTTTTATTTTTCCTGGGTATTTTTCCCAGGAACAGTGAAGGTATGGGAGATAATTATATTTCTAATCAAACTTTGGGTTTAAAGGATCATAAAAAATTTCTCAATTTACAGTTTCTTTAAATGTTCTTGCTGAAAGAATTAGATTGAATCCCTAGAACTGAAACTATAGGACCTTTAAAATACTATGTTTGGGTTTTGAGTTTTGCTGTATTTTTTGTCAATTTGTTTCTTTACCAAGTATTCATTCTATAGATACTACTTTTAAGTACCTCTATGCTTCACTTGAATTCCCCTAAAAAATATATAGAATAAATACAATACCTTAAAGGCAAATAAGGAACTAGGACAAAATATTCCAGGACCAGTCTCCCTTTCTCCTACTGTAAAAAATTTCCAGAATTTAAGAAGCAATGTTTTTTCAATATTTTGACTACATTGATATAATTTCAGGGGGGGAAAAAAAAGCAAAACAAAACCAAAAACAAAGTAAGAAAGCAAACAGGACCTAAATTTCATTATATTTAGAAAACAAATGCCTAAAAATGAAAGAAAAATATGAGGAAAATTTTAAATTACTTATTTTTTTTTGTGAATCTGGTGGTAACTTTTGCTTCTATTGCAAATTAATGCAAAGCCTTTATATGATATGGAAACTGTTTCAAAGAGAATTGCAATTCTACCGCAAAGGATATCCTTTTCCTTGATATACTCTTTAAGAAGAAAAATTGCCAGTTTCAGCATACTGGGTTCCTAATTTAGAGACTGAATCTAAGGTAGGTAAATAAGATCAATAATACCTATCATGACTCACAAACAAGTGATGAAATCTGTCCTAATTTAATCATTTTGCATCTGAAGCATTTCTAGTCTCAAGGAGTATGACAGCAGTAAATACCTAATCTACATTTATGTCTTCTCTTCAATACTGTAGCAGCCAAAACTACACTGGAGAGAAATATTTTATTCAATTTAGAAGTGAGGTATCCTCTTTTAATTTTATATTTATTGAACAGAATGACTTAAAGGGACAAGTATGAAAGGCATAATTTAAAGCCAGTGTTGGAGTTACCTGAACTATGTTCAGGTACAGAGGCAGACAAAAGAGCAGATGCTCTTGAAGAATGATGTGTTACTTCCAACACTGAGGATGCCTCTGAGGTATTGCACTACAAACTGACCTGATACTCCACAGGTCTTGTTTCAATAATATAGTTTTATTAAATGTTTTGGTATGTAAAACTACACTGACAGTCAGGTCTGTCAGTGTTCCATGAAAGCATCAAAAGAGATAAAAAGGAATAGATTTCCTTCCTTCTGTCTCCTGTGTGCATTCTGAGGATGTTATAGAAATCATCCTTCCATGGAGGATGAGAAGTGTCTCCACATGGATTAAGAACCTAACTTGAACATTTATTTAAAAAAAAAAAAAAAAAACCTTCAAGCTCACATATATATTTCTCATCATTTTTAAATAACTGCTATTCTTTGAAAAACTCTTTTAGCTGAGAGTCTGAATCTTGCTGGATGAAAAGTTTTTTAAAATTGGTTCTGAAGCATTTAGATTACTTTGACATTCTTCTACATATTAACAATGGCCAAAAAACATGACCACAGTCCAAGTGAATAAATAAGATCTTAGTCATAACTTTTCATTTGGATACAACACTGTATTCCATGGCAATGGCAACAACATTGTCAATGTCATATGGCACCTATCTTATAAGCCAGCACATGTTCTTTTCCTGATACATTAAAAATTCTCACTGGGTTTTGTCTTCTTCTTATCTGACTAGGACAAAAAAAAAAAAAAAAAAAAAAAAAAAATTAAATTATGTGTTATTGCTCTATAAAAGAAAATTTTAAGAAAGGGTTCACAAAGACAGGAAATTACAGTAAGTTCTCAGGAAAATCTACTTTCTATATTGAAATTCTGCCATATTTTTACTTCTAACATATTTTCTTAGTTGAAAAGATAAATGTTTGATGCTTAGTTTGTTTAGTTATGCAGCTGTGTATTGAATGGCTGGTAACTCATGCCATATTGGATGCAGTACTTCTGAAAAAACAATCTTGACATGTTTGACATAAATTAGTCATATAAAAGGCATCACTGCTAAACGGTCTGAACATAAAACAAAGTTCACTTAATATTACTGAATGAGCTGATGAGGTGAAAGTCCTCTAGGTGACCTTATTCCATCAGTAAATACAACTAGAGAGACACCAGGGAAGATGCAATACATATCTCTCAGATCAACAGAGTTTAATGAACCCAAAATAGGCCTGGTGGACAAGGTGCAGTGACTTCAAACTCTGAGGGAATAAGTTTAAGTGATAAGAAAGATTTTCTACTTTATGAGGATGGTGAGGCCCTGGCACAGGTTGCCCAAAAGCGGCTGTGGCTGCTCCATCCCTGGGAGTGTTCACGGCCAGGTTGGACAGGGTTTGGACAAACCTGCACTTTTAGAAGGTGACCCTGCTCATGACAAGGTGTGGAATATGGTGGTTTTTAAGGTCCCTTCCAAAATATTGAGGTCCCTTCCAAAATATTGGTCCCAAATAATTCTGTGACTCAATGATTTTTTTTTTTTTTTTTTTTTTTTTTCCCGAAAGTGCTTGTAAATCAATGGCAGTTCTTGAGTTCTGGCAAGTGTGATTTTTCACACTCTTTAGTACTTAGCAATATGAAACGTATAGTTAAGTCTGCATTGATATATTTACTAAACAAAATCTATATCTTTGGATGTGTGACAAGGATAATCTGATACAAAGCCCTAAAAGGAACAAAACTCCATTTCATATGTGCAACAAGAGGCTGTGTGAAAGGGAGGCTGAACAACTGCAGGATCACAGGTGTGCATATTTTAAGAATACCTTGCAAATTTAATGGTAGCTCTTAAGTCTGTCCACCTGGAAATTCAGAACCAATTCTTGACTCCTTCTTTAAGTTCCCTTTACAGAAGAAAAGGTAGATACAACAGGGCCGTGTGCATCACCTGTTGCTGCTTTTGGAATGGTTGGGCTGTTCTCTGAAAGTATTTGTCTGTATTGATTGCAAAAAGGATCTTCAAACAAAAAATTTGCATAGAAACTTATTTGTAACCTTCTTAAATGTAGCAGCATGAATTCCAGCTTGGGTGTTTTAATATGGCTTTCCTGATAAGACAGCACTGCAAGGTAATTTAAGAAACCATAATATAATGCAGTGAAAATAATTTTTCAAGGGCCCAAAGAATGGGTCATCTGATTTTTTTTGCAAAACCACTAAGAGAGCTGAGACATATTCTACTTTGTAGCTGTGCCCTAATCCTAAGAGAAGTTGCTATCTGCTGACCTCAGCCACATTGTCTCATACTCAGCTGCTTTCAAAAATTTCTGCAGCCAGGAAATCAGCTGGCATCATATATAAGCAAAATAACTTAAAATAACTGGAGGGTATTTTCAGAGTATTAAAAGGTGTTTTCTTTTATAGAAAATATTTTCTTTTCTTAAGAAGCTTTCTTAATGTGTTTATTAATTTATGTCCCCTTTCTACATTTTGTAGTCTACATTTATAAAGTTTCTGCTTCCCTTCTTTTTTTTTTTTTTTTTTTCTTTTGGGGTTTAATCACTTTAACTAGAGCTCATCAAGTCCTGGAACTAAATGTAAGTAATCGCAACTGACTGTTGGATAGAAGGAAAAATCCTGATTTTACCACACCACACTGAACAATGTGTTAACTCTGGCCCATGTATTTAGCACCAGAAATAATTTTATTTTCTGCAAAATATCCCACAGGCATATTTAGTTTTCACAGGAGGCTGTTATGTAACAGCAGACAAGGCATATTCAGATAGCTAATGAAAGGAGTCATGCACTAATTCTGTTCTTTCTGTGCAATAGCAAGACTAACATCAGTTCTGGTCCAGGAAGCATGTAGCTGTGGGCAAAATTTCGTTAATGTGCTCTTCAAAGAGGAGTTGGGTTGATTTTAACCAGCTAAAATTGTCTGTATGTCTGACTCTACTACCCTCCCAGGGGATCAGGAAAATTCCTCCTCATTTATAACTGTTTCATGGAAAACTTTCTTAAGACAGGAAAATCAAAAGGCAGAGGTTAATCCTAAGACTGTCGTAGAGACCTATGTGAATCCCTAATGCACCTTTTATTTATTTATTTATTTTATTTTTTTTAAAACTATACTTTTTGCATAGTAGTAGGAGTTAATGCTTGAAGGGATTTTCATAGTTTTAATAAAAAAGAAATACAATACTTTGGCCTTCCTCAAGAAACATATTCTCATATGATTTTTCATGTCCAAAAGATTCACAAAAGGCATGGCATGGCCTTAAAGGACAAATTAGAAAGGACTCAGTTTGACTGACAAGAGGAAAGCAGCTTTTGTGTGTCTGACCCATGTCAAGTATGGACAATGAGCCAATGTAAAGGTCAGTGTGAACAACAGCCACAGGGAATTCCAGCCTACCAAAGACAAAGCATTACAGCCAGTAGTTCCGAAGTCTGGGCAGCCTGAAATGAATTAAATGCTTTATTTTGTTTTATAATTAGCAAAGACTCAAGAAACTAACATATTTCAATATATTTTCTATTATTTGTTTTTTTGGTTTTTGGGGTTTTTGGGGGTTTTTTTGTGAGTTTGCATCACTTGTAGCACTTTAAGTGAAAATATCCTTACTGACAAAATTATGTGCTTAATTCTTTTCTGTTTGTAAGTTGGATATCTTCTACAATGATCCTGATTCACAGAGATGGATTCAGTGCTCCCACAAACATGTCCCAGCCGCTTAGTCACTCTTTAAGCCACCAATAATACTGCACTGCATGGAGCAGACAACTAGAAACCATTTTTTGTGGAATATGTGAACATTTTCATAGCACAGAGTTAGATAAAAGACAATTCAGAGAACACTTTTTTTTTTTTTTTTTTTAAATAACTTCCTATGAAGAAAAAAGTTAGTTTGGGGAAATTAAGGCAGTTTTAGTTATCTTTCAGATATCTGTGTGCCATGAAATGCAAATATTTGCATGTGTGGCCATGAATATTTGCTTAAACACATAAGTCTTTGAAAACCAAAATAATCTCTGATTAGCTTTCTTCCCTCCAAAATTGTCACAGAATCACAGAGTGATTTAGGTTTGAAAAGACCTTTTGGGATCAAGGCCAGCCTATGACATAACACCTCCTCATCAACTAAACCTTGACACTGAGTGCTGTGTCCAGGTTTTGAAAAGCACATCCAGGGATGGTGGCTCCGCCACCTTCCTGGGCAGATGATTCCATTACCCAGTTGCTCTCTCGGTGAAGAAGTTTGTACTGATGTCCAACCTAATTTTCCCTTGGCACAGCTGAAGACTGTGTCCCCTTGTTTTGTCTGTTGGTGCCTGTGAGAAGACACCAACCCCCACCTGACCACACTCACCTTTCAGGGAGTTGTACAGAGTGATAAGGTCACCCCTGGGCCTCCTTTTCTCCAGGTTGAACACCCCCAGCTCCCTCAGCCGTTCCTCTCAGGGTTTGTGTTCCCAGCCCCTCTCCAGCCTCGTTGCCTCCTCTGGGTGCACTCAAGTGTCTGCACATCCTTCCCAAACTGAGGGCCCAGAACTGGACACAGCACTCAACGTGTGGCCACACCAGTGCAGTACAGGTGAAGAATGACCCCTCCCGCTCCTGCTGGCCACACTATTCCTGATCCAGGCCAGGAGCTGTTGGCCTTTTTGCTACCTAGGTACACTGTGGACAAAAAAACCCCAACAAAACAACAACCAAACAAAAAGAACCAAAACAAACAACAACGACAAAAAACCCAAAACTAAAAAAACCCCCCAAAAAACCCAAAAATCCAACTTTTTTTCACCCAGTGCCACGTTTATTGCAGAAGTAGGATTCCCAGCCCCAACTCTCCACATCCCCTCAGCCTGGAGCTGTATGTCATCCACTTTTGTTGCAATTCAATGGTTGAATGAACTCTATTACTGCTTATCATAACTTCTGTAGCTGTGTCATCTCAAAGACAAACTTGGTGACAATCAGGTCCCTCATGTGTTTGGTTCATTGGAAAGTGAATTGGAACATATGACCTCTCCCTGGAAGTACTCAAGATTCAATTTCAGACATAGCAGACAAGTGTAACAAATAATATCCCCATCTCATGATTTTATCTCTAATTATTTGCTTGCAGAGCACTATAATTCATTGTGGACCTACATTTCAGTACTAAATTAATACTCCCACACCCTATGCTGGCTCAGCTCTTGTGACTATAAGACCAGAATTAAAGTTCTGACCTATGTCTTCAAATACATTCCCACCCTACTCCCACTTCAGTAGCTTCTTCAAGAAGGTGAATTCATTATGTATTCTGTTATGAGAGGAGATGTAATCTGAATTACAGCCTGCCAGTTGTCCCTAAGGAAAGCAAATATAAAAACAATCATTCTGAGTTTGTAGCATTTTTTACACTTCTTTTTTTTTCTATCTTTTTTTTTCTTTGCACTTTAGATATTACACAAAAAATGTATATTCTTGAAGACCAGTATATATAATAACAGTGGAAATAGGTATACTTGAAAGAACTTATAAAGTTGAAGTTTCTTTACACGTTGTAAACAACTTAAATATTGCATGGCATGTAAAAAGGGACAAAAAAAAAAAGGAAATCAATTCCAAAACTGAAAACAAGAAAAACAAAATCCCAATAAACTAAATTAACAAAAATCAAGGAGGGCAAGTTGGTACTGGTGACCTTAGCTGACCTACATTAGAGGGTAATTACTACCCAATCAATAGTCCTTATGCATAACTACGGACATAAATGGTCAATGAAAAGTGGGAAAGGATGGTGATCAATAAACATTAGAGTCTGGCATGCAGTTGCCCAAGAAGTGGGGGAAAAGTTATTATTTTTTTACGTTGGATTGCCAATATACCAATCAGGATTCATCAAAGTACGGGATTTGGGCATTTTCCACAATACACTACATCATCATTCTGTTTTAAATCCTTCCCATGAAACTGACTTAAATGACCTGGTTACAACAAGGCTGCTTAGTGATCAGCTTCAGTGTAATTCCATATTGTTGGCCTATGAACTGCCAAAATTCTTGAAGAGCATCTACAGATATTGCATTTGTTCTTGTGAAAATAGACGTTCTCCTGTTAGTAGATTTGAGATCAGAGTCATATCAAAATATTTCTTTGCCAAGACAATAGAAAAGAAAGAAATGAGCCATTGAGCTTGAGAGCCTTTGTTGAGAAGGTGAAGCTCCTGTTGATGGGTGATATACATTTTCAAGTGTCTAAAACAGACTACAATAAAATACCTGATGCAGGAGTCTTTTTAATGGGATCCAAGCAATCTTGAATCTGTCCCTTGATGAAGACCCAAGGATGCAAAATAAGTTCATATTTTTCCCCAAACACTGGTAGTAAATCAGTCATGAGCAGTCATTTAGAGTTGCACATAATATTTCAGAAAATATTCCTGATTTTTAATTTTTGCAGTTGAATTTACATTCACTGAGAGACAACAGTCAGTTATCCATGTAATGTGAAACATAATTTACCACAGCTTTATACATATATACTTCTCTTCCTACAGTCTAAGAATGTTGACCAAAATTATCCCCAGGAAGTTTTTTCTATAGACAGTACATGAACTTTTGTACAGGTAGAGTTTAGATATTCCTTGTGATCCTGGCTAGGATCCACTCCTAAATGTATGGTTCATCCAAATAAAAAATAGAACCCAAAAGTATTCACATAGAAGGATTATGATTTTGGAAATTTAAAGCTGGATTAAGAAGCTTTTTCCCACAAAAACGACAGACTTTTAGAAATCAGGCAATCTCGCCAAAGGATCTTTTTAAAACCTTGTCATGTACGTTGTCTCAAAAGGATCTTAGATGATTTCAAAATAGATGCGCTGCTTTAAGTCAAGAGAATGTACACCCTTTTGATCCTCTCAAAAATTAATTTTTTGAAGAATTTTACCTATTCAAATAGTCATCACAAATAATACTATAAATAAAGTTACAATTCTATTGCTAACACTGTTTTTAAATCCCATCCCTTTGTATGCCCAGGGCACATTAACCTGATTCTTTAGCTATATTAATAATGTATTCCATATTCAAATTGATGAATACTGACTCACTGGTGTGGCTCCAAGAACTTCAGCAGGTCTAGTTGCCTGCTATGGAATAAGAGTTACAGTGTTCCAATATTAAACAAAACTAAATAAGTTTACCTGCTTCCTCCCATTTTTTTTTTCCCTGCACATTTCCCACTAACCATCAGGGCTGTTCAAGGCTGGTCAGAACACATATACTTGGATTTCAGAATATGACATTAACTTTGATGATTACACACACATACGCCCTTCCTATGTCTTTCCCATGATTAATTTGTTATATGAATAGTCAGTTTGCATCTGGATATGAAGCTCAGAGTGACACCAGCCCCTGAATCATTTTACCCTGGAGTAATGCTGTGGTCTCTTCCACTATGACGCACATTGTCTAAATTGCTTGAACATGTTTATGCACAGCTAATGCATTATGTTGTAAGGAATAATGTTTTGGCTACACATAAATCTGCCTTTATACCTCATTCCATGATAAATAGGTTAGTGGCTTTTACACATGATTTGTTTGTACCTCAACACAGTGCACAATCAGCAGTCAGTGTTGTGAGTAACTGATAGCATCCTTATAGCATTAGATTTGGATTATTGTGGCCTTTGATTAAAACACATTACATTTTCTGTGTGTGGTATTCCCTGTTTTGGGATTGATTAAAGAAATTATGGTATGCTTTCTTAGCTATGTATATAAGACTAATTGCCAGTGGTTCTCTTTGAACAGCCTTATTCGTGAAACTGTTTTACCACATTTTACAGACTTCAGTTCTGTGACTTTTACTCAGTAAAACAGAACTTAGTCCTGCAAAGCCAACAGAATGCTTCCATGAGCAACCTCAGACAGGCTAGCAGCTGAGTTTACTCTCTCTCTCTCAAAAAAAAAAAAAAAAAAAAAAAAAAAAAAAAAAAAAAAAAAAAAAAATTGCAGAGATTTGTTTGAGGATAACATACATATTTGGTGGTAGCTCTAAAAAGAACATATTTGCCTGAACCATGGCAATTTTTGGATCTTACCATCCTCCAAGCATTGGCAGACTCCTCATTAATAACAAAGTTCCAGATGTGGGTTCTGAAGAGCCAAGGCTGTTATCTCTATTTACAGTGACTGGTGTAGTGTGCTTGCATTTCTCTCTGTGACTCTGCAATTTCAGTGTCTTCATTTTTTACTGGGACAGTATTCCTCCCATCTGTCCACTAACTTAGTTATTAGCAACATGTAGTGGATATTTATAACTTAGATTAAGTTGAGATCTCCAATGTAAAGGCCATTATGATCAAATGTGACAGTACCATGAGCAGGCATTATCTAGTAATGTATTTAATGTGTGACATAAGGAAATGTGTTCCTTGAACATTTATGAAGTGAAATCAACCCTCCCCTCCCCACTTTCCATGGATCAAATATACGTGCCTAGCTGCAGATGAGTGATAGGGGAAAGCCAAAGTATACAGACTATTAAAATGTTCTATCTCCTTTCTTCTGTCATTCTTCCTAATTACTTTAATTGGATAATGTTCTTGGAAGTATCCTGGTAAAAGAAGAAAAGAGGAAGATGATAACCGTCACGACATATGACATTATCTGAAAACTGTCAAATGACTAAGTGTCTATCAAGGAATAATATTACCTTTATTTGTTAACATTTTCAATGCAAGGACCAAGTGTTTTCTAGAGAAAAATCACCCTGGAGATCAGAACTCAGGCGAAGTAAAAGCAAACACTTTTACAGGTCAAATGTTTTAGCTGTGCTAAACACTTCTCTAATCATGACTTGCAGCATTAGTTTTTTCTTTAATTTTTTCCAGATTACTACTCAGGGGTAACATTGTCTGATCACAATGTTCACTTAAACATGATCTACCTTTGTTCTTTGCTTCACTTTGATTTTGTATGCAAGGAAATAATACACTGAATTCCTGTAAACCCCCATGCATCCCAGGAACAGTCAAACAAGTCACACACTATTGAAAGAGGTTAAATGTCCTCTGCACAGTCATAATTCACCAAATATATCAGGCAATAAAATCCTGTGATAACTCACTCTTTATGACAAACCCTGTAATGAGAAGTGAAAATGGGAAAAATTCATCTATTTGCTTGACATAGATTGTAACTAGAAAGACAAAAACTAGACCAGAATTAACTCATTCTTGCAATGACTACAAAGCGGCAAACAGACTTTTCTCCTTAGTTGTCTTCTTGAGTTTTTGGTTAATTTACTTTTGGGGTTTTTTGGGGGTTTTTTAATTTTTTTTTTTTTTTTTTTTTTTTTTTTGTTTTGTTTTGTTTTGTTTTGTTTGGGTTTTTTTTAATTTTAATTCTTGAATAGCTTTCTAGCAGCATTACCAGAAAA
This sequence comes from Certhia americana, assembly GCA_018697195.1. Classification (NCBI taxonomy): domain Eukaryota; kingdom Metazoa; phylum Chordata; class Aves; order Passeriformes; family Certhiidae; genus Certhia; species Certhia americana. The sequence goes on along the minus strand of CM031878.1, from coordinate 3,394,343 downwards.
CAGGAACTAAAAATGAATAAAAAGAATCCAGCTAATGCCTATTTCCAGTGAGTAGAAGAGCAATACAGAGTTCCATTGATTTTAAATGCATATTTGAACCTCTGCCTAACAGTTATTTCCCCTTTAAAGAAACCTGATTTATTTTAAGAGTTTATAACTCACTAAATCCACATATGCTCAGCTGTCACAAACAGATAACTTCTCCCCATTTTATGTAGATACTGTAGGTACAGAGCACATGATACATTGAATAATAGACTGCAAGGTAATAAGAAAATGAGGGAATTAGTTACACTCATCTTTAAAAAGTATTGTACCATGATCCAAATGCCTATAGCCAGATCCTAATATTGGGTAGATGATGGAAATAAATGTGCTGGAAATCAACAGATATGAATAATGCAAATTCTTCATGTATTTGCAAGAAGCCATATAAAATGCTGTTGAAATAAGGCTGTTTCTGACACCTTTACTGTATACAACATTAAAAAGACCCTCATGGGGGCTCTTAAATAACTAGAGGGTCTTTTGCACCTTTTTCTCTGTAAACAAGAATGTCTACATGCCTGAGACACCTCAGAAGAGCAAAGTGAAATAATACAGAGCACATCACAAATATGTGGGGATGAAGCGGTGTCTCAGCTACATAAAATTATATGACAGCAGAAAGCTTAAAAATTATTGAGACTATGGCATTTCTGGCACATTTCTAGAAAGCTACATCATGTAGTATCAAAGTAACCTCTGCCCATCCTGTCACACCACATCAGCTTGTCTTTTGTTACTATGCCTATTGACAGCGCGCTCTGTGATGAAGCATAACATAGTATGGAGGACAATGAGAAATGAAAAGCTAACCTTTTGTGGCACATATTGCATCAAAACACCAATAATACATTTCGATCTCCTTGGATTATCAGAATGAATGCTTCCCATTGTGGCAAAGGAACACATGTTTTGAGATTTGAGTTAAAATAGGTTTTCAAGGAAATGGCCCAGTATCCTGTTATTTTGAATGAAAGTAAGATCCTCTTACACTGAGGATTATTTTCACTCACAATATATGTCATTCTGTTCTCTTGTATAGTGTCAGTAGTGAGATCTGTTCCCTGGCTTGTCCCCTTTCAGGAGAGAATAGAAATGATTTGGTATCTACTGTGCTATGTAGAGGAAACTTCTGAATGGAAACAACAGGAAAAGGTCTCCCACTCTCTGCAGAGTTGGAGTGCTCAGAGTGGCTGAGCAATCCCCCCTCTGCCTTTCACATCCAGTTAAACAAGTGTCTTTATCTGGGAAGTTGTAAAAACAACAATACGAAGAATGAAATTCTCCTTATTGGACAAAGAATAACAAAGAAACATGAGGTGGAATTTGGAAACTATGGGAAAATGTGCTTGGAAGCAGGCAGTACAAACAAAAATGCTGATGTGAAAAATAAAGCTGGAAAAAACAAAAGGAGTCAGAAAGACTGAAATATGCAGAAGAGAAAAAGGACTCTGGTACTCTGCAGTCCAGAGGTTCATATTTCAACTGCTACTTACACTTTATTATGTCTCTTTAACAGCACGGAATACATTTTAATATATTCTTTTTAATTTCTCTATTTTTCAACTGCAAAACAGAACACTGGGACAAAGTATTTTATCATGAAATACTTCATTTATTACTAGATTAATTTTTTTCTAGATTTTCCTGACACAGTCTGCAAAAAAATGGTTGTATTTTCTTCTTTTCTTTTCTCATGCTAACCTTCAATGATATCCTTGCACTGCATACTTTATTATTTATTATACCACAACATTATTTTTTTGATTGTTTGTTTCTGAGAAACATGGAGCCTGCAATTTTTTCATAAATCTTAAGTGGCCATAAAGAAGACATTTCTGGAAAGCCTGATCATTTGCAAAGGCAATGATACAGCTTCTATTATCTGATCTCTCTTTGCATTTTTTAATTGAAGAATCAAGTTTATTTAATGTTATCATAGACAGAAATTTATATAAATATGAATGGAAGGAAGAACAAGATGAAAGAAGAGCAATTTCTCACTTTCAAAAGGCAAACAGAAAACAACAAATTAGACCAGGATGATTATTATGTAAAATTATCGCTTTAACATAAAAAAAGTTTGAACAGACTCCTATGAGAAAAATTCACTGAGGACTGGTACATGCAGAAAAATTCACTTCTGACCAGAAGCTATTTGAAGATTAGATTTGTCCTGAAAGCAAGGTCATTATGTGTTTTGCTGATGTCCCTGGGCTGTGCTGGTGGTCACTGTTGGAGAGTGTGGTCTGCCCTGCAATGTCGCATCATCCAGGCTGTGCCACAGGGAGAAGTGGCTGACAGTGTTTGATACAAAGATTCCTGCCTTGCAATGCAGAAACCACCACTCTAAACCTTTAGGGTTACCTCCAGAGCTGCAAAGAATATGGCTCTATCAACACGGTTCTGAGCACAGTGCAGTTAAGCAAAACTAATTAATGCTTTGGGCAGTGTCTTACAGAAGAGGCTAAACTGTTCCTGGACTACAAATTATCTCCGTCCTTCTCATCTGTTTCTCATCTGTACAATTTCTGCTATTTTATTTGAGGTTTAGGATCTCCATAGTATACCATAGAGAAATGGATACAGTGTCTTTGCCATGATTTTTATTTTTTTTTATTGTTTTTTTTTTTCCTTTCTACCAGTACTTAAATAAAGAAGGAATTAACTTAAAATTGTGTATTTATATATTACACAATACATGTACACTTAGCGATATCTTGTGTATATTCTTCTTCAGGCAAATTTCCAAGCTGCATTAACTAAAAATGCCATCTTACATATAAAACATTTTTCAGATGTTCTTTCATATTTGCAGCATGAGTCAAACTATTCATCAAACCAAAAATGGATTCCTTTCATTTCAACAGAATTGGCATTCATTTCTTTTTAATGGACTGGCTGAATGACCCATATAATAATTTTTTGGAAATGGATTTTTTGTAAATTGTTTTCCACTAAGGTTTGGGTTCAGGTAATAGATTTATTCATCTTATATTTTTTCTTTGCTGAAAAGATTTTTTTTTCCCCATTAATTAATTAGCTTTTTATAACTTACTAATATGACCAAGGCAGATATGAGATAAAAATTGTTGCTTCTCCAATTAGGAATTAGTTATAATTCAGAATTTTATCCACCTTTACTTTCTGGGTAAAAGTCTTAATTAATTCTAAATTCTATAATTCTTCATAAAGGAAACAAAGACATGGTGTTAAACTGCAATAAATTTGGTCATGTATTTTGCCCAGTACAACTAGAGTTCTATTTTTTTTTTTGTTTTGTTTTGTGAATCAATCGTCTCCACATGAACAAGTGATGGTGGCAAAAAAATAAATATCAGTCACTGAAAAAAAAAAAAAAAATTACTATCGAGGAGGAGGGCACAATTTTAGTGTCACTTTCCCTTACAGCAAGGCTCTTTTACTTTGCATTTCAAAGTAGGATGATATAGACTATTACAATTGCTCACTTTGAAGACAAAGAAGTAGTTCTGAACAGGAGAAGAAAAGAACACATTTATTCTTCATGGGTTCAACTCCCCTTACCCTCATAATTTCCGAAAGGTATCCTGAGTTCTGAGGTGGATCACCACCATATTTTCCCCCCAAACTCTAGGGAAACTTTAGCTTTCCTTTTCAAATTGAAGATTCAGGGTTTTGTTAATGCTGTCTTCAATGTTTTAATGTAATGGCATCAAACTGACAGGGGGCAGGGACAGATGGGAAGAAATTTTTTCCCTGTGAGGGTGGTAAGGCCCTGGCACAGAGAAACTGTGGCTGTCCCGTCCCTGGAATTATCCACAGCCAGGTTGGATGGGGCTTAGAGGAACTGGGATAGTGGAAAGTGTCCCTACCTGTGGCAGGGCAGTGGCATGAGATGATTTTTAAGGTCCTTTTCTAACTCAAACCATTATAGGATTCTGTGTGAACTGGTAGCTCCTTCTTAGCATGAACAAAGTTAATGTCCAATGACTATTATGTTTTCACAAAATACACTGAGTTAAGAACATCCAGAAGAAAATAAACCCACACTGAGTGAAAGAACTAAAGAACAGGCAATATCACAAACTTTTAATAATTAAACCTAGGTGCAAGTGCTATTTCTGGCCCTAGCCCAAGCCCAGTCTTTTTATTATCTTAGGCACATATAATATGCTCTCCAAGTTATTTTAATTGCAAGTTATTTTAATCATCATTAAGTTGTTTAACAAGTGATGAAATAAAGAATTTTATAAATTTTGAAGTTATGAGAGTGGGATGGGGGAAAAGGAAAATTCCTGGGTCTGCTGAGCAGATAAGAAAATAGAAATGAGACTATAACAACCCTAAATAGTTGATCAAAATATCACAGTTTCTCTGAACAGGTTTGGGTTTTTTCTTTTTTTTATTAATATTTATCTCCACCTTTTCCTTCAAAATCCTTTTACAATGTCTTCCTTTAAATACAGAGGGAATAATTCCCTCTGCTTTTCCATTCCTTGTTTCCTCCATATTAGGGTAACAAAGCAACACTATGGCTTGCCTCAAGCTGTAAAAGCTGGGACTGACAGGATGTAGAGGCCCTGTGGGCACAGTGATTTTTGAAAACACAATTTATTTCTGAGGCTCACGTTCTGCATCATTAAGAAGTGGTGCTTGGGTGGCATTATCTAATCAATGTCCCTGTCTAAAATGCAATTAGTCTTAGGACTGAAAGAAGCAAACTCAAGTCATCATAAAAGTCAATCAGCCAAGATATCATTTCTGTACGACTGCTAAATAGATGATTGTTTTCATTCTATATGAAGGTTTTAGATAAACCTTCATAAGAGACTTTAGGTGTTTTCTGGAGCTCATTTTATTCTTTTTAAAAGAGATGTTTCTCTTTTGTATATTTTAACAATTAACTGACTATGTAAGCTGTCAGGTTGACAAGCCTGGCATCTGATTTTTTTCTTTCCATAATAATCTCTCATTAGCTTTTTTTCCCACCAAAGTCAGTGGATGTGTTCCCAAGAATTCCTGAGAGAAGGATCAAACCCTTCAATCTGTGTGCCAGTATTTCATATCCAGTGGAATTTTCTCCCTCTCCTAAGGTCTTTTACTGCTGTATGTTAGTGAACATTTGCTGAATAACTTTGCTGTTTATCCCTCTTTCTTTTGCAAGTCTTCAGTCTCTCAAATTTTCAGAAAACAAATGAACTTGTAAGGGTGATTTCCGTGTAGCAAAGTGCTTTCTCCCTCTAAAAAATACATTAAATAAATATATTTATTTAAAATTAATATATACATAAATAACAAACATGCAAAATAAAATATATAATAAACTATTTAAATATATTGCTAAATATTTTATCTCAAATTTATTACATAATATATAACTTTGGGTTCCAAATAAACTTCCAAAACAATGCCTTTTTCTGGCAAAATCTGTTCAAGGAAAGTCCAATTTCTCAAAATACTATGAAAAGAATTATTTTCACTTTTATGGCACTATCATTCTGTTTCATGTTGGTTAATGAAGCTATGTTAGGTTTTTTCCTGTGGCATATTACAGATATCCATGATCTCAAAGTGCCCTTTGAAAAGACATTAAAGAATTCAGTCTAAACCTGAGATGGTGGAAAAAGCATTTTGTCACAATAGGCTCCATACCATAGATCATGGTATAATTAACCAATTGTTATAACATTTGGCTTGACTCTGAAGCTTTTTACTGCCAGATACAGGATGTGATGATAGCCACTGGAATTCCTTTTGTTTACTTTGATGAGCTTTCTGTCAAATTCATAATATTTACAGTGTTTGAAATTGCACAATTCAGTCAAACTATAGCGGGCCAGAATATATTACTTTTGTTTCCAAACAAATTTCCAAAGCAATTTTTTTTGGAAAATGCTGTTAATTGAAAATCCAATTTACCCAAGTACTATAAATAGATTTTTTTTTTACTTTCTGATGGAAAATTTTGTGTTCATATTGTGAAATGAGGTGAAAAGTCTTTAAGAAAGATTAATGCAAATCTCAATGGATGTAGAAAAAAATCCAGCTTAAGTAGGAGTTTCCCAGCCATACCTACACATTCCAATAGGCAGCAAACTATCAAATAAATATATTGGCAGGATATGGTCCCAGGTGAGTTGTTAATATCCAAGGGAACATAAATCATAGGGTTAGAAAACTTTACTGTAATCCCTGAGCTTTTTACTAATTGCCTGGCCTATTTCACAAGAACACACAACAGCGTTTTTGTGGCAGTCACTCTCTACAAATGTCCTTTTGTCTGAAAACATCTGCAGTTACAAAGGAACTTAGTCATGTGCCTGTGTAGGTGAAAAGATAACCAGAGTGGTTAATGGGATTTTCAATTTGCTTTTCAATTTTTGCTTTTTTTCACCTTAGGAATTTGAATAATTGAAAAAAAGTTTTGTGAATTACAAGTCCCATCAAAACCCTTGTATACAATAATCATTTAATTATTCAAGTCTTTCTCCTGTTATCACAGAGTAATTGGAATTTCTTTTGCAACCCTGTATGCTGATTACATTTCTGAGAGAGGGAAAAACTCTTTATTTCATATTTCTTTTCTGTTCTTTTCCATTATTCTTTCTTTTTTTCAAAAGGAAGAATATTTGGAGTCTGCCTGAACATTTCAGAACACCTAACCCATATCATTACCCGTAAGGCAAAATGTCCAGGCTATTCATCCAAGCGGCAGCTATTCACAAATGTAGAAGGAGAAATGCTGTTATGCCTGATTTATGAGGAACAGAGAATTCAGTCACACAGTGGGTTTGGTTTGGGTTGTTTTTGTTTTTGTTTTTCTTGTTGCACTGATATGTTCTTCAGTTGCCAAAGGTTGTGCACATATGGTAAAGAGTGAGAACAAGTGAGATGATAGCTTTTGAGGTAAAGGACAGAAGCTGACAGTAAATGTTGGTACTTCTCAGAAGAGTGTGCTTTCACATCTTGTGAAAACGCACTGCACCTCACAATCCACTCCACAGCAAGTCTGGAGCAAATAAACAGCTACAGGTGTAAAAGGTTCTTAAAAAGTCACCTTTACCACGAGCTATTCTGTAAAACACTGGATGTGTACCACCCTACTGGACTGGCATCCCTGTCCTGCTTGGCCACCTTCCATTAACTTTAGAGTCCTGGCTTCAGCTATAAAGGAAAAATTGGTTTTAAAATGAGACAAATATGGGAAAGGAAAGACAGAGATAGATAGATAGATAGATAGATAGATAGATAGATAGATAGATAGATAGATAGAGATAGTAGACAGATAGATAGATAGATAGATAGATAGATAGATAGATAGATAGATAGACAGATAGATAGATAGATAGATAAAGACAGAAGAGAGTTGGAGAGGGACTTTGGACATGGATCTGGAGTGACAAAACAAGGAGGAAAAGCTACACACAGAACAAAGCACAGGTTTAGATAAGATATTAGGAACAAAAATCTTGGCTGTGAGGGTGGTAAGGCATGGTAGATGTCCAAAGGATCTGTGGCTGTCCCATCCCTGGAAGTGCTCAAAGGCAAGCTGGATGTAGCTTGGAGCAACCTGGTTTTAGAGGGAGACGTCCCTGCCCTATGGCAGGAGGGTGAGATGAGCTGATCTGTACGGTCCTTTTAACTCAAACCATTCCATAATTACATGATTAGAGAGAGATGAAAAAGTGATATTTTGATTGCTGTTGCAGAGTAATATTAGCAACGCTGTTCATGGAATATCATGAAAACCTCTGCAACATGAAATGAGCTCCTGTATATCACTACCATTACAAAATAAAAAAAAGAATGAGTGGAGTTTCATCCCCATTTTTCTACCTGGTTTACAGTTGTCTTATTCTTTGCTACTCAAGAAACTTGTCCAGGAAAGCCCAGGTGTCTGTGGGCCCAGTGCTGGACCAAATCCCTGGCTGTGCCACCTGGAATTTCAGCACCCAGAGACTGTTGCCTGGTGTCTCAGCACACAGTGAGCAGAGCCAGTGTGTTCAGGAAGAATTGTTCTATGTTTAGAAAATATTCACAGTGGCCACATGAAGGGAGTAATCTTGTTAAGACTAGCAAAGTGAACATGAGTGCTTTTTTCTGAAAACTGTTATTTTGCAAGAAATGTTAACTTCACCAGGTGATTGAGGGAGGGAAAATGCTATCAAATGAAACCCTATCTGTAGGGCTGACTAATAAAAAGATGAAACTATACTTGACATTAAAAGATGGTGAGAGTACCAAGATGAGGGTTGAATATATTAGTTAAAAACATCATGAGCTACTATTTATTTGTAAAAATTAAAACCCAATTAAAAAAAAAAAAAAAAAGAAAAGGAAATCACTTTGCCAACATTAGAATATATGGCCTTGATCTCCCAGGGCAGATCCCTTTTTGTGGAAATTATGGATACAAATACCAGCATAGAGCTTTGTCCAAGTAGTAATAATAATAATAATAATAATAATAATAATAATAATAATAATAATAATAATAATAATAATAATAATTTTGTGTTTCTGTAAGCTTTTCTCTTGATTCACAAATTATTTTTTTAATTATAAGTTGTGAATATTTATGAACCTATATTTCACTTTTTTTAAAAAAATTTTTAGTATTTGATTCAGATTTATCAGACCCTTAAAACTTAGCAACGCTTGGCAAAAACTCACGAGAGTATGGTGAACCTTAAATACAGATTATCTGTTTCCCACATCTAGATCTGCCCAAAAATGCCTTAAGCAAAGAAATGAATACCAATATCTTCAGCTATAAAAATTTAATTAGAAACACCCTGAATAACTACAACAACAAAAATGATAACTATAAAACATTGTAAAATGAAACAGCTACAGAAGTTTGCAAAATTGAGATCCTGAAATAATCCTAATGAAGGAAATTATTTTCATTTCTCAGGTGATTTGAGCAGAAAACACATCTGTGCTTGGAGCATGGGTCAGTTTTGGAGATTAGTTATTATTTTTCTTTCATGATTAAAGTATGAAAAACATGAGAAAAGAAAAAAGCAGAAAACCCAAACATTAAATGAGTCCAGATGCTGTACTGCAGCATTCTCTGTCTGGGGCAAACTGCTGGTACCAAATGATAAATCAACAAAATCCCACTCTCACCTCTGAATTACTGAGCCCAGGACTAAAATGTTTGAGAATTTTAGCAATCTACCATTTTCTTTAGAAAAGTATCTCATGATGTTTAATGATCTTGCCTATATATTTTAATTATTTTTAACTTTTTAAACAGACTTCTGAGTAATAACTGCTTAATATTCACCACAGAAGGTAACTAAATCTTCAAAATCTTTAATGGACTCCCAGTGCTACCAGTTTAATTGCAATTTAATTGAAATTTATGCAAATAAAGGGGACAAGGAAATAAGATATTTTCTTCCATAATATCCAACATCGCTTCTGTATTTTCACAGATTTGCAGAATCACAGAATATCCTGAGTTGAAAGTGACCTATCAGAATCACTGAGTCCAACTCCTGGCCCTTTCCAAGGTGTCCAAGAATATGTGTTAAAAAAAAACCTCTTTTTCTGTCCCCTCAATTTCCAATTGCGCTTTGGCCACACAGATTTTCTGCCTGCAGTGGCAGGAGGCATTTATGTGTTTCTCCCACATCATCTGACACTGCTCCTTTAGAACACACACTTCCTTTTCTTGCCTTAGCTCCCAAAAAAAAAAAAAAAAAAAAAAAAAAAAAAAAAAATTCTGCTAATCCAAGCTAGCCTTCTGCCTAGTCTGCTTGACTTCCAACATTTTTGAATTGCTTGCTCCTGTGCCCTTATGAGGTCATCACAGCACCTTGAAAAACATTTTCCCAGGGGACCTTACTCACTAGTTCCTAGTGCAGCCTGAATTTATCACAAAAAAACAAAAAAAAAAAGAATTTTTTTTAAAAATTGGCTACTTTGTTTTCTTGATTATCAAATAATGTAGCTTTAGTCAACTTATTAACTCATTTTGAGAATTTTAAAATATTTAGGTTTATTTTATACACAAACTATTATTGTTCAAGCATACAGAACCTTGTCCCTAGTCTCTTTTCCTTAAGTACAGACAACATGTTTGTTTAAAGATATTTACTAAAATCCACTTTGGACCTGCTATTCCATCTTCTACTTCATTTTCAATTCTATGATGCAGATTGTCCAATTCTTCTGAATCAAGGATATTTTACTTTGGAGATTTAGTTCTAAGCTTCAGTATGGCAACTTTCATTCCCACTCCATCAACTCCTGCACACATTTCTCATTTTCAACGAAAATTCCTTTACAACACAAAAAAAGTAAATTTTTAGTTTTTGAGACCACAACTCAGCAACATATTTTGTCAGCTAGTCTCTCAGTATGATGCATCCCAGTCCATCCTTTCACATATTTTCCCCCCATTATCTTAGATTATTATTTTTGTACTGTTTACGTTGTTTTGTTTTTGTTTTTTTTTAAGACATCACAAAATATGGCTCTATTTCCTTCTTGACTACAGATCTTCATTACTGAATTAGTTTTTAAATAAGAATATATCTTCTTCTTCCTCCCCGGCCCCAGGTGATGTCTGTCACTCTTTTTTGAACCTGAACAAATCCCAAGCTTCCCCCACCTCCTTTAAGCAGCTGCATTTCTGGTTTCACTCTGTAAGTAATGAGGTAGTTCCAAGGAAACAGGTAAATCCATGCATCAGATGGAAAACCTGGCAGAAACAGTGTAGATGCAGACTAAATGTGCTTATTTAGCTTCTCACTGGTGAAGGCAAGCACTTCTTTCCCTAATGCCTGACCAGATTTTTCAAGTCACTCCAGCTGCAGCTGAATCTCAAGGATTTTTCTGCCTGAGACATAAGTGGTGACCCATCGAGTGTACGATCATCTGTGACAGCTGCGTTTCAAAGGCTTCACGGCCCATCTCAGGTGCTGCATTTAAAAGATTAAACTACCTGTTAAACAAACTTGTGCAGTTTCTGATGGGCCATGCACAGTGTTCATTGGGGAAATCAGGGACAGGCTTTTAGAGCCGGAACTCATGTTCCCATTTCATGCTTATGATGCAGTAAACTTTAGCACGAAGCCATCATATGTCATGCTCGGATGTGTAAGAGCTTTTCTTCTAAAAGAGATTGCACTGGACCTGCTTTCTAGCTCATGACATCACTTTCTCAGATGTCTTCAATCTCTGACATTATACCCAACAAGTTTATGACACAGACTAATAATTTCTCAAATATTATAAGTCTGAATTACAACTGTGGTTGATAATTTTAACTCTTAAATTCAATAAGGATTTTTAAATCTAAGTTTCTCTTGAGGTACAACAAACTTTACCCCAAAACCTCCTTAAGCCCAGGAATAATATTTTTGAGGATCTAAAACTGAAATCACTTGATGCATCCCAAGACTAATATTTTTTCTCCTTAAACTACTTTTTCTAAGATAAAAATAAAACAGAATTTATTTTTTAAATCTATTTTAAAAATAAAACAAAACATTGACAATACAAAGCATTTAACTGATCTTATTTTGCTCCTCTTATGCTGAGAATGAGCCACATGAGGCAGATGGTGAACATTTTGCTCATTGTACTACAGGAAACTACTCAGACAATTCATCAGTGAGAGTCATATTAGTATGTACTAGGAAAGGAATTAAATTAAATAACTTAATAAATTAAATAAATAAACTATTATGAAAAAAAAGCATTTCCTATTCTTACTGAGGAACATGTAAATCTTCAGCTTCCTAAAATAGTTATTATGAGGCTTATCACAAGGCTCAGGATATATCCTGGTAAAAGATCAAAAAAGTCAAGGCCCGTAACGCTTTTTCCCTGTAAAAATTATGAGATTTTGAGGACTTCTTCTGAATTAACAATTTAATAATTAAAAAAAAGGTAACCTTCATGAAGATTATTCATATTTTGTACAGTGATCTGATGACTACCAGTTACAAAGGAGATAAGGGAGAGGTTGATACAGCACTGATGTCTTTCACAGCTTGTACTATTTTGGGAGTGCTATAAAACAGTTTTCACTTTGGTTAGATTGTCTCTTTAATACGCAATTTTTGTTGCATATGATCTTGAAACAATGTATTAATTTGAGGTCACTCTAAATAATTTATTCACCTTTAATTTGGGCGCTGAATAAAGCAATCATCATTGTTTCTTGTAAAGCGTCACAAAAAGTTTAGAGAAGAGCAAACTCTTCTTCAGAATGGAGATTTTTGCTGGTTAAAACCTTTAAATTAGAAGCCCATGCAAACCACACAGTTCAAGGGCCACTTTAAACATTAACAGAAAGACCTGCTGTTTTCTGTTTGATCCACAAAACTACCTAGTTCTATTATATAACTTCTTCACTGTAGTTTTGAAGTTTTTTACTTTATTTATGAAGTTTTTGTGATTCCCAGATGTCAGACTCCATATGAGTATGGACTGTTTTTGTTGCCACAATTCACATTTGTGGAACTTTTTGTAAAAACTTATTCTGTCTCCAGGTGGTGATTGGCTCTGCAAGGAAGTTTTGCAGGAAGCAATTAATGAAAAGCTTTTTCATCACTGTCCTTCTCAAATAATAAATACGCCTGAAATCAGCCACAAAGGATTTCTATTGTATTGTTTTATTATTTCTGATCCTGTTTAACAGATGGTTCCTGAGACTTATTCAGTCTCCCTAATTTTTCTGTGTCTGCTACAGATGCTCCTGAGAACTCACCTATTGTGCTGTGCTCTTACAATTGTTTAATTTAAGCACGCCACAGATACCATACTAAATTACAAACACAAAACCTCAGGAGGAATAATGCAGCAGTTTCTACCTGTAGGCTCTGACAGATGGGCTTCTGTAAATTTCGTTTTCACTGGGATTTGATATGGTTTTATCCTAGTTTTTAAGACTAGTTAAGGCAGAAAAGATTTTCAATATTTGCAGAGAGCCATTAAGAAAGATGGGGGCAAACTTCTTGTCAGCACCTGTGGCAATAGGGCAAGAGGTAGTGGTATAAAGCTGAAAAAGGATCCATTTTTGTTATGAGATAATAAAATATGAGAAAAAAATCTTTTAGGATGAGGTTGGTAAAACCCCAGAACAGGATGCCCAGAGAGGTGGTGGATACCCCAACCTATAAAAGATTCAAGGTCAGGTTGGATTCAACTCTGAACAACTGGATCACTTTGAAGATGTCTCTGATTGCTGCAGAGGGACTGAATTAGATGGCTTTTAAAGGTCCCTGCTAACCCAAAGTATTCTGTGATTCTGTGAGTTTCTACGACAATAAAACATAATAACTTTCCATCTGAGCTAGTCATCTTGACTCCATTTTCTCTTTATCAGTGAAAGGTAATCAGCATTCTCACATATGGCTCACCCAGAGATACACTTTAGAGTGCCACTCATCCTGCTGTAGAGCTCTACATTTTCGATTTCCAAAGAGAGGAGAGATTTTTCCCAACCCTAATAATGTTAAAGATTGTGAATTTAAGATCTGACCCTTTGAGCACAGTATAAGGGCTATGTCTGCTCAGGCAGACATCATCTTCCTTCGGTATACTGCCAGACACAGGTATTCAGGAAGGAATAAAGATTCATCTGAAATCTAAATACAGACATAAACAGGCCACAATGTTGTATAAATGTAATTATACAATACCCAGACAAAAGGTTTTGTTTGGATGTCTTGCAGCTAGGCAAAGTCAACTCTGTTTGAAATCACTGGTTTATATGGTATCTTAATATTTTAGCATTCAAAATAAGAGAGGAGAAATTCTTGTTCATTATAATTTAGTAAATGGTAGACATTCCATTGCTTGATGTATACATAAATAAATACATTACTCTAGCTGATTACAGCCTTACACATTATCACTTCTCTTGAAGATGTATAAAACAGAGGTTGGTGAGAGAAAGAAGCCAGACCTCTTTTGTTGAAAAAGTGATGATCTTCCTTGCTGTGATAAAGCCGAGTGACTCTGTTACCAATTTCCTGATGTAAGCTCTAAAATATTCATTTCACTAACCTGAATTGAGTTTTATGTGAAAAAAATGCTAGTTTTACTGAGATGAAAAACCCTTCATCTGCAGGATTTTCTTTAAACTTTTCTTTTGTTTTCATTCTTAAATGATTTGAAAATTGTCTCTCTTTCTGGAGGAGAGCTATATTCCTCTGAGTCTATGTTAAACAGGATGTACCTACAGGTCTAATGGACTCACTCTTCTGAGGTAATTGCAAAGGAAAGAAACTGTGTAGCAAATGATATTAGTTAATAATAATCTCTTTAAACAGATCACTTTCTAATTTCTATTTCTGCTGTCCTAAAAAAAAAAAAAAAAAAAAAAAAAAAAAAAATTAAAAAACTCTCAGAATCTCCATATTATTGAGCCAGAGACATATATCTCTATATCTGTCCTTGAAATAGGACTATTGATGCTGTCTGTACTGTGCTAATCACCAAGGCATAACTGTGAAGGAAACATAGAAAGAGAGGAGTAAAGAGAGAGGAGAAAATCCTTTCTGCAAGTTTTTTTCATCATTTTAGTTACACTGTCAGTACACTATAGAGAATGAAAATAAAATTACTACATGCAACAGAAGTTACAACTTCTTTGCAAATATTTTGATACACACATAGTTGCTTACTACCAAAAAAGGAGGCTGACAGAACCACTAAAAGTGTGCAAAGTAGAGGCATTGACCTGCTTAGTATTCAATGCAGTGGCCCCAAAACACACAGTGATTGCTATAGTTTATTACAAATATCTGTCTGCTATAGTTTAGTGTAACAACATGGATCTTTACCATTCTAGTGGTAAGTTTTAAAGCAGAGGGGGGAAAGATGACTTGACATCAGAATTCTGAGAACCTGTTGTCAGCTTCATAAACCTTTTTCAAATACAACCAATGTCCTGATGGTTGCAAGGTGCTCTGAGAACCTCCCTCACTGACACCACCCACACACTGAAAATCTCCCTGAATTGCATGCAGGCTCAGATGCTAAAATCTAACACCAATTTCAGGCTCTTTAAGGAGCTGGAGAACTTCAAGAAACTAATGACATCATTGGGGTTGCTATATTCTTTTTAGAATATTGCTTTATCTATCAGATACCCTCGACATCCTGACATGAGGTGGTCTTTTTTTTCACATTTGAAATAGCCTCAGCTCTGTGGCCTTGCTTAATGATCTCTGGACAGCTGGTTTTTGTAAGATATAAGACCCTGTCTTTGGAGCTTTTACTTCTGTCTTCTTCTTGGATGTGCCTCTTTAGCACAGACTCATCTAAGGATCTGGACTCTACTGACCTCAGTTGGATGCTGCAGGACTACCTTGTGCTGGTGTATTGGATTTGGTTGGGGTAGAGTTAGATTTTTCCCAGGGGCTGTGTTTTGAGTTTGTGCTGTGTCATCTCTGATAACACAGATGTTTTTGTTATTGCTGAGCAGGGCTTGCACAGAGCCCAGGCCTTTGATGCCTTTTGCACTGCCAGGCTGGGGAGGGGAAGGAGGTGACTGAGAGGAGACACAGCCAGGACAGGTGACCCCAAGTGTCCAAAGGGATGTCCCAGACCATGTGACATCATAGTCAGTGTACAAAGTGGAGGGAAGAAGGAAGAAGAGGGGATGTTTGGAGTGTTGGTGTTTGTCTTCCCAAGTCACTGTTACACGTGATGGGTTCTGGCTCTCTGGAGGTGACTGAACACCTGCCTGCCCATGGCAAGCAGGGAACTAATTCCCTTTTTTGCTCTGCTTGTGTGCATGGCTCTTTCTTTCCTATGACACTGTCTTTATCTCAGCCCATGAGTTTTCTAGCTTTTACTCTTCCAATTCTCTCCCTGATCCTGCTGGTTGGGGAGTGAGCTAGTGGCTGTGAAGGGTCCCAAAACCTGTTGGAGTTTGAATGGGGTTAAACCACAACAGTTGTCTAAGGAACAGCCTTGTGATAAGGTGCAGCTCTTCAGTACTGATTCCTGGTTTCCCTGCCCTTACAGAGCATTCAGCCCCTGCAGCTGTCTAGCAGCAACCAGCCCAGTGCTGGGTTTTACACTGAAGTCACTGATGTATGTAATGATCTTTCATTTAGTTCAATAACAAGAATTTGTTCATGGGTGAATACTTTCCTTGCGTGTAGAAAACTTATTACCTGAATTCTCATCAGCTTAGAAAATAAGGGGAATTGGCTCATAATCTCCACTGTGAGGCTTCTCAAAATGACAGAGGAATCTAGCAGGGCAACATCTCAGCTGGTCCCAGCAGTGGGGACATGCTTGTCTGCTCCTGCTTTGGCTCCTGCTTATGGGCCTCTTACTGGGAGAATGAAAAGAAGCAGAACCAAAAGCCTGTAAGTAATGCAATCCATTAAGCAGCAAGAATTATAAATTATGATGAGCCAGTATTCTTTGTAATAGTCTTGGAGCAAATTGATGAACAACCTCTAAAATGAACTGCATTCTTATCTTTTGAGTGATAAAGAGATCCATGAAAGGAAAAGCATGTTCATAGATCAATCACAATGAGAAACACAGATAAATTTGCTGGAAATTCTATTGTTGATAAAAACTGTTATGAGAGAATGCTATTTGATGTGAAAGTTCTGTGTAAGGTATATCTACAAACAGTTGAAACAACAGCTAAACTAGAAAGCCAAGCTCTGTTAATTGCTGAGGATAATGCTGGGACCTTTGCAGAATTCTTCCTTTAAAAACAATTGCCTTTGGGCCAAAATTCACCAAGCTAAACTATTTTGTTAACTAAACCCAAATACTTTACAGAACATACAGTTTTTTTCCAAATATCAGTCCCCCTCCACAGCTGATAACACAAAAAGAAAAGAGTGCAGATAGAGTTCACTATAGCAAGGAATTATTTTTACATAGGACAGATGATTATATGATTGCACAGAACATTTGTTGCTCCCATTGAAGAGTGATGGATTGGGTGAAAAGACCAAATTTAGTCAACTGAATCACAGGGGTTTTTTAGGTTTGGCAGATGAGGGGAGTCCCATCCAATGAGGGTATACTTCTAGCAGTGTCTTTTATGTTGATGTACTACTGTAACAAACCCCAACTCTTTCCCCACCATTTTTCAGTACAACTGGAAATTTTACTGAACTTCTCAATTAAGAATGATTGAATTCAAACAGCTTGTGCATGAAGTGAATATTCACTCAAGACTGGTGTCCAATTTGTGCTCAGAATATAACTATATCCATCTACTGCTTCTCCCTGGTAATTAGCAGTTTTATAGAGATCATTTTTACAGTCATGTTCTTGCATTATGAGATACGTGGAATACAAATTTGCTTAACATTACTTACACATAAAAAACAGAATAAGTGCAGGGAGCTAGTGTCAGTGTTCCTCACAATCCAGCACATTTTGCATTTTAATTCAGAAGAAAATTCCAACTGCTTATTTGAGGGGTATTTTTTACTGAAAAAAACAAATGACAATATCACTTCAATGACAGTGCATCAGCTAATATTCATCTATACTAAAACAACTTCATCCCAAATAATTTTAGTTTCAGACAATCAACTCTGTACTATTACCCATAGGATAATTAGAATACAACCAATCTTAGTATTATAATTACTTGCAGTTTAATTCTCACATTGACCTGATATTGCACACCACTATGGCTCATTACACTTGTTTTATTAACACAGTGTACCAAAAATTATGTTAACATTCTTGCTAGCTACAACATAATCTTCTGGTTCATCCACACACAAAATAGCCTCTATTAAAGGTGAAATAATAATAATAATAATAAAAATATTGCAGTAAAACGAAAGTGCTTAGTTAAATTCTGATTTCCAAGAGTCAAAACAATTTACATAATTGCTCAGATATTTTTTGCTGCATATTCCTAACTACTCTATTTTGCTTAGAAAATTATATTTGTATATGCTTCTCTGACATTCAAAGACACTTTTTTGTATGACATTAGGAATTGAAATAAAATGAGTTCATAAAATCAGTTATGCCAATGTATTAGCAGTTTGCCCTCAATATTTTGCTATAATGGTTATCAAATCTTCATTAATCTCTCTTATTGAAAACTATTTATACACCCCTAATCATCACTAAAATGTTATTTAGTCTGTAGCACAACAAATTAGTCTTCTCTTCTATTAAAAAGAAATAATCTGATTTTTTTTTCCCAGGCTTTGCCCCTTAATGATGCGTCTGTGAAGCAAACACAAGACAAAGCTTAAAGATAACAGATTAACAGAAGAAATGAAAGGAAGAAACTAGAAACTGTTAATGGAAATTGCAGACAAGGTTTATCAGTCTCCAATCCACATTAATGGTCTATTGTTGCTGAAGGCTCTTTAAGTGTATCTTTTTCTCTGAAACACACACAGATATTTACTGATTCTTAAAATTGATTAGCAGGCAGGCCAAAAAAGCAAAACCTGCAGATCAGTCATGGAAAAAGCCACACTACCCACACTTCTGAGTAAAACAGGACTGAGGCAACAGCTGTATTAAACTCAAAAGCTATTAAAATTCAAAGTTATTAGATTAGACTGATTTTTTTTAGGCCCAAGTCATTAATCTTGGTCAAGAGTTCCACCCTTTACTTCAAGAATCAGAGCAAAGAATAATGAGACATGGTATATTATGCTACATTATAATATATGACAGTACATCCTGTGAATACCTGAAGTTATTTAGTATGACTAGTAACTTCAGAAATTCTTATAAGATTTTAAAAAACAAGTAAATACTGTAATTTATATATATATATATATATATATATATATATATATATATGGAATTTTCTTGCTAAAAAGTTTACAAGATGGCAGATGTTAGGAAAACAAACTGCATGAAGAAAGAGACAGTTGGAACAGAGCAAGCATTTAAAATTTTCCTGAAATATTAATACTTATTCAGTAGAAGTAGTCTGCTTTTACAGTTGCAGCATTTCACATCAGGATGAGTACAATCATAGAGACTCTTCCTGAACAATTGAATGCAGAGGTGGTGTTTACAGCTTTGGTAAATGAGAACAGAGTGGCAATTACCAAGCATCTTTAATATGTCTCTGCAGTCAAAAGTTCAGCTCAAAGGCAAACAAACACTTGGGTCTTAGTTTGGCAGCTTTAATTTGCCCACGTCAAATGTGCATATGATACTGAAGCTTCAGTTCTGGCGATCTTTTCATTATTTATCTTATCTGAAGGAGCAATGAAGTTGCAGCAAACAAGTTGAAACTTCTGCTTTGATGAAGTCAGAGACCGTAAAGTTAATTTCATTCTGACTGCCTGTCATGGGGGTTCCACTATCCCAGGTTACTCCAAGCCCCTTCCAGCCTGACCTTGGACACTTCCAGGGATCCAGGAGCAGGCACACCTTCTCTGGGTAACCTGTGTCAGGGCCTCACCACCTTCACTGGGAAGAATTTCTTCCTAATACCTAATCTGAAATTCCCCTTTTTTCAGTTTAAAGCCATTCCCCTTTGTCCTGTCATTTCAGAACCTTGCCCAAAATTCCTCCCTAGAGATTCCCTTTAGGCTCTGGAAGGGGCTCTAAGGTCTCTCTGGATCCTTCTCCTCTTCAGCCTAGACATCCCCAGCTCCCCCAGCCTCCCTCCATATGAGAGGTCTCCCAGCCTTGGAAGCATCCCTGTGGCTTCCTCTGGATTTGCTCCAGAAGCTCCACATCATTCCAATGCTGGAAGCCTCAGAGCGGGATGCAGCACTGCTGGTAGGCTCTCACCAGAGAGGAGCAGAGGGACAGAATCCCTGCCCACCTTGATCTGCTGGCCACAGTTCTTCTGCTGCAGCCCAGGACACAGCTGGGGCTCTCTGGGCTGCCTGTGCATGTGGCTGGGTCATCTGGAGCTTCTCATCAACCAACACCCCCAGGTCCCTCTTCCCAGGTTTGCTCTCTCTTCTCTGCCCAGCCTTTACTTGTGTTTGGGATGGGCCTGACCCACGTGCAGGACCTGGCACTTGGCCTTATTGGACTTTACAGTCTTCAGAAATTTCCACCACTCTAGCCTGTCCAGCTTCCTCTGGGCGTCATCACCGAGGTAAGTGAGGGTGCCTTTGATTGCACTGCCCATGCCACTGACAAAGTTCTTATCCAGACTCCTCATCCTAGGAGAAAAAATTAATGTAACACAAAGACCTTAGGAAATATGTCTGATTTTTTATTCCCAACACATCAAATAACTGGGATAATAGTTCTGTCTATGCACCTAGCATTTTCCCCACATAGCTATAAAGATCTTAACTCTGTGTTACAAAAAGAAAACACTTTAATGTTGTTCTATATTAGCCCTCAGATTCCAATTTGTCCCTCACTATCTCAGACAAATGGGATCAACATAGATCCTTTGCCTTCTATTTGACTAGTCTTAATTATGTATTTTCTGTCATTCAGCTTTATGACTGTGTAATAAAAGACAGGTTTAATGGGCCAGTAGTCCAGGATGGGAAATCATCCAGCTAGTGAAGCATTGAGGACATCAAATTAGTGGCACTGCTGATCAGTTTTTTCCCCAGCCTGACATCTGTTTGTAAGTACTCATAGCCAAAATTGTTTTGAAAGGCAATGTCAGCCTTAGGCTTTGGAGCTTGCATCAGTGAATCTCTTCACTGAATGTGAATCTTCGCTGAATCCCTTACTACTTGTTATTTTCTGCTGTGAAATGAGACAATGCATATAATCATGTATGAGGGATACAACGTTATTTGATGTTTGATCTGATGAGTAGAGGTCCGGGTGCCTGGGTTATCTCTAACACCACTCCTGATTCTTGCATTATGTGTGCATTTAAAATGTATTTTAGGTTAGAGAACACCACCACACATATAAGAAACGTTTCTGGTAACCTTTAGTTTTAATTGAATTGGCTTTGTTATCTAATGATTTTTTTTATTTCCTCATCAGAAATTATTCTAATAAATATGACTACTTCTAGCAATCTCCCTGAACTTAAAATGAAAGAGTATTAAAAGATTCATAGACTTTTGAAAAGAAAGATCTCTTGGGACCAGTGTTCTGGACTGTTTTATAGTGCAGACTGAACATCTGCTTCAAGCTAACATTTGCTTGGAAAATGAAGTACCTCAGAAAAAGAGACAAGAAAACAGAAAGAATCCCAGAGGAAACCCATACCAACAATCGTTAGCAGTAATTATCATATAATATCAATGATTATATAATAATCATACAATCATAATACAACTACAGTGATTACTCTATATTAACACTGTGTTAATACTGCTGTACACATTAATGTATAATATATGAGTGCATGGAAATGTAAATACTTATGTAAATGAATGTTTTCATGAGACTTCTGTGTGTTTGCCCACTCAAATTCAGTTGTTATGGTTCATCTTATATACATGTTACAGCAGAACAGCAGTGACACTGAATAAATTAGACCACAGCTCTGTCGTGTCTCTCCATGCTGCCATCAACAGCAGCAACTTGCTCAGAGACAAGACATGAAAGTAGATGAAATATAGGAAATGCTACTGCTGTCTCCTTGCATCTTTGGGGAATCTAAGGCTCAGGCACTTCCTGAATTAGGAATGTCATGTTTTCCTTTAAAACTCCTTGCATATCTGGTTGAATTGCTTTTTTAACCCATAAAAAAATTCTTTTAAATTTGTAATTCCTACAGCAATGAGTTCCATAGTTTAGCTGTGCACTCTGTAGGAGAGAATTTTCATTTTGTGTCATATTCTCCTCCAATCTTGTATTGCTAGGGAAATTGTATACCCAATCTATTTAAAACATTGAGAATTAATCTTAAACCTCTAAATATATTGAGAATTGATCTTAAACTTCATCATGATTAACCATTATTTTTACCACCTAAAATAGAGTTAAATACTTATCAAAAGAGTTAAATCGAAAGTCTATCACCCTTTTGCCCAGACATTGATGGATCTGTTTCAAAGAAGACTATCTATATCTGCCTGGACTTACAAATGTAATCACTTTTCATTTTTCACCATCTATCCCTACCTTTTTTAGCTCTTCTTTTTGACATTTAGTAACATGTGACATATCTTTCTTCAAATTTTTTTTTTTTTTTTTTTTTTTTTTTTTTTTTTTTTTAATTTACACAAAACTCTTTGGAAGTTGATGAACATTATGGCCGTAATCCTGTTCCTTGTATATTTGTTGACTTAATTTGTCACGCACACGTTACCTTTCTGAAAGCCACAATGACTTTTTGTGTCTAAAATGATATTTGTTCACATATTTGTTATTCCTATTTATATATGTTTGTTCATATATTCGTTATTCCTACTCTTTCTTGTAGTAGATATGAATTTTTTCAGCAAAACTCAGATGTACTGGTCTGCAGCTCCCTGGACTGTTCTGCACGTGCCATCTTCCATTTCCCTGTTGCTGATTCCATTTTAAGCACAGTTAATAGTTCAGCAATTTTATACTTGAACTCTCTTGGAACTCTTGGGTGCATACCATCTGTTCCTGATGATTTGTTACCAGATATATTATCAGTTAGTTTTACAACCTCTCCTTTCTAGCATTTTTATAAGCTGCCCAAGTATTGAATTTAGAAAGCCTACTAAAGAACCCTCAAACCTAACCTCCTAATTCCAAATTTTGGTAAGCTTTTGTTCTGCAGATATTCTATGGCCACCACGCCTTATATAAATATATATCCTTATATAAATAATGAACTAAACTTAATTTCATTACACCATTTTTTAGTTTTAAGTACCGACATATCTGTTATCCAATGTCACCTCAGCATTTTCTGTCTTTCCTGTAATTGTTCAGAATACAGTACTACAAAATCCTGTCATTCAGGTGCATTATTCATCAAGATAAAACCACAGATATTGAGGCAGGTAAAGGCTGAACATTAAGGTCTGGCTTTCCTCAGACTGCAGAATTTCAATGAGAAGCATACTCAGAAGGAAAAAGGATATAATACAGGCTCTGTTGATGCTTCCATCACTGTAGAAAAGTGGAGATAACCTAAATTATCCATTTTCAATCACTATCTAGACAAGTAAAACCATGTATTGAAGAAATTGAAGACTTAATACATTTAAGTTGATAATGGCCTTATGGGGTTTCAGCTCATTACTTAATTTCAGGTACCATGGTAGTTTTTTCATTACATTTCATTCATTGCATTGTGTTAATTTTCTGTGTAAGTAACTTTTTTTTTTTTTTTTACGGAAGTATTTTGAAATGTGAAAGTTTGCTGTTTCTTTATATTTTTAATTTTTGAAGGGAAACAGCCATTCCAATCCTATCTTGCTTTAGTGAAGCACACTTCTGAAAAAGAGCAGACTATATAGTCACAAGGTTAAGAAATTTGCTGATTACAAAAATAAAGATTTCTGCACTACTGTGTAATTTTGGCATAACAACAAGCCTTTAACTTTATTGCACAAGTAGAATGAAAAAAAAAAATCCCACTGGAACTATTCCACTGTTTTTTATGAGGCTTTTTTTTCATTAATTATCTTCAGTTTCCCTCATGGCCTTTTTACCTGTGCTCCATAAAAAACAATTTCTCTTTTAAGGATGTTCCATATTGAAAATGTCAGGCAATCGGGACAAATATAAAATTATTTTTTATATGATAGGGATTTAAAATTAGTCAAAGTAGTATTTTTTGTGTGTGTGAGTTAAATTTAAATGAAATAAAAGTTGCCAGCAGTGGAAAGCTTGTCAGTGTTTCTGTTCACAGAATAATGGTAGAAACAGTGGGATATTCTTTAGCAAGTTCTGAAAAACTAATTGTGCCTTAGATAGACATATTTTGACATAAAGAAAAATTCAGTTATTATTATTGTAACTATTATTACTATTATTATTAATATTGTGAATTTCTTCAGTCTTGTTAATAGGAATTTGGGGAAATATTTCCAGAACAGAGTAAAAAAAGGCATTTTTTAGCACTATGCTCCATCTAGTCATGGCTTTGTACTCCAGATTCCACAGTGAGTGAAAAACAAGAAACACTGAATACAACAAAATTCTTCCCCAGAAATTTAGTAAATTTGGTGGAGATTTTTTAATCTAGTAATTATCCTTACACAAAATTATCTTGCATACAATTCCCTTGTACTAAAACGCAAAGGACTGTCTGCTTTAAACAAGGAAAAGCAGTAATTAATTAACCTATGAACCAGTCCCACACTTAACTCCTTGTTCTTCACAAATAATTATCAATAAGGTCAAAACCATAACAAGAGCAAAGACATCAGACAGTGAAATACTCTCTGTCTCAAAATACAGGAGCGTATTAACATTAAATCCTTTAACATTCTTATATTACACTTACTTGGGGACTCAAGAATTTTTTGCAGACGCCACCATGTCTGAAGTGCTGATATTTACCAAAGGATTTTCAGGCTGACCCATCTATGATATCTTTAAATCTACCATTCTTTTGTTTATTTGTTTGTTTGGGATTTGTTTTGCTTTTTTCTTCATTTGTTTTATTTTCATTTGGTTTTGGTATTTTTGTTTGTTTGGTTTTTGTTTTTGTTTGTTTGTGTCTTGGTGGGGATTTGTTTCTTTCTTTCTTTCTTTCTTTCTTGGCAGATCTCAAGGATTCTCAGCATTGCAGATCCTCAAAATCAAATCAATAATTCTCAAGTTCTAACCCCCTCCCAGTTTTGAGAGCCTTATAATCTTGAAAAGTTTACTGCCATCACCAGTCATCTTGCAGCCACAGGCAATCATCAGTGAAATCATCTCTTTCACTCCAGATGGGAAGAAAATGGGGCTAAAAGGAAGTACAACTTCTCCATGAGCAGTATTCCTTCAGTGGGTTGCACTGGAAAGGAGAAACTTGGGTCTGTACCCCAATCCAGAGCCCACAGGTCTGGAGAGTGCTCAAGGTGTATTTCACTCCAAGGATAGCATAATTCATCTCTACTTTCTCTTTCCTCTTCTTCTATCTCCTTCTTTTGACTACACAAAACACACAAATGTCTTCAATCTCCTCCTGATCTCTAACAAACAACCTATTAATAAAAATTATTAGGGTAAAAAATCTCTATTTTTAATTAAATGGAGAAAACCCACACACTTTTCTTCATACAATATGTTGAGAAAGAGGGCAGGAGAGATCAGAGGGATGCTGCCTGACACCCACATTCCTGCATCAGTTCAGAATGAAGTGAAAATGCCAGAATAACTCTGAAGATTTGAGCTCTTTCAGCCTGACCACCCTCACCCAGCATAATCCTAGGGTTTGGCTTCAGGGGAAAATTTTCCAGGACTCAGTGACATTAGCTGGTGTGGGGCTTGAATTAGTCTCTAGGAAGGTTTCAAACAGTGATAGCAAGGTAACAAGGTTTGGTCTCTAGTTTAAATGGGACCAGACCAAGCACATCTGGCATAATACCACTCAGATTTTAGAGCAGGCTGGCTAGAAAACCCAACAAAACAACCACCTCATCCTTCCTCAGGTTTTAAAATCCAAGAAATCGTAAGATGTAGAAATTAATGGATCTAGGAATCCAAGGAAAATTTTACATTTTTTGGTTGGTTGATTGATTGGTTGGTTGGGTTTTTTTTGGGTTTTTTTTTTGGTTTTGGTTTTTTGTTGGTTGTGTTTTTGTTTGTTTTTTTTTTTTTTAAGTAAAGTACTATATTAGCCATATCAAGGAAAAGAATGAAAGAAGTGTTCCATGGTTGTGCTCATGAAAATCATCATTAAGTGTAATTCCTGTATTCCCCACCACCTCAGAGAAATTGTAAAGAGAATTCAAATTTCAGTGCCTAGCTGTTTATGAAAGGAATACTCTGGGGTGGCCCATGGTGCTGTTGAATATCCTGCACTGAGCACAGTGTTGGTGCTAGAACATACAGAAGCACACACACCTGCATATTTGTGTCAGTTCTTGTACCAGATGACTAAAAATATTGACAAGACATATTTCGCTCCTTATTAACATTTTTTAAATTGTAGTCAGTGGGAAAAATGACACAGATGGAAACAGAAAGAACATTTCCTGAGTGGCAGGGGAAATAAATACAGTAATGATATAAGGGAGGATCCATCCTTCTTTTCATTTAGAAACAATACTCATCAGGAGAAGGTGGATGAAGACACTAAGCTGTATCAAACCCAATACAGATCAATTCCAAATAAACTACACAAAGTACCCTAAGTCCCAGACAGGCTCTGGGGTTCTGATCAGCAAAACTATCTGATTAGCAATGTAAATGACTAATGCTGAAACCCAAATTTTGATATTTTGTAGACATTTAACATCTTGAGTTTCAAGTGCAATGATGTGCTTTAATGTCATTTTAAAATTACTGATTTCCTGGATCTTCTTGAAGTAATGTGTTTTATCAAACAATTTACTCAGAGGTTTTGAAGTTATCGTTTTACATAGATTTTATATAGTAAAATTTGGATATTGTGGATGAGATATTAACATCTTTTCCCCCTCATTTACTTTTATGTACCATGTTTTTGGGAGGTGGGGGAGATAAGGGACTTTTTTTCTCTTTATTTTCATGACTGCACACCTTAAACAATGTTATACTGCATGAATCTAATGTTGCTATTCTGAGGCAAGTTGTTAGATATGATTAAAAGCAAATCTCTAACTTCCTAACTCATCTAGGGGAAAAAAAAAGTGAGTCATTATGACGAGAATACTACCAAATCTTAAAAATCAAAGATTATTAAGATGATTAATCTTAATTTCTTTAAATGCTAGGTCATGCTCTTATTATTAATAACATCATAATGAGCTGTAATTAAATTCTGGAAAAGTTTCTACATTCAAGTAGTTTGACCTCCTACTGCAAAAAACATATAGAAAGCCAACCTCATTCCCAGAAATTCACATTTTTGTACAAACAGCTCACTCTATAAATATGTCTGTCTATATTAATAAACTACTTTGAAAGGTAACTTTTATTTTTGCAAAGTTGCTCTTTGCTGTCTCACTTTCAGGACAGCATCTTCACTCAAGTGCAGATTAAATTGGAAAAGCTTGCATTAGTTCCACCCTAATTAAGCATATGCTCAAACAGTTTCTTGAACTGGTAACTGTAGTAAAAAACATGTAAGAGTTAGGCTGAAACCTTGATTTTGATGATGCAAAAACAGCAACAAGTATGTAAAAGACTTGTGCCCATTGCATCTTTCACACGTGTGCCCCTGTGGGGAAAATGAGGGGATAAATCCTGAGGTATGGAAGGTGGAGGGGCAGCACTGTGCCCCAGTCAGCGCTGCCTGCTGAGGAGTGTTCCTGACTCCTCCTTCTCTGTGTTAACAGGTTGATGACTGGCTTGTACACAGTGCTCAAGAGCAAGATTCACAGGGAAATGAACACTTCAGCAAAGACATGAAAAATTAATAAAATGGCATTTTGCACTCAGCCCTGGAGCAGGGGAAAAAGTGAAGTGAGAGCCACACACAGATCTTTCCCTAAACCCTAACTATGCTGGTGAAAAATGAGCTATTGAAGTCCTTCAGGGATGATGAGCTTTTTCCATAGTTTTCTTTAGTCCTGGTTTCATCAAGGGTAGAGTTAATTTTCTTTCTGGTAGCTGGCACAGTGCTGTGTTTTGTATCTACAATGAGAATAATATTGACAACACAGTGAAAATTTAGTTGTTGCTCATCAGTGCTCACTCCAGGCAAGTACTTTTCAATGTCCAATGTTCTGCCCATGAGCAGGTGCACAAAAAGCCAGGGTAAAGCATGGCCAGAAGGGCTGCCCCAAACTAGCCAAAGGGATACTCCACACCACAGAATGTCATGCCCAGGATGTAAACTGTGGGGATTTGGCCAGGATCTGCCTATTTCTGTTTAGGAACTCACTGGACATTGGTCAGTGAGTGGTGAACATTGCTTGTTTCTCTTGGGCTTGATTCCTCTCTCTCTCCTTTTCATTATTATTACCATTAATATAATAATAATAAATAAAAATTAAAAAAAAAAAATACCCCAAACAAACAATTATTAAAGTATTTACTTGTTTTTGTTTGCTTCTAAATCTTCCTCTCTACCAGCAACAGAGGGGAATGAGTGAGGCTCTGCATGGTGCTTAGCTGCTGGCTGGATTTAAACTAATACAAATATCCAGCACAGGTATCTGGGCTCCTGACTAAACATTAGCCACACAACAAATGATGCCATTTTGTTTTCCTTGCAACGTTTACCTCTCTGTGTGGTCATTGTGGAACCAACATCTTTCCCTCTGAGGGATTCTAAGGAAAGCTGCAGCCTCCTGAACTCACCTGCAACCAAGCCCTTCATTCCTCCAACCCTGCAGGAGTTTTATGTAGAGGTTTTATAGCATGACTTCTGTGCTTTAGTTAAAAAGGAAGATCCTGCTAGCATGATTGTCATATGGAAACCTTCACAAGAGTCAGTCTGTGTTAATTTGCAGGTGAAGCAGACAAATCTCAGCCCAAGCCCACTTTGAGGAGCTACCTCCATAAGACAAGAAGTGGAACAGCCCCTTTGTACCTTCACACCTCTCCTCTGAGGTGTTCTCCCACTGAAGTCACACATGGTCATGCCAAGTAAGGATTCAGCACATGGGAAGAACAGAAATCTCTGAAGGGAATGGTGAAGTTAAAGCAGGTAGAGATAAAAAGCCTTTCAAAACAATATAAATTGTTCTGCTGTTTAATATCCCTAGCAGTGAAGTGACCTTGCAGCACCCTCCCCTGTGTATACCCCTGGCTACACATCCTGCTTTCTCCTGCTTCAGCTACAAGCAATTAGCTGTCTTTGTTTTTATCTCTGAATAGCCAGGTTTTACATTATAAACATTTTATTATCTGCAGTGCAGCTATTGTTTTGCTGTTGTTTCTTCTCCTACAAAGCAGCTTGTTATCTGCATCTTAGTCCCCTTCAAATGTCTTCTGCCCCGTGTTGAAGGAATTATAGGACTTACTGGGTGGTTCACTAGAGGTTAACACAATTATAAATTGAGAAATGAGCCAACAGTTTCATTACCATTGTCTGTGTGTCTGATGGCATTTACTGCAGCTTGGGTAATGTGAAGCTGTGGTTTGGGGGAAGTTGTGGAAAAATGAAAGCATTGTCATGGCAAGAAAGTAAACTTTGTATAAATGAAATTGCTAAAGACTGTTGACAATGATAAAATTTTCTTCCAGAAGACTACGGCTGCCAAATTTCCTACTACAATTGCTTTGGCATGTAAAACCCCCACATTTTTTCTTTCTCTTTTTCTTTTTTTTTTTCCCTTTTCTTTTACTTTTTCTATGTTTCTCTATATTTTCTTTCTTTCTTTCTTTCTTTCTTTCTTTCTTTCTTTCTTTCTTTTTCTTTCTTTCTTTCTTTCTTTCTTTCTTTCTTTGTTGGGAAATACTATAAAGATTCTTTTTTAAAAACTGTATGAGAAAGACTTTTTAGGACAATGACCAGTGTTAAAGAAATATTGAAAAATCAAAATCAATTAGAAGTAAATAGAAGTCAGAGTTGTGGAAGAACATGACAGAATCCAGATATGCATTTTGATAATGCATAAAAGTGACTATTCAAAGGTCTGACAGTTTCCTAGAGTAATAAAACACCATGAAAACTTCAGTAGATTTAATTCCAAATATTCAGACATCTGTCACAGCTCCATCAAAATGGCAAAAATGGCTTATATAGTACAGACTTTGAAGATCAAACAAAGAATATGATGTGATATCATGTGAGAAGGAAATATGTAGGTAAGTACATGTAACCGATGATGGCAACTCCTTATAAAGGTTAAAATCCTTTTCTTTAGACATTGATGGAAAACAGAGATACATGAATATCCTTGTCAAATGAACAATCAAATGGAATAAAAAATGGATGAAAGAATTAATTTAAAATTCAAGTGAATAGAGCTCTAGAATCACTGAGGCTGGAAAAACCCTCTAAGGCCATTGAGTCCAACTATTCCCCCAGCACTGGCAAGGCCACCACTGACCTGTGTACCAGGTGTCACATCCACATAGTTTTTAAATCCCTCCAGGGATGGGGACTCCACCACTGCCCTGGGCAGCTGTGCCAGGGCTGGACAGCCCTTTCCACAAAGAAATCCTTCCCTGATGCCCACCCTGAACCTGCCCTGGCCCATCCTGAGGCTGTTCCCTCTGCTCCTGTCCCTGTTCCCTGGGAGCACAGCCCGACCCCCCTGGCTGTCCCCTCCTGGCAGGGAGTTGTGCAGAGCCACAAGGGCCCCCCTCAGCCTCCTTTGCTCCAGCCTGAGCCCCTTTCCCAGCTCCCTCAGCTGCTGCTCATCAGACTTTTGATTCAGACTCTTCTGTAACTCCCATTTTCTGGACAGGATATAGTTTTGAAGTATTTGCTCTTCTGTGCTGTATTCTCCTCTGGATTTTTTTCCATTAAATTTCCATTATGATTTTGTAGTCGTTGTCTAGGATTTTGTTTATTCAAAAATTAAAGAAAAGATGAGCACATGGTTCAGAAGTACAGTCTGTAGTTAGCAGCAGCAATAAGAGAATGAATCACTAAGTTTGAATTCTAAACTGAAAAGATGTCAGAAACAATTTCATAAGTTTTCATCTCACCAAAACACTACCACAAAAAGGAAAAGATGGCTGTTTGAGCCTCCCTCTGCTGTCAGCAGCAAGACAGACTTCTTCCCAAGCAGATACATCTCATTTTATGAGACACTTCTATGACATGTGATAAATCCTGGTTTTCTGCCTGGATTTTATAGAGAGTCTGGCCAAGTCATTTAATCTCACCATTTACAATGTCTGTAATTAACACAAATGTATACTAGTCTTTGTCAATTAGCAGCAAAAAATGCATCTCCCTTGACTTGCAGTTCAAGTTCAGAAGGAAAATTGAAACCTTTTATTCTTTGTGTAGGGCATTGGTCTGAATAATGGGAAACAAGAGTCTTTCTTCAGTATAGACACTTCTACCTACCTTGCATTTAATATTTTCAAGAGAAAGTGCAGCCACTGGTGTTAAAGTACAGTTATGAATTTCAAAGCAGTTTTAATCCCAAAAGCAACAGAATTCAGCCTGTTGTTAAGGTAAGAAATTCATAATACTACAGTTTCATGATTCATAATATGAGTACCGGAGCATCTAGTAAAGTGTTTCATAGTCATGCACTGAAAAATAAAAGTAAAATATAATATCATATTCTTGAAGTATTTTCAGTATCTCAACCAGGCACCAGAAGGTACAGACTGACAATTTTTGATGTATATACACCAAAAGTTACTCACACAAAAGAAACCAAAACAAAACAAATTTTTAAGAAAATAAAGCAAAACAGAAAAAAACTAAACAAAAACTTTTATCTGTCACAGACTCAACTGATATTTCAAGGTTTGAGAAGCATGAAAATAGAACAACTGTCAAAATGAAAATCTAAAAGTTGACACTCACATTGTCTGATAACCAGTCGGGTTATCTTGAGCAAAATAGAGAGTAAAATCTCATTGAGGTGAGAATATTCAGCTGGTCCTGATCATAGAAACTTCGTGTAATCCTGGTTTGAAAATTTTTTTCTGGTATAATAAAACCTCAGGGGTAAAACAAAAATACAGTGGAAGCTCTGTAATAAATTTGCTTTCTGAGTAATATATTGCTCCGTGTTAAATCACAGAATCACAGGACCACAAAATGGTTTGGGTTGGAAGGAGACCATAAAGACCACCTCCTGCCATGGGCAGGGACACCTCCCACTGTCCCAGACTGCTCCAATCCCTGTCCAGCCTGTCCTTGGACACTGCCAGGGATCCAGGGGCAGCCCCAGCTGCTCTGGACACCCTGTCCCAAGGCGTGCCCACCCTCACAGTAAAGAATTTCTCCCCAACATCTGAGCTAAACCTACTTTTTCATTTTGAACACACTCCTCATCCTACCACTGCAGTTCTGGATGGAAAAGGCAGATTTCACATTGAGTTGTTTTCTGGGGTTTTTTGGGGGGTTTTTTTGGTGGTGTTTTTTTTTTTGTTTTGTTTGGTTTTTTTTTAATTTCCTACTAAAGGAGACGGTTGTAGAGGGAAATGCTTTCAAAGCACTGCTCCTCTCAAATTTTTTCTTGAAGCCAGTAAGTCAACCCATGGGTGGAAGGATAAACTGCATAATTCTTTTCAGGAGCAAGACTACTGGCAAAATCAACAGCTTTGCTGACAGGATTCCCAGAGAGGCTGGGAGCTGCAAGAAACATGAGCTGCCCTCCTCAAATCAGACTAAAAGGACATCAGCATATTATCCATGGACTCAATTGAGCCCACAGCTGATTACTCTGGGTCCAAAAAACACATACAGGAAAAACTGCTCCATGAAGTCTGTGATATTTCTACATGGCAAGAATTTCCAGAGGGGTTCTAACATCCACATTGAAAGTTCTAAAAAGCTTATAGAAACAATGTTTTACAGCTCAGACTTACAGGACATTATTCAAAGAAGCTTGAGTAGTTAGTTCCCCTCATAATTGCTCAATGTAATTAATATTTTGGAACAATTAGTAGGTAAAGGCTTTTGCATATTTTCTAAACAATCTTTCAGAAATGCCACAGGTCCTAACTATTAAATATTTTTATATAAAGCTGAAGTTTAACATTAGTATGGTGTGAACTTGAATAGGTTTTAATGTATTTTTTTAAAGATGAATATGTTCCAATTAGATATTTATCTGTTAGACATGTTTTAAACAATTAAGAATCAGGCGTTCATCTGCAGCAAAGTGACAACCTAAAGTCAAAGTATCAACATTTTTAAACAGCTGGTCCTACATGCCTCTGAAAATCTGATAATAATTACTTACAAGCATACATTTACTGTTCTAATGACTTTGCTTTGAGAAAACACTGAAATTAAAATCTTACCTGATCATTTAGTTATGCATTTTTTTCTATCAAATAGCTATGGAATATAATGTATATAACACTTATATGTTTCTTAGAGCAATGGCTGAAAAATCAGGGAATGGACAGATAAATATTGCAGGGCAGGTTGGATAGGACTTGGAGCAGTTGAAGGTCCTGTGGAAGGTGTTCCTGCCGATGGCAGAGGGGTTGGAATGAGATGGCCTTTAAAGCCCCTTCCAATACAAACCATTCCATGATTATGTGAATGCCTTAGCAATTCGTGTTTGTTCAGTGGGTGATGGAGGGTGCCTTTCCACCACATATACACCAGAATAATGATTTATTCTGTTTTCCACCCAGTTTTTGCACAATTTGCCCCATGTTGTTCAGAGAAAATTGAAAATCTTTATTCTTTAGGCAGGTGAATATAACTAAAACTTGTTTTAAGAAGGAGTACAGACAAACCATTTCTTAGGACATTAAAAATCACAGGCAAACATAAAAACTATAATTTCACTGAAGACATCATAAAATAAAAATATAATTTAATTGGTTTTGTTTTTCAACAGTATTTTTCTTAAGTCACAATTTAAATTGCAGATTAGTTTTGTTCTTGTAGTCCTGTTGATAGATTTGAGGAAAGCAGCATACATCATTAACTGTACTGTGTAGGGATTCACATTTCAAACAACAGCTTTGTCTGGCCAAGCCACTATGGCTTGTCTGATTGTTGCAGAATTGTCATTAAATGGAAATGATGCCTGGGAATGTTGGACTTAATGTTATGTCCTGAAATAACATGAACAACATTACAGTTGTTTTAATGAAATTCACAGGAGAAAAATATCATTAAACAAAGCAACAATATTAGCCCTGGTGCCCTAGACAAATTCCAATCTGGCTGATTGCATTCTGACACCTACTATTTTTCAGCTTTTTGAATTTGGTGTGCTTGTGTACCTCCCTGTTTGTTCATTGATATGTTAATGCTTTACATCACCAGCTCATTGCTGCCTGTCACTCCAGCATTAGTTGGCTGTCACTCTCGACCATCCAAATGCTTTTAATGCAGCTGTAACCACAGTGCATGACCTTGAAAAGATCCCTTTCAATCTACCTTCCCAGAGCTTGTCCGGTTACTTAGACATTGCTTATCATTACAAGTGAGCATAGATAAAACTTATTTCAGTGTTTGTTAAACATACAGCACAGCCTGATGTCCCAGCTCTGAAATAATGACGCACTGAAGGGCATTATTATGTGTTTAAAGCTGGGCACACAAGTGTCCTCCCACACACTGGGGCTTCAGTTTAGGTCAGGAAGGAACTCTGAGCAGTATCTGCTCATCACCCCCACTTGACCATGATTTGTTTTGAATTTTGGAGTGGAATCTGAAATGGATGAAATTTAAGTGAAGATAAATTCTGGGAGCACAGCCTGTACACCTCAGCACCAACTAATTATGCAGAAAACAGCCATGGAGTAAAGATAGTCAAAGTTTAAAAACAGTATTCCAAAATATGGACTGAATAAAAAGTTGCTTTTCTCTCCTGTTGGTTAGTACTACTTGTTTATGGACACATAGTCATACTCAAAGGCTTTATTTAAAGGAGAAGATGTACTTTGCACTACCTTACTAGTGTTTGACTTAAAGGTCAAAATCTGGATTGCAGAATATTTGAGAAAACCCTTCTGACATTGCCAAATGTGGTGGCATTTGTAGAGGGCTTATGGAGGAAAACATTCCAAAGACCTAAATTCTGTTTCATTGAAAACTTTTCAAAAGTAGGACCACAATTTGGAATTCTTTTGTTCACATATTCCCTCAGGATCATCAGTAGTGACTTCACAGAACAGTTTTTAGTGTGTTTATTACATTTCACAGGCTTAATTTCTAATATTATTCGCAAGAGCCTCCCCATGCCACTTAATCTAAAATGCTGTAGGTGAAATCCAATCCAGACATTAATGGGCAGTAATTTTCCTGTCCGTGAGACCAGACAACATCATCAAGGAACATGTAAAAGTATTTAAACCATGCTTACATTTTTATATATGTTTAAAGTGATTAAAATATAAAAGTTTAACAAAAGGTAAGATCAGAAAGAGATTGGTGAAAGAATGTAACTAGGAAATAAAGTACTGCTGAAAACTCATCTAGGGGTAACTGTAAGTACTCAATTGTATCCTGTTTTGGGAACAAGTAAATGTCCAGTTCTCTCAGCAAAGCAACTGAATCCACATCCTTCCCCAAACCCACATCCAACCCCTTCTGGTGTAAAAGTACATGGCACTCACATTAGAAACCCCTGCTAAACTACAGCTGGATTGCCACCATTAGGGTTTTGTCACAGCCTGATTTGGGGAGGAAGGCAATGATCTGGAAAACAGATGTGAAGTTTTAAATACATGTAATCGGATATTTGAAGACTAATTTCAGTCTCAATGCTGCCTTGGATTTTCTTCAGGTAGAAAAAAGAAGACGATGCAATGGAGAGAAGAGTGACAGGATAAGTGGAAAAGAGTAGCTAGGATTGTGTGAGCACAGATGCTAATGAACTAAAAAAACACCATTTATTTAAGTGCTACATATGCCTGCACAGAAGTTAGATATTTGAAAGCAGTTCTAGTTGCAGATTTAGGCATATTTTCTGTTCTGTATCAGGTGACAACCAAGCCATTCTAATGTGATCTCTCTCTGGCTAAGCAGTACAAACAGTAAGGAAGAACTAGAGAGGGAACAAAAGGAAAAGAGTGAGCAAAGATTATTAAAGACATTAAGAGAGCCAGAGATTTTGACCTTGTAGTTGAAAAAATCTATTGCTATATGGCTGGTGGTACCTGAAATCTTGTATACAAATCAAAGTGAATTTAAATCTTGCATGTCCCCATTTTACCTGATAACACAGTCACTGAATCTTTAGGCAAATGTAGTCTCAGATCTATACTTTATTTTTTATTTTTCTTTTTTTTTAATTAAGTCTGAGGTTGAAAAACCTTTAACAAAATCTAGTAAATTTAGGGAAAGAAAAAAACCTCTGTTTAATGGCTGGCAATATGAACGAAACCCAAGGGCTTTTTTTTTTCACAAAGATCCTGATTGAAGCTCTTTCTATGTTGAATACATATACATATATATGAATATACATAAATATTTTGACAACAATAATCCAACTTTTTCAAGTGAAAACAGAGAAAGTTTAGACGTGGTTTGTCAAGGCTACTTCAAGTTCCACAACTTATGAATGAAAAACACCACAAAAGGCTTTAATTCATTACAAATTTGTAATTTGTAAATCTTTGATTAAGCCTCTTCTTGTGCTAATAATTCTCAGTAGCAATGTACAACATATGCTACAGAAATCCCTGAGGCAGCCAAGGAAAACCAAGCCAAAGCCAGTGGAGAAGTGACTTACCTGTCTGAACTCCTCAAGGTCTATTTTGTTTCCCACCAGCACCACGGGGATGTCATAGGTGTGCCGGACACGATAAATGAGTTCCTTAAACTCAGCTGCTTCTTGAAAGGATTGTCGGTCTGTGATGGAATAGCAGATAATGAAGCCCTCTCCACCTCGCATATACTGGTCCCTCATGGCTGTGAATTCTGCCTGCAGAACAGGAAGAACACACTCAGTAATTTGACAAACAAAATTATCCATCTGTCAGTAACAAACTTGCAGAAAACTTCCCCAGTTCCCTGCATAAATTCACGTTGCTTGTTTTACCCTTGTAAACACTGGTTGCTGAAATATGTGCATTTGTCTGGGTTCATCAATCCTAATAATAAGGATTTCTCTTAGGTCTTATTTTTTTTTTTCTGTTTCTCATCAAGGGAGCTCTGTCCTACAGGAATATAAAATTATTATGCAAGTGCCTGCATACAGAAAATACTGTCTCATATATTGATAGAAACTTCTTCAGTGCTGCCTGTATGTAGAGATGACTTGCAACTGAATGACTATTAACAGGTGTAAAAGAAATTGTATTACTACCTAAGAATCAGAAACAGGTACAAATTCCTTATTATGCCCTCAATAAAAAAGCTCAATAATATCAAAAAGACATTCATTGGTTGCCACCTGCTTTGGAACAGTGCCTAACAAAACAGAGATCTGATCTGTAAAATGTTCTTTTTCAAAGGGTCTCAGAAAAGATGGAGGTTTCACTTCAGTGTGGGATAACGTCATTAAATGAGAATGAACAATTTCAAACAGTGCAAGAATTGGCCCCATTTTCTCCTCCTGCATTTTTCTCACTTTACCTATGTGTTTATTGTTACAGCAATGTTTGTTGTTGCTGGTATGGGTTTTTTTAGAAACTTTTAATAACTGCCACATTGTACAAAAAACACCAAGATTTAGTTTTCAAAAACTAGTCCCAGGCACTGTAGCTTGAGAATATGTTTTAAAGCCAGTTTCTTTCTTAAGTTTGTTTGCTTTTCTTGATCACAACTCAGAATAACCCAATACCATGGCAACAGTCGGTCAGAATCAGAATCCTCCTGACAGAATCAGTTCTCCAGAGATATTAAGATTCAGGAAGGTCTGATAAAAAAGGAATACACATAATAACATTGGACCATTTCTATGACCAGCAGGATGCAGCATCAAATCCTGTATTTTTTACTCTATTGAGATTTTAGGCTAGGATTTTTTAAAACAGTTTAGTTTACATGCATATATCCTCAGCTCTTACAGAAAATTGAAGGGAAATAGGTTTCTTATGCTCTTTTAAAAGTCTCAGCCTGAAATCTCTCTCAATAGTTGTTCATGTTGATTGACAATACTTCCTGTGAATAGACTTTCATGTTGACCATTATCATTTATTTATGATGTATCTTTTACCCAAGGGCTTTATATATCATTCAAAGCATTTCCCCTACTGCAGGAAAAAGTTCATCCAAATGAGCTTCAAAATGGCAGACTAATAGGCAATTTAAGGATAGGATTTTGCTTTGAGACTTACTCAGAATTTGAAAATCTCTGAATTATCACCCCACAGCACCCCAGGAGAGTTTATTAGCTACCAAGCTACAAGACAGAGTGAGTCAGGTCACAACATACCCCATACCCTGGAAAGTGGATGTGCAAGCAGTAGGGCAGCTGAGCACTGAAGATATCAAACAGAAAGGATTCCACACTATAGTTTGGACAAGACACTGAACAGAACTGAGTCTCTGTTCCCAGGTCTTTTCCAGCCTTCTGCATTAGATAGCTACTACATTAATAAATGACACAATACAAAACTATACATCACATTCAAAGTCTCCAAGTTGAGAGCAAGGAGTGTTAATGACTAAACACAGTCATTAAATCCATTATCTGCCCTCAGACCCCAGACTTTTACACCAGAACAAAGTTCTCACTGCAGCCCCCATCCCATGTGACTCTGATTTTCTCATCTTTGCACCAATCTGCTAGAACTGTTCTACATCATTATTAGGAGGATAGTCGCCTTTATAGGAGGAACAGAACTAGTCCAGGATTCCTTCAGGCTGAGCAGACAATGGAAGACTAGAGTGAAGTTAAATTTGTGGGTTAGGCTTCTGAATTTAGCTGGCTTTGCAGCTGCAGTCCACTATATAAACTGTCCTTGCAAAAAATGGTAAACAATTCAATGCCATTAATGGACTACAGGCTGCTTCTGGTGCTAGAAGATAGTTCTACCATTAGTTATCTAATTATCTACCTTTTGTACCTATTATTTATTATTAGAGGGTCCATACAACTAAGTGGAACTGATAGCTAAAAGGACAAGTTTTCACATGGAACCTAATGCCGAGCACAGACGACCTGTCTCCTTGAGTTAGAAATTTCATAAATCAACTAGTGTACCACTGTATGACTCCTCTGCACGACATTTTACAAAGAATGAGCTCTGTTTAAGTGGGGTGTTCACTCTAGGAAGTGCTCAGAACCTTGTATGCTCATTTATAGCCATTTATGGCAAACCAAGAAGGAATTAGGTCACACATCCCTGTTTAATTTACTCACAGTAAGTGATGTTCTGGAGCATGAGTTCTCCCAGGATCACTCCCCAGGGATGCTAAATGCTTTCCCTGACTGACAGGAGGCCCTGGGTTCCTAATTTCACTCACTGAATCACTTCCAAAGGGACAAAGTTCTCAGTTTTTAGGACTGACACTTTTGAGTCAAAATCATGTACCTACATATTCTGGTACATGCTGGGGCATAGTTAAGACATTCAGGATAAGAATGAGTTTACCTGTGCAATTTCTTATTATGACACATTATTACTTCTGATAATTTAGACTAAACAGGCAAAATGCTTTAGTGTCCTGTTTGCAGTGATCCATTTTCAGAGGCATTAAGTACGCTGTGCAAACTGAAATGAGGACATAGACTTGGTGTTCTGTTGTTAACTCAGCTAGTCATTCCTATTTCAATTTTTTGATGTTGACATTCATTTCTCAGGTTTTTCCCCTTGGCATGATTGCTCAGTACAAAGTCAAGGACTCCAAGGTCAAACATAAACAAGCCTATTTTTGATTTCAAAAGAAACCTTTCTGTTTTGTTCTTTTCACCAGGAACCTCAGCATAATAATATATACTAATATATATACTAATAAATTTAATTACCAATAAATATACCAAAATCTTTGGAAATTTGTATGCATATTATACATAAAAGAAAAAGGACTAAGAAGAAATTAAATCTCTTTGTTAATTTTTAAGTTCAAGCCTTACTGCAGATTCCACCTTTTTCATGTCTCTGTATAGTAAGCAGAACTAAAACCCAAGCTGTCCTGGGTTTTGTGAATGTTCAGGTATAGATAGAAACAAAGCCTAAGGTTTTACAGATTTTTCAGTAGTTTAAATTTTATATTTCGTCTGGTTCCCTTATAAAATAAGCTGTGCATCTGTCACACTAATATCTTCTGTAATTGTTTCTTGCTGTAAAAGAGACCCCTTAAAAATCATTCAGGAATAGTACTGGATACAGATTTCTACTCAGTTAAGGGAAAATACAAAACATTCCCAAGTCAGTAAATGCCAAGGGGAAAAGACAGAAGGAAATCACACCCCCTCAAAAGGAAATCAATTCTGAAAATTAAAGTGAAGATTTGTCATGCTTACAGCACTTTGCAGCTTGACATCAGTCTCAAGTGCTCTCTTGTGTATTATGACTAAGACTTCACTGAAAAGTGTGGTAAAAACTCTTTTGAAACCAAATCATCATTCTTCTTAGGAGATACGATGCTTGAGAACAAGCATCAAGTTTAGATAGAGACAAAACAAAACTTTTCTAAAAGTTGAAAGGAGGTAGCATAACTTTTTCCTTTTCTTTTTCCAGTATAATTAAATGCAGAAAGAAAAGAAAAGAAAAGAAAAAAAAAAAAAAAAAAAAAAAAAAAAAAAAAAAAAAAAAAAAAAGCCACTAATCCTCATAAGGCTGCATATTTCTACCTGTAGTTGAAGAACGTTGACAAGAAAGTCTCTTGATGGTTAGGTTACTCCTAGAGAGATGTCATATTTGCCTTTCTTCAGTGGTCAGGCATCTGACATGATTTTTCAAGGGTATCAGAATGGCCTCACAATGATATTGAGCAGCTTCCTCGACATGCTTGGATGTGTCTCATCCTGTGGTATTGAACTGCCTACACCCAGCTTGATTCAACTCCCCCTTATTTATGCCCCTCCTCTCTCTCTCTTCTTGACATTTTCTTGGGAGGCATAAGAGCAGATCTTGTCTCTGAAGGCTGGGAGAGAGGAAGCTTTGAGTGTATTTGTACATTCCATGTTCCTCCTCTTTAGGACATTCACTAGTTCCAGCAGCAGCCCCACATTTTTCCTGATCTAGGTGGAATTTCCAGAGTACCTGTGGGAACCTATTTAATTGCCTTTCAATCTCTCAAAATTCTCAATTCTAGCAACACATTGTCTTTCATAATCCAATCCACTTATGTTGGAGAAATACTTCCATACCTACCCTTGGGAGAGTGTTCCTATTTCCACATTTCATCCTCTTGCATATTCTTGCTTTTTCTGATGGCTTTTAAGAAAACAACTTAGCAAAGAAAAAATGCCTAACCTGTATTTTCTCTACTTCATCTTGATTTATAATCTTTTATCTCACATTTCATAATGAGCAAGAGAAAATTTTTCATGAAGAACAATATTTGTAATTAATTTTAAAATTCATACTATTATCGTGGATATATAAATAGAATTTGTATGTTGGGGGTTTTTTTTGGTTTTTTTGTGGGTTTTTTTTCATTAGAGATCATAATCTTTTCCAAATAAGGTCTGTATCTTAATGTGTCCAGAAGAGGAAAGCGGGTCATTGAGTAGTAAAGTCATGCTACACAGATACCTAGACCTTTATGAAGGATTGGTCTCTGTGCTGTTATCAAACATTAAGTCTAGGTCTCACGTTCAGCTCAGGACAGTCGTGCCTTGATGACTGAAAGAGTCTAGGATGATGTATAATAAAGTTCAGCAAAGCAAGTTTATTTCTTTACTATTTTCTAAGTATTTCCTCCTGAACAATGCTGGAGAAGAAGTGCTGGGCTAGAAAAGCTTCTATGCAACTCAGAATAGAAGTTGTTTAGAAGCAGCATCTCCCACATCACCACTTTACACCAGCAGAGCTCTAAAGTGAAGACATTTCTCCCAGATCCTCATGTTGTGTATGGCTAAGAGATGGCCTTGTCAGCCCCAAAAAGTATAAAAAGGAAAGAAGAGAAGAACAAAAAAAGAAAATGGACAGGGCAATGCGCAGAGGGGTCACCATCCCTGCCCCTCTTTTTCATTGTCTGAGCAGTAAACACAGCTTGGAAGTGCAGTCCTTCCCCACGCTCCTCAAAAGTGTGGTGCTTAGGAATTTAAAGATGCAGCACCTCCGAAGCAAAGGTGTCATGTTTTTCAAACTACACACACACTCCACACATTTTGATGTCTGTTCTTTTTTTTTATGATCTTGGCTTGTATCTCTGGAAGAGGTCAGAGCCTCCCCAGGGAGGCCAGCCTCACAGTTTGAAGAATGTCACTTTCTATATCTTCTTGTCTTATGTTCTGCTTGACTTTAGAACAGGGAATCTGCTAACAGATGTTCTTAATCAAAACTGTCTCCCTGATTACCACAGGGGTCGTTCTTATTATAAACTGAGTTTTTTATATTTATAGTGAACACTTGAGGGGTGGGGTATGCTCTTGCAAACAGGCAGGATACTGTTCATCTATGACAATGAACAAACAAGGATAAAATGAACAAAAAAAGACACAGGAAACTCAGGTGGACAGGAAAAAAATCTTCAAATAATGAGAGGAGAAAAAATTAAAACAACAAGAAAGCATGTGATGTTCACTCAGAATTTTTTATTAAAAGTAAGTTGAAAATTTCTTCTGTCTCAGGAAATTTTTTGCCAATACGGTAAAATATTTCTTTTTAACTGCAAACCTTTTTAAAAGCCAAAGTGCAAATCTCCCATATCTCCCTTTTAGTAAATTCTCTTACACATGTAAGCATCACAGTTGACTTCATCAGGATTACATATCATCCACCTGGCACTGCTTGTCATAAAGTGTGCTTTTCTTTAACCTCTTGAAGTAGATTTACTTAAAGTACACTGATGAGAAGTGCTGTGATAATTATCTGGTTTTCTTGGACTTTTTTATTGTGTGTTTTTTTGATTTTGGGGGGGGGGGGGGTGAGGGAGGGGAAGGGACAAAAGCAAGTAATTTTTTTAAAACTTATTGGTGATAGCAAGCAGCAGGAAACCTGCCACAGTTACTTTTCAAATAAGAAAACATCCAGATAAGATGTTAGCTGGGGTTTGTACCTTCTAAACATTCTAATACCAGTACTAATCTAGATGCAATGGACAGTCACAGGCCTTATTTCATCTGGTTTCTGTCTTCTGTATATCAGGTATTCTAAATTTAGAATCATAGCTTTATTTAGTTTACAAGTCTCTCTCTCTACAGTCATTAGAGAGATATGACTGACTCCAGAGAGTAACTCAACCCATCGTCAGGGAAGTGTTTAAGATTCCAGGGGTGTTTTCATTTTGTACCTCTCTCACTACCTCAACAGAAACTAAACAGAGAGCCCTGGCTCTGATGTCCACAGTATCAGCCAGGCCCTGCCCATTCACATTCTTCATGAATTTGGATGATAAGGCTACTCTTCCTCTCCATTTTAAACTTCCATTTAGCTTCTACAAGGCTGTTTCATTTCCAATGGAGTCCAAAAGATCAAAAGAATGTAGCCTCTAATGCCTAAAGACAGTCAAGGATTTTTTCCTTCACAGCACTCAGCAGTGGGAAATGCTGTCCCTCAGCATGGGTTAAGTAACACTATGAGATAATAAAGGTACACATTTTCCACCACAGAAGCCAAAGTTCCCAACCTGCTGCCTTTGCTTGCCGGAGTCCTGCCTGTAGCAGCTACAGGTTCCCATCAGTGACACAGCAGAAAACAAGAAAGCACAGAACATTATCGACATCACTTCACACTCTCTTCTTGCCTCTCTCTTATTTCCAGCCATCCTTTGCAAACAACAACAACAAAAGGAGTTACATAGCAAAAGATAGCAAAAAAATTTGCAGCAGGTGGTACTCAGCCACCTGTGCCAGCCTAAACCATCTGCCACATCACTGGGAGGAAGGAAGGGAGCTGAGTAACAGCTCAGAGACAGACCAAAGAAAATGCAGGGGCTCTGGCTTAAACACTGCAGGACAGAGATTGATTCTTCTCCTCATCAAGTCTCTACACTGCTCTGGTTGTACATCAACATCTCTCACAACCCTTTCTGCCCGTTCTAGAAATAATTCAGGAGCAGTTCAAAATGGGATTAGTATAAATGAGAATTAGCCCATGAGCCTGCAGTGGAAGTGGATTATTATTATTATAATCAGTCCCTTGATTAATGATCAGTCAGTGTCTCATGCCTTATAATTACAGGAAAAAATTCTTGCTTCTGTTGTAAAACAGCAATATCCCTTTCTTTCTGTGAATTTGTACTGGGGATGAAATGAACATCACTGATGATGGGAGAAGTATGAGGATAAAAAAGATTCAGTCCAAGTTCCTAGCAGAATAATGGCTTTCTGAGCTTTATCTGACAGACTTCCAAGTCCAATATTACAAACTCTACATTGTACAAAATCAGTAGCCTTTTTTTTAACTCTGAGATTGTACAAAGGTAAAGCTGAGACACACACTGAAATTAATCTGTAATTTAGAAAACCACTGGCAGCCCACTGTTTAAGCTAATTTCTTTACCTGGAAAGGGAAACAGAAGAAGGAGAATATTCATGACAGGTGTTCTTCCTGGAAGACACAGGTTTGATATTCATTTCTATGACAAATAGCAGCATTACTTTTTAACTGCTGATTTTTAGGGGTTTTCCAGGCTATCTCACCTGGGTGGAGTTATTGACAGCAACTCAACACCTTGTCTATGGGCAAGAAGATGGCACAAGCTTAGTGGGTCAGTTGAATGAATGATCAGCAACTTAAGAAACACAATTAGACATGCACTGATTATGACATTCGAGCATAGATTGACATTCCTGTTTTTCACAGAATTTTGGCTGAAAAATTTCTCAAATTGTTTCCCCTGCCTAATTTCCCCTATACTTATGTTCTTCAGCACAAACCTTCTGTTTACTACAGAAACTTCAGTCCCAGAAAGGAGATGATGCATTAGATCTCGTTTCAGGATTCTTTCTAAAAACTAATGTATTCTCATGGAAAGAGATGGATTACTTCCCAGTGATTAATACATCGCTTATCTCTGAATACAGAAAAGACTTTATGCACAACTAAAGTTCTGAATGTAAAGAGGAATTAATTAAAAATAAAGATAGCAGTTTCTTAATATGGATTACTCAGTCGGGGTAATTCATGATGACATTGCGCTCATCTTCATCCAAATGAGTCTGAGGCTCTGAACTGGTATGTTAAGTTTTCATCTTGTCTGAAAATCATGGATTTGTGATTTTTTGATTAAGTTTAAATCGTTGTTACATGCGATCTATTTCACCATCAGTGAAATCATGTTGTTTCCCACAAGTGGACTTATAGATTCAGGTTCCACTTCTC
This sequence comes from Certhia americana, assembly GCA_018697195.1. Taxonomy (NCBI): domain Eukaryota; kingdom Metazoa; phylum Chordata; class Aves; order Passeriformes; family Certhiidae; genus Certhia; species Certhia americana. The sequence goes on along the minus strand of CM031878.1, from coordinate 3,349,430 downwards.
TTTACAGCTGTGATACTGCTTCCCATGCTATCTGGCACTGCTCTCAGTCACAGACCATGCAGGATTAAGCCTAGAGAAAAACAGGTGTCAGTGTTCCTTTACATCCTGAGCACTGATGGATGAGTATTTCGCTGCCCTTCCCTAACTGCAGAGGATTTTATACACACTCATTATTCTGTATTCACATGTCCTGCATCACCACTTATGCAGAAAGATTGAACCACACCAGCCTGGTAGAAAAAAAGTAAATAAAGAGAAATAAATAAGGCGGAGAAAAAGACAGATTTGAGCAATTTCCAATAAAATAACTCAGGACTACAAAATATAAGATCACTGAGTGACCATTCTTTCTTATGGAGAAACTAGTAAATAACCTGCACTGGCACTCAGGTTCTCCCTCCAGATACAGTTTCTTTTCACCAAGATTCCCAATGTTCCCACTCTAATTGTCCTCCTGCTTCCACGTGATAATGTATTTGCCAGCTTTCTGCAACTGTGCTTTTGTTAACTTTATTAATCCTGCTCTTCCCAAGGAGTTTTGTCATGCGCAGTAATGAAAAGATGTGGTCCATCACCTGGGAGATGATATCTACTTTTTATTCACCCCTAAATATGGATGAAATCACTGTATCAATTCTCCACAATGCCAGTAAAAAATTCCTCAGTGCTACATTTCCAAACTCAGAGAACTGCCTTTTTCTTTCATATTCAGGGTTAAGGTCTCTCTCTGAGGTATAAACACCTTAGCAATTTTCTTCTAAATGCAGGCACTGAAGCAATCTTCATTGTTAACTACCTCTAAAACCCCCAAATGCATTTGGTTTATCATGCACCACATAATACTTCTCCTGCATTCTCATTGATATGCAAAAAAGAAAAGAGCCAGTTTTCACTTTTTATCACAAATGCATCATAAGTGGTTAAAGAGAAACATTAATAGCTTGGTAATTACATTTCGGTAAACAGCAAAGATTAAAAAGAAAAAAAAAAAAAGAAACAAAAAAAGACAACAACCCACTAGTGAAGGGATAATGACTGCAGCTGCAAGCAAGGGCCTTGCAGGGATTCAGACATGCTCTTGTCATCTTCTGTGGTCATCACAGGCTTGCCACCTTCCCCAGTGAGGCCTTGTGCAGACTAGCAGAAGTAAACCAGGAGGCTGTGGAGTCAGACACCTCATTGCTCTGATAAATGACTGCAAATTATGTTTTGGCTTGCATATATGCTCTCTCATGATGACTTCCCTAACAAGTGTGCTGACCTTAAAAATTCCACCACATAGTTTTTTCTCTTCCCTCCCCTGTGATCTACTCATCAGCAGAGATATAATTTAATCTGAGGACCTGAAAAGGGGGGAAAGGAAGAAGCAAGCAAACTGCAGAGTGGCATATTTTAGACTTTTGTAATGTTTAATCAATAGTGCAGCCATTTCTGCAACTGAAATTTAGCTCAGTGTTTATCTGAGGGGTTTGTTCCCTGGGGTCTGCATAAACCACCACCAAAGTGAATGCAAAATACCTGTGTTACAATCCTTCATGGATTTTCTTACTTACAAAGTGAGCTTGTGACACAAAAGGACTGAGTTGTCATGTCCCTGTGATTTCCCAACATGACTTTTCATTTCCATATGAACAAATATTTCTGAATAATTTGTATTGCATTAGGGAAAAAACCCCACAAACCAAACCAAACCAAACCAAACCAAACCAAACCAAACCAAACCAAACCAAACCAAACCAAACCAAACCAAACCAACAAACAAACACAAACAAACAAACAAAACCCACAAAACAAAACAAAGCAAAACAAACAAACAAACAAAAAAGCATGAGGGCAAGGCAGAGCATCAAAAACATAAGTCATGATGTACCTTGGTTGGATCAATAGATCAAACAGAGAAAGTGAAGGATCCACTTGGAGCACTTACCAGGAGAGGCTACAAGAACACTGGAGAGGGACTTGGGAACAGGACATGGAGTGACAGGAT